>JAOTON010001680.1:1120000-1720000 GCA_034440635.1 Lepas anatifera | reverse complement strand
AATTACCTGTTGTTTTTCTGGTGGAGAAAATATTTATCTTAATATCCATTTCCTATTTTTGGGCAGTAGTGGCCCCCTTAACAGGGCTGCCGGTAGGTGTATCTCTTTTGAATTATTTTGAGCCCACTGCACACCATTCCGCTACTTATTAGTTACAAAAAAACGTTATTGCTACCCTGCTACCATTTCGAGAGCCTGAGAGTAGTAGAGTAGCAGGTTTAAACAGCGGACCCCCGGCTCTTCTGATTTAACACCCACACTGGAGAGGTGTCTGATACGCGCACTGGAAGAGGGGGAAAGTTCCCTGTTAGGCCTTTCTTGAGACCAGTGTTGTACACAGGACTTCATTCGGGGGGCTAAGGGGCTTGAGCCTCCCTCGGTTTTGCCTCGGAACAGCCTCCGGCTATGCATTTACCATAGACACTATAACATGGGGGGGGTTCGACACCCCAGCCCCCTCCCCTTTAATGCAGCGCTGCTTGAGATGTGCAAAAGTCAAAATTCTTAGAAAAACTCCAGTTTTGGGGGTTCGTAAGGGCCATGGTGATTGATATCATTACTAAGCTATCATGACCTAAGTCAGTACCCTCAGACCAAACGAGGTCTTAAGGTCATATCTTAAGAGGTGCTGAGGATCTGTTGAGAAATATACGCGATTATGTGCAAAAGTCCGGAATAACTTAAAGCAGGTTCACAGAGGAAAGGTCCCATACAATATTTCCTGAAAGCACGTAAGCTCATGGTTCGTGTTTGTGTCAGCGGTAGCATCTGGGAGACGATATCATATGATGGGGATGATATTCCACAAAGCTTAAGTACCTATGCAATCTCGCTCGCTCTTACCCTACAATATAAGTTTAACTATGTATAGCCACCGTCGGGCGGGAACGAAAGCCTTGACCTTGACATTTGACCTGTGACTTTGACCTTAACATTGATTAACCTTATTTATGACGTCATAACATGATATACTACAAACTGGACTGACGTCATCTGACAGGAAGCACTGGGGCAGTTAACACAAGCACAGACCTACTCGAACTAAGCACAAATGTACCCCTTGAAGCGACGTGCCAGTTATTTATTAACTACTGCTCCGAGTCTTTCGGAAATCACGTTTGCTTCTTTACGGACGTCTCAAAAAGTGGCAATGGCGCTGGGTGTCCACTTGTTAGTAACGATGTTGAGAAGGGCTTTAGACTGCTGCACGAAGCAGCTGTGCTTCTCTCAAAACTGTACGTTATTTGTCGTTCTTAGGACCAAGTGTCTAAACTGAGGGCGGCAGAGTACACCATTTTTACCTATTCACTTTCTTCCTTGCAGGCATTGGAGTTTTTTATTCTCATAACGCGTCATCATAGTATCTCTTGACCCGCATAAGACAGAAGTTGCACAGCCTGAGGGAAGGGTAAGGCTGTCGATATGGTGTAAGTTTCAGATCGCCGTGACATACGTGGCAATTAGCGAGCAGATCTGTGAAGACTGCGGGAGAACGCTTTGCTCCATTCGGCCTTCGTGTTCCATTTCTTTTCTATACGCTCTGGTTAAGGAGCATATTATGAATGATTGGCAACAGACATGGGACGAGGATCCCAGATGTGTAAAACTTTCAGGTTTTAAACCCAAGGTAGGGATGTGACAGTCAAGTAGTGCGGGGTCTAGGAAAAAGAGGGTCTTCCTTTCTCGGCCGCTAATTGGCCACACCCACGACACCCATCCTTTCTGCTTGGGCAGAAGCGGGCCACCCGAGTGCTCGCGATGCGCCCACCTGCTTAGTGTGCGGCATGTTCTGGTGGATTGCTCAGACTACGAGATTGAAAGAATGCGAAATCTGGGCGGATCACCCTCATTAGAATATGTTCTTGGACAGCTCCCAGTTGTTGCGCTCTCCAAGATCCTGCATTGTTAAAAAGCATCGACTGAAATGTGATTTATTCCCCGACCTAGGAATGTGATGTGATACGAACATTGTTGGCATCTGGCGTTTCCCTAAATATATTAAATGTTTTGTACTTTTTAGGACGCAACCACCTGGTTTTTTGCTACCTGACCTGTTGTGGCCCGTACATATATGTTTTATTGGGCGTCGTATGACATACAATATCGATACGCCTTAAAACCCCAAATATGATGATGACCCGGAGGCACTGGAGTCGATGAAATTAAAAATGGTGGAATGACCTTAAGCTGTGACCTTTGACCTTGACCGTCTGTTAAAGGGAGTGTCCCACTTTCTTTGAATGAAACCTCGATTATATGACGTTATTACGTCACTACTCAGCCTAAAATGCAAATAAACACGTGATTCAGCACGAATGAGGCAATTTCAAAATATGGGCCTGACTTTGAACGCATATAAGGAAGACATTTTTCCTATTTTTTAAATCATATTACCAGCCGACACGGTCATGAATAATTTTAAATTTTTCGTTTAAACGTACTTCTGCCGTGAAAAGTTTTCCGGCTACCTTTGAAAAAATATGGAAGAGGGGCCATTTAGGGCCCCTCTACTGCGCGCGTTAAGGTCACCAGTAGTGGCAGCGATGAGGCACAGACCAAGAGTGGTTATCGCTGGTCTCGTGGAGCGGCTGGAACCGGTCTGGTCACGGCGGGCCCGCCAGAAAAACTGGACAGAATCATGGAACACAGCGCAGCCCTATCAGCTTTGTCATCGGGCTTCTTACCTTGTTCTTCAGACCGATAAATTCTATCTATCCAATTATAACATGCGTAAGACACGCATTTTGCTATGTATTTCGAGCCGCCTGTAACTGATATCGTTTTTCAGTGATAACTTTCAGAGTAACTTGGTCTGTCTGATATCGGATGGCTTATTGATGCAAATAGCACTGCACTTTTGAGTGCAACTTCCTTGCTTATGCTGTTTCGCATTTTGATTTAATAATTTTCTTGTTTTAACCACAGTATCCACATGAAATCATTTAAAGGCTATTTTATGTCGCTAAATGTTGAGAGGTTTCGATATTTAGAGTTGTGATATTTAAAATGTCAGGCGCTACTCAGGATCGCAGTCACTATTCCAAGCAAGTGTAATCTCAGGAAGAATCATTATCTTGAATTTTGGAAATTCAAGAAGTTTGACCGGGTCTGAGACGTCATAGCCAGCAAGCCTTACCCTGGAAATCCCAGAAAGATGTCGGGAGAACACAAAGTAAAATTTTTCAGCTCCCCGAACCTCAGAGTAAGGAAGCTGGGGTGTCCTGATGAGAAGATACGGTCCTTTCTGAAGCAAGATTGCTAGGGATTTTAGCCAGACATCCCGAAGCAGCACTTGATCTCTAAAGCTCAAATACAGGCTAACAAAGTCCAGTACATAGGAGGGAGCCAACGGCTAAGTCATTTTAAGACAATTCCCACCACGCAATCTCGTAGGGTTAATTCTAAAACCTGGTTAGGCAGTTCTGGAACGCGATCACCACAACAATGGCAGTCATATGCACGATGCACGATCTGCACAGCTGACTTCTGCAATCCCTTCACATACAAGACGGGGTCGGCTGTTAAAGGGAGTGTCCCGCTTTTATAATCGGTTTTGAACTGAGATAGCAGATTTGTAGAGCATGTCGAGAAACCATTGTTGGCTTATTCAATTTCACCCAAAGCTCTCTGTATAAAATTGCCCCCGCTTCAAAGTTGAAGGTAAGGAGGCTTTCTACATTATTTCAAACCATGAAAGATTTCCATCTGGCGGCGCATGTCACGTGATGAATGTTAACAAATGACATGGCCACGCAGTCTTACATTGTCGCAAGCCGCTGCAAGCTGCCAGATTCGTGATTACACGCGATTCTTGGGTCAACCCAGCAAAGTAAGACAAGAGGCGATATTTTTGCTCTGAGTGATTGCTGGTTGAAGAAGTGTGTCCCTGATTTTCAGACCTATTTTGTCCGCAAACTGTCCTTTCTAGAATTTCGATAACGTTGTCTATTCCCTTTAAAGCTTTCTTGGACTCTAAAAACCTATGAATTATAACACTAAATAAGAATGACATGATAACGTAAACAATTATTTGATAGTGCTACGTGTGGGCCATTCTTTGATGCCATGAATGAATTATTTGCTTCCTAAACCAAACCAACGTGGGATGATGACTACGCATTCTCTATCTATGGTCATCTGCATTGCAGATGTCGGTCTGACGAAGCTGGAAGCTTGTGTGACACACGTCCGCTCGTGGTTTCAGCTTCCGCCCTCCGTTCCAGCAGACCGGCACTTTCCCACCGCAGAGTCGCATAGCTAATGTCATTTGTCACAGCTGCTGAGAAGCCGTTCCCCGATGTAATGGAATTAGGCTGCAGCCGTCACCTGTCTCCTGCCAGAATTCTTTCACGCATGCCAATGTACTGAGTTCATAGCCAGTGACGGCACCTCAGCGGCAGATCACTGCGACATGTCTCACAATCAGCGAACACCAGGCGCTGTGACCTTCCATCTCCGAGTGTTTGACTCTTCCTGATCCTGTGTGGCTCTGCAGTATCTCTGAGCCGCCGCGCCGCTGCCTCGGTAAGCTCCGCCCACCGGCCGCAGCGGCCTTCCCATCTGGTCTCCGTGCGGAGCAGCGACGCACTCAGTCGCGCTGAGGACACTGTGGGGGGAGCGCACGTCCCTTCCCTCTTCTGCCGACGGACGGTCGTGCTGTGGTATTTCTCATTGATCATCATATATCATACCCGTCATGGGTAAAGTGGAGCTGTTGGGAGGGAGAGCGGCGGCGTCCCGCACTTCCAAGGCGCTCTGTGTGATCACAGCTGGTGTAGCGTTTGTGCTCGGCATCGTGGTCGGCGTTTTAGTGCCGCTATATGTCCTGCCGCCCCTGCACGGCACCGCCAAGGTGGCTCGACCTCTTCCGCCTCACGCTGGTGTGCAGCATCAGTCAGTACGCGTCGGCGATGGCGACCGAGCGGAGATGTTGGTTCGCAGACTTCCAGCACAGGCAGCACCTCGGCGTCCGGCCATGCCCGACATGGAGAGGGTGGCCGTGATCGACGTGTCTGATGAAGAGGAGCTGTCACTGCAGCCACCGCCGGGCGCGGATGCTGTGGTGAAGGATGTCTCAGAAGCGCAGAACGTATCGGTTCCAGTCGGGGTTGAGGTGCTTGTAGCTGTCGAAGAGGTCAGGGAAGAGGTTTCCGTCGAAACGCACCATGCTGAAGACAGCAGCAGTAGCGTGAGTGAGGATGAGAGTGAAGAGGAAGAAGATCCTGACAGTCTGACGAGTGGTATTTTCTGGAGTGAGGCGGTTGAGGCGGCAATACCTGCTGGCTTTAGCGAGCGCTCCATTGAGGAGTGGCGCGACTTCTGTCGGCATTCGGCGCTTATCAAAGTGGAGGAGGGGTGCGGCAGGATGCAGAACCGGCTCATCACCTTCGAGAACGGCACCCGCTCCTGTTGTCGGTACCGGCAGAACTTTGACCAGATCCAGGGCGAGATCTTTAGCTTCTTTTTGAGCAGGCTGCTGGGCATCCGCAATGTAGCGCCGACGTCTCTGATGTTGGTGAGACCAGCAGACTGGCAGTGGTCGGCCGTGCGCTCCCAGCTCAGTCTGGCCGAGTGGGCTGCTGACCGACCTGTCGTTCTCACCCGCTTCCAGGAGAACCTGGAGCCGGCGTACGTTCCCGAGCCGCTGCGGCGCTCCGAGAGACGACTTCATCCCACTGATCTGACACTGCGTGGCATGTCGCTGGACACTGACAAGGCGGCGCTGGTGGAACTGGCGCAGTGGTCCGACCTCGTCGTCTTCGATTACTTGACAGCCAACCTGGACCGCGTGGTCAACAACCTCTACAACCAGCAGTGGAACCCCTCCATGATGGAGGCGCCGGCGCACAATTTGGCACGTGACCCGGCCACAGGCTTGCTGCTGTTCCTGGACAACGAGTCAGGTCTGCTGCACGGATACCGGCTGCTGGACAAGTACGAAGGCTACCACCGCACCATGCTGGATGCCACCTGTGTGTTCCGCCGCGGCACTGTTGAGATGGTTCGGCGACTTCGCGGCGATGGGAACGTCGGCCAGCTGCTGCGACACACCTTCCGACAGATGCACCCCGAGATGTCACACTACCTGCCGACGCTGCCAGAGAAGAGCATCAGAATACTGAACGAGCGCATCGCCAATGTACACGAGGTAATGGAGAGGTGTGAAAGGACCTACGGAAGCAGATAGTGGTGTACATTTGTTTGCAGATCTGCTCGTATAGTGTGGTGTATCACATCAGCTGTGGAGGCGTTGAAGTGGTATATTACCTCTTCCGGAGAAGTGCTTTAATGTCGCCGTTAATGTTTCAGGGCTATATGATTATGTTTGTTGTCATTGAGTTGTATATCTGAGATTTTCGCTGTCATTGCAATGTTGACATACCCCAGTATCATGGAGCTGCGTGCCTCCTCTACCGCAGTGCGGCCCATTTTGTTCCGCCTCTTTGACTGCGTAATTGAGCTGGCGTCGAACCCTGTGATTAACTGGGAGGGGCGTCCACCGCCCTCCGCCGGCTCCTCCAATCACCTGCCAGTATTAGACAACGTCATCAAACTCATGTTAGGATGGATGCCACCATGGCCCTGGCCTCTACCACGGTTGCTACCCAATTTTCTTCTTAGAGACTGTGCAGGCAGCTTACAACCACTATTTCTCCGACTGACAGGGATTTCAGCTTTGCGTGCACTTTTAACCGATTCCCGTCCTGCACTTGTATCCGACCCCATCTGGCGCCCTAGCGCTCCGTGTGAACTCTCTACCACTGCGGTCCTTCGCGGCCTGCGCATTCCTGGCGCCGGTAAGCAGGGCCCTGCATCCCAGTCTGGATCCGGCCGTGCCCGCCTGAAACTATTCAGAAGGGTTGCGCATGCCGCCAGTGATTTACACTGGGCTCGGCGACTGCGCGACGCCGCATTCCTCAGCTGGGTCGGGGAACGTGCCGCTCGGCGCGGACGCACTGGTGGCTGCTCGGCCGGCCGGGGTGACTTCTCTCCCGCCCGGCGCGGCGGCTCACTCGTTTGATGGCACTCCATCGTCCCGTGGTACTCTGACCCCCCGTGTCGGCCACCACCTGTACTCTTTATTGACCGTTTGATGTGCCTTGCGCAGCCGCTGTCATCAGAAGATGCCCGCTTAATTACGCTGAGGCAGCCGCTTGAGTAAACACAGCAGAGAAGTTAGAGCGGGACGTCATTTAGATGCAATCGGCCACTTTGGGCAGCGCTCGCTCACTTCATTAGTGTGGCACATTCTATCGGGCGGGTGATCATGCGGCCGGTGCTAGGGCTGCTGCGCCGCGTGAGACGCCCCGCGGCCGCTCGCTGGTGCCCGGCCACGTCATTCAGGCCCCAGCTCGCCGCGGCGGGCTCTTCTCTGAGCTCTAGCGGCTGCTTGTTTGTAGCTCACCCTACCCACCAGCAAAGAGTAAGGGCATGGTATTGGCAGGATTTGTACTCTCAGCCAGTGATTTAAGAAATCACCGGCTTTTACTATCGTAGATAAAAATCAGTATATCATGCAAATTTTCCCATCGTATCGCACCTATGAATTTTTTCTCAGTTTATGAGTCCTTTCCAGGTGCATCTTCGAATTACGACTTAAACGTCTTCCTTTTTACGAGAGTGTTCGTGTGGATGAACACACACGTCATAATAATAGGCGCCCCCTGGTGGCTGCCAACGACTGTGATAACCATAACTCATATTGCCGCAACTGCATGCGTTTTAGTGTGTTTCTCTGCCGCCGCCGTGCCAGTGTTCTGCTGCCGTGCCTAGACTCGTTACTGAGGTATGAGCTGCAGAGAGGGCGCCGCCATATTTATGGTGGGACGTCGAATGGCGTCGCAGTCTGGACATTAACTGTCGCTCGAGACGGTGGCGGCTGCCTGCCTGTGTGTGTGTGTGGGTGTGTGTGTGGAGGTGTGTGTGTCGGTGTGTGCCAGGCGCCTGCAGACTTCTGTAGTCCTGCTGCTATGTTTGCCACCAGCGATGACCGTCCAAACACGCGTGTTTTTCTGCTAGTCGGATTCAATAGAGCGCGTCCGTGCGAAGTGTTGTATGCACGCAGCAGAATTGGCAGTGTCACGGTTCACGCTGTCACGTGCTATCAGGAACAATGGCTATTTCCACGAGCGTATGCATAATATATGCAGTATACATAGAACATTGCAATTTTACTTTCGGAAACGTCCGATGAAATGAGCTGAAAATGAAATGAAGGAAAATGAGAAATGCTTATCATCACTGATGCAGTAAAAGTCCACCAAAAAGAGTTCACTTTTCGTCAGGTCAACTGCCGCCAAGTCAAGATACAATTTTTCGTTAAAAAGCGATGAATATTCCAGGTGAAAACTAAAGATATACACCAATCATAGATACACATCTCCTCCGTAAGGTTTGCAATAGATGTTGCAATGAGGGGTGAGATTGGGCGTCTCAGTGCTGCCCGATACTGTCACCAAATGTTCCCCACCCAGCCGTGGCAGACGCCGATACCAGTCTTCTTGTTATGTTGTATTCTCAATGCTGCCTGCACATCGAGCCCTGACAACAGAGTCACTCCGTGTGTGGTCTCTGTCAGTCTCACTGATTGCTTCGTGCCGCTGTAATCGACAACAGACTTTGCAGATGATATTTTGGTGCTAATCCCATACATCTCAAACAGCTCAAATAAGTTCCAGGGTCGAACGGGATGGCACCAAAAATCTCACCTACCCGTCACTGGCAGAAAATAGAAAGTTGGTTGCGGGTGCTCCAAGGCCAAGTTCGACCAACAGCTTCCCGAAGTGAACGATGTATCTGCTGATGAGGGCGGCTGGACTTGGGAGTACTATTTTGTTTTTCGTTGAAACTTTTCTTATTACTTTTAGCATTAATATAGTCACAATATTTATATTGACTTGTATGACTGTTGTAACTCTGCATTTAAAGGAAGCATGGGCTGTTTAGGGAAGCCTAAATTGTTGTGATGGTTATTTATGTGGGAAGTTTTCCCCTCAAACCATAGAATTGAAACAAAACATCTAAAATAGCAGAGTTCAAGATATCATCAAATTTTACTTGTTAGATACTTTGACTTGATGCTCAGAAGGCGTACTTACGTATCTTCCTCCAGTTGAGGCTCGCATTTACATAGTCCTTCATCTAAAAAATCGGATACCGAACCATCATACAATTTAAAACAAACTTTAAAGAAAAGTATCCAAATATGAAACTGCAGCTATATTCACGTATCCATGAAAAAATTTCGTGTTCACATGTCATGATAGGTTATGAACAGATTAAGTGGTTAGTAGTGAGGCTTTTCAAGCTGGTCATATGCAAAGTACTTCATGCACTTTGTAAACTGACTGAAAAATGTTTTTTTAATGTTGAAAAGATTAGCAGTCTTGCCTGGAGTAAGATGAGGTGTATATGTAGCAGTGTTCATTTACATGTGAGTTGCTGGAAAACTAATACCCTCTAAAAACAATCAGGGACATTAGGCGGTTTACACGGCTTTGTATCCTTTGAGGACAATATGCATTAGGCCATTTCATTTTTTGTCAGGTTTCGTAACTGTTCCACGTTCTAGGCTCCAAGTGGAGTCGATCGGTGCCATTTGTATCGAAATCGGACAATATTTAGGTCTGCCTCATGGGACCTGAATATGTCGAGTTTCCGTCAAAAATGGCTATAATTGGGACCAATACGGCTGACGCTGTAATGATCATGATCATTCCAAACATGTTTTTAAAGCCTGCTATTGAAAAATGTTCATACAATCATGATGGAGGTTATATAATGTCTTAAACCAAAGCAGCGAGGTCTCTGTAAGCTATCGTATAAAGGGCAATGCTCGTTTATGAGGCCTCAACTAGCGATTTCTTGAGCTCACTACTGGAAATGCTTTGGGTGGTAAAATGCTTCAAAAACAGTTTCGGGCTGGACGTTATATTGCAGTTGCATATGCTGATCGTGAAATATATTTTCAGACTTATAATAGCTGTCTTCATGCTGTGGGCACCCTGGCAGGTCACGCGCCTTAGTGGTGAGGAAATGCGGGCGCGTGACGTCGCTACTTTGGGAAGTGCACTTTCCTAAACATGCTTTAACACTTCCCTGGAGAGCTAGGGGAGTTTACTTCCGGCGGTTTTCCGCCTGGAGAAATTATTCAACCTGTTATTCATACTTTTATCTGCTGGTCAAATCTTTCAGCATACCAATAGTTAGTTCTGCAACATCATTTACCAATTTAAAGTACTTGATAAGGGTGTGAACCATTTTGCTCTGTTTGTTGGCACCCCATTCCACAGGTTCTTTTGCCATTCAGGGGTGATCTGTCGGGCTGAAGAACTGTAATGTTGTCTAAGTCGACTCTTGCACCAGGACAGCGTGCTGTGTGGTCTTGTCCAGGTATACCGACGAGATATCTGTGAATCCTCCACTGGGGCAGAGCATGTTGAGAAGCTTTTCACATATTCCTTTCTTTTTGGCATTACTGACAAAGTCTCTGCAGAGATTGGGCGACACAATTGCTCACATTTTTTTTAGAAAAATAAAATGGCTTAATATGCATCTTCGAAAGGTCAAAATGAATTGATTAAGAAATATAAACATATATGCTCATTGGGGGTTTTTACCATTTCCATTTGTGTAAGTTTTAACTCGCGCATTGACGGGGGCCTAAGCCACTTTCGCTTTGACGGGGGGCGGATACCCGCCCCTCCCAAGACCTCAAGAACCACGCTAGGTAGCGAAAAACGGTAAACTACTTTAGCTAGCGCATCTATTTCTCTATCGAAAATATTTTAACCATTTTTTGTCACGTCACATTTAAGGTCACTAGAGGTCAAAACATGCTGTAATAGGGATAACATGTAAATGATGGTTTTCGGTCATTACATCCGAAGGAGTAAAAATAGAGCAAAACGATATAACCTATATGAATCATCGCAGAAAGCCGAATCGAATGATATATAATATGAAATTGCTCAAATCAAGTTTTTGACTTGACCTGAGGCCAGGTCAAGGTCTAATTAGATAAAATGCATATCATTAGAACCTCAAAGACAAGGCAAACCTAATGCAGTTAAAATAAACGCTCTATCCCTATCCGTTACTAAGTTATTCAGTTGAAACCATGTTTCCCATGCATTTCCAATGGAGAGGTCATGGCTCGTACCTGATCTTAGGTCAGCGGTATAAGAAATCCCGGAGCATATTTTAGAGAACTCGGTGGGCCTATTATGTGATTTGAGTTTCCATCGGATAAGTTCACCCTGTTCCGACTTATGCTATCTTAAACTTTTTTAGGTCAGGTCACTAGACCTGTACTGGTGACCTGACCTGAGATGACCTAACTTTAAAATTTTCACAAAATTTGTAAAAATGATGAGAAAAAGGGTTTGGCAAGTACGGCGGCGCTACGTGCCGCCATTTTTATGCTGTCTCCGAAAATCCTGAGGCGGGCGAGTACATTGATGTTAACATTGATCAGTGTTTCAAAATATTTCCGGGCTGTTAACTATTGGTTCTTGCATATCAAATAAGAGCTCATGGTTCTAATAACATAAATGGATCAACATGACCCACACGTATTATAGGAACTCATTGACACATCGCTTCTAGTGCGGAGTTTCAACGATGTCGTCAAGGCGCGACTGCCACTGCGGTCGCATTTTGCCTGCCGTGCGGATTGGGGCTGGGCAGATATGTTTGTTGTTTTACGGTTCTTAGCGGAGTTGTTCGGTGCCAGCTGGTTATTGATTTTCGCACAGTTGAGGGAGAAGTAAACTGATGCCAAAAGTCACGTTTACAAACCGACGACTTATTTTGACGATCCAGAATGCTTCGGTTCTTGATTTAGCGGTTATCAAAAATCAGTAATGCTGTTTGATGGAGCGTCGCATTCATGTCAGTGGCTGTACCGGAGGCTCATAATCCCCGCCCAACCACAGATATCTCCTGCAGCACTGGGGTGCTGTTCCATTGAGCCTGCAATGACTGACGCATGTCTTCCGGAAGGTACACTCACGGACAGAGGATCAGAGCATCAGCAGGCCAAGTGCTCGCATTTCCCGCCGCCACTGAACAAATAATGGGATGGTTCTTGCCACAAAATATAGATTTCTGGTTTTAAACGTAGGTATTAGCATCAATCCATTGCTCCCTCCACAATGCGAAAAGCCCAAGCCATCTGGCACCAAACAACTCCGCTGAGAACCATTAAAACGAGCATGTCGGTCCAGACCAGACTCGCACGGTGGGCGTAAAGGCGAATGCTGCATATATAGCATGGAAATCGCGTCTTAACGACAGCGTTGGAATTACTCCGCACTGAAAGCGATCAGTGATTAAATCTCCATAAAACGCGTGGGTTCTGTTGAGACATTTGTGCCCTCAAACGTTAGCTTTCATGTGAGAATCAAAAACCCATAGCTGTATACCCGGGAGGATTCCGAATCGCTGGTCAAAGCAAAAATTTATGTAAAAAGACAATTGTGAAAGACTCTTCGAGGAATATATGGAAAAGCTTATATTTCTTTAATCAGCTCGTTCTAAGCTTTCAGACGATGTCTCTTGTGTCCTTTGAGGCAACAAATTTATTACGGTGAACCGTGATTACAGTCCTCCACGGCTTTACTAATTGTTTTTGCCAGTCTGTCTTCGAATTAGTTATCAGAGAAATTTACTGATGCCGATATTTCAAGTTCAGGCATTATGTTAGTCTTGCTCATAGTATCGGAAACCCCTTTATCAAACATTTTACTATAAACTCTGCTATTCCCCGTCCCCGTTTTGGGATACGCTTGCATTCCGTTACTCTGAGTCTGCGCTTGTTATGCTGCGCCATCTCCACAGTGGCATTTCCGTTCATAGTTCCGGCGGGAGGGGACATTCGGTGGCACGTGTGCGTCTGCGTCTGCTCTTCCTGCCATTGTTTGTATTAGCCCAGCCGAAAGGAACACGACAGACGTGCGCCGGCCTGCTCTGTGTTGTTCCGTTTCAATCTACTGGCTCGGTATTGTCTCAGCCTCCTAGTAAAGGTTCTGATTTTGAGGGATTTTCGGCAGAGACACTGGAGCCAGACTCAATGAGAGAAGGAGGGGCGCTGCAACGTTACGGAAGCAAGACCTATTCTCAGGGATATTATTATATTTTGGGAGCAATGTGGACGACTTCCTAGCGATAGGCTCCAAAACGCTTCCGGAGCGTAAATGTGTCCAAGAGTAGATCTTAGTAAAACCATCTCGGGGGACGAAAATTCACAAAATAATGAACACATTTATGTAGACAACCAGCCACCTTGTCTCAAATTGAAGGCTCCCTTCTGCAATTGGTGAGGGAGAGAGGGGCAGCCTCTGGCCACCGGTATTTGGGTAAATCACGTCAGTAAGTCGGTGTGGTTTCGATGCCGTCTGTCAATTCAAATATGGCATATACGGGCATGGATCAGTTGGTCTTCGAGAACTGGTATTGGCGAGACCTCTGCAGGGTAAGGCTCTCGGTGACGCTGACATATGGATGTCGAACGGATCGATGGTTACGCTTCAGGTCGTGAACCAGGATAATTGGAATAATATTAACCGAGGGGATGATGGCCCAAGGTTTTGGGATAGCAGAAAAACCACAGGCGCAGCACCGCGGTTGAGGGCCACCCACTGCATCATTTCCCATCATCCCTGAAATTTTTACCCCGGGTCACCCAAGGTCAGGTCACCAGACGAGGTCAACCAAGGTCACCTCACTTCACCTTTAGAGCCTGTAAGAGCTACATTTCGAAGTCGATCAATTGAAACTTCCACACTCAGACCCCTCCAGGGTCTACAAGGTGTATATCCGGGATTTTTCGATTTCGTGCCCTGAGGTCAGGTCACGAGGCGACCTCTCCCATTGGAAAAGCATGGGAAAAGCTATTTCATGATATAAAAGCCACAAAAATGATTGCAAATACTCAACTGCTCAGAACAACGTTTTGGACACCCTTTCACGGATACCAGGGGTCATATTTGCCCTTTGACTTTTCCAAGGTCATGCAAGTCACCAGAGGTCAAAAACAGTATTTTGACAATAACTTTGACCTAATTGAACTAGAGCGGTGAAACAAACACCATCGTGTTTGTCTTGTTACTGGCTTTCATTTGAGATACGGCAAGGTCACTTTTGACCTTTCGTGACCTCAGGTCATATTAGGTCACGAGGTGACCTCTGGCGGTCAAACCACTGGCGGGAGGTCTTTACGTTCCACATAGCGGAAAAAGTACTGGCAATTTGCTATCAAATGTACTTTACCAGGCCTCAATAGCTCTAATGACATAAGAGTTATGCCCAGTTGGCTTAATCATTGCATATTTGAGTGAAAATAGCCGATCTTGACCTAATTTGGCCTCTGGAGGTCAAACCATTGACCTGAGCACTAAAACATGCGAAGTAATTTCTTACTGAATTCACGCGAGCTTTCTATTGCACTTTGCAGATTTGCGCTAACGCCCATATTTTCGGAGTTAGAGGGGGCCATCGATGGCCCCCCGGTGGGGCGAAGGTGGCGCCGGACCCCCGGTGGGGCGCGGGTTAAACGAGACCAAGCACTGTGGTCTGGCTCAGTATGTGTAAAGCCATGCTTCAGCTTTCAACGAAATACTGTATTATAAACAGACACTTTGTCTCAGAAGTATGCCAGGACAACTTCACGTGTACCAGCCAGCATCATGGACAAGTCGGTGGATAAAAGTCATCCTTGCAGCTATTCCTTCAGAGGCACTTACCACAGGATACAAATACCAGCCAATGTTCATGCAATACAAATTCGATCCGCACATTTTCTGCAAGCTAAACAAAGTCAATGAAGTGCATGTTATCTCATTTTATTACGTTATCTCCCTCAGCACAAGGTTTCTTAAATGGGGTAATATTTTACTGAGGAGAAAAACGCGTCGTGAACTTCTCATGGTATTAATTTTCGTCACAATGACTAAAGGAAATATGGCACCTTGGTCGAATCCCGGAATTTAGTGTAAACAGGGGTATTTTTAAGCCGAAAATTATGAAAACGTCCATGATCTATCTGAATAATGCACAATAAGCACAATATTTTGATTTTAAAATGCTACTCTAGAGTGAGAAGCAAGCCTCTGCCTGTTGATGAGGTCATGATCTGGCAAATACTAGCATATTCAATAGGCTTCAAGGGCTTCAATTGGCTGATCTCTCACCTTGACGTCAGCATGTCGTCACGCTAACAGCTGACAGCTGTGGCCGGATGCTTGGGTACATTGTGAGTACATTTCAGGTAGGTCTTTAGCTTTTCTCTACGGAAATTTTGAGTTTCAAGTCAAACGATATACTGAGCACCGGGTTTTCCGGCATGCTTTAAAACTTGACTATCTCAGTTAAAATCATGTTATAAAGGTGCCACATTCCCTTTAAAGGGAATGTGGCACCTTCATAATCAGATTTTAACTGAGATAGCCGTGTCAATAGAGCATGTCGAGAAACCCTTTTTCCATATTTCATTTTTTCCAGAAGTTACGGTTCGTGGATAAAAAGGTAAAATTCACCCCCCTACCGACTCCGTCCTCCCCGGTGAAAGTTTCCGTGGCATGAGGTGATTTAAATAAAATGGCGACATATTCAAGCCTCGCTGCGCGTGCGATGCGTACACATTTTTCTTTATTAACATCTTTAAAACACACTTTCTTAACATGAATTTGGTACTGTAGATTATTAATGCGTGTAATTTGCCTTATTAGCGAGTTTGATACGTGAAATATGTTTTGCAATATCAAGAAAAATAAAATAAATGTTTGCCCCACATCAAACAGGTCCAATATGGTGCAAAATATTGCCAGCTCATACGCCAATTTTATCGCCATTAAAAAAATTAGGCATGATAACAATTTTTCAGCCGAAATAAAGCCAAATTCATCGCTTTCAACATAGGCTGCCCCTAAAACCACCACAGTCTAGAATTGCACTAAGGTAACACATTTGGGCGCTATATGACCTCGCAGGTTGGCGCGCCTTACAACCCAATAATCAATCAAGGTAACACATTTCCCTTAAAAAACTGGAATAATGATGGATGATATACAATTATTTGTATTTTGAAAATTGACCAGAAGGCAGTAAGCATCTTCTTAACTCAGCTTTCTTTGTGCTTACCTCGTTCAAGCTAGGTGCCCTGGCTCCTTTTGCGAAGGTGATCAAGACACTTATCAGCGATAGTAACCTGGACAATTTATGACTCCTACAGCTTTTATTTTATCACTGCATCAAGACCTGCTGTCGATGCAGGGGGACATTCTTGGACCACCAGCGTTTGATTGCCGTTGTGAAATATATACGGCTGCAAATGGCGGCGCGTTGTGCAAGTGACACTGGCTGCAGCGACAGCGCCCAGCACATTCTGTCGGCCCAGTGCATGACTGCAGGCCCAGCGCATCCTGTCGGCCCAGCACGACTGCGCGCCGGGCAGCGACAGGGCCCGCCAAAGGCTGTCGGCCCTGCAGGGCAGCACATGGCAGCAGGCCACACTTTGATGCCAAGCTAGACTGTTACGTGAGCAATTATCTCTATACTTGTAGCTGTTCCCCATATCTTAAACAGCGATATTAGTTTGGTCATTTGATCATATTATTGGTATGGTCACGAGCACTTTATAGCTTAAAAGCGGGAGCTCTCCAGAGCCCAAATTACTAAATTGCAGATCAAATCCAGAACTTCTGGCAGAATTAATTTGAACCTCTTCCCTATGTGATTTTATAGTGTGAAGTGTTGAGCGTGCTTATCATGATCAAGTTAAGTATTAAACGCACAACGCTCAAAATAATAGAACATTGTAAAAGGTCGAAAGGTTTCATTGATATTTCAAATTTGTGTCTTCGTCAAAACAAATAAGGTTTGAATAATTTAAAAACATTTTCACAATTTTATGTTTTGATGAACGTCAGACGGTCAAGAGTTCACTGGATCTTCTTTCTGTGGCCCTTATTTTTATGCAGCCCTAAAGTGATTGTTGTTGAGAGACAATCGCAACCAGCATCATCATACCCTGTTCTTGTATGGTTCCAGAGAGGTTGGTCTACTGGACTCTGGAATCAATCAGTTTGATGGAACTATTCTGTGTCAGCTGTTCTATATTACACAGACGCTTGCTGTAAAGCTTTCATTAAAAAATTCGCGATAATCAGGATCTTCAGGAAATCAGGGGCTTGAGCTTAACGGTCCGTCTCGATCAGATTTCCCTAAAAGACTGCATGCTGAATGCTGACATTAAGACTTTCCTTTATAAAGTGTGTAAAGCATTCGCGGTTAATACTTTCGTGTGTTTCCGCTGTCTATGCAACGACACAAATATTCTGTGTTCACATGAAACGTTTGCAATGTAGTATTTCCCCGTGGTCACGTTTTTGTAATCATCAATCGTTAACACCAAATTTTCACACGGATGCTTGGGATGCGAATCATAATTAATGGAGAAATTTACCACCATCTGTAAATATTATTCCAGAAAGCAGTTGCAGCATATGTTTAAATAATTCCGACACTTTCTGTTCCAAGGCCATTTTACTCTTCTATGGGTCACATTCAGCTCATGATGGCTCCGTCATGTTTGTTAGAATTTTATTGCTGGCTTGCACGAGAGGGGGTGGTGTGCGCTTTTGATATCAGTCCCAAATATTTTACCGTTTTTCAGAAGGTATGTTTTTAGCTCCGATGACTTCAAATATAACAAAGATATCGTTATTGATTTGTAGCAAACCAGCGAACACACGCCTGCTCCGTAGTTGAATGTGTCGCGCACCCAGGCCCGACACGCCCTGATCTGGCGGACGTTTCTGAGTCAGTGTGCTGCCCCAGAGCCAGGTGGCGATGCCCACAGATGAGTCGCTCGCCGCCGTGCTCGGGACCGGTCCCCGCCGGTGGCGGCCTCCCATTGTTCTTGGCACGGGTTAATTGGAGAAAATAATTAGGGCTGATGTGACATTCTCCGGCGGCGGTCAGCGCGCCGTTCGGCCAGCGGCTGGCCAGGAAGCGTGTCTTCGGCGGCGATGCTGGCCAGGACTGCTCCGGGGCTCGCCAGGACTGATCGGGCTCGCCAGGACTGATCTGGGGCTCGCCAGGACTGCTCCGGTGCTCGTCAGGACTGATCTGGGGCTCGCCAGGACTGATCTGGGGCTCGCCAGGACTGATCTGGGGCTCGCCAGGACTGATCTGGGGCTCGCCAGGACTGCTCCGGGGCTTACTAGGACCGGTCTGAAGCTCATCAGGACTGATCTGGGAATCGTCAAGACTGCTCCGGGGCTCGCCAGGACTGATCTGGGGCTCGCCAGGACTGCTCCGGGGCTTACTAGGACCGGTCTGGAGCTCGCCAGGACTGATCTGGGGCTCGCCTGGACTGCTCTGGGGCTCGCCAGGGCTGATCCGTGCTATCAAGTCGTGTTTATAAGAAATGAACTGCAAATTGTGGAATTATATGGTGTCGTGGTCAGGATTATTGTTGTGTCAAAATTAGGAATATCTAGAAATTGGACTTTGTGATTTACACTTACGGGTCGCAAAATTAGAACAATGATAATCTTTTTGACCAGCTGCCATGGGATAAAGATTAAGGCTAAGCAGATCCTTATTCCAGCTTTTGATAGAACTGAAATGAAGAGGACGAGTCATTCTTGTTAGCAGTTTCTACTTACCCCGGGCACATGTCTAGTTTTAACGTGCTCTATCTAAGTACAAACCACGAGAACAGACCGATCAACTCATGTAACCGGGAGTCTGCCTCCGGGACACCCGGTTACCTGACTCGGTAAGTTCGTTCCCACGGTCGGTACTTAAAATGTGTGCAGTGAGCTGTTCAGGTATCATGTGTTATGGATCATATATCATGTATTTGCTCATGCAGGAGTAGCTGATATTAGTGGTAGTAAGTGATACATCACACACTTTAATTCCGGGTGTTCCCTGGCGAGAACCCAGACACACCCGAAATCTATCTATGCACGCCGACTTAGCTATACGGTTGCCCGGCCCTTGGAGAGCTTTGCTGCTTAGTGAATTTATGCACTCGAATTCAGGAGAACTGAAGACATCTTCGGTACCGAGAGAGTGACACGCAGCGGCGCAAATGCGATGAACTGCAGTACTCCAGAGCATGCCCTGGGAGTTCACCGTCAATGCAGACATTAGCGATTTGCCTCAACTCTACACACAGACTCGGAGAAAAGCTATCAGAAAGAGTCAGCGGCGTCCTCTTTTGGAACTGGTTGGGCTGAGCGGTGCTGTTTTTGTTCCAGTTCCAGTGACGGACGGTAGCGCGTCCAGGGACCTGTCACGTCCCATAGAAAAACCCTGCACTGCTCTACTTCACGTCATATTCCAGTTTGTCAGTCAACCGCTGGAGTATTTGATTATCAGTGACAACCGTGGAACCAGGCAGTTCTTTGTTCTCCTTAGATGAATGGAACTTGGGGACTTGGAAGCATTGCTGCTCCAATGATATAAGATTACATGCTTTGTGATGACAGCCAACGAGCAGCTTCATTGCCCTCGTGATGTACATACATGGACCACTGGTCATTGCGCGACAGATTCATCGCCGACGGCTGTGAAGTGTGTGTGGGGGTTGGGAGCAGCAGTTGGTCTTCAAATTTCCTCTCACAGGGAGCCTAATTTTATAAAACCAATCACTGAAAAATTGACGAGTTTTTTTCCACGTAAAGCTCGCTGTTTGTCCTCGTTGATTCTGAAGACATGGACGGATGTCGCCCGCTGAGGAGTCCCGAACCATCAGTGCCACTAGGAAGTCTCGCGGGACACTTCACAAGAATAAATCGCCATAAACAGCAAGGCATGATGCTGTGGTGTTCCGATGTATTTGCTTGGAAGTCTTAGTGCTGTGCTAGTTGAATGTTGTTTTGCCATTTATTTGATGGAAAAATACTCCAACCCTATTTGTTTGATTTTTAGAAATTTATCACCTTTTGGATAATCAACAGTACCTAAGGGATCAGAAATAACTCTCTCATGCGGTTGTAAGTGCCGAAGTAGCACTTTAAATAAGCCAGGAGAAACGGAACAGTGCGGTAAAAATCAAAGAGCGTTTCGTCGCCTTATTTTTGCTGAGATCCGAAGGGTTTGTCACAAATGTTTGCTTTTTGAAGAAATAAACGGCCAAAGTCATAAATATAAAATAGCATAACACCACAATAAGAGCATAACCTCTTGAAATTTTGAAAAAGGCCGCTTTGGGTCAGTGGTGGATCTAGCCAGTCGGTTTGGGAGGGACAAACCAAAGTTGAAAAGCAAAAAAAAGTCACGCAGTGAAAAATTGCGCTAAAATATGTTCTGTCGGAAAATTTTAGGCATTAGAGGCGAAAAGCAACAACAAAACGTCACCGGGTGAGAAATATGGGCTCGAGATACTTTTTTCCTACCCAAGTCCCAATATTTACACTGAACTTAACTGGTTCTGTTTGAAGTTGAGAGTTGAATTACCAAAATATTGCTTATAAACTAAAAAGCAGTCGGGAAAAAAGGAGGTCGATCGCTTTAGGGGGGGACAAAAACATAGTTTTGCCTCAAACTTTTCCGTTTTGGGGGAGGGCAAATGCCTTTTTTGCTCCCCCTGGATCCGCCACTGCTTTGGGTGCCATGAGCCGTATGGCCCCTGCTCTCCCCTGGGACTGTATTGTCTAAGATGCCAGCCAGTATTATTGCCACAGATAGGCGTGATCTAATAACCTGCGGTAAGCCATACATATATATGTTGACAGCATCTCAGGGTATATTACTGGCGCCCTGTAAGCATTATTGGAGTTTAGGCCCACAGGTATGTATTTTCAACATTGAACACCAGCGCCCTTTATCCTAGCTCAGCGACATAAGGCTAATGCAAATTTCTGCCCTCCTGCGATCATTCAAGGGAAGAGTCTCGTGAGATATGTAAAGGTAATTTGGAAAAGCGTAAAGAAATGGCTGTATGGAGTGTAAAAAAGAAACAAAAAGGTATTGAGCATGCTGGACACATTTTTATCCTAACAACCTGTCCTTACACCATCCGTTCATGTGCTAAGCCTGCCTCAGACTGCTCGAATAAGATGACTTGTGCAGCAAAGGTCCATGCCAAGTGCTCTAGCCCGCAGGCAAGCAGGCTGCCGATAATGGCGATAGGTGGCGGGCTGTTCAGCGGGCTAAAATGGATCAAATGGTAGCGAAATCTGTTAAAGTGATGGGCAGTGGCGATGAAAAAATCTGAACGCCAGCGGAAAGCATAAAAAGGAAAGCTGCAGAAAAAGAAACTGAGCTAAGTAGGCATAAGAAACAGATAAAGATGAGAAAGACATGATTCCTGGACAGCAGGAGCAGCCACAGCAGTTAATGTCGGAGATAAGATCGAGCAAAAGAGATGAGACCAAACAGTTTTAAAAACCCCGGCGTAGTTGTGAGAAAGTAGGATGACGGGGTCTCACAAACTGGCAAATAAATGCCCTCCTAAAACAAACACTTGGAGATGCAACTTTTTTTGTTTCGAGGAATCTGAACAGACTGGTACCTAGAAGAAACACTATTGCAATACAAAACACTGCCGAGGCCATCGTCAGGTACAATGTGTCTTCCACAACTACAGCCGCAATAGCCAGCGGGTTTCTTAAGGGGAATGTGGCACCTTGGTCGAATCCTGGAACTTAGTGTAATTAGGCGTACTTTTAGCCGAAAATAATGAAACCACTCATGATGTCTCAGAAAAAATGTACAATAAGCTCAATGTTTTGATTTTTAAAATACTCCTCTAAGAAAAGAAATAAACAACTGCCTGTGGATGATGTCATGATCTGGCAACCACTACCATACTCGAAACGCTTCAAGGGCTTCGATTGGCTGATGCTCATCGTGACGTCAGCATATGTCGTCACACCAGCAGCTCACAAGCCTGGCGAGAGGTACATGAGAGGTACATTTCGGGTAGGTTTTAGCTTTTTTCTACGGGAATATAGAGTTCCAAGACAAATGATATATAGAGTACCGGGTTTTCCGGCTTGCTTTACAACTTGTCTATCTCAGTCAAAATCACGTTATAAAGGTGCCACATTCCCTTTAAGAGCCTGATCGCTACTGGGTGCCCGGCTCCCGACTTCTCTATCTATCGTGTGACCCCAACAAGCTGATCAAAGCTAGGAAAGGCGCCCTAGGGCGAGCAAGAGGGGAGAGCCAAAACACGCAAAGTGAGACTTAGTTGACGCGAGCTACGATGGAAGGAAGAACTTAATATGTGTTTTTGAACATAATTCTAAGTTATGATTTAAAGTAAAAAAAAACAATGTGAATTTGGTATGATCACCTTTTTCTCCTAAGCCATTCCTTCAATAGCTCTAGCCGCCAGCTGATTCTCGTTTGTTTGTAAACAAGATTTCGACGCTGGAGCTGCCAGATTGCTGCCAATGTTCAAATTTTCTCTACGGCTCCCGGAGAGGTCAATGACTCCTCTCCAACTGCTGCCAACCGTCGGCGACGTCCCTGACGCATTCGATTACCACGCTGCATAAGTGTTGAACCGAGGGGAAGATACGTGGCCCACTTCGTCCCTGATAAGCAGATCAATCGTGAGAAGGCAATCATTGAGATTGCTCAGGCCCTTGAGTAAGATCTTCTGCAGCACCACCACACTGACTCACATCCGATGATCCCGAGTGACTCCACCAGTGTAGAATGCAGAATGGAAAGGCGACACTCGTGCGCACTTAGAGAAACATATTGGGAGGAAACTGTTCTGGGGCATTTGCTGCCTTCATACAAACGAGCTTCCCATTCGTCATCCGATCATGGCTTTGGATGGTTCCACCCGCTCGGATAAAGGATTCATGATACCTGCCTGCTCCCTCCTCTCGAAGATGGACGGGATGACATATGGCGGCAGTGTCTTGTGTTGTAGGCTGTTGCAAGCAGTAACGGCTCGGGAAATGCCCTCTGCTCTCCACCAGATGAAGTGCGGGCCTGTCTCTCACGCTAGATGACTTACAACAGGGCAGAGGATCATCTTTAAGTGGACTAGAAAGCATGGCCTGACCAGTGAAAATCTCAAAAGTGCGGGAGGTTCCGGCCAGTTTTACTTTGAATACTACTTCAAGTTTTACCAAGACATGGATGTGAAACATAACATTGCGGATGCAACATACCAAGTCCTCAAAAATCTTTGATTCTGAGGACTCAGCCAAAAAAGTCCGAGAAGCCGTCACTTTGTATGTGAGAACTAGGGCATGGCATGCTCATCCCGAGTACATTCTCCATTCTCTGCTAACCAGCACTGATAAAGGGGATTTCCGGCAGGACAAATCCTGAAACTGAGATGGAGGAATGAGTGCAGTGACACGAGGACCCGAACGAGAATCACTCCAACCTGATGGCTAAATCCCTGAGAAAACTCATCAGCTAAAAGCCGGGTGACGTTCGGGAGCCGAGCCCCACCTGCTCTGACTCTTCAACAGAAATTCGGGACCTCGTGGTTATTCCATTCATTCTACGGAAACTTCTTTGAAAACACAGTCAACTGAGCAATGTGTGAAGCTGGTGACGCAACCAGCGGCTGCAGAGTGTGGGCTGGGGACTCCAGATGGGTACATTAGGGCGCAGCTGCAGGGTGTGGGCAGGGGGCTCCAGGTGGGTACATTAGGGCACGGCTGCAGGGCGTGGGCAGGGGGCTCCAGGTGGGTACATTAGGGCACGGCTGCAGGGTGTGGGCAGGAAGCTCCAGATGGGTAAATTAGGGCACGGCTGCAGAGTGTGGGAAGGGGGCTCCAAGTGGGTACATTAGGGCACGGCTGCAGAGTGTGGGAAGGAAGCTCCAGATGGGTACATTAGGGCACGGCTGCAGGGTGTCCGAAGGGGCTCCAGATGGGTACATTAGAGCACGGCTGCAGGGTGTGGGCAGGAAGCTCCAGATGGGTACATTAGGGCACGGCTGCAGGGTGTGAGCAGGGGTCTCCAGGTGGGTACATTAGGGCACGGCTGCAGGGTGTGGGCAGGAAGCTCCAGATGGGTACATTAGGGCACGGCTGCAGAGTGTGGGAAGGGGGCTCCAGGTGGGTACATTAGGGCACGGCTGCAGGGTGTGGGCAGGAGACTTCAGATGGGTACATTAGGGCACGGCTGCAGGGTGTGGACAGGAGACTTCAGATGGGTACATTAGGGCACGGCTGCAGGGTGTGGGCAGGGGGCTCCAGGTGGGTACATTAAGGCACGGCTGCAGAGTGTGGGCAGGAAGCTCCAGATGGGTACATTAGGGCACGGCTGCAGGGTGTGGGCAGGAAGCTCCAGATGGGTACATTAGGGCACGGCTGCAGAGTGTGGGAAGGGGGCTCCAGGTGGGTACATTAGGGCACGGCTGCAGAGTGTGGGAAGGAAGCTCCAGATAGGTACATTAGGACACGGCTGCAGGGTGTGGGCAGGAAGATTCAGGTGGCTACATTAGGGTGCAGATGCATCACAGAGAAACAATGCCCGTCTTCACATCAAATAATCACGTCCTGTCAACCTTTTAATGTTCTTGCTCACCAGGTGAGTTATTTTCCGGCATTTATTCCGTTAAACCTATTTACTCATGAGTGTTTTGTGTCAATCCGACTGGAAAGAGAGCGTTAAGTTTTTGGGGACAAAAATGTACGGCCTTGTGAGGCAAAGTCGTCGGATATATTGTTGGTAAAAGTGGGCTGTATTAAGCCAGGTGATGTATGGGGGCAATTTTGAAGAGGCAATTAACTTCCTTAAACTCATTGCAGCCCAATTTTGATGTGTTCCCCTCGGATTTAGCGACCTAGTGCCACCCCGTGGCACAGTGTGATGCAGCGGCCTCCCTCCGATCGCCTACTTGGCTACCAGATCCGCCGTCTCCTTTCCCGGCCTCGGACCGTCCCAGCTCTGCACTGTCAGTCTGTGATTGCTGAGACTGATGCTGGCTAGGCTGCTCTTGATGTTCCCATGCTCGCGACTTTTCAAATGTTTCTATGTAAATCATATGCATGGACCTTAATATTATAAGCTCAGTCACGACCCGCGCATAGGTATCTCAATGAAACATGACACAGAACTATATTTTGTCTACGGAAAAGTACTCAAATACAAATATTTCATGAAAACCCCGCATTATAATTGAACTTCGCAAATGAAAAAATGTTACACAAGAACAAACAAAAAAGAAACACTTTTTCTCTCTGACCTAATATAAAGCGTCAGCATTGGCTGCCGAGGGCTCACGTCTCTCCGGTCAGATTGTTTGGTTTTGCAGAGCCATTGTTCTGTAAATATCAGTTGATATCTTACTGGCTTCACTATTCTTGTACATGCCTTTTATTATTGCTCTGACATACTAACATATAAAAGTACCACCGCCGTGGCGCAGTTGGTTAAGGCGCCTCGGTCCAGTGTGGGAGGTCCTTGGATCAAAGCTGACCTTTGGCAGACTTTTCCTCGACCGCCTCCACCAGAAGATGGCAGTACACTGGGTAGTGCCCGCCTTGACTAGGGATTTCCGCTGACCAACCAGCGCCCTTGTTATTGGGAGCACGAGCTTGATCTGCCTTTAAATGGATCCACCGGTCCGGTGGCACCGCCCAGGCACGGCCTCGCCGCGTGTCACCGGAGCAGTCCTCTGTTCCGCCGGGTCCGAGAAATCGGGATAGCTCCACTGCCTGGTACAGTGGGGCGTGTGACAGGGAGCGTGCGGACATGACTCTCCCGCAAGGGTGCCGATAGCGTAAGCCCCGCTGCCGTGTACATAGTGTGTGACTGCTTGTGTGTAGTGCAAATGTGCAAAATGTTCCCGGGTTGGGAACGCAAAAATATTAAAAAAAAACATATAAAAGTGCTCGTCAACAAGGTAATGCATGCATTATCCACTCCATGTATGCATTATCTTGCTGAAGTTTGTGTGAGCTCCTCATTTCAAATATACAGCCCGAAAAATTATGTCTTATGCTGCGAACAGCACCGGGAGGGGGGGGTTGCGGGTGCAGAATTGTGATTTTGAAAAATCGTAAACAATGGGGAGTTGGGATGTTCGGGGGTCAATGCGTTTTCCCTCTCCCCTTCCCTAAGCTGCTTCTGCACAAGAGTAAGTAACTATACTTGTCTTGTCTTTGTCATGATACAGATAATCTTGCCAGTTTTAAGATAGCAAAATCACCGATGAATATCCTCGAGAGCTCCGGTAATCTCAACCAAGCCTGGCGCCCGACATGCGTTGCTGAAACCAAAAGCTTCAAATCCACAACGTAAACAATTATCGTTGTGTTGACGAGCCAGGCGCACTTCTTTAATATATGTTTTGCATTGTGCTCTCTAACTATCAGAAACTCATGCGTCAGTTTGTCCACCTGAGCCGACCCGAGCGCACGCTCCCGTCATGCAAGCATGGGTCTTAGAATGCTGGGGACTATGGGCCCCAGATTGTCCCAAGCTTGATGTTCTAGCTCTACCCGGTTCGTGATTCGCTTAGAATGACTGGCAGTAATTTTATGGCTAGTGCTAGCGTCAGTCAACGCCATGAAGCATACCAAGTCAAACTAAAGATTCATGGTTCAAAAGGTTTACATCACAAGAAAAAACCGGGGTCAAAACGTCTAAATGTGAAAATCACTTCTAAAAAAGTCCATAGGCCATAAGATCAGCAGTAGCTTCCAAAATGGAAGGATCCACAAATTTAAATTGCATGTTGATAATGTCCACATGTAAAGACTCGAAATGTTCCGGTAGC
Source organism: Lepas anatifera (assembly GCA_034440635.1). NCBI lineage: Eukaryota > Metazoa > Arthropoda > Thecostraca > Lepadidae > Lepas > Lepas anatifera. The sequence continues at coordinate 1,693,278 of JAOTON010001680.1, read as the reverse complement.
AATAAATGTATTTACCGACTACATAACTCCTCATTATTTTGCCCAGCTATGTTGGCAAGTTAACGCTCTCCCGACCTTTATCTTCGTAATTATACGGTAGATTATAGGAAAGGGAGCATGCAGTTACAACTGTTCTGCAACATTCCCGGTAAATGAAAATGTCGGAATGCAAATTTTTCAAGAAAAAGAGAAACTACAATGGTCTCTGAAGTTGTCTAGTTTATATTACTTTATCATCAAAAGACATTTAACCATCCCAGTTACATGTGCCGTTGTATTGAGAAAACACTTCACCGATGATATACAGGATATAAGGAGAAACAATACCACAACAAACGAGTAAAGCATTTGCTCATCTAGGAGTAACATACAACATATGTGATAACATGATATGGAAATTAAGCATTGTTAGTTTGCCACATATCAAGATATGTGCACGTATTTCGAAACACATTGCAGTTTCCGGCACTCTGTGATTTTCCAGTGCTAACCTGAGAGTCGGGCACATGAAAGAGGATCCTGTTGCGCACTGCAAGGGGGGGGTTGAAATGTGGAAGATGGGTGCCGGCATCAAAGTTTTTCCAGTCAGGTCTTCGCCAGCTTAGAATAAAAGAGTCTAGGGCAGTGCATAGCCCGGTTGGAGGTGGATATGGCCTTATTTCTCGTGTCAGATGGCTTCGCTTCATTTGTACTGTTAGTTTTACCTGGAAGGAGTGGCGGATCCAGGAAAAATTTGGGAGGGGGGTGAAGGCTCGAGCCTCCTCCGCCAATGCCTCAGAACAGCCTTCGGCTATGCATTAACTATAAGCATTCGGACATTTCGAGGGATTGAGCCCCCTAGCCCCCCCTTTGTGTCCGCCACTGCCTGGAAATGTTTTTTTCTGTGTCGTCCGTGACCTCCCTGGCTGCTACATGTGGGGGTGGACAGGAGCTGCCATCGGTTCCTGTACCAAATTTATGATCTGGTTAGATTTAGCCAAAGCATGCACACTTGACCACGGCCTCTGCAAAATCAGGTCTGATATGTGCCTATCTAAGCTTGAGCCTAAACAGATCTGCATGTGATTCAGACTCTAGGTATTATATCAAGTAATTATCGAAACCCTTAACAGCCTAACGAAAGTAAATTATCAGGCTAGACCTTGCAAAAAGGTTGTGTTTTGTATTTGACAATTGGTTTGATCAGTTGCAGCCAATAAATATCCTTCCGGAAGGTTATACAACTGTCTCTGTATATTACTAATTGTATATGCGGTAAGATGCTGGTTGGATTTAGAGCGTTCCTGCGGCTGAGTCGCTGCCTTTTATGTCTGGGACTGTCAGCGCGACATTGTGGAGGAATCGCTCGAAATCGGAAATGTCGGCCATCGTTCTGAGGCTCATTATCTGATGGAATTCATAATGCAATGTGGAGCTGGGGAACACATGCATCCTCACAAATTTGAATCAAGAGTGTGCTTAGTGGACTACCGCATATAAACTTTGACTGCAAAGTCAGTTAAACAAAGCCTGTCCTTGGTCTTCATGTCTCAAGGGCGTAACATTCATTATTCTAAAAAGTCCGTTGTAATTCTCGTGCTGTAATCCACCATGTAACATCATGGTCAGGTACAAGCGACATTGTCACCACCGCCAGTCCCAAAGCTCAGCTCCCGAGAAGCCGACAATTTGCTCTGTAATAAAACATGCTCGTTTCATTTGAAGGAATGTCAACTCATTAATTCCGTCCACTGTAAAAACCGGTCGGTGCCTGTCGGCCGCTTTCCCACTGCCACCGAAGCAAAAACGGCGGCGACCACCCGTTCTGGAGGCAGACCTAGGAGGAATCGTTGTCATTCTCGGCTGCTTGTACAACAATCGGACGGGTACGCCCCGGCATGCCAATAGCGGTGACCGGCCGCCGGCGACAAGAAGCCTCGGATTCCCGTGCGGCGGCGACCCAACCACCCCGCCACGCAAATGACGCCGCCAATACATATCTCATCCCATAATGGTGACAGTTCTTTCATCTACCATTCTGAACAGAGATAGGTCTCATGCAGCTACTGGGACAATGACGTGAAACTACCTGGACCATTGCCTTAGTGCTTGAACGTCTACTGATCCATCTAGAAATGTTCCTAAAGAGCCGGCGGCCTTTCTAGATTCACATGTCTTGAAAAAAGATGTGACAGTTTTTTTAACTGATATCCTACACCACTTAGAATAGCTGATAAGCACATCTTTCAGGCTTTTGATGGGCACAGGGGAACCATGGAACATCCTCCTGGCTCCGAGCTCCTACGGTACTAGGGTTTACTTTTTCCGGTAACTGCTAGAGACGGATCCAAGGGTGAAGGGAGTGGTGAAGGGAGACGGTTCCCCTCCCCTTAGGACCCAGACGCCACCCCTGCCGATTTCGGTCATCGAAGGCCCCTGAAATCTACAACAGCTTAAGTAAAAACAGTAAATTCTGGACATAGACGCAAAATCACTTGAAGCTAACTTTGTTCACTGTGAGCCACCCCTAATTCTGAATTGGCTGCTCTCGACATACCATTGGGTGCCACACTTAAACGAAGACCGTCATCACTAATTTTTTCCGGCCTTTTCTTTGTGGCTTGGTGCCCCTATTCCGCACTAGGATGTTTTTTTCAGCCATGGGGAAGCCCACTGCAACATGGACCACCCTCATCCATCTTTGGCTGCCCTCTTCTGCATGTTTGCGCAAGAGGGCACCCTCAAAGATACCCATGATACCAAAAGCTACATTTTTCGAGCGATGGCTTAGGAGAAGTTGATGTTATCAGGAGAAGTTGATTAAATTAATTCACTCCGTAGACCGCCAGCTCCACTGCTCAACGTTTTTGAGTCCGTGACTGGCATGTGTTTTGCCCCCTCCCTCCAAACCAAAAAACTGGATTCGCCTCTGACAAGGCCCAAAGCGGTACGTTGGCCGGCCCCGAGGCTTTATTCCCCTCACGAGATCCTGGATCCGTCCCTGACAGCTGCACCCTCCGGTAACGAGCTGCCATATTGTGACGTCATCAAAGTGCTAGACGTCAATCTTCACCTTAGCCAATCTTCAACAGAAAACAATTACCAAGTTTGGAAATAGTTTGTTAGCTCAAAAGATGCAATGAACATGAACCGGGCATTATTCTGTATCATTTTGTCCTTTTTCTATAGAAAATGACTCGTAATGTTTCAGTTCGGATTCATTTGACATTTTATTCGCCTAAAAAAATGCCGTCAGGGCAAAAGGGGGATTCTCTTCATACGTCTCAAATTTGTTGGCGGTGAGAAACTGATTCATATATCACAGCAATTTTTTCATTTATTAGCACACGTGTCTCCGGTCCTGTCCTCCTCTCAGCACGGCTTCCTGCTCGGACGCTCATGTGAAACGAATCCCATCTGCCTGGCCTGTCAGCTGTTGAAATCTGTGTCAGCGGGTCTTCAGACTGACCTGATCTACACCGACTGCGCTTCTGCCTTTAGCAGCGTCAACCATTCACTCTTGCTTCATTAAATTCAAAATCATCATCATTTGTCTGACGCCGCCCCCCGATGGTTTCCATTCGCACCGCACTGAGAGGCAGCAGTATGTTGCGTCCCAATGGGTATATGTGTGTTCCGGGGTGCCTGAAGGCAGTATCTGTGGGCCAGCATGGTTTATTTTATACTGCAATGACATTCAATCGCAAATTGCCTCAACTTGTCTCATGTGCGCCGATGATTTGAAGCTCAGCTGCATCATTTACTCTCTCGTACCATTGAACGAATTTTTGTACCTTCAAAACATTGAATAGGGGAGCCGATTTGGAAATCGTTTCAGAAGGTCATGAGGGTCAAACTATATACAAAACTTCCATCTGCTCCTATGCCAACGTTGTCGAGAAGGGGAATTGTGCCTTAGTACTGTACTTTCAGTCGCTTGCGACGTGTAGGGCACCTGTGCATAGAAAAAGTTTTCCCATGGCAGTCATAACTGGCCTCAATGCACACATCCGCTCCATCATGGAACTTAGCAGCATAATTTGGGCAGATACTGCTACAACCCACATAAAAAACTGAAGCAGGTACAGGATAAATTTCTCATTTTGCTTGTGGCAAATTCGAATGGCCCATCGCTGTCCCTGAACTCTGATGACCTGTTTGGTGCCGAGTGTCAAAAAGGTTTTAAATTAACTGATTTAAACTATTCGCATAGCGTGTTTTCTGGACACATAGATTTGCCTTGTATTCTCGTCATGCTTGACCTAGATTTAGCTAGTCTAAGCACCCGTTTGTGCCCTGTTCACATGTTCTGGTGCCGAGAGTATGATGTGTGAGGAATGGCATGTGCTGTCCACTGCCCTGACAGTTGAACAGGGTGCACGCATCAATGCCCACCTTTGACTTGTGCGGCTCACGGGCCAAATTTCGGGGAAAAAGAAACACCATGGCTTGTGTAAGTTTTATTGAGGAGAGGGGTCGGGAAATTTCTGACGATTTCTGATGAAAGGGGGTGAGGGACAGCCATTTTCTGACCAAATCCCACAAAGGGGGTGGGCGTCCAAACATCCCCAATTTGACTGACGTCATATGTGAACAGCCCCTAATGAGAACATGAAATTGAAAAAATTAAGGATGTATTATGATGTCCCATGGAGATGCTGTGGCGTGGTGCACTGCACTGCTTTCATGAATATTTTTAATACGCTGGATACCAAATCGTGTAGGCGCGTGCATTCAGCATTGACAGTGACAGGTTATTTGGGGGCTCCGGGCTTGTTATCCTAAATTCTAGTTTTTTCCCATTGTTAGAAAACTATCGAGGGAAGCAAAACCAAAATTGCACCCCAAGGCTCAGGGTCAAATGACACACACTTTGCTGTGCTGTTGTCAAGACGTGTTGGTTTTAGTGATTTTGTATGACGAAAAAAGCACGAAATATTGCAGAAACTTTTGTGTCTGAACAGGGGTGCATATTCCTGAAACTATTAATGCGCGACCATGGGTTTCAGTGCAAACTAAATCTGCACTCGTGTACCGTCGACAGATACAAATAACGCTCTGTGAGGCGCGTGCCAGCTCTGTGGACAGTTCAAGCTAGGCATTGTCATGCTGTGGAATCTGCACCTTTTCGGATATAAATCGTAAATGACGGGCGATAGAAAGACAAAACTAAAGTTTTCCATTTATACGAAGCCACTGCGGCCTACAACTTAGAAACGTAATCGGAAAAATTGTTACACCCAAATTTTGTCATTTGAAACTGTTCATTCTTCCGTCCATTTCAAGCCATAGTATAAAGGATGTTCTTTAGAAAATTTAACATTCAGAAAACCCAAAGCGTACGATGCATAGCACATGTTCACTTCTCCAGTAGACATAATATTTCCAAATATGAGCTGTATGCGGATTTCATTGCAAATTTAGCGTTTTGGACATACGAAATAGCTTCAGCATTGTCAATGCCAGTTTAAGAATGAAAATGTCATGTTCTTGGGGGTCCGTTGCGTGAAATATTCGCTCTGCTTTTAGCGAATAAAGGGCCTAAAGGTGAATAATATAAATACATTCTGAATAAATTACCTAAAGCATCACGTGAATATCAATCCAAGATGTACTGAAAAGTCGAAATTCAAATTTGCTGACTCCTTATCATTATACAGCAAATGTAAAGTATATGTTTAAAAATTTATTTGTCTCCTGGAAGCTAGAATATAATATGCTAGGGCCCAGGGGCGGATCCATGACTTCATTTCGGGAGGGGGAGGGGGCTGGGGGATTGAGCCTTCCCCGCCATTGCCTCGCAACAGCCTCCGGTTATGCATTGACTATAGGCCCTCTGACATTTCGGATGGGCTTGGGACACCCCTAGCCCCTCTCCCTTGTACCCCCACTGTTAGGGACCTTGGTTCTCGTGAGCTGTACCTTGCAGAAAAGGTATATTGAAACAAGTGGTAAGATTGGGCTACAGCACGAAAAGTTGTTGCTTTCTTCCGAACACGTATTCTATCCTTTTTAGAACACCATATCGAGTATTCAGTCTGCGTGCCCCACTCTTATCCTCGCTTGACTCGCGCCGGGTAGTCAAGCTGCTGTCTGCATTGTCAAAAACACAGCATTGTGGTCAATGGTGGATGTAGAAGGGGGAGGCAAGGGGCCGTGGCCCCCAAAATGGTAAAATTTTTGGGCCGATTTTCTTTAAAAAAACACTATGTTTTTACGATTTCTCCCGAGTTCCCCCCTAAACGGCACTCCTGCGTCCTTCCTTGGCTTTTGGAGTGCATTTGGCTCTGCTGTTGTGTAGTTACCGTAGTACCCCAATCCCGAGGGCATGCTGTCACGTGGTCTGTGACATTAGTTACCCTAGACACTGTGTACGGCTAGCTTTGCAGCTAGCCGGTATTGGGGGCTTTGCAACGCACCAACTGCTGAGGGCATATGATGTCACCAAGTTTCACCCTGTTGGAGGGGTATATTGGAGCTCAGTACGTTCTTATTCAGTGTTGCCGCCCGTTATTTGAGCCCGAGTCAGTGACGAGGGAGCCCAATGCACTATTGCAATAATTCCTATATCTTAAAATAACTTCGAACTATTCTTTCACTATGGATTTTGGTCAACCTCATGAAAATTAGATGCTACTGAATCAGTGGCGGGTTCAGGAGAACATTTTAGGGGGTGGGCTAGGGGGCTGGAGTCTCCCCTGCCATTGCCTCGGAACAACCTTCGGCTATCCATTGACTATAGGCACTCTGACATTTTGGGGAAGGGGGCTTTAGTCCCCTAGCCCCCTTTTATCCGTCACTGCAGTGGGTCTCTAATGGAGAAAGCTGGCAACAACCATCACATTGTAAACGAGATTAACATATTACAGCCATAGGCATATGCAGGCTGTGGATCTGACGCAATGAAATCGGACTTCTGAACTTCGGTCGGTAAAATCGTTGAGAAAATAAGCAAATGGATATACTGGCAGGCTTGACCTTGTGCTTGTGGATATTGAAGTATGGCCTCGAATTGGCTTTGTGTCACATATGAATTATTCGGTGAATGCAATTCTACCTGATTAGACTGGTATGCTAAAACTGCAAAAACTTCGTGTATTTTATGAACTCAACCAACAGTATTTTCCGGCCACAATTAAATATTCAGCGACCATTGTTGAAACCTAGACCGAGTGCAGCCTCGTGACTTGGTACGCTCGGCGGGGGTCAGGGGCTGCACTTGCTGGTGGCACCACCGCCGAGATGGGACGACATATCTCAGCCCTGCCCCCTGCCATGCACCCGTGGCCTTGCCGAGTCTGCACATTATGATGCTCTGTCCCGGCCAAATGGCCTGGGGTTTCTTTTGGGGCCGGGGGGGGGGCTGGTGCTTTGAGAGTTGAAGTTAATCTAGCGCTATGTTGGAGGAGAGAAATAAAAAATAAAGCTGAAAATATGGCTAAAATCGATCAACAGCTTGACGAAGTATATTCATTAACGTGAAATTGCTCTTCGCACCCATAACCATCAAAACTAGGTTAAATAGCTTTGTCCCTGCCTGCTTTGTCGCAGGACTTATATTAACCTTATAGTCATAAGAACTGCGATGCTAATAATTCATCGTTTGACCACGCCCGACATGAATCTAGGGCTGGTGGCTTTAAAGCTGGCTTTTGTATACAATGTCATGTTGAATAAGGGGGTCTGATCGGAATTATGGAGTCTGTGACATCTGTGGACGATGGAGATAAATTCCAGCTCCGCATGTGTCTGAGTCCTCAGCATTAGCAGATAAAGCGGCAACCATTGCTAGAACACTGCAGTCGCTTGCAATGATATAATCCACATGTTGGAGGGCGCAGCTCCTCTCTCTGTCGTTGGCACGCCCAAGCCCCTCGTAAAGCTTTCACACAGACCAGTATTGCATCAAGTAATAACATCATTAATTGTAATCTTATCTGCGATCAGTTCACATTGGCTGGGCGGGGACAGGGCCCGGCGATGGCCGCCGCGCCGCGGCGACCGAGGACGGCGCCATTCACCTGACTTATGGCAGCCCGCGATCAACGCCCGACTGCAGCCAACCATTTCACACTTAACGGCGGCCGTGGGTGTGCTCCATTGTGGGGGTAATGAGTGGGGCCTTCAGGTGTCACTGCAGACGGTGGCAGCCGGTTGCAGAGCACAGAGGCCTGTCTGGAGGCCGCTAGCAGCGGGGACGGCCGCCCAGGAATGCGGATCAGCCCGACGACCACAGCGTCGCCTGAATAGTTCGGCCCGAGCACCTAAAGGCTTATGTTCGTAGTTATCGAGACTCAGCTGAAGACATTGCCGGAATCAGGCAGCGAGTAAACCTGTGGCCTTGCACGGATACATAAAAACGATACAAAACTCTCGGGGTCATGATTTTGTCTTAGAGATGATGAGGCGGTGGTACCTTCGTGGGTTTTGAACAGAGCCATCGGTCGCAAGAGCATACCCCTGGTGGCATATTTCGTTTGCCTTGTAACTAAGCTTTTGTGAAGCAACAGTATTTCATAAGCCTGCTTGTGTAAAGGGAAGCTGACCCCTTCATAATGGGATTGTAACTGAGATAGGCATGTGATAGAGCATTTCGAACAACCATTTGATCGACATTTCATTTGTCCCGAACTTACCGTTCGTATTCAAAAAGGCAAACGTTCATATCGATTCCCTCCTCCTTGGGTGGTCACGCGGTATGATACGACCTCGGAAACGTGATGTAGTGCTCAGCCCCGCTGCGAGGTCAAATATTTCCTGATTGGAACTCCTTAAAACCTGCATGCTAAACATGCCTTTGGTACTGGTGGCTATAAATGCGCATAGCTCATATGTTGATCCAGGATTGCTGATCAAGGGGGCACATGGTCGGGGAGGGGCACCACTTTTGGACGGAAAAATCTATAAGATGGGCGCTGAGTCCTATTGTAAGCGCACCAGTGCTTACATTCGCATTCTAGGAGGCGGGAGGGAAGCGACTTTTCAAGTTAGCGCCATCGACCTTTTAGGGGGCGCCGTGACCATTTCAGGAGGCGCCGAGGGTGGATGGGGGACCAAGTGCTCCCTCTGCTCCCTGGATCTGTTTTTCGTATAACTTTTTTCCATGATTAATTTGAAAGGTGAAATATGTTTTGATATATCAAGGAAAGTAGCAGAAGTTGAGAGTACCACGTCGGTTGCTGATAATAACCTCATTCAGCTAAAAACGCTTATTTTGTTTTCATAACCATTTGTGGCACAATTCAAAGAGGTTTAATCTGACAGGACGCGTTACCAGATCGTACGCTAATTTGACGCCACGCTTATTTGAGCTTATTATTGTGCCTTATTACCTCTAAGGTACAACAATTAAACGATCAAAATATTGGGCTTATTGGTCATTTTTTAGCATAAATCATACCAAATCCATTATTACTAATAAAGACGGTCCCTAAAACTGTAACCGTTGGGAATTACACCAAAGTGACATAATTGCTTTAATTACAGGCAATAGGCCTTCCCTTCTGATTACGGGCCTACTTACCGGCCCGCAGCGGCGGCTGGCTGAAAACTGGGACCAGTACAGGGTCTGATTCCGCTAAATAATGCATCGGATCTCAATTTTGCAAACGATTTGTTAGATGATAAAATAAGATTCGAAACATGGCGTTGGGCAATATCCCAACCCCCTGGCTATCTCCGTCCGAACTCCATTATAGAAGTGTTACTCGTGTACTTTAAAATTACAATGGTATTGTGCAGCTCCAGGGTTTGCAATCCACATTTCTAATATGTTTGAAAAAATAGACATTCCATGCAAACTATGCTAGTAGTAAACATCATTCCTTAGTACAACACCTAAACGACATTTTTGTATGGATGCCTTTGAGCGTTTGTGTGTTCATCCTACTACACTGAGAAAATTTTTTACTCCCTAAAGGAGTAAAGTGGTCTTAGGCCTATTTGTCCCCTACCCACCGATTACTCTAACCTTGATCCCTTAGTTTCACCTAAATTACCTCTCAGTTATGCTTAAATAACACACTAATTACCCCTTATGGACACCAAGATACACTGGGCTAACCCTTATGAGACCCCCTCACTGAACAAGTTTTTACTCCCTGCAGGATTAAACTCCTTCTTTACACTTATTTTACCCCCTGTTTATGCTGACCTTAACTTAATAATCCCAAAGTTACGCCAGCTCCACCTGTCAATTATCCCCAAATGACACCATCAATACCCCATCGTTACACCTAACATACATACGCTGGTGGATCTAGGACGGGGGTGGGGTGCGGGGGAAATTGCCCACTTCCCTCAGAACCCCATTTTTCACGATTTTCGGCCCCTTACCCCTCCCCCAAACGTCGGACTAGCCCCACCCCTGGATATGCATGACTTAGCCCCATGATGTCCTCCTTATTAATGCTTAAAATGCGGAACTTACTCCTGAAATCATAAAAAGAGAAATACAACGACATTTATTTATTCCACACCAACCAAGCATCGCCGGAGCCTACTACTGCGCAGGAGCTCAGCCAACGACGACCAAAAACGAAATGAGGACGGATATCACCGATCTGTGTGGGCATATAAAATACAAAACCTTGCAAGCACACTGATCATGTACACGTGTACATGTACATGTACACTGGTCTATTGTCTTAAGATTCTGATATACGCTTGCAATCGTATCGCTTATTCGATCACTGACAATGGGTAAAAAACATTAGACTAATACAAGATAGATATATTTGTCCATGCCCACTCCTTGCTCTACATATAATTATCTTCAGACAAAGGTTACGGCACCTGAGGTATAGCAACAGGCGAAATTTCCTCGCACGCCAAGCGAGATGCACCAAAGGCGCGTACCCCTTTAATATCCTACTAGCCGTTTAATGTTTAGAAACCAATATCATGGTTCTTATTTTTGGTCTCACTCAGGGCTGTGGATTTCTTTCTCTTTGGGGGTGTCTCGGCACCCCCAATAATGTGCTGGGCACCCCCAATGGTGATTTGGGCGCCCCCACCAAAAGGTGAAGCAAAGTCCTTATAAAGTGAGTAAATAAAAGAAATTATCAACAAATGCCTGTTCCACGGCGATATAGTGACATTCTGTATCTAACCTACAAGTTATCTATCAAACAACGGAAAGCATCAGACATAATGGGCAATAAATATAGATGATGTTTCCAATCCTGAATTGGATTTTGTGCCATTTTCACCATCCAGCACGAGGCGAAGCAAAGCAGCACGTGTTTTCCCTGTTCTGGCTTTATTATCTGGTTGTACTTCGGCAGCGCTCCCTATTAGTCCTCACTCTCTATAACTCGTCCGACGGTTAAATTTTAGATTTATGAACGTACCTCTCCTCCTTCCCTCGGTTAACTTTGGGCTGGGCCCCAATCCTCTCCACTCAGCAGAAACCCATCGTGACACTCCAGACTTCAGCGAACTCGGCCGCCGGCTAGCCTGTGCTGACTGCCGCCGTCTCGCTTGTATCAAAGAGGAGCCTCGGATGGTGTGGCAAATAAGCAAGCCGACATAGAGCAAGGTATGGCTAGAAATGTTAAAAAACTGAATTGTTATGCATCTCCTGGTTCATGGTTTAAGGCGTATCATTTTCATGGATAAATTTCTGCTGAATTTCTCGCGATACAAGTGAATGCGCCTCCACCAATCAGCGGTTGCCATCCGCCGGCAGTCGCGATCGCCTGCGGGCACAGAGGTTACAGAGGTCACGATGAGCGCCGCTGACGCCAAGTTCAAGGTTCGGTGGGGAGGGGTCGCGAGCGGACTGTAATGCCAACATGTGTGGTGTTTAAAATGGTGGTCGTTGTGCCTCGAGTCAGATTGAGGGAGGGGGACCGATGTAGGAGACAGTCTGTGCACGTGGGTAGATATATGGGTTAGGCGTTTGTGCAATTTGCAGTGCCGATAACACTGGAAAAACATGAGTGCGAGTTCATGAAATGAGTTCGGTATATGAGTATGCTTGGCTGACAAAATTGCAGGCACTAATTTTAAGTCCATAGTATTTGTCGGTATCAGGGCAGATGATGCAGCTTTTCAAGAGTTTTTAAAATTGACAAATTTATAAGTAATACAACCCACACGGCGAATGTGACATACACGCCTATCTGAAATTTCATGTGTATGCAACACTAGAAGTTTTAAATATTAAAATGACAATTTGAGGCGGAGAGATAAGTAGTTCTGATCGTGTAAACAAGGAGGGTCCAAGGCAAAGCACAAGATGCCCGGGGAAATTAACTGATAAGTATGTATATTTCAATGGCATGAACATCATTGTAGTCCTTTAGCCTACGCCATTCCCCTACCAGTTACCACATCCTTTCGATGTCGCCACCACTCGGGCCTCCAGGCAGCCAGAAGCTACTATGCATGGCCGTATAACCATGATTGTCCGACCTTCTATCTTTAGGCCTAAAGCAAAATTGTATGCTATAATACTCCACTATTAATCTCGCGGGTGAAGTCGCCGTTCCTAGTAAGTGATTGCTTTATTATTATCATTATCTGTGAAGTTATGTACCGATGTTAGATCAAGACGTTGAATTCTCAGCATTCGCATTACACTTCATTTGGTGGAATTGAGGCAGTGGGTGACTTCACAAGTAGTGTCAAGCATTGAAAGGGCGAATCCTAGCGAAATATCGTGATTTGTCAGGCCAAAATTTCCGTACTGACCGAAACAATACAGCATACCAGAATTTTAATACGAGGATGGGAGAGGACAATAATGAAACATCAAGTAACGTTAATAAAATTATTTCGAGTGGTGAGAGTTTGTTAACGGCTGTTTTAGTGCGTTCAAAATGTTTAAAATCTAATTATAAAATATTTATAGCACGCACATGTCAGTGGGAACGGTAGCTGAACGGTCTCTAAATAAAGCAGGAGTGGGTTGTTGCGTGGATTTTAATGGGCGGTACCATGCAGGGTCGAAAACTTATATTTCTTTGGGGCGGTCCGGGCACCCGGACTGAAATATCAAGTTACTGTTAAAATACAGTATAAGTTGTATTGTTCATCATTTTCAGGATTCAAAAGGACTTTGTGATGGCTAAAACAAAGATGATATTATGCTATCTCCTTTCATATGGTGGTCATTAAAATTTTCCTTCCTCAACTAGGGCACCACCAATGATGTTCGCAAATCCACACCCCTGGCCTCATAACTTTGAGATGTTAATGAGTTCTCGGAAGGCCTGCTGCAGGATAGGGTGCCATAAGCAGCAGTGTTGTGGGAATGACCAAGACCCTAAAAAGATGATAAAACAGAAGACAGTAAAAGCGCTAAAAGACTTAAAGGGAATGTGGCACCTTTATAACGTGATTTTAACTGATATAGCCAAGTTGTAAAGCATGCCGGAAAACCCGGTGCTCAATATATCATTTGTCTTGAAACTCAAATCAAAATTTCCGTGGAGAAAAGCTAAGAACCTACCTGAAATGTACCCCAAATCTACCCCAGCCAGGCGGCCATAGTTGTCAGCTGTTGGTGTGACGACAGCGCTGACATCACGGTGAGTAATCAGCCAATCGAAGCCCTTGAAGCCTATTGAATATGGTAGAAGTTGCCAGATCATGACGTCATCCACAGGCGGAGGTCTATTTTCCCCCAGGAGAGGGGAGGGATGAGATGGCTTAGTGGATAGCACCCTTGTCTTCTAAGCCACTGGTCCCGGGTTCAAGCCCCGGCGGTGCCTCTGAATAAGTCGATCTGATCCCCAAAATCCCTTCCAACAGAGTGAGAGTTGGCGACGCCGTATGACCCTGGCAATTGGTGCGTCGGTAAACCCCAGCAATTATTCCCCCTAGAGGGGCGTTTTAAAAATCAAAGTATTGAGCTCATTGCATACTTTTCAGAGAAAGCATGGACGTTTTCATGATTTTCAGCAAAAAATACCCGTAAGCACACTAAATTCCCGGATTCGACCATGGTTCCACATTCCCTTTAAAACCAACCTCTCGGCAAAAAAAAGCCAAACAAGCTAAAATCTAAAATCATAAGACGAAGGCAGCCAAAAAAGTCAAAGTCCAGAAACTAGAACGTCTTAACCCTAAAAAAACCCAAAAAAGGCTAGGTCAAGGTAAAGATAAAGATAAAAAGCATGAGATGAGGTAAACGCAGCGTTTCGGTCTTTGACCATCGTCAGGCGAGGAGTGCAAGGTGGAGGTGGCTAGAGGCCTGAGGTAAACATTTTTTCAAACCTTTAAAGAAGCACAACACTCTACTTTGAAATGTGTTTTTGTGCTTATCTAAGTCTTCAAATTCTCACCGAAGAGCATATTTTAAAGATTATTTACATGTTTTATTGATTACAAGAATCTTTCGTAAAAAACAGTTGTTTCAAAACTATCACTGACTTGTTTGTTGACTGATTCCAAAAATTGCGATACCTAATGTACCGATAAATCGTTATTCAATCCGATAAAATAGTGTAGAAGAAATCTCTGCGCGGGCAAAGGGCCCGAAGCTATAACACTTAAACTGCTACACCTAGCGACCTAAACTAAAAGTCACTGGCATTTTTCGGCCAGCCGGTAACCCCTCAGCCAAAGCTTAGAGAAAATCAGAGATTTGAGGGTGTAAGGCATATAATGAAACATCGTGAAATACTGCACCCGTGGTTTTGAAATCGACAGAGCAGCTGCTGAAAGGAAATCGTGTTTTTCCTAATTTTTTGAAAGGTCGCAGATTTTACCAAGCAACTGACTTAAATCCTAGTGAAAAAGTTAGCTTTGATTGCGTACTGGAAACTGAACTAATGTTCTGGTGCGATCTTCATTGTTTATTTTCTACGTATTTTGAAAGAGTAAGGACTTCTTTTGTGCTGATAGAAAGAAGGAGACTAGGTGATGCACAATGCCCTCAGATCCAAAGTTGTTTCAAACTAACTTATTTGACTCAAGCTTCGGTATTTATGTATTTCAAGTGATTATACGAATGTTTATTTCAGACAAGCATCAATTGAGCAGACAACTTGAGCATCAAAATTCTAAAATACGCCAGTGATGGCCCAAACAGAAAAATCGCAGAATCATTCCTCATTCGGCGCTACAGACCTACTCTCAACACGCAAACATCTTCCTGGCCACTCTTGCGGTAAATTCGACATACGGGGACACCCTCTCAGACGCATGTTCAGACATAACACACCACACATTGTTCCCTTTCTCCTTCGGCAAGAGGGTATTGGGATTGCCGACACTTTTGGCTTCGACCAAAAGTTTACCTTAGGCCTCCAGTCACTCGGTATTTGGAAATAGGTTACCTCAGGCCTCTAGCCACCTCCATCTTTCACCCCTCGCCTGACGACGGTCCAAGACCGAAACGTTGCATTTACCTCATCCCACGCTTTTTTCTTCTTATCTTTACCTTAACGTAGCCTTTTTGGGCTTTTTAGGGTTTGGTCGTTTTAGTTTCTGGACTTTGGCGTTTTAGGCTGCCAGTCTTTTAGCGCTTTTACTGTAATCTGTATCATCTTTTTAGGGTCCTAGGTCATTCCCACAACAGACCGCATTATGTACCAGTTTGAATGGTATAATTTTTGCCTCCTTGATCTAGTCTTCAACTGGCCTCTGTGAGTCTGCGAGCTATGCAGTGAATAAATTAAATGATAAAACATGCTCTATTCTTTCCGTGATTTTCAAAAAAATGAGCCAGCTGCCAGGTCGGCATGTCGATCCTACCAGACCCTGAGCTCTCGTGAGCGCCCGTGAATATTGAGGCAAAAAGCACACGCTGAAATTGGAAAGTGTCCCCTGTCCGACACCCCTGGCCCGGCGAATCGACGACTCGTGGCCACACAAAAGCCAATCAGTCGGCGATTTGTTCGGCGTCAGCCGGCGCATATTCTGGCGGGTTTGATGGCCATTTCTGACACATCTCTGGCGCACATTCAGCTGCTGCCGGCCGCGACACAGGTGGCGCAGCGGTGTGACATCGCGGCACTCGTGGCGCCGGCCTCTGTCGCAGCCGCCCCCGCCGCGCACTTTCATAAAAGTACGATTTCGCTTCATTTGCGTGTTGGCGATGGCGGCGATAGTAGTGGATTGATCACTATTTTGTTTGCGGCGGCGCCGGCCACAGGCGGCAGCGGTTATTTATTGTTAAGATATCATGATATCCACATTTGAATATGAATGGTCGCTGCGGCAGCCCGCATCATGGTGGGGTTGGTAGGGGGAGAGTTGGCTCCCTTCATGGTCCCCCGACTGTGGCGGGAAACTGAAGGTAAACAGCGAGCATCGGCGGGCTCAGGTGGGGGAAAGGAGGAGTTCTGTCGACCACTGACTAGTTTATGTCGAACAACACGGATCACATCTTGTAGTAACTGCTCACAATGGGCTTCTCTTACCTTTTTATGTTTTGATTCTAAATCAAAATGCGGATGTTGTAGCTTGTCTCTAGAAAGTGTTGGTGTCTGTCGACAAAAAATCCTCTTCGGGAATCCATTTTTCTCACACCCAATGGAAGCCAATAGCGGTGACGACTCTGCCAGCCTCAGCATATCCTACCCGGTATCGACAGAGAAACTGCTAGTGAAAAGCACCGCCACGGCCGGCCGGGCGTGAAGGACACCAGCTTATGTATGGAAAATAATCGGCACCCCAGAACCCAGCTTCAGCCACCTGGTCCGATTATACCTACAAATAGTGTGGGGGATTTGCGGCATGGGTACGCTGCTGCGAATGGGCTGGACTTACCGCTTATTCTTTTAGCATTGGCGCTTTACAACATACTTATTGCTGGGGTAATATGGCGTTGCCAACTCTTATCCTGTTGGAAGGATAGGCATATGGAGAATCAGAAATTCCTCAAAATACTTATCAAATGCTGCGAAAATTATAAATAAAGGTGCTAAGAGGCAATTATTTTTCACATAATTTCACGCCAAAAAAATCACAAGCTGTAAGAAATTGACTTGAGCTCGTTACAAGTGCTCCTGACAGGTATTTATTTCATTGTGTTCTCCTGTTTTATGGAAACAAGTGAACACTATTATCTAGGTACTACTAGGATGAAGCAGGGTCTGTTGAAGCCTCTGGTTCCTGAGTATCTGCGTTCTAGAGTTATTTGTTTTATAGTGGAGTTTATGGTGAACATAATCATTAATGTAATGGTATAGGATGCAACCCAATGCTCATGTTAGTTTAGGTCTGAGAAAAGTAGTTAATTTGTAAGTGTTATATTTCGAGCTCGGCTCTTTATCAAATACGAATTTGACACTATTTCTATCAAACACAACTCTAAAAATATTTTTCAGATCCGTGTTTGATAAAGAGGCGAGCTCGAAATAGGTATAATACAAATTAACAACTTTTCGGCCCAAAACTAACAGGAACATTGGGTTGCGTCCTACTATTATGCTTTATAATTAAAATCGTTTTGAAATTGATTTCAGACTAAGCTGGAACACGAAAGTTACTTTATCTGAATTTTGTGGGGATGGACATAAGAATAGGTGAAACGGGCATTGGAAAATTATGCATTTTATTATGTTTGCAAGATTCGTTTGTACTTAGCTCGTATCTATTGATGTCTGTAAATGTAATTTCTGCACGTGCACTAGCAAACCAAAGCTTCAACAGCGTCGCGCGGCATCGGTCACACAAACAGAGGGATTTACCGGCGGCCCCGTCTCCGCCGAGCCCACCAGTCACTTGATGGCCGCCCGGCCATTTGTTTTGTCCGTTCTCATAAAACGAAGGGAGCCGAAGTTATCTCTCCATTGCAAAAACGGCCCGGCCAGTCCGGCCCGGTGGCTCTGCTCTGCCGGCCTGTTCTGAGGCTGCAGGCCGGCGGTGCCCCCTCCAGCCAGCAGCCCGGACGACCCGTGTCGGCGATGTCAGTTCCGATAGCGTTTTTGGCGCGCTCGGCTCAGCGGGCGCGCCAGCGGGGCGGCCGCCGAGCGCCGCCGCAAAAACGCGCCGGCGGCGACTGTGGCTGTCACAGGCCACCTTCTGCGCCACCAAAGCACACGGCGCGGCCGCCGGCCCTCCGTTTCTAAATTCTCAGATTGGAGCGATAGGCGGTCGGTTATGACTGCTGCGTGGGCCGCTGCTGGAGCCGCCACATTCACCCCCTTCCCCCTGCGGATGCAGAGCGGGGAACCCCGGCTGGGAGGGCCACGCCCCTGCCCGCCCGGCACCCTCCCCGCGGACAAGTGTCGCAGTGTCCCCCGCAAGATCACGTGCCGAGAGGGCACAGTGACCCGCACTTATTGCCAAACACACAAACACGCTTTGTCACTGGCGGATCTAGGGTGGGGGAAATAGATCTGTGCCTCCCCTCTCACTAAAAAGTGCTACAACTTTTCATACAAAAACATTGTGTTTTTTGCGATGTTTGGCTCTGCTGCCCCCTCCCCCAACCACCCGTCTAAATCCGCCACTGAATGAGCTTTATTGGATTGAATCCAATCATGCTTGTGAGCTCTTGCCGTAGACGATCAGGAGCTTATCCATCGACGGGCTGTAAAAGGAACATAAGTGAGTGGATGAATATAGGTGCAGAGTTGGGCTCGGTTGGTGATTATTTATATTTTTTGTTCAATCATCAACGTATAGGCATAGCTATTTCTCTTAACACGCGCACTGGAGGGGGGCCTCTGAGAACCCCCCCACCTGTTTTTCCAAGGTGGCCGGAGAACCTCTTGTAGCCGAAAAAGCGACACGTGGCCATATTTAACAAAATTTAATAACGCGTCGATTGGTGAAAACTTTTTGAAAATCGGCCGAAAATTGTTCGACTTATAGGCTTTCAAAGTCAGACCTGCATTTTGAGATCGCCGTAAACGCGCGGTCGGACCAGTTAGCTTGCATTGAAGACCGAGTGGTGACGTCATAACGTCATATAAGCGGGACTATATGTCAAGGTCACTATACATGGAAGTCAAGGTCAAGGTCAAAGGTCACAGGTCAAGGTCATATCTGCACTTTCAAGGTCACTGACCGCTGTGCGTCCGGCCAAATGACGTTACCCGGTCTGACATATATTATGCTATGACGTCATCGGAAGGGTACCCCAATACAAAGGTCAAGGTCAAAGGTCAAGGTAAAAGGTCATTGGGGAAGGTCAATCCTCATTTCCCGCCAAACAGTGGCTACAGTGTTAGTCAAAGTGTAAATAATAAGTAGTATACCATATGGTGACCTTAAAGGTCAATGACCTTGAATGACCTTGACCCAAAAGTTGTGGGGAAGCCCCTTTGAGACCTCTTCTCTATGAACCTTGTCCGCTTTTAGCTTATTCCCGCCATTCTCCCGCATAATCATAGCATTTACCACTCGATCCCAAGCATGGCCAATATTTGACCTTTACGACCTCGTTTAACCTTGAAGATATTGACCTAGGTCAATGAAAATCGATCACCATGTAGATCACTATAGCCCCCACCCACCTACCAAGTGGCGTTCTTCTAACCCTCTTAGTTTCCGAGATTTTAGGGGGCCTACCAGGCCCCCTCCAGTGCGCGTTAGTGCCAGACCCCCCTCCAGTGCGGGTGTTAACCCTGCCCCACCGGGGTCCGGTGCCACCTTCACCCCACCGGGGGCATCGATGCCCCTACCTCCGAAAATATGGGAGTTAATGCAAATCTGAAAAGTGTATTGGAAAGCTCGTGTGAGTTCAGTATGATTTCCTTCACATTTTTAAGCGCTCAGGTCAATGGTTTGACCTCCAGAGGTCCAATTGGGTCACGATAGGCCATTTCCACTAAAATATGCGATGCTTAAGAAACCTTAACATAGCTCTCATGCCATTAGAGCTATTGAGACCTGGTAAAGGAAATTTGATAGGAAATGCCAGGACTTTCTTCTCTTTGTGGAACATAATGACCTCCTGGCTAGTGGTGTGACCACCAGAGGTCACCTCATGACTTTATATGACCTGAGGTCACGGAAGGTCAGAAAGTGACCTTGCCGTATATCAAACGAAAGCCAGTGACGAGACATACACGACGGCGCTTAATTCAGTGCTCTAGCCCGATTAGGTCAAACTTTATCGTCAAAATGCTGTTTTTGACCCGGTGACCTGTGATGAGCTCAGACAGGTCAAAAAGAAAACATCGCCCCTGGAATCCGTCAAATGGTGGCCAAGAATGTTTTTCTGAGAAATAGGAACATTTTCAATCATTTTGTGACTTTTAGATCATAAGACAACTTTTCCTCATGCTTTCTCTATAGGAGAGGTCACTTCGTGACCTGCTCTCAGGTCACCAAATCGAAAAATACCTGATATGCGTTGTGTAGATCCAAGAGAGGTTACCATGTTTATAAAGTTTCAAACCGATCGGCCTAGAAATGTAGCTAATAGAGCTCAAAAGTTGAAGTGAGGTGACCTTGTTTGACCTCACCTGGTGACCTGGCCCAGTGTGGCCCAGCGTAAAAAATTTCAGCGATGGCTTAAAACTGATGGACTGAGAGGAAGACTCCTCAACCGTGGTGCTGCACGTCGTCAGTTTCTATTATTCGGAAAGAAAAACTTTAGGGGGCTATCAATGGTCCCCGGTGGGGCGAGGCTTGAAATATGTTCTTGCAACGACGGTATAAGGGTTAAAGTATGTCTTAGCATAAATTTTCACAATGTTCAATTTTCAAGACGGCTCTTTTTGTAAGTGAATTTGCAGAGAATCGAGGAAGAATGAGAAAAGAATAGTAAAGAAGAAAATACGTGTCTGGGTAGCTCGAATATAAGAGAATGAGCCATTTGATGAAATGTGACTAAGTCTGTTTGTGACCACATGCATGACATAATACATGAAAATGCTCACATAGAAAACAAGAACACGCACGTGTCAATACAGTACTTTTTAGAAATGCATGAACCCACATAAAGGTGCTCTATAGGCGGATCCAGGATTGCCGATGGGGGGGCACCATCTCAATCAGGGGTGCCACTTTTGAACGTAAAACATATAGATGGGTGCCAAATCCTATCATGGGGCCGCTGATACTTGCATCCTGGGGGGGTGACATGTCAGGGGGACAGCATCGACCTTTCAGGGGAACGCCGCGGCCATTTCAGCGGGCGCCGAGGATCGATGGGGGAAAGTGCTCCTCCCTTAGCCCCTGGATCCACCTATAAGGTATTCTTAGTGGCAGGTTGGCAAGGCAAGGTGATAGCCTGCGCCCATACAGGGGACCGGCAGTGCTTAGATAGAAGACCACCTGTGCCTTGCACGGTTTTTACATTGTATGCGGACTATGCTTCCCCCACATGACACAATACGACCCCACTTGGCATGGTGTCGCAAGCAGCGGAGCGACATCATGGGCCGTTGTCATCACTGGAAATCACCCCTGAACAACATCCTTGTTGACACCCAACAATTAGCGAGAATGCTAAAGACACTCAGGACTAAGACTTAAAACAAATCTACATTGGATCCACCCAGATTCCAAACAAAACCTTTCACCCGTCGTGCTAAGTGATGCCATTTGATCTGACTGAGCGAAAACTTTGTGGAGATACATTGTGGTTTTTTTAATATATCCTATATACGGAACAGTCTGCGACGAGTTTATCTTGCCTCAAGCGTCCTTGACAGCTGTAGTGATGCGCTCAGCTTTTTGTACATGACACACTTTTCGAGAAACTAAGACTACAGGTTAGGGTGTTTCATTGTTCCAAATGCAATATATCGATGCATATCGATCTTCCCTAAACCTCATCTGCTTACAAGCTTCTGTGCGAAATTTCCATGTATTCCTGCAGTGCAGGGTGGTCCTAAGTTTCCCGTACCATTTTCTCCATGATAAGTACATACCACCACATGTACTTGAAGTTAGGTAATGTGAGCTATTCAACTGCGATTTACCCCAAGAAAACATATTCGACTGCTTACTGTGAAACGTAAGCAAAAACATAAAGAGAAGCAAAGAAAGTAGTAGCGGCCTGAAAGGAGGAGCTCTGGCTAAAGTAGAGCAGCCAAAGCAGAAGGTTGTTTCTACCATGCCTTGTGAAATAGGTATTGTAGGTATTATATTGGCTGAACTACTCTAGTTTTACAGTGATTCTCGCTCCATATGGCACGTCTTTTCGTGGTTCTGGCACACACACAGCCGAACCAAGCTAAAAATAAAATCAAAGTGTATGTGGATGTGAGAAAAATTCGATGACTGACTCTGCTTGTTTGTGGCCGCATCGTCTAGTAATTCACGCATCCGGTTATGAGTCATCTCTGGCAATATAATTTCTTATGCAATATAACCTCCCTTTTAGGGCCTGCTTCCCAGTTTCTTGTTGAGCTTGTTGAACTTGTTGAGCTCCATTGTTTTTGTTGACTTGTTGACCGTGAAATCTATGCAAAGTGAACAATTTGTGAGGTGCCTATTTCTAACAACATTATAAAGTGAATATTTTCAACGATCGGTCCCGATAGGGGAGAGGGTGGTAAGACGGGCATGGTAGGTAAGACGGGCACAGGCTCTGTGGACCAGACCAGTTATGGTATAAATGTCCTATTACTTGCATTAATGTGTCCTGGAATGTCCCATCATGAGCCAAAAATACAAAGTTCTAGCCTGTATTGTTTTGTAAAATTTTAGAAAAATTAAATTAGTGGTTCACCCCACCATTGCTAGTAGTTTTGAGTGTAACATTCTGGCAGTGTCTAGTACCTATTTGGAAGGCCAAATATGCAAAACCTGTCTCGGGAGAGCGTTAACATACATTACGTGATTTAAGTTTTATATTACCCCAGCACGGTGACCCCCAAGAATGAGATTTTCTAGCATATTAACATGGATACAATAAGACGGGCACGGAGTGAAATACTACATCACAATACAATTTTTAATCTTTATCGCTGCGTTTTTGCATGGTTGAAAGAAATCAGTCTGACAGTCTGCTGCAAACCGGCTGAGGAACTTTTAATGATTGATTGCTAGATTCCAATGAAAAATTACGATTTTATGGAAATTCAGCAAAATAATTTTCTCTCGACTATTTAATCGAAACAATGCATTGCAAAGTGTTTCAGAACTCATTTTTGCTCAACGTGGTAAGGTTTTTGTCAAAAAGTTCTTGCATATGATAACTACTTACATAAAACCCGTCTTACCCCACCTGTTGGGTTAAGACGGGCTTTTGCAGCATTCTACGGTAAACGTTACTGCTCCTAGGAATATGCACGGCTCCGAGTATGTTTAAGCGCAGGGACAAATAAATGTTAACTGAAGCTTATTGTTGTTGTTGTTGAAGTTGTTTTAAAGAAACTTGAAAAACCGGGATTCGGGAGGCTTATGCCGCTTTTGGCATCCCTCCCCGTGGATCCTCGAGTGTAACAGACTACTAATACATTGAATGGCAGACACTTGCTGATGGCCCATTCCTTGTTACTTCCCTCTGGGCCGTCCACAAACTGCGTAACGCATACGGGGGGGGGGTCAGTCACAATTTTATCAAATTCGTCACGGGGGGAGTGGGGGGCTGGTCCAGGAAGTGATGCAACGCCCGCAATTTTTGGAAATGGGAAGGTAAAACTGGCAAAAATGGCGAGTTACAGAAGGGCCACAGGTGTGCCACAGTGGGTAAGTGGGGAAACACTATTCTCCACTTCTCAGCAGAGAATTGATACTTCCAACTGTGTTGGGGAAATGGTTTAAATTTTTACCGCAATCAGATGTATGAGGCACAGAATTGGATGGGACTATTGGGGGTCCCGAGGGGGCCATCCGCGCCATGTTCCTTCAAAGTTTTCCCCAAATACCTGAGTTTTCCCAAATATTCTTAAGATTTTTGACGTCAAAGTTTCTAAGATTCAAAGGTTTTTGCCGCCTGACCCTTCCAAAAGTAATAATCTGGAGCTGCCCATGAACAGGAACGACCTAAATGGGGCGGAATAGAGAGCATGTCGAAATGTTTTTGCGCGCTGTCAGCTATCCCTTCCTTCTGTTTGTGGTCAGTCCCACGCGCGTCTGCGAATACTTTACCGGAATGCATCTCCGTCGGATACGGCACGGCGCCCTCAGACGTCCCAGGTTCCGATGGCGTTCGAGAGCCTTGACCACGTTCGCGCAGGGGGAAGGGACAGGCTTGAAACTATACAAAAAGTGGACGTTCAGTGATCAGAAAGGAAATATGTATGCTTATGTTCTTCTTCAATGGAAATTTTTCTCTTTGTGTGAGAATTCTAGTTCCAGTTATTCGAGACATGGTATCTGAGATCACTGGGAGGGGGTGATCCAGGGAGGTGGTGGGCAAAGGGGCTGTGGCCCCCACCAAAGCCTGAAATAGTATCTGTTGGCCCCCAATGGACCAAGTTGTGGCCGCTTTTCTTTAACATTTCTATAGTTTCGCAATTTTGCTCGATTTAGCACCCCCCCCCACCAACGTTGGTTTGACTCCCTTCAAAAGTCGCTCCTGGATCTGCCAATGTCTAAGATGTGGTATATATGTATTGGCCAAAGAAGTACTTCTCTCTCATTCTTAGATTGCATTGAGAGATTGTTTGCATTATTTGAAAATAATCAAGGTGTTTGGAATACAGTCACCTTTCTTTTTCTGCACCCGGGGCTGAAACGATATGGTAACTGGAATATCTAACTGAGTTGTTCCGTCACGAAGCAAACAGATCAGAGAGGCGCTGTAGCCATGCATGCACGCTGCTGGGTACCTTAAAAGCACTAAGACAAGGAGTCAAAGTCCCAAAAGTAAACCCCAATAGGGTGCCTGGCCACAAAAAGAAACGTAAAATGGCCGTCAGCTAAGTATTCTAAAACCCGGCCGGAGAGTCAGCGGTATTTCATTGAACAACATCCACCTGTCGATAGAGGCAAGCCGGCAGCAATACCATCGAGAATCGGTGCCTACTGTTTAGCTTGTAAATACAATCCGCACAGCTCGAGTTTTCCCGAATGTAGAAGCGGAGTCTTTTGTCGGTTGGAAGGCAGGACGGAGCGGGCAGTTGTTGGCTCAGTAACAGACCCGCCGTGTACAGGAACCTCCAGCTTCCGTTCTAACAGAGCCGTGCCGGCTACTGGCGGCAGCGGCGCAGACTTCAGCGGACCTCAGCTGCCGCCGAGGTGTGAGGGCGACGACGCCGCGCGACACGGACGCCCCGCGCGACACGTTTGCTCAGCTGGCCACTGTGGGGCCGCGGTGCCGGTTTGTTCAGGTGCCGGTAGCTGTGCCAGGACCCCTTCCTGCCGCTCTACCCTTCCGCCGGCGGCAGCTGTGTGGGTACGACAGTCACGATGCCCCCCACCCTGTATCGCCACTTGAAGGCAGCCGCTGCCACAATGGCGTGCTAAATGATGGCGGAGAAGGCATATCCGGCGCGGCAGCGGCGCGGCGGGGCGGCGGGCCGGCGCCGACTCGGACGTCGCTGCTTAGACAGCGGGGCACGCCGCGACCGGCGCGGCGCCACAATCACCTCCGGGATAAAGTCACCGCCGCCATCAGAATGCCGGCCGGACAAGGGGAGCCAGCATGGGGCCGGACCCACCTGGCAGCTGACCCCACGCAGGCAGGCCCCGGCGACATCGGTGACCTTCGCCATCACCCCTCACCCGGTGCCACCTGGTCAATCAGGCCGCGGCGTGGCGCGATTGTTCAATCAGTATTGAGCCGCCACGCCGAGGTGTGAGTTCGGGGAGCGACACACGGGCGGGCTCGCGCCGGCGCGCCCGTATAATGGGTACGGGCCTCCCCGGGGCCGCCGTGATTGGTGAGTGGCGCGCGTGTGAGATAATCCGGCCCAGGGCTGACGCATGGGGTGGCAGCCCTCAGAGGCGGATCCAGGGGTGGCAGGGGACACCTCTCCCCGCCCCCCGATCGGCCCTCGCCACTCCCTGAAAGGTTGATTCCCCAGGATGCGGGTATCGGCGCCCCCACGACAGGATTTCGCGCACACCTGATCGGTTCTGCCGTCCAAATGTAGCGCCCCTGGTCCGGATGGTGTCCCCACGACCATGTGCCCCTCAGATTGTCAATCCTGGATCCGCCTATGGCAGCTCTAGTGGCCATGGCTGAGCAGCTGCCCTCTGATGTAGTATTGATTGAGCTGAGTGAATTATGCTACTATTGAATTACGCAGGCGGCTTTCTTTGCCAATTTATATTGTGTGAATTTTCTATTGCTCGTTTTTCGCCTAAGGGTGTTGGAAAATTATAGGGATTTCTAGTATGGGCTGTGAGCTATGCGCCCATACAGCTTTTGAAATATTGAATGACATGATATCGATACTGGATCATCGTATTTCACAGTTTATGAGAGGTCTCTGCTATTCGCTCGCGGTTCACTGGAACGACGTTTTCGCCTCAAAGCCCAAGCTATGCATGGTTCCAAAGAACAGAACGAGCTGATTCTAAAAATATAAATTGTTGCTCATGCTCAATGAAGGATTTTTTCACGATTTCCATCTTTGTAAGATTTAACTTTCCCCTGTTCTAGAATTCTTCTGGGTAGTTAGTTAGCTGTGAGTTGTTGCATATCAAATAAAAGCCCACGGTTCTTAGAACACATATTTGTCAACAGAAGCCATGCGTCTTTTGGGAATTCACTGAGGCATCGCTTCAAGTGCGGAGTTTCAACGATGTCGTTGAGGTGCGACTGCCACTGCGGTCGCATTTACGTCTGCCGTGCGGGTCGGGGCTGGGTTTTACGCCTGTTTGCAGGTTTTACAGTTCTCGGTGGAGTTGTTTGGTACCAGCTGGTTATTGCTTTTCGCATCGGTCGAGGGAGAATTAAACTGATTCCATTAGCCATGTTTAAAAACCGACGACTTATTTCCATCATCCAGAATGCTTCGATTCTTGATTTAGCGGTTGCTAAACATCAGGTATATGGCCGACGGAGCTCCGCATTCATGTCAGTGGCTGTACCGCAAGCATTCATGTCAGTGGCTGTACCGCAAGCTCATAATCCTTGCCCAACTACAGATGTCTCCTGCAGCACTGGCACACTGTTCTATGGAGACTACAATGACTTCCAAGGAGAGTGCGCTGACTTACGCATGCCTGCCGGAAGGTACACTCACAGACAGCGGATCAGAGCATCAGCAGGCCAAGGGCTCACATTTTTGCAACTGGTGAACAAATAATGTTACAATTGTTGCCACAAAACATAGATGTTTTTTTATTTTGAGCTGAGGTATTTGTATCAATCCATTTCTCCCTCAAACGATGTAAAAGAACAGCTGAAACCAACCAACTCCGCAGAGGACTGTAAACAAAGACAGGCATGCCAGCCCAGCCCAGACCCGCACGGCAGGCGTAAAGGCAAATTCTGCATAAATAGCATGGAAGTCACGCCTTAACGGCAGTGCTGAAACTCTTCCGTACTTAAAGGGATCTGTCCATGAATTCGCATAATACGCGTGGGTTCTGTTGAGACCTTTGTGTTCTCAGAACGGTGAGCTATGATTTTAATATGCAACAGCCCTAGTTATACACCCGACAAGTTTGTGATTGAAGTGATACGAACTGATTGCACCTTTGTAATCAGTTCGTTCTCAGCTTTCGAAGGATGCATATTTTGTCCTCTGAGCCGACAGAGTTGTGGTGAATGGTGTTGACTCTGGTCCTGTCGAGTCAGTAATCTTAAGTAACTCGGTAATCGATAGTCAGTAAGTAACTTTTGAATGCTTGCAATGTCCGCAAAGTCTCTGGAATATCAATGTTGAGATGAAAAGAAGTATGATTATCAGCATACTCAGTTAAATTTATTTAGGATAGAACAGGCTGTGAAAAAGAGCTTTCAGAGCCTCAGGTCTAGTCAGAGCCACAGCTTCAGAGCTGTGGAAAGAGCCGAAAAACCTTTCAAGCACTCAGGCTAGACCTGAAGATAATCCTAAAGGTGAAAGCTTATTTCTTATTTTCTGCCGTTTTTGTCCTAAATGGAGGGAATTGGATCAACTTTTTATGTTCCTCTTGAATGATTTCAAAATGACTTAGTGTTATATAAAACACGCATATGGCTACGAAATGCCCTCATATACGTTTCAACAAAGATATTAAAAGCAATCAAAGAGCAAAAGGAGATGATAACGTCTACACACTCCCGAAATAGGGACCTCTAGAATCATATTGTTATAGGGTGGGGAGCAAGGCTGTAACTTCGCATACTTTTTGTATATTTGTATATTTGACATACACAGCATCTCCACTATCCATGTGGCTATTCTGACGCCGGTCGTAATGAAGATCAATGACATAATGACAAACTTAAGCAAAAACTCACTGTAGGATAAGGATAAGGATAGGATGGTTGATGGGGAAGGACAAGGATTATCCACGGGGAGGGTCACCACAGGCGCCGCGCTCAACCCATGGAGTGAGGTGGTGGGACTTGATGAAGGGATCCGGTGAAAAAAACATAGAAAAAAACAAACAAACAAGCCAAAAAAAGGCAAGTAGGGACGGTTGGTCGGAAGATCAAATGAAAAAAATCGAAAGAACAGAATATTTTTGTCTAAAAACCAATATAAATGCAACCACAACAAGTTCAAATTTCACTAATCAAGCCAGTGGCGCAAGAACCGATGGAAAAAGGCTATGCAAAGGGTCTTTAGGACTAGAATCGAGGAACCAATAAGGGCCAGAGCCTAAAGTCACCAGAAAATCCGCGGAAAAATACCGGCCTGTCGGGCGATGTATTCATAGCACGCGAAGCCGGCCACAGGCCCCGAAAAAAGCACAGGCAAAACAGTTTTTCTTCGTTTCCTTCTTTAAGTACGCTCAACGCTCCCAAGGTCTGTTGAACACGCCCCCAAAGTAAAGGTATCTGTTTAAAGAAAAGCACCCCGGTGGTGTGGCCGGAAGGTTGTGTTTGATTATTTTTCTCTGCATACTTAACATCTGAGTAAACGGTTGAGCCGGATTTATCGTCCATAGTTAAGGGCTGATAAATGGCCGATAAGCGAAGCCCTCCACCGTCCCGTGTCAAGCTTAAATGTGGTTGAGGGATGTGAGTATTTGGCGAGAAACGTTTTTAAGGAGCATCAGCGAATCAAGCATTCGGGGCCCGCAAGTTCAGGAACATGGTTTGGCCAAGGAGGTCATTTTGAACATGGATCAAACAGCGGGCAGATCAGAACAGTTGGAAAAACAAAGAAGTAAGTATGTGGTGTTCGTTGTAATTCGGCAGCTACATTTATTCCACACAGTATGTTATGCTCACTGATCAATAATTTTAAATGATATTAATAAGGAAAAATGAATTTACCAGCAGACTGTCAAATTAGACTAAAACATTATTTCCTTCCATCTCTTTTAAATCAATGCCGTTTGTCCAGAATTAACCACAAAATTCATACCTTCATCAGTGGAGTTGTAGATGCCAAAAAACAAAACTCTTCACCTTACATTAATTAGTTTTAAGTACCAAACTATTCCCTATTTCATTTTATTCACGTACCTAAAAGCCATATCTATGTCAAGGGGACAAAGATATAACAAACACAACCTAGTGCACCACCATTCCTTACTCAACTTCCTGAAACATGATATTATTGACATTACATCAACGACTAAGGTTATTATTAGCCTCATAACTAGATCCTAAACCACTACCCCAAATAGAGGCAATGCATGAAAAACTTGAGATAGCCAACAGCTCAAAAAGGATTTTATTAAACATGCATTAAAGTCATGAGCAATATTACATGTTTTATTCAACTACAATACCAGATCCTAAAAACACTTTCGAATATCAAAAACCCCAATCGTTGCGGCCATCAGACAAAATCCATATATAAATTTGGGGTCCTTCCAAATTACCCCTCCCACCCCAAAAACTGAAATCATGAAAATGCAGAAGCTGGCAAAGTAACCCATGGTATGGAACAGGTCAGCTTTCCATCAAACATATTTCTAAGTATTCTGGGCGACTAAACATAATAACAAAATATCACTATTCTCATTCTAGTGCAGCATTTTTGTCAATGGCGCGCAGAGGACTGAAAAGGGGGCCTCATTTGATATTTCCACCGACCTAAATAGAATTCAAGACGAGTCTTATTCAAACCAGTCGAGCACACACACACCATTTATGCTACGTCCACAAATCTCAAATTACATCCAATAATAAATTTCCTTACCAATGGTGACTCAGAAAATGGGAATTGGTGGTTCGGTATTCAATTTGTTATAGGTTTCGCCGATAACCTTAATTTCCTGAGCGTGTGATAATAAAACCCGAAGAACAGTCTCAGTTCTAGAGTTTAAAATTAATAGACTTGTGCCATTCCACAGATTTCATAGGCGGCTCCAGAGCACAAAAAAAGGAAACACATAAAGGATCAGACACAAAATAAGATAATGATATCCATGGCCAAACTAAGTTTTATGCTAATTTAGTATTTCTATTAAGAATGTGGAAAAAGAGTAGGAACATTTACCAATGAATGGGTTTAGACAAGTTGTTAAGATGTTCCGGCCTCTGAATCCCGCCGCAGCACTAAAACTTATCAGGGTTTAGACAATTTTAATAGTCTATCAACCACCAGACAGATTGGAGGTTTTTGAAAGTGCCCGACAGATTGAGATTTTGCAGCTCCAAACAAGGCGTGACGATGACGGTGATGATAAATTATTCTCGTTCTTTTCAACTGATTTCTCTTTTCATTCTTCGCTTTTGTCTTCGTGTTTCCCTCGTTTTCGTTTCTCAGGTCTTTTTTCTTAATAGTGTATTCGTAATTTCTTTTCTCTTCAGTCCTCTTCATGTCCTCACTTATTAGGCCGGTTGATGAGACAGAGCTTTTTCAGGATACATTTGAAAAGCTCTGTGCGATTACATTTAGGGTGTGTGATGACCTGTTAAAGTTTGAAAATCACCCCTAAACTTTGAAAAACACTCCTAAAAACTGTTTAGCTCTATTCTAACCGAACCTAAGACCAGCGATACAACGAAATACGGCAGGGTGCTTCATGCACTCACGGAATTTCCCTACAGCAACAATTGATTTGGATAAATATCATACATCAGAGGGAAAAATATCAATTTAGTGATCTGAAGCTTGAATATAACGACGTTATGTCATGTTTAAGTGGCGGGAGTAACCATGGAAATGAGACAGCTCCCATTTGCGACCAAGGTAGAAAGCGCACTCTTGTTGCCAAAAGATATCAAACAAATAACGGCCCGGAGTGCAAAAAGAATAATATTATGTGGTTTAAACTCTTTTTCTTACAAGTTTTGCAGTGGTGTTAAAAATGACCATTATCTACCACGTTTTTATTTACTTTAGTCCTGAATTAGTATTGAAAGAATAAAACACATTGATAGGAGCTTTCAGCATCACGTCATCCTCAGCTATGACACATTTTCAAGCACAAAATTTCAAAAAGACTGTCACACGCTTAGTAGCAACCACTTCTTCTTCTTCCTGCAGAAATCTATGGACCAGTTAACAGTACAAGAAACCACACACTCGCACACAGTATACATATCAATCTTAGACATTTATTTCTCCTATTTCTCTTTTCTTATGTACAATGCATCACAAGATCAACTAGAAATGTCAATTTTTTTAATTTTCGTGCTTAAAAATGTGTCATAGCTGAAGGATGACGTGTTGTCGAAAGATCCTATAAATGTGTTTTATTCTTTCAATGTTAATTCAGGACTAAAATAAATAAGAAACTTGGAAGATAACGGTCATTCTTAACACCACCTCAACACTTTTAATTATAATGCTGCTGCCAACATTGTTCCGCTTGCTTACTCTTTTTTCTTGCCAACGCCAATGCTGTCGTCGTGTTTTACCAACATCATATCTTCAGAAAAAAACAAGTTCTCTGCTGAACTTCTTCTCGAAAAGGCCTTGGAAGGTGCTGCAAATTTCTTCCTTAATTCATTTAGGTTGCAGATCATACCTGTCTATGACTGGTTTACGTACGATAGCAGGACCAAATAGGCAGCAAGGGGAAACTGCGCATCCAGTAAAACTGGGAGTGGGAAGGGAATCAGGGCCAATCTCTGGAAAATGTACTTTCGTATTCCAGCTTCTGGTTCGGAGCCTGACTCGATCCCCCCCCCACTTGACCCGCTCCTAATGCTCGCTGCCTTTCACTGTGTAGGACTTCATTTGTCAAGCTGGCCGTTGCTCCGAGAAAGCAGTGGTGGACACTCTATGATTTCTTTTAGACTTCAATAAAGATAATTTCCCCCTGTGATGCCTTCTAGTAAAGTAACGGACGAATGTAAGACAATGCATATGCCTGCATGACCTTAACTGTTTCTGCAAGAGAGCGAAAAAATGAACGTACGATCCCTTGAATCTCATACGGTACTTCAACAGTCAACGTGGGAGCAGATTCATAGGCATGTGTTTAGGCTATTAGGCAAATTGGTCGTGGATCAATGTAAGGATCAGTGAACACGTTCTCTGACTCACCAAAGTGAAACATTCCAGCTTAAAAGTTCCGTTGTTTTGACAGATTCTTGTAGATGAACTCTGGATTAGTGCTGTTTCATTGTATAATGTATATACGGATATACGGATATACAGAGCGAAACAAGCTCAGTAATTGAAAGATAGCTTATTAAATGTCTCAAGCCTGGAAGCAGAATTAACTTGAAATGAGGAAAACAAAAACCAGAGAAGTAACTAGCTATGTATTTCTCTAGTGTTAACAACCTAAAAACATGTCACAGGACCCGTAATTCAGCACAGCAAGTACAGGGAAATATTATTGCAAACGGTTGTTGGTTACACGCCTATTTAGAAGACGTTGCATTCAACAAACCATCGTAAACAATGTCTTCCAACATTGACAATCTTCGATTGAAAACCTAAAATATTGAGGATATCAAACCCGAGCAGCTACGGATATTTAACCTCCTCTGTTGTTCAAACACACATTGTCAGCCCATTGGAGATACGGAAAAGTCGTAAGATATTTAAAGAAAACTTTTTGATGCTTTTATCCCCTCGTCCCATCAATGACATTTTGTGGGCTGGTTAGAAAAAAAACACCATTAAACTTGTTCACAAATTTACGCCCCTTGATGAGAGGTGCTGTTTTTAGAATATGCACCGTACATTCTTCATTCATCTTGCTATTTTTGTTTTCTGCCCTCTTGGCTAATTAAAGACGGTTCTTTAAAATTTGAAGTGTCTTACTGCGATGTTTTTATATGTTCTACAAATATCTAATAGCTTCTCTTCTTTAAAGTTCTGCCTTATCGTAAAATGTGCAATTCGGTAAACCAAACTCATGTTCTCACGCAGCTCCGCAGAGACGTTATCATCTTGAACAAGCGAACTGATGCCAGAATTAGGTATTTCGTGGCGGCACAATGCACTGGATGTATCTTATATTAGTATTCTGTCGTTCATTTAGGTCCGGGTTCCCGTCGCAATGACAAAGAGTTAGTTCTGGGCACGGACGGCGCCAGGTCACTGTTGTCGTGTCGCTGTCTGAATTTAAAGCCTTGTCGCCTGCCCTCCCGCTGCTCAGTGGCAGCCGTGTCAGTGCCCGCCAGTCGGGTCCTCAGGGGTCACGCATATGTCCTTCAGGGGTCGCGCCGAGGTGCGTGGTTGGCGGAGAGCCGCTGCGGGGCATGGTGACACGTCACAACGCAGCAGCCGCCTGACGGCGGGCAGTCCATACCCGCATACGATACATATTAAAATGTTGTCGCGCGCCGGTGGAGTGGAGCGGCCGGGGCTGCTGCGAGGGGCGCGTGGGCCTGGGAAAGGTTAGCGCAGCAGCAGGGCGTCCCCGCGTGCTGGGATGCTCCAGCGCGCAGCCACGCTCTGTCACGGCCTGCCAGCTGGCTGCGGCGGCGGCCCGGCCGGTTCAACTATGCACGCGCTGGCGCCGCCGCAGTCGCCAGGGCGCCACCGCCAGCCTCCATTCAAACATTTGCCACTGAGTAAACACGTCGGCGTGCAAAATTGTGTGGGAACGCGGCTGGGCGCCGGCCAGGCGGCGTCCCAGCGGTGAAGAGGCAGGGCCTCAGCCCTTCCTCTCACGATCACGACGCTCAGCTATGCCGGCCGGCGAGGTCAAGTGGATTAGCCGACGCCCCATAGCGACGTTTTTGTGCTGATGAGCGCAGTTGACTGTGAAGTGTTTGCGATTTTGAGGCGAAGGTGGAGTGGAGAGGTCATGATGTGGGCTGCTGAGGCGGTGTTGGAGCTGGTGGAAGAGAAAACAGCAGCCGGGGCTGAGTGGACAACGTGTGACGTGCCTCCACTGCAACACTAACACCACCTGCTGCACAGCCGATAGATGGGCGACA
Organism: Lepas anatifera; assembly: GCA_034440635.1. NCBI lineage: Eukaryota > Metazoa > Arthropoda > Thecostraca > Lepadidae > Lepas > Lepas anatifera. The sequence goes on along the minus strand of JAOTON010001680.1, from coordinate 1,659,089 downwards.
AAGCTGGACGGAAGTTTGGGGAAGTATGGTGGGTATTGTGGAGAAATTATTCAACCTGTCAAATGGTCAATAAAAAACTTAGATGTAATCAGAATGCAGAGGAGATGACCATTTGAACATAAAGATTAGTCTGAGGCTGTCAGCGTAAACCAAAGAAGTGCAATAAGCAAACATATTATCCAAGGTGATAGTGCTCTCACAGCTTAGCTAAAATGATACATTTCTACGTATGAACAATTCTTCATGGGCGTTTTAAGGTTTTATCTGTTCTGTCGCGATTTCTCTCATGTGTTCCTTGCAATGCGTAATCATAGTCTAGCATAAGTAATGGAATCTGCGGTCGTTTGAACACTTTCCACGCGGTGGTAGGTTACACGGGTTGGGTACTTACTCCTCCCGGGGTTTTTGGCAGATCACCAAAAACAAACGAAGCTAAGCAGGGTGGTGCCACTGTACATACGTGGCATATCCATTTACTTTACGATTATCAGACAGTTGGCATGGACCCAGTTTAATTTCTTATTGAACGTGTGCTTTGTTTCATTTGATATTATTGTGGTTGTTGTGGTGGAATTAGACGTAATTAAGCAAGTGCCTCGCCGATCAAGGTAAAACATAATTTCTACCGAAATTGGTTGTTTGGGTGACGGTGGAAAATTAACTAAGTATGAACAAAAAGTGTCGTGTGGAGCAAAAATGTTGATGGGCTAAAGAGAGGCATTCATTAAGACAGTTAAAAACACATTGCGAGGAATTGCACAATTACCAGGTCTCATTGAGCAGTGCCTACGTCATTTCCGTGATAGGTGTGGTGCTGCTGGAAGGGCTCAGCTGGTGCTTTCCTACCACTGGCAGATGCGGATGCAGTATTTCTGGGAGACGCAGCCTGACTGACGAGGGGCTATTCGCCTCGACGTCTCACATAGGCCTAAATCCCCGTCCGTGGCCAATATTAAAAATCAACTTTTCTAAATCATTTCCTGAGCACATATACTGATAGAGAATTCTTCACTGCACTTGAAACAGGCATGGAAAACACAAACCGTGCTACGGAAGTCTTTTAGAGTTGCTTGAAGTAAGCACTCGGGTGCGCCACCCGCGGACCAGAGATCTGCAGCGAAAACTACGTACATTTCATTATGCTTAAAATCGACCATGAAAGCAAGAACAGGTCAAAGTAGGCAATACCACTGTTGTGTGAGCCCTTTGCGATGGGTTTAGGTATAAAATAATCAAAAATAGTTTTGACAACTATTTTATAAACCATTCTCTCAGTATTCTGCATATCTCAAAAACTGTTCGATTTACAAATACAAAGAGAGGGATTTAAAACTTGGCCAGCATCGGCCCAGCATAAGACTACCATCAAACGATTCCCCAGGATGTGCCTACAAGAGCAAGTCAAAATATCTTGCGTCCACTTGCAGCCCCGTGCTCCAGATGACATATAATAACTCAGGTTGTGGCTCCAACCAGGCCGCTGCGGTCAACGCAACGCCGTGGGCTACCGAATAGAGGCATGGACCGGCCAAGAATGAGCAATATGAGTTGACTATCAGAGAACAATGCTTTAATAAATGCCTAGAAGTGCAGAAGTTAGTTTATACAATTTCAAAGCACTATAACCGTCTAAATTTGTTATTGGCTGCTGTGTTGACTGTTATCCAAATACCCGGAGGGACTGCCGACAACGAACCATTTATTGCATGAGAAATGTTCCTGCTAGGTATGTCAATCTCGGGATTGGGATCCCGCTATTTTCAAAAGCCTTAATCACGAGATTAAGCCTCTCGTGATCCCGGATTCAGACATTTATTATAACACCTTCAAGCAATGCCGGACAGCAAAAACGATACCTAGGAATCCTGTTTTGCTGCATATCACACGTTAAACCACATATGGTGAATACCAGTCATACCTTTCATCCAAATGAACGGTCTCCGTAACCATCGGAGTTCCGAGGTGTCCTAGGATGCAATCGGGAATCGAATTTCCTCGCCGTTCCCACTGTCATAAGCTACGCAAGATGACGCTCGGGCTGCTCAGGTGACCTACGTCCCATAGTTGGCGATACCGCGATATCATATGTAGCGGAGGGTGGGCGGGGGAGAAACGTACTGACCTTCACGGACTGATATTTTGATATGCCTTGTTGAGGAAACACATGGTAGGGATATATTCTACCCCTTTCTTCTACTCTGCGTGTTAACACGCGCACTGGAGGGGCCTCGGATACTCTCCCAACTATTTTTCCGGATGACCGGAGAACCGCTCGTAGCCAAAACACGGGAATGGGTCGCATTTGAGAAAATTTAACAGCGCGTCGAATAGTGAAATAATTTGAAAATTTGTCGAAAATTGTTTGATTTATAGGCTTCTAAAGTCCGACCTACATTTTGAAATCGCCGCGACCGCGCAGTCGAACCGGTTTGCTTGCATTGGAGACCAAGTGGTGACGTCACAGTGTCATATAGACGGGATTATTTGTCAAGGTCACCTCACGTGAAGGTCGAGGTCAAAGTTCAAAGTCATACCAGCAATTTCAAGGTTATTGACTCCGGTGCTTTACGTGTCCCAGTCTGACGTATATTATGCTATGACGTCGTAGTAAAGGTAGCCCAGGTGTAAGTTCAAGGTCAAAGGTCAAGGTTAAAGATCATGGGTAAAGGTCAATCCTCCTTTCGAGCACAGGGTTTGCTATAGTGCTACTTTAAGTTTGCATAATAGGGAGTATACCATATTGTGGCGTGATAGGTCGATGACCTTGAATGACCTAGACCTCAAAAATGAAGGAAAGATTCTTTGCGACACAACCTCTATGACCGTGGTCCGGCCTTAGCTACTCTCGGCTTTTCCACGCATTATCAGGGCATTTCCCAACAGGTCCCAAGCATGGCCAAAATTTGACTTTTATGACCTCGTTTGACCTTGACAATATAGACCTAGGTCAATGAAAATTAGTTATGATGTAGATTACCATAGCCAACCCCCAATCGGCATTTCTTAAGCCTCTAAGTTTCCGATATCTCAGGGGGCTTACCAGCTCCCCATCCTGTGCGCTTAATGTCGGACCCCTCTCCAGTGTGGTTGTTAATAATCACTCGAATACCGGTTATAATAGAACATTCCCATGCAGAAAAAGTGTTACAGTTATACCAAAAGCTGGCTTAGAAAGAAAAACCAAGCTCAAATACACATTTATGATGCCTCCCCGTTTTGTTGTTCGTGGTGACGCTTATAATTTATGGCAGACCAAGATTGCGTATCGTTGTTCATGGATTAAATGTTTATTGTTTGCAGTGTTTCAAACTACAATTTGGTCACAACTCATGGCGCCACGACAACATCTGCAAAATATTTTACGGACACCTCGGGCTGGATTAAGTTGCTCCAAATGCCCCTCTTTCACTGTCCTGATTACACCCATGTAAAATAAAACCTATATGTCGAATGCAAGTTTTAGGCGCTGTTCAATTGTCTGTCAAATGAGCTCCTTTGTTCAAAAATCGGGGGAATTTGCGGTATTGCGAAGGAGTTTTCCACGAAAGTAATATTGGCCACGGACGGAGGCATTTAGGGCCTATGTGCGTCTGGGAGGCTGTGTTCTGGCCGCCCAGAGTCCGCTGCTCCCTCTTGCCTGCGACATCCCCCAAATATGCGCTGGACCGGTATCTCCCAATGATGAACAGCCACGGCTAGGGTAAGCCAAGACCACCCGTCCTCAAGTCTGCCTTCCTTTCTCGGTGATACTTACCATCCCACAATAGCGGATCTAGTCGGCAGGTTTCGGGGAGGCAAGTTGAAAAGCAAAAAAATAACGTCACATGGTGAAATATTTGGCCAAGAGATGCTTGCCTTCGATACCTAAGAATGATGCACTCAAAAACGATTTTTCATATAAAGAAGACCAAGGTACAATGCTTACACTGAAATTGACTGGTTCTGTTTGAGGCTGACTGGTTTAATTAAAGCACCAAAACCATGCTTATAAGCATAAACAAAGCTCAGGGCACCTGGTAAACTCATCTGGTAGTTTTCCTCACCATCCGGTCTCTCCTTATTCACTAAAAAAGTCGACAGCTTTAGGTAGAGCAAAAAACATGGTTGTACCCCAAGCTTTTTCGTTTGCGAGGAAATGCCGCCCCCTGGATCCGCCACTGCCACCTCATACCCAGCGCACGTTCGGCGGGTCACCATAAGCACCCCATATGCCGCCGAAAAGGGTGCGATAATCCGGGCGCCGGCTTCCAGTCCATCAGGATTCAGACGTGATTAATGCAGATTTACGGGCAGTGGCGTAACCAGGTGGGCAGGCACCTCATCCCCTCCGTCTTAGCCGGGAGAAGCCTGCCTGTGTTGCAGAACGAGTCCCGTGCACCAGCTGCGGCTGCCTTGCGGTCGCCCCTTTCTGTGAACTGCTGCCTACGCCCCTGGTTGGGAGGTATGCCGGGGCTCGATTAACCACGGGTGTAGAATGTGTTCAGTGGTTCTCACTTTACAGCGCTATGCCTCGTTTGGGAAGGGCTGTGCTGATGTTTATGTAAAGCCTCTTTACAGTGCGAGTTTTTTTATATTTGATAATAATAACAGTTTGGGATTTCTTTGTGGGAAACATAAGTGATAACACCGTCCTTCTAGTTAATCAATTATACCGAAATTGACCCCTTGGATGGTGCAATATCCTCATAGTCTATTGGCATACGATACTATTTCATGTTTTCCAAGTGTATAAAATGAAAGAAAAAAACACTGAACTATGTTTGGTAGGAAAATAGACATCAATTTTGACATAAAAATTAAATTTGAAAAGCTTCAGCCCTCTTCCATCTTCTTTGAATAATTAGATTTGTCAGAGAAAAAGAGTCTGCCAGAAAATACAGCTTTCTCTGCCACACACACATCCTTTATCCCGGCTTCTACAGTTTCATGCACAAAGTACCAATAGCTACTGATACTCTTCAACTCATATGAAATAATAATGCAGCCGGTCAAAAGAATCTAACCAGCATGTTTCTTTATTTTGTCCGAGTTGTTGCAAGTTTGGTTTTTGGAGTCGGAGTCTTACCAAATTCATCAAGAGACTTGTTACAGAGACCCTGACCTCACCATCCGAACGGGCACCTCCCGCAATGAAAGGTTAATTTAGAAGCCAAAGCTTAACGTCCCACAGCTCACACTGACGGCCTCCTCGCTCAGGTCGCCCTCTCACCAGTCAGTTGCCAGCCGAACTACGTCGAGCAAATATTGAGCACCGGAGCGTGTCAGGGGAATCGATCCCAAGTCTACACACACATTGTCACTGTATGTTCCTGAACAGCGGACCGGAGCACAACGGCCTACGAACTGGGCTGCCGAGGCGGCTCAGTTGGTAGAGGCAGTTGGTTTTTATCCTTATCAAAACCATAAAACTGGATGAGTAGGATATAACAGCTTTTATACATATCTACCTCCGATTCTTGATGACATAATTACCAGAAAAACGCCTGTGTTGGCTAAAACCGAGCGGGCACCTGGTATCGAAAATTTGAAGGTAAAATAATTGAAGAGTCTTTCATTTGGCGGACTCGTAAGAACATGACATTTTCATGTTCTCGCAAAGCGTTTCAGGTCAAACCGTTTGCAACGAAATCATAAATAGTTCATCACTGGAAAACTTTGCGGAAAGAGCATGTTTTTGTAGCTTAAGCTTTGAGCTCTATGGTCAGGGAGTGTGGATTTATATCTCTTTAGGATTGCCCAGCACCCCCAATGACGATTTGAGCACCCCAATGGTGATTTGGGTACCTACTCCAAACCAAAATCTGCAAAAAAGTCCCAATGAGGTGCTTAAAAAAGGAACTTTAAAAAAAGATACGTGTTCCACAGTATTTTAGGGATATTCTGCATCATACCAACAACCTAATATTTTACCTAGCGACGGAAATCCTCAGGCATAATGGACAACTAGCAATTTATGTTATGCACATATCTGCAAGATAACTTGAATTTGTTTGCATAATCCATAATTAAGCAATGATGCAATTCATAAGATACATCAAAATAGAATCTACTCACAATAGCTGAATTGCCTGCATGATTTTTCACTAAACAATTTATTCACACATTGAAGAAAGCATTGTAAATCCACAAAAAGTGCAGCATCAGGGGACCTTTGGTCTGTGGCGCCAGGTGTTTTCAAACATGTGTACAAATTTGGAAATATTTGTATGCGTCGACATATATCTTGCTGTATAATATTGATAAGCAACGCCTCTTCTGTTGCGTTTGACCTGGTTACTTCCATGCCATGACGTGGTAGTTCGAAGGCCTACTATACCTAGCATTAAGATGCAAAAGTGTTACCAAAATTGTAAGGCTGGCAAGCTGGTTGCAAGACTACTCATTGTACCACTCATCAAGAACAAATAAAAAGCCAGGAGGACATCACTCCCAATACAAAACACTGGCTCTTTATTACTCCTGTACTGATCCCACCTGCACATTGGAAAAAATCCCGTGAATAAAAAAACATGAATGTCTTTGTTCAAATCAACAAACTCCCTTTGAAGCCTTTGGGCAAGATAACCCACTCTGTACATCACCAAGAATCTGTTTCAATATTCACAAAGGTCATATACTCCGTTTGGCTTATGCTCCAGAACGGGTTTGACCTGTCGCTTTGTTGATGGCTTTCCCTACCAAACTGCCGTAAAAAAATTAGAAAGGATGAGAAAAATTCAGTAAGACCACAAAAAATGACACTAAAACACTAAAATAATTATATATTTGATGATTGTTTCGCTGTGTACCATAAGATTTGTTAGGAATACATATAAATATTCTTGGTGATCATGTTCTGATATTTTCAAATAAAATCATGTGACTCTTCCTGATTCACAGGGTTAAATAATAGCGTTTATGAGGCACTTAATAAGGTAATTACAGTGCCTCAGATGCAAATAAAACAGAACACACTTCTGGGTGTGATATCGAGCATTAGGAGGGTCTGTGTTTCAATGATAATATGTCTGCTTCTCCCACCTACCCTCGCTTAGAGCATGACGGCTCATAGAAAATTTCAACCCAAAATTTATTGGAAAAAGACTCAGCGGAGCAGACGTTGGATAAATAAAGTTTCTGAAACGGCCGGAAAGGGGGACATCACAGCTTGTCTCATACGATTGACTAAACTTTCTGGTGCTGACCTTAAAATGGTCAGGTACCTCATTATCATAATAATCGTAGTTTTTAGATGCTGCAGCTACTTTGGCTATTGGCGCCCATACCGCTAGATGCGTCTTCCCACGGGCGGAAGGTATAACTGGCTGGTGTATAAACATATCAATCATTCATCCACTGTCACTTATCCTATGTTTTTATCCAAAATATTGCATGCTTTAGTAGTATGTTTCCTAGGTATATACTCGACGCCTAGCCAAATGAAACTTTGAAATTACCTACAGGGCTGGGGTATGAGTTTCTATCTCTGGATGTGGAGCGCCCAGTCACTTCGTGTTTTTCATATGAGGCAGTGCAGCATCATTTCATGTATTTAAGGGAGTGTATTGTACCGTGTTTATAATTCAACGGTTACTTTAACGCTGTCGTAGTTGACAGTTTTCGAATTTGGGCGCCACCGATGGTTTTCGAAAATCCACGTTGGTATGGTGGATCGATTAAGAGTACCGTCATTAGACAAAACATTCCGTCGCCTGCGACTTTTGGGTTTAAGCATATTATGTTTGTTTTCGTGGTATGACGTGTGAAAAGTGAAGTGCGCTACAAAACACGAATTAGGTTTTGTGTCTTTTCACCATCGAAAATGGAGCAAAGCAGCGCGTGCTTACCTCTTCTGGTATATTATCTGGTTTTACTTCGGCAGCGCTCTCATTAGACAACTCTTTCTATACCTCGTCCGACGGTTAAGTTTTAGTTTTATGTACATACATACCTCTCTCTCCTCTTCTCCACTCGGTTACCTTCGGGCCGGGCCCCACTCTTTTCCACTCAGCAGAAACCCATCTCGCAACACTCCTGATTTCAGCGCACTCGGCCGCCGGCTAGCCAATGCTGACTCTGCCGCTGTCTCTCCTGTACCAAAGAGTATCGGATGGTGGCGCTGATAATCAAGCCAATGTAGGGCAAAGTATGGCTAGTAATGCTTGAAAAATTTCATGTTAGTACGTCTCCTGGCTTATAGATTAAGCTCTATCATTTTCATGGATACATTTTCGATGAATTTCTCTCTACAAGTGAACGCACCTCCACCAATCAGCGGCCGCCATCCGCTGGATGCCGATTGCCCGCAGGGCACAGAGGTTAGAAAGGTCACGCACGCTGGAGACCGCTGACGCCGAATTCAAGCCTCGGTGGGGAGGGGTCTCGTGGTGGATTATAAAACCTACGCGTGTGGTGTTGAGAATGGTGGTCGTTGTGCCTGCTGTTGGACTGAGGGAGGAGGACAGATGGAAGAGGCATTCTGTGCACATGGGTGGATGTATGGGTTAGGTGTTTGTGCAGTGTGCGGCGTCCATATCACCGGATAACATGGGTATGAGTTGATTAAATGGGTTCGGTATGTAAATACGCTTGGCGGGTAAAATTACAGGTACGGATTTCAAATCCGTAGTATGTTTCGGCATCAGGGTAAATGATGTAGCTTTTCATTTTTGTTTTATTGGCGGACACTTATTGGCAATACAACACACACGGTACATGTGACATGTGACCTACACGACTAGCTGACGTTTCATGCGTGTGCAACACTAGAAGTTTAAGCTGAGAAAATGATTATATGAGGTGGAGGGATAAACAGCTCTGATCCTTTAAGCAATGAGGGGCCAAGGAAAAGCACAGGATGCACGAGGCAATTGGCTGAGTAGGTATGCATCTTTTAATGGCACTAACATCACTGTATTCCTTTAGCATGGGCTACCCCCCTACCAAATTCTCTGGATGCCACCGCCACCCGTTCTACAAACAGCCACAAGTCACTGTACACTGCCGTCTGACCGTGGTTGTCCGACTTTCTATTTCGAGGCATGACAATTAGTTTGTATGCTATGATACTCCGCTCTTAATCTCTCGGATGACGTCGCGTTCCTAATTAGTTATTGTTTATCAATGTCATTTGTTTCACCGTTAACTAGATTAAGACGTTCAGCACTCACCTTTCAAGTTATACCTAATTTACTGAAACTAGGCCAGAAAGTGGATTCACAATCCATGTCAAGTATTACAAATGGTGCGTGTTAGCAAAATAAATATGTTTTGGTATATGTTGATTGTTCAGTCCAGCACTTTTGTATTGAACAAAACAATACAGCACACAGACATTTTGGTACGAGGACATCGGAGAGGCCACTAATGAACATTAAGCAGCTTTAGACAAATCATTTCGAGCGGCGGTAGTTATTGAACGGCTAGGTTTTTGAATATGTTCAACATTTTAAAGTCTCATTTGAAATATTTTTTGGCACGGTACATGCCAGTGGAAACGATAGCTGAACGGTATTGAATTGTGATGTGCTGTTGCTTGGGCCTTAGACCATCCCCGCCTGAGGTGTCCGATCGGGCCCCCTCGGTTTTTTTGCAAATTATTCTGAACCGATTCCGATCAGGTCGGCGTTGCTTTGCAGCCTCTGGGGTAATCAACTTGACAACTCATGACCAATGATTGACAACAGGTAGGTCAGGTCAACGAGTTATGACGTCATCACCAAGCCCGTGTAAGGGGATTCCGTTCTTCTAAAATGTGGCTGTCAAAACCAGGGTGTAATTCGGCTTTTAGAAGAGTTAGATAAAGTTTCTAAACATCATTCAAAACCTTTTGAAAAAGTTACATAGTGGTATCCATTTCGAGGTCAGGTCAATACTAAGGTCGTCATAAGTCACTAAAAGTCACTTTTTAAGTTGTTTGCGTCTATAACTTTTGAACGAAACAAGACACAGTCCCAAATTTGATTATCATAGTAATGAGCATGACCCAAGAACGAAAATTTCATGTAACATGACCTTGGAAGTTTATTATTTAACTTGGACCTAGGGTCAAGGTCATAACGTGACCTTACAGGTTATAGCATAGCATTTTAATCCTTAGGATGTCAAACATTGGCAAACATTGATAAAAACACATTAATATTTTTTATAAGTCTCTGGCTCCCGAGTTTTAAGAGATTTCTAAATGGGTCTAAATTTGACCCATTTTGGCCCACTGTGGCGCTACAGGTCGACGGATAAGCTTCAAATTTAGATCCAGAGTAGAAGAAGGTAAGGTGCTTCCAGCGCTGTTTTGATTTTTCCATATCACCTCCGGTTCCCGAGATCGTGGGGGGTCCCATCGGACCTCCAGGCAGTGGTGCGTACGAAAAGAGCACAGGCGGTGCCGGGGTAATGAGTGGTACCCTGTAAGGGTGTGAATATGTATTCATTTGGAAATGCCCAGGAACATGCAATGAAATACTGGTTAGAATGTTCAAATACCCTTTAAATTCTATTGTTGATCATTTTTAGAATTCAAAAGGACTGTATAAAAAAAGTTAGATAAAGTTGTGCTGTCCTTTCATATGGCGGTCATTTACTTTTTATCAAACTTGGGCACCCCCCATTATTTTTGGAAATCCACGCCCCTGCCTCGGGGACTCAGAATTGGCTGCGGGGGTCAGAGTTGGCCTTGGGGGCCTAAATTCTTAGCTCGAAAGGCCGGAAAGATTTCACGCGCATCAAAGGAAAAAGGGCTAGGCCGCTCTTAAAAGTGGTCTCAAAATGGGGGCCCGAAGCTACCATCCAGTCCCTCCCTTTGAGGAAATACAGAAGCCAATCTTGGCCCTCAAATGGCTAAGGGGCACCGAAACCAGCTGTCAGGAGCTCCCCTGTGCAATACTCTTTCAAGGGTCCCAGGCTAGCTAAATGGGCCCAGGCCAGTTTCAAGGACTCAGCGCAAAGTTAAGGTTCCATAACCAACTCAAGGGCTTCAAGACCAGAAGAGGAGCCCCAGAACAGCTCAAGGGCCCCAAATCAACTCTGGGTTCCAGAGCAACAAAGGGGTCTCTGACGATCTCATGGCGGTACAAATCAGTCCAGGCTACCCGCCCAGCGAAACGACCAGGTAGAGAAGCACCCCAGAGGGTTTCCCGTTCACAGGGTTCGGGGTTCGCACAGGGTTCGCCCCTCAGGGTTTCCCGTTCAGACCGGTAAGAGGCGAGTGTTGGTTTCAGGGTGGCCCTGAGTGCTGATATCGCTGAGTCCCCCTTCCCCGATTGCTAGTCTCAGAAGCCTTGAGTGTTGATCTTGGGGCTCCCGGAGTGTTGGTCTTAGGCACCTCGATTTTTTGCCTCAGGAACCTACCTATTGCTGGTCCTAGGGTCTTCCCAGTGTTGTTTTCAGGGATTCCCAAAGTGGACCTCAGAGGTGCCCGAATACTTGTTTTGCCCCTCCCCCAGTGTTGGTCTCAGGGATCCTCTATGTAAGATAATACAGGAGGCAAAGGGGATCCCTTGCCCCCCCCCATCGATACTCGGTGCCCCTTGAAATTGCCAAAGTAGCCTGCAACTGAACATCGACGATCTTTTTATTCAAGGTAATCAGGCACCTTCATAACGTGATTTTAACTGAGATAGCCAAGTTGTAAAGCGAGTCGGAAAACCCGGTACTCAATATATCATTTGCCTTGTATATCATTCGAGATTTCTTTAGAAAAAAGCATTCAATATACCTGAAATTTACCCTACATGTAGGTACCCTTAGCAGCAGGCCGCAGTTGTCATGGCTGTTGGTGTGACGACATATGCTGACGTCACAGTGAGTATCAGCCAATCGAAGCCCTTGAAGCCTATTGAATATGGTAGTGGCTGCCTGATCATGATATCATCCCCAGGCAGTTAGTCATTTCTTTTCCTAGAGGAGAATTTTAAAAATCAAAATATTGAGCTTATTTTACACTTTCAGAGAAGCCATGGAGGCTTCCATGATTTTCGGCTAAAAGTACCCCTGATTACACTAAATTCCAGGATTCGACCAAGGTGCCACATTCCCTTTAATACAAGTCGGTGCGGACGTAACCAACCCAGTGCAAATAGGTGTGTGCGGTCGCTTAGACTCAGGATGAAATTTACCATCATCTCTTAAATCACAACATTTTTGCTCCTTGCATATTCAGTTTGAGCCTTTTCAGATCAGCAAAAGCCGAGTTGTGACGTAATAAGTGACGGAAATTCGATGATTTGACATGGCCCCATTTTTGCACGTACCACGAGCTTAGCCAGAAACCCTCCCGCCCCTGATGTGTTCAGTTTGTGCCTGGATTGATGAGGCTATAACATGATGGCGACCCCGCCGGGGTATGTTATACCCTTACGGAGTTATAATTAGTTGGCGTGATGGTCGGGCCGGGCCGTGTCGCTAATATGTGAAATTTTACCCATATGTGGGGAGAGACCCCGCGAGTGCCGTGCGCCCGCTCAGTACTGATAGCGACATATACGCAATAGGTGAAGAGACGTCAAAAACCTGGTATGCATTAGAATTTCGGAACTTCTCAGTAAAAGAAGCATGTGTGAAATTTTAGGCAACAAGCATAGAAAATATGGACGATATGGATGCGACATTTGAGCGTTGCGTTAATGTTCGTTATGTTAGTTGGCTAAAATGTCATACATATTTCTGCTTCGTAGTAGTTATGAATAGATAATGCATAGGGTTTTCTAATTGATGTCTGTTCACATATGGCTCATTGGTTACTATTATAGCCAGGCACATCTGACGTCCATCACCACATACTTTTTTAGGAGTGACGGATCCTGGACTGGCGATGACGAATCTTGAGCATATGAGCTGTTCTAAAAACAGTACCAGCGATACACTTCACCAACACTAGTTGCATGCAGCTTGGAGGGAGAAAATGCGAAAGCTAAGGTCGAAGCCCACAATTTTTGGGGGTACCTTCCCCTTGATTCGCGAGTTAGGGGGAACATGTCCTCCACCTATCCTTCTTTCGACCCCGATGTAGCTATGGCATCGAGAGCCGGAAGAAGTTATGCACAACATGCTGTCACATATCGCTCATCCAGGTGTGTAGTTTGGATAGGAACAAAAAACAGTGGTTAGGTTATCTTGACCCGACATACTACTATTTGATGAGTGAAAGAGTATCAGTACCTATTGGTACTTCGGGCATGGAACTCTTAGTCACCGGGATAAAGGATGTCGTGTGTGTAACAGAGGGAGCTGTACTTTCTGACGGATTCTTTTTCTGGGCAATTGTAATCATTCCAAGAAGATGGAGGTGAACTTGAAATTGTCGAGTTTAATATATTGTCAAAACAAATAAATTAATTTTCTGGTAAACAAGTTTCAGTGTTATTCATCTTACTTTATACATATCCCCATATACAGTTTTGTTTTAAATCAGCCATTTTAATCCTCTAGCCGCAGATATATCCCTTTAGCAAAGCACAATAACTCACATATTTGGTGCTGGTGAACAGGTATTCCAGCGCCATGGATGCCTGGTCCCCATAAAATTATCGGAGGTCCTCCGCTAGATTCAGGAGTCTCCTCCGTTTCAGAAGCCTTCAGAGCCTGATGAGTAATAACTACGATAATTGTGTGGGTTTAACGACGCGCCAACTGCCAAGGTTATACGGCTTTGCCAACTGCCACCCTGCTGGGAGGCATTCTAAGGGTTCTCAGATCGACTTATTCAGAGGCTCCGAAATTTCTAGCGAACTATGGCTCCCTCAGTCATGATGAGAAACACACCCTGTGTGTTTCGCCCTGAGCTGTGGATTGCTTACGGAAAACTGGCCGCCAACCTAATATTTAGGCATAGTTATTGCTTATGATTATAGTTAGGTAGCAATGGCCATGTACCGTTGATATATCCGGACGTTCAACACTCAGCTTTCGAATTATACCTAATTTGGTAGAACCGAGGCTGTGAGCGACGTCACAAGGCGTATCAAGCATTGAAAACGGTGAATCCAAGCAAAATAAATGTTTTTATGGTAGATTTTGATTGTAAACGTCAAAATTTCCGTACTGACCAGGCATTGGTACAATAATTGGGAAGGACCCCAATGAAACATATGCGTGATCCTAATGCAAATATAGTATCATGCTATCTTCGATTATATATTGGTCATCTACATTTTTCAAATTTCAGCACCCCCAATGGTTTTCGGAAGTCCACGCCCGTTCCAGCTGCATTCAGCTATAGTGCGGAATCCCTGTGTGTATTAAAAATGTGTTAACTGCAGGAAATGCGCTCCCCGAAGCGTAGCCGACAGTGCTACCCAGACCCCTCTGTCCTCAAGACTGGACACAAAAGAAAAGGGATCATTGAACACTTATTACTTTTCCCGCGGGTCCAGCTATCCAAGATACTATTTTGTTCTGATTTCTGGGTCCACGTTGGCACCAAAATGTCCCATTTGAGCTGAGTTGTCACCCAGAACGCCGCAGCCGCGACTGTAATCGCGGTGACGCCGAGCGAAGTCACGTTCGGTAGCGGACACAATTGCTGCACCGCAATCGTAATCGGACGGCGGGGACGCGCCGCAGGTGTCTCTGCCGCGTCTGATTGGCCGTGAGCCCTGGCAGCGGGAACGGCCGCCGCAGCCGGGCTCGCCGCGACCCGGTAGAATGCGGCCTGCAGCGGAGAGGAGAGCTGCCACCAGAAGCCGCGGGAACCGGGGCGCCGTGTCTCGCCGCCACCGTGATAAATCGCCTCTCTGAATACGCCGGCTGATGAGGCGGCCTCGCGCCACGCCACCGCACGACCTCCCCCTCCCCCCTCTGCTCACTCTCCTCACCGGTCGTGCCGCTGCAATTAAATCCAGCAAGCCGTTGGTGTTTGCGAAGACCGGGGCTTCGACAGCCCCATCGCAGCCACTGGAAGTAGAAGAGACGACAACATGTAGGTGGCACTGTCGTCAATTGTATATTTTCACACTGCGAAACTGGTGAATATTTCACTCGACCAACTTTAGCTGATATCGTTTAGACTCTTTCACTAATGCTCAGACTATAGGCTTTCTCAGCAGGTCGAATGTTGATAGTAACGGCACAATGCGTCCACACTACACTTGACAGCACGGAAATGGAGGAAACGCTTTTCAAAAATACTGCCTCAAAATAACTTTTATCTGAGCCGCCAGCAATAATCATTTTTGGGACATAAGGACACACCAACGGCCAAACTCATGTCGCGTCACCTTATTGAACCCGATATCCGTGAACCTAGGAAATAATAAGATATATACAAATGGGGTTATACTATGAATATTTATGGTTTTCTAAAATTGGTATAACCTATTTTTGGATATATCATCAATGTATAAACTTGGCTGAGCTTAATGCTTAACAAACATGAATGACCCTGTGTTTGTGTGTGGGGACGCATTATTGTGCAGAGACAACTCAATCATATTCCATTTCTTATCTTATGAAACCGGATATGAAAAAGCAAAGAGGAGAGAGGGAGAGGGAGAGAGAGAGAGAGAGAGAGAGAGAGAGAGAGAGAGGGAGAGAGAGAGAGAGGAAGAGAGAGAGATAAGTAGAGAGAAATGACGGGGGAGGAGCAGGAAGGCAGCTCTATCACAAAACAGGTGACTGGCAACAGCGGCTGCCCGCCTGGTGAGCTGCTCCCCTGTAAGCCGCGCCGTCAAAACTAACGACCAGCTCCGTCGCACAGTAATGGATGGCCGACATGCCCCTCACGCCATGTTGCATATTCATTCGGTTTGACACACACGGATAGGCGTCTCATAAATACGGCACTAAATTGTATTTGTCAGCTGGCCGGGGCAGGCCGGTCCACAAATCTGCAGGATAACATCGGCGGGGCGGGTCGACCATGGTGACGCTACTGGAGACCACTTCGGCAAGCACAGCCTCTGCTGCTGAGCTGAGCGGCTGGACTGAGCTGCTGAGCTGAGCTGCTGGGTTGAGCTGCTGGACTAAGCTGTTAGACTGAGCTGCTGGACTGAGCGGCTGGACTGAGCAGGTGGACTGAGCGGCTGGGCTGAGCTGCCGGGCTAAGCTGCCGGACTGAGCTGGTGGACTGAGCTGGTAGACTGAGCTGCTGGGCTGAGCTGCTGAGTTGAGTGACTGCACTAAGCTGTTGAGTTGAGCTGATGTCCTGAGCTGCTGAGCTGAGCTGCAGGACTGAGCTGGTAGACAAAGCTGCTGAACTGAACTGCTGAGCTGAGCTGCCGCTGCAGGCTGCTGGTCTAAGCTTCTGAACCCATGAGATAGTGGTCGCCCACCTGCACATATATTCACAGCTTTTGTGGAGCCATTTGAGGCACACAGATAAAGCTGTCTATCTGCCCGCTTCCCAGCACGACCATAAATACCCAGGCACTTGTGGCACCGATTCTGAAGTACGGTTATGACTGGCGGCGCCTCCACTTTTCTCCGGTGCCAGCGGCACCAGCGCATATCAGCCATCTCTAACTGTTTTATTTGTGACAATTTACGAACGTGGGGTAGGTAGGCCCTTCATCCGCTCTGACTCACTCGTTCTCTCTCTCTCTCTCTCTCTCTCTCTCTCTATCTCTCTCTCTCTCTCTCTTTCTCTCTCTCTCTGTCTCTGTCTCTGTCTCTCTCTCTCTCTCTCTCTCTCTCTCTCTCTCTCTCTCTCTTTCTCCCTCTCTCTCTCTCCCTCGTCTCTATCCGTCCGTACGTCGATTAGCTTTCCGTTTGAGTCGAAGCCCCATGGTGGCCGCCACATAAACGCACACAAAAACATTTAACAGTGCTCCGCCGAGCCAGAGCGAGTGCGCTCTTGGCAAACCCTTTTGTACCGGCAACAACCTCAGGAAAACACTAACCTGTGCAGGATTCTGCCAGGGGAGAAAAAAACTCCAACCTGTCCCCAACCAAATGTCAAATGCCAGAATCTGTAGCATATGAAAGCTACCCGCCAAATGGGCCTGTTGTTTTAGCTCCTGCAAATGTTAGGTCCAGCTCATATTAGGTCAGGTCACCAGTCCAGGTCAAGTGACCTGACCTAATTTTTTTAAAGAAGCAGCAGAAAGAGCAGACATCATATTTCGAACAGAGATTAACATCACATGGTAGAATATCCTATAACAACAATTTGCAGTGTAGGTATTTTTCATACCGATTATCCAGGGTGAGGTGAGGGCCATGACCTTTCCATTGGAAATGCAAGAGAAAATTGTTTAGGTTCGATAAACTCTGAGAAAAGGGTGATAGATATATTTCATTTTACACTATCGTGTTTGGCTTGCCATTATGGTTCGAATGCTATGCATTACAATCTATTATGATACTTACCCAATCTTAGGTCTGATCAGGCCAGGCTAAGTTGAGGATTCAACGAGACAAGACCATAAGTTCGGAGGGCTTGAGGAGAGAATTTCAATGTTTCTCATGTATTTTATAGCTGTGCTTTTTCAGTCGTTATGACACAAAACTTAAATTTCTATCCTATTCCTATGAGAACATATTTTGGCCTCCAGCGAGCTCAAACGTAATCTGAACAGAATAGCGTATGCAAAATTTTGGGCCATAGATCAAGACGGGCTATCTAAAACTTCCTTTTGCTTCCGCTTCCAAGCATGATTGCTGAGATCTTACTGGGGGACGGTAGGTGCATACCTACCCCGGTACCGGCGAAGTTGGTATGGGGCCCCGCAACCAAATGTTAAAAACTGCGTAAAATGTGTTATTAAAAACCACTAGCAAATCACATTCCTGAATTTTCTTCGTGGTTTACTTAATAATTATTGGAAAAACAGGGAGGCGTCGCATTGTGGAAGGGTTTCGGGACCAGCGCTCCTTGTTCAGGGAAGCCGCCGGGCGAACCGGGTCGGCTGCGTGGGCAGCAGTGGACCACCACACCGCGCCCCTTCGTGGTTTACTTAAGGTCATTCATGTATGCCCAATAGCCCTGTAAGTACTACCCAAAACACTCGAAAACACTACCGACCAAAAAGGACATCTGAGACGCACATGGTTCGAAACTGTTACCCATCAACTTCTTGCCCACGGCGTTACTGATTTAGCTGATGCATGCAAGGCTCATCACATTCATTTTTCATTAATGCAATTATCATCATGCAATTATCTCTTTTTCGGTTTTATTCAATCAATTTTCTCATGTTCGATTCCTTCCAGCTCTCTTCTCATTTGCAGATAGGGTGGCTGCTTTTTCATTCTTCTCCAAAATTTATTATTGCTATGTCATTTCAAGGACGCGGGTTCGTTAATGTTCGACAATAAACTTAACTAAAATTAGCTTCATAGTTTCAATGTTCAAGGTCTGTCGCGATCCCTGGTTGGCTAGTGGGCGGGATTTTCCAGCTACTACCAATTCCAAGGTCTGAATTCAACCCCTGAATCCGGCGTTGGTGTATATATGATTGCCGGTTTGTATGCGCCCCAGCGCCTGAGAATTCCACACCTGGCTTGTGGTGAGCCTACGACAGTCCCAGTCTTCGACATCGACGGTAGCTGAAGAGACGCGGAGAGGATAAGTGTTGGCCAGAGCGGCCTGGTATCTTACCCTGGCCTGGACAGACCGCGTAGCCGGCCTCTCAAAACACTTCCACCCGAGCACCTCCAACAAGAGGCCAGTTTAGTGTCAGAACAACACTCAATCGCCGCTGCAGTGTGAAAACAATGGTCGGTCGTGCGTTCATGGCCTATTAGAAAGTTATAGAATGGACCTTACAGACCTATGTACTGGATTTCCTTAAACTTTTGTATATTTTTAGAAGCATTTAGAATAGTGCTGTTGATATGTTCATTAAAATACATAATTTCCTGATTATATAATCGGAGTGTAAATTTTGATACAATTTCTAAGAAATATATAACAGAGACACGCAGCGTTGCATACCCTCTCGCCAGGTTGCACTCCGTTTGCTTTATGCTACACTGAAATGGCCGAATGAATTCAAGCAAGCATATGCATTTGTGTATTTTCTAAGGATAACCTGGTCATCTAAATGGCTGAATCAAATGAAAAATTATTTCATTGTTGTCCTCTCTAGCCAGCTTACAGCTGTCTCTTCACCTTTCGTAAATGAAGCATTGGAAAAGTGCTAAATGGAATGAGTCAAAATTATGGACGTCAAAAGTGGTGGAATCGGGTAGAGGCGCTTCCCCCAACTCGTGAACTGGGAGGATGTCCCTTAAGAATTATGGAGCTTGGCTAATCCTTTTGCATTTTCTCTCTATCATCTGCGTTAACTCACGTAAATGGTTACGAATTTATTGGCAGTGAAGTGCTGCAGCAGAGTTTTCAAAGACAGCCAATGTGTTCAAATTTTACCTCCCTCTTCTGCTTATCGCCAGTCCGGAGTCCGACCCCCTCCCCCTCCCGCGGTAAAAATTACTTGGTAATGCCCCTGGTCAGAACCAGGAAAAACATCAGTCAAAATATGTACATATAACATGCCTTCAAAGCAAATTCTAGTTTCCAAATAACTGGAAAGTACCCCCGATGGCTCCATTTCACATCCGGCACCAGCAAACCAGTGAAACGCCTGCTGGACACAGACCGAGCGGATGTATTATCACTGAACCAGTGAAACGCCTACTGGGCACAGACCGAGCGGACGTGCCAACACGAGACCAGTGAAATACCTGTTGGACACAGACCGAGCGGACGAATAAACACGGAACCAGTGAAACGCCTGCTGGACACAGACCGAGCGGTCGCATAAAGAAAAGTCACCCTTCTCTTATTTCATTTGCACTAGGGAGAAGGTGTACGCTACTGCTAAATACTTTTGTTAGGCGTTCTGTGCATGACACCATTAATGCCTCTAAAGGAATGTGTGGCAGAATTTCGAGCTTCCGGTGAGAGGGTGGATTACATTACTGCATCTCAAATTGAGGGAGGCTTACTGTAACTTGAATGTCGCATTACCACAGTTTGGGGATGACTGAACACGGCAGCGGCAGAAAGAGCCGAGCTAATTCGGAAATGTTGGCTCACTGGAGTGCTGAAGTCCGCCCCCTGCCGAGTGCGAAGACAGGGCCGCAGAACGTCAGAGACATCGCTTGCACAGCCTTTTCAGTTTGGAATCTGGATGCCCGGTACCGATTTTCCGAAGTCTTTTCGTTACTTGAGATCATGCATTCTAAACAAGAGTTTTCGGTTATTTCTAAAGTGCCTCCGATGTGTGGTCAGGGTGGCGCGGGTTATTTACCCTGCAACCAGGAGACGAGGTCACAGCGCTCCTCTGCAGCCATAGGGTAAGTGAGATGAGAGGAAGTATGGATGAAAAGAATGGACAAGCTGTTAGTACTAGATGTGAGAGTGGTTAATTAGATCCAAATTAGAGAAAGCAGTAAGTTTTACTCTGGCGAAGGAGATGGGGAGAGAAGGCGTATATTAGCCTATTCAAAGAGCGATATTTATCCTATCTTAGCCTATGCTACAGAACCTATACTTGATTAATTTGCAAGGGACGCCTATGTCATAATTGCTTAACGTAGCCTAGCAGGGAGTGTGTCCTAGCTACGCACAGTGCCTAATTACGCACGATTGCAAGACAAATGTTTCTGGATGACGCCACAGTCAAACTGAAGTCAGCTGACTGTTTTCCTTACTCGGTGACTTTTGCTGCTTTGTAGTGAGCGTTCATGGACGTGTTAGTCCTCATGTGTGGTTTAAAGACGAATTTTTGGGACTGACGTGTTTTCAATTGTCGTAAAAAATTTAGTGTTGTGAATTGCGGTGTCCCAGGTCTCCCTGTTCCTTAAGCACATTTGTAAGTTGAATGATTTCAATAGTAGCAATATGATGGAGAGAAATTAGTACTAATTTAATGTTTTAGGATTATTTTCATGAAAAACAACAGAATTGAGAATTCTTAGCAAGTTAAAAATATAAGCACTGGAGATATAAATAAGTCTTGGGGAGGAATCTTGTAGGAGAGGATGTATGGCTAAATGGTACCAAGATACCTCTAACTTTACCAAGAGACGTTCACGAGAAGACCATCAAAATTCATGCACCCAAGCTATGTAATATTTAGGTTTACAAATTACAAAGAACTTTATCAAATTTTTACTGATTTGTAATAAGCACGAATACAAATATCTAAACTTGTATTGATTAATTTTCGGTTCTCTATGGTCTATACTTACATGATCGTTTTTATCAGTACGTCACTTATTCATGAGAAGCCGAAAAAAACAGTATAAACACTTTGCGCAATGGTTGGATGATCTGCAGTAGTAGCTGCAATATTCCCCTCATGTGACTGCAGTGTAATGAAGTGAACTGATTCCTCCTTTGCAAACACCTAAAAAATCGAGCTATGTGAAGGGAATCTGCCCTTCTGCTTGCAGGACATTTTTTTAAAAGCAGACGAAATTTAGAATGAATCCAAACTGAACAAGTTAAGAGTCATATGCTAGAACAGAAAGGACCAAATATTGCATAATATTGCCTGAAATATGCATATTATGCTTTGGGGGCTGGCAAAACACTTCCAAACTTGGCAAAGGTTTGAACATTGAAGAAAGGTAAAGGGATTTTCTGGCATCCATATAACGTCACCATATGGCCTCTCGTGACCAGGGGCTGACTATTACAAGTCAACAACTTTGGAATTGGTCATGCACGTTTTCAAGGCGCCTGCTATTTTCGTAGGAGATATAATTCCACATTATTTCTACTCCATGGCACTACCAAGTACGCTCTGCACCAGCCTCGATCACGACGAAACTGCTCTCTAGAAATTACGACTTTATTAGGGCTGAAAGAGCGAGTGGCTTGAATGCTTGCTCGTTCAGTAATGGTGATGTGAGACGTTCTCGGCTTTGTGAGGTGCAACTTCTGGTGCCCACACATACCCACTGGTAATTAGGCCGCTATAACCCCAGTTCTAAACTCCAAAAGTCGCAGATTGACAATAGCACCACCCTTCTTGTACCAGATTGAAAGATTAAAATATTACTCCAAATGCTCTTGATCACTTTAAACAAGTAAATATGCCAGGAATTAAAAGCGTAGAAATTCTAATACTGATTTTTATTTTTTTTTTGTAAAATAGAGATTGTTTCATAGTCATTAGTTGGCTTTGTCCCTCCAATTTCCATTCTGGTACCGGTTTTATCAGTTTTATTAACCTGTGGTTTTATCAGCCTGTGGCCGTACGATTTTGTGGCCTAGCAACGCTAATATTCGCGTAGTTTTTTCTAAACTAATGATAATTTCCCACATCATGTTGTGTTTTCTTCTCCCTACCCGGCCTCTAATAGCAGTGCAGGCACTAAAATGGCTCACTCTCCATACATCTAAACACAAAGCCCTTTCCAGTACGAGCTTTATTCTCTACATAAGGGCCTCTCCCACGTCATAAACTATCGAAATGGCTAATAGCTAAAACTTAAGCATCCGGTCGGTTTAATTGATGGTGACCGTCAACGTAGATCCTTTTAACAGATCCGTATTGCGAAAATTGGCCAGCGGCGAGCAGTCCTGGCTGGTGGGCGAGATGGTCCGACTGAGGCCTGGAGCAGTCCATTATCTGGGGAGCCCTCTATTAGCCGTCCGTGACGCTGCTACTGGGCGGATCTGCCCGCCCACCGGGCGTGAGACAATGGAGCCGTCCATTAATGAGAGGTTATGGAGCCGCTGCCAGGCAGCGGGGAGGAGCTCAGCGCGCTCTATCTTTACCGATGCTCCTGCGGATCTCGTCACCTTCTGATGGTGTTTGATTGGTAAGGGTGGGGTGGGCTGAGGTGACCCTGTGACCAGATTTTGTACCGGCGCTTATCTGGACCTCGTCTCTTTCTGAAGGTGTTTGATTGGTAGGGGTGAGGGTTAAATACGTCATGATCTGTACCGTCATAACCAGCTCGATATAGGCAGACCAATGTATACCTTGCATTACATCGCTATGATACACTATGACCTGTATAGCCATACTCAGCTCGGTATAGGCAGACCGTGTATACCTCGCATTGCTTTCTGCGTTTTCAAATGGGATTTCATCTAGGAACGAGCATCATGCCAACTGGAACGATGGAGGCAGTGATCTTGAAAATGTTTTTATGATCTTAACCTGTGACCTATGAACTCACCTCAACCTTTATGTGAGGTGAAATTGACATCTAATCCCGATTATATAACGTTATTGCGTTAGCACTCACTCCACAGTGCCGAAAAACTGGTGCAACCGCGCGATTGTGACTGTCTCAAAACAGAGGTCTGAATTTGAAAACTTATAAGTCAAGAAACCACACATCGATTTTAGTTTTCTTTTCACCAATCAATTTACTCATGAATTCTCTCAAATGTAGCCCAGTGGCGTTTTCCGACTGCGAACTGTTCCCTGGACACCTAGGAAAAATGGGTGAAAGGGGGGGTACTATAGGACACACCCTCCACTGTGCCTGTTAAGCCGTCATATAGTTTCGAGATATGTAAAGATATCTCGAATCTATAGCTTTTGCAATGTATTACATGTAAAATTTTAGTTTGTAATATTGCTAGCGCTTTACTTGGTGGTCGCATTGCACCGCCATTTCAGCAATCTTTGTAACAGCACTGTCTTCACTGCCGGAACTTTGTGAAAACAGTCTGTATCTCTCGACACTGGAGACAGGGTTGTAAGGGACGGTCCTCTCCTCTCAGTCCAGGTGACCCTGCTCTGGTCAGTATCCCAGGATACATGATAAGCCTCGGTACCAAGGCCCTCGGTGTGCATTATTACGTCATAGCCTGGCCGGACGAAATATGACCGCACAGAAGCCACCATTGTAAGCAACGAATTTATTTTGTTTGAGTTGAACACTTACGCTAGCTCATAGCCTCATTTTCTGTCTTTTCTACAGTAATATAAGGTCAAATCACGTATATACACTGACAATTTTGTACTTGTTCTAAACCAAAGCTTTGTCAATTGCTGCGAACTAATCCCATGGCCCTGTTTTTAGAGAAGGTCCAGGACCGAGTGGTAGAATGGCACCAAACACCCGTATACATGAGTCGATTGGTCCGTTCCTGCAGTCGATACTGTACCGGGGCTGCTCATGTCTCCGGGGTAAGTATCTCTCGACACTGGAGCCTGGGTGCTAAGGGACAGGCCGCTGCTCTCGGTCCAGGTAAGCCTGTCGCAGTGTCGTTAGTGAGAGCGCTTTGACGAGCCGGTTACCTTTATGGGCTGGCCGGGAATAGGGTGAAAAGGCGCGCAGCGGACCGCTGGTCCCACGGTTGGGACACCGGGCTCATTCAGAGCGAACCGGCTCCCTGGAGGCCCGTCCTGGAAGTCACAAAGGCATCTCCTCTCCCCTTCTGTTCAGTGAATGCTCCGTACCGTGGGGATAAAGTTAGTATTTTCCGGAAGCGCTGACCGATGGGAAGGGTCCAGTCCCGGAGACCGGTGCAGACTTTGGTGCCTTGGCCGCCACCCTGCTGCGCCATTCACACCAAATTACCTAAATCACCGCGCTAATCCGACCGAGAGGTGGCGCGGCAGTCATCGAAATGATGGTTATTTTTGGTCACGCATGGTGGCCTCCCTCGGAAGCCCAGGGAGGTACTTGACTGACCCTCTGAGCAGCTGGAAAAGGGCATAGTTATCGGACTCCTGGAATGCGGCGGGCGGTTGAAGTGTTTGGCTGTTACCTGAAGTGCCGAACAGTTTGGAAACCTATTGATTTCTGTGCTGACAATGGTCGACACAGTCGTTTTTAAAAACACAGTACTGAGGCACCTACCACCTAACTACCTGTGAAACGATATAAATGTCAGTTCAATGATGCTCCGGCATTCGAGCTTTTGAAGCTGTTTTATTAACGTATTTGATGAGAAGATTTAGCCGCAAGCAACGGAAAAAAGCTTTTGGAGGCCGCCACCAGGGTACTTATCATTAAAGAAAAGTTACGGGCACCGGCCCAGTCACAGGTCAGCTCTGCTGGGTACAGAAGGAACGCTTCACTTCTCCTGCAGGGGTTTTAATCACTGGCTGCGGAACTGGGAGGGGGCACCGGGGCACGGTGCCCCCTCCTTAAATAAGAAAGTTTAACACTGACTCTATGGCGTTGACTGAAAAGAAATTGGTTGAAAATTCCATGGTGCCCCCTTAAATTCAGACGTTCCACCGTCACTGGTTTTAATCCCCACCCCGGTGGGCGTAAAGGCGTAAAGTAGGGGACTTCGAAGTCCCTCTCGATTTCAGTTCCTATGCGGGACAGCAAAAACCGCGAACGGTTGTAGATAGACCATTCGGAATGATTCCAAGATGGTGCAGCTCACTTTTTACCTGTATAGTCTCGGCCCGACCTCAATGTTGAGTTAAGGATAGAGGTGACAGGTCAGGTCAAGGGTGACATGTTTGGAATGTGTCTTTTTTTACTTTGAACTCTGACTTTGCTAATTTGGAGTCAGTTTTGGAAATAATTAGATTTTTATCCTTACGAGAAACTTATTTGAATATAAAATGATCATGCTAGGTTAAGATGGAAAAATTACCTCACCTAAAGGGTTGTCTAATGTCACATCAGACATAATATCGTCAATATGAATATCAATCGGCTCGCAATGACAGTTCAAATGTAGTGGTATCAAGGTGAAATATCTGAGATCATTTTCGGCGAAGTTGTTCATTATCTGATTATCATGGGCGTTGTTTGATCATTATGGATCAAAGTCTGAGAACCTGCTTGAATAGTTCTTGATGACCTCTCAGAGGTCACAGGTCAAAACTTACAACATGACCCTCGAGAGTTGCCTAAGATACCATGATTTTGAGAATAGGAAGCTATTCTAAGCAACATCTTCAGAAAGAGCCATTTTTAGCCATCTCCAGTGTTTCCCACGCATTTCCTGAATAGGTTATGACCAGTGCCTGGCCCTGGGTCATCTGTATGAAGCGTCCCGTTACCACAACGTGTGGTACTCAGTGGGCCTATTATGTGATATGATTATCGTATCGATATATTGAACCTATTCTCAAATGGAAGTGAGACCAGTTGAATTGGGCTAGTGACCTTCGTTCTTCTAGTTGGGCTAATGAACTTCGTTGGGAAATGTATTTTGTTTGCTAAAATTATTCCCAGTGCAAACTGAATATATTTTGTTCAATTATCATTAAGAAAATTACGTATCCTGTAGCTGACTGACGCCCCAGGAAGAGCTCTGAAAGCGAGAGGGCAGATTGGTGCCGAGATGCGTCTGTCACTCCAGGCTTAGGACGCGTCTTGCGAAATGCGAGCTGACGCGGCGCCTGGCGGCCCTGCGGAGATGAATGGACGAGGAGGCTGATGAAGGGGACGATGTCAGGTGAGGCTCGAATGCAAGAAAGGGCGATGCCTCAAGTAAAGAAATAGAGCAGAAATATGGTGCATTTGTTCACTTATGATATAGCTTCACCGAGTCACATCCCGAACCACACTGTCCCGTGATGTGTGCCGTTTTCCGCATCTCCACCGCCTCACGGTCGGTGTCCATTTGTCAGGCTACTGTCGGATTAGCGCCGATAATTCGGGGCGGCTTCGGCACCGTCGACACCGGGCCAGGGCGGGTCGGCACGGCACCCGGCTTTAAAAATCACGACGGAAAAAACAGCAGCGTGTCTGAATGGTGCGCCGGTGCGCGCCGCGGCGCCCGCATTGTGCCGCCGCGCCGCGCTCGCCGCAGCGGCATTGTGCAGCGCGGCTGACGCGGCGCGCGCTTTTGAGCGGAGTCAGCGCGCGGAGCGGCCGGTTGGCGGGGCGGCATTGTGGGCTGTGTGGCGCGGTAGCGGGCCGGTCACGCCTGGCACCGCGGCTGGCCGATCAGCCGCGGCGCCGCACTCTCCACCGTGTTTTCAGCCGGCAGTCGTGTTTTGCGGTGGTCGCGCTGACCTTTTCACGGTGAAGCAGACACAAGGCGGTGAAGTGAAGTGGCTCGTTCAGTGTCGAACGCGTCGGTTTCGGTTTGTCGCGTAAACAGTGCGCTACACTCAGATACCGCCGTTGTCAAGATGCCGACTGTGTTGTGCCGTGCAGATTTTATGTTTTTCATTTGCCCAGCACTAAGGCACAATATCTTTGCCGGTATACTGACATTGAAAGACGTTCACCCGGGCAATAACGAAAAATAAATTCAGAAACCAATTACCACTTGAATGATTACCGCCAGTCGATATCAATCGATTCAATATTTGTTAGCACGTATTGCAGCTAATAAAGCATACAAATTTTTGGGAGTGTACACAATTTTCAATTTGAGAAATCCACTACAGTTTTTAAAACAAAGGTAAACTGTTCGCATTTTGTTAACAATTACGAGCTCTATCTTACCCTCTCTCTCTTTTTCTACCCTCCTCGTCCCTCTCGCTCTCCCTCTCTCTCTCTCTCTTTCTCTCTCTCTTGCACTGTCTAGTGGTCTCCTGTGGCGCCTAATTATCGTGACGTATCATTCTGCTTTATTCATTCAGTTAAGAATAACAGCGATGCCTGTCGCTGTTATAAAGAAAAAAAACAAAACACAATATGAGCAGCTCAAAATATGTTCGGATTTGTTGAAGCACTCACGCACTTGGATAGTTATTGTATTTTAGCTGTTGTGACCAGCAACACAAATTCCCAGGCGTAGGCCTTGTGCCAACCTAAAACAAGTTATGAGAGAATCGTTAATGCTGCTGTTAGTGGGGCCATAGCGGTACATCCGGCGGCTGCCATTTTCCGTGAAGTGCAGACCTAGCCACGGTTCGGAAGCAATCATTATCGCCGCCTGGCAGCTGCTGAGTGGATACCGCTGCCGCTCCCGCCGACAATTGCAGCCAATCTCGGCCTGCCACTGTACACAGAACCCTCAACCCTTCCACCCTGGCTCTGAACAGAGCAGCGGAAGAAGGGCTAGTTACCAGGAAGAGGCTCTTCAGACGGTGCCTAAGGTGGGGGCTGCGGGATTGCCTGTGAGATCAGAGTTCTGGCGTTAGCAGTTCGGTGACTTTGTTTGCGCCTTCCAAACATTACACCCCAGAATGTACTGGTGTGGTGGGCAAATATTTGAACGACCACCTGCAATTTGTTTGGGCTTATAAGGTTCTGGCTGCTATTTTGCTTATGCATGCAAGCGTCACTTTCTTCGCCTGCATATTAGAAAAAGTTGGTGACATCGAATTCGGTTGCATTGAATTCATAGCAGCTTAAAACCATTGGTATACGGGAGACGGCCTATATTGCGCCACCACCTTAAAGAAAAAATGATAGATCTAAGAGGATGCGTGGCCTAACGGGCTTGCCTTTCTCAAATATCATAATTAATTTTTCTTTGAACTTTTTAGTTTCTGAAAAACTGTTTGGCTTATTCCATCTACGCCTTATTTTTCCCGGATACGCAGAAGGCGCAATTAATACATCCCTGTCCCAATTAAGCTACTACATGACCCTAATAGCGTCATAGCTATGGTGCGTGTATATCCCGCAAACAGAAAGATGCGGCCATGTCTCTCAGGTACATTTTAGTTTGGACTGGCTGGGCCTAAAACTGCAGGAAGGAGAAAGGACGCAGTGGACTTCGATGATTTTTTCCGAAGCACCTCGCCAAAGGTCCAATTCTTACTTGATCATCGAAAGTGGCTCAAGCCCACATACTGAAGCACAGAATATTGAATTTCTAGTTATCTGAGCCGCATTGAGTGAACTGAATATATTTTCTAATTCTCCGAGCACTGTGTGTATGTGAGGTATTATTTAAAAAAATATTACGTTTTGATTGGCCTCCTCATAATAGTTCGAAAACACTAACACAAACATTTATGGTATGAAATTCGATTAAATTTATGAATTTCATGAATTTCATTTTATGTGTTAAATACTTTAAATAGCTTATGAAATTTAGAATTTCATACCCTAAGTTTTTGTGTTAATGTTTTTCGAACCATTGTGAGGCGGCCAATCAAAACGTGGTATTTCTTTTGAATATATTTTCTGACTTATTTCATTGGTATGGAATTCTGTGAGAAAAGAAAGGGGTGTTGAAATATTACCTTTTAATTGGCCTCCTCACGATAGTTCGATAGTTCGAAAAACACTAAACAAACACGTATGATGTGAAATTCGATAATGTTTCCTTCTCGGAACGTCTTCAGGTCGATATTAATTAAATGATGGTCTTGCTGGCCACCATCATTGCTGGCTACCATCCTTTCATTAATATCGATCTGAAGACGTTCCAAGATCGAAACATTGTTGAATTTCATTCCATAGATGTCTTTTGGTGTTTTTTTGAATTATTGTGAGGAGGCCAATCAAAATTAAATATTTATTTTAGATAATGCTTCACATACAGTCAGTGCTTAGACAGAAAGGGGTGGTCACTGAATTGACCTGACCCAGATCACTTATAAAAAAACACTACCTCGAACTATTACATGCGTTGGTCTCGTTACCTTACATCACTTTGGAAAGACTTATAGATTATATATATTCTGCTATTTATTGCAGCTTAAGGACGCACCAATTTTAAGGTATAATGGTATGTATTCGGAATGCTGACAGTTTGAATGCCTTATTGTTATGAATATTTGTCTTATGTAAGCCCGACCAGGTGACCTGACCTAACAGTCATAGGCAGATTTGATTTTTGATTTGATTTAAGGGACCTGAGTTCATCACCATGCA
Organism: Lepas anatifera; assembly: GCA_034440635.1. Taxonomy (NCBI): domain Eukaryota; kingdom Metazoa; phylum Arthropoda; class Thecostraca; family Lepadidae; genus Lepas; species Lepas anatifera. Next base: position 1,629,506 of record JAOTON010001680.1, on the reverse strand, counting down.
ATATGGATGGCATCCGCTCTCTTTGCGGTGAAAAGATCAGTGCAGAATGAATAAATTTGTTAGGACAATGCACCAGCGCAGCAGTTGAAGCGCTCCTACTCATTTGCTGGCCTAGTTTACGATTCCCACCGCAAACATGTAGCAGCGCCGAAACCACACTCAAAACCGCCCTCTAGTGTTCTGTGGTCACTCGCCCAGTCGGATTTTAAACGGAGACCTTAGCTACAAATGGGCACAAATAGCCCAGCCTCGGATAGCTCAAAATTAAATAGTATTTTTAGCGATCAGAATGAAACCGTCACCAGTTGTCTCAGTGGTTACCTCGCGGGTGCTGCGCGCTCGCTCAGTCTCTCCTTGCAGATAGTGGCTTCTACAATTATATGGGGTTTTATCCTAAGTCAAAACGCTCTCGCATAAGTGCACTGGCAAGGGGTGAGTAGATTTCACACCTACGCTGGAAAGAAAAAACATCAAACCTGTCGCCAAACTAATGTCTTACACTAAAAGCTGTCACTTTTATTTCTTTAATCATAGGCAATACTAAAGCACACATAATGCGACAAATAGTACCTATATTGATACAAAATAACCAGGCAACACCATTCCTGAATTCGCTATGAGGCCTACTGAAGGTCACACCTACTTATGCGTAATTCTGCCACCTGCGTAAGCGATGCAACAAATACTGCAGAACGACACTTAGGTACGTAAAACGGAAAGTTATGCCCCCCGAGAATCGAACCCACGATCCTTAATTTTCTAATTAATCGCCATATGTAGCATGGTAAGCGTAAGGGAAAAATTGATTCAGAATGTTTTTATAGAATGTTTTTTAACTCATCCCTGAATTGAAACGAGGCAGCTAATTTGCCCTATATATTCTAGTTCATCACGGTGATTACCATGTCAGACTAAGGTTTTTTTCTTTGAACTTCCTGGGGAGCTTTTCTTTCTGTCGCACTTGGCAATTCGAGCACCAATCGACCAGGCAAATGACAAATCTACACGGTACCTCTTCGATTTTCTTCAAAATAATTTTATAGGGTTCTCATGGGCCCTAAAGACGAATATGAAAGTTTTAGCTCGATTGGAGTAAAACTTTAGAAGTTATTGCCTCAGGCATTTTTGAAAATCTGCTTACAGTGCATTTTTTAGGTGACCATACAACCCACAGACACTGATGAACTATGCATTAAATATATATATTTGCCTGCCTGGAATGAGCCTAAGAACTTGAATCTGAAGTCCGTTTGACCCTAGGTCACTTGTAAAAAAAGTTGTGATTTGACCTTGACCTAAGGTCACATTCAAAATTTGCTGGTACACTTTTTGTTTAAAATGGCATATTGCAAATTAAAGATTAAACTTTTATCCTTCCATTAAAATAGGTTAGAACATCCGTTTTTTATATCTACTAGTGTTTTTAACACGCTTAGTGGAGGGTAGCCTGGCGTCAACACGTAATGAAGGGGTCCCGAAATGCCTCCTGAGATTTCACCAATTAAGAGGGTTAGGAAAACGCGTGTTGCGAGTTTTGTGAGGGCTGTAGAATGTGTTTTTAAGCTAGATTTCATGGACCTAGACCAGTATCCTCAAGGTCAAATAAGGTCATAGAGGTCAAATGTAGGCCATACCTGACACTTAGCGAAATGCCGTTATTGTGCGAAACAAAGTCGCGAATACACTTTGAGTGAGGAAATTTCATAAAGAGAAGATATAAATTGTTCTCTGGAATATTTAGGTCGAGGTCGGTCAAGGTAATTGACCAATGGCACCACAACGTGAGACATTTCCATAATGGATGCACGTACGTTGAAGCTTGCAAAGAAGTAGCCATTAAGCAATCAATGAGTTTGACCTTGACCCACGGTCTTTGGCCCGTGACCTGGAACTTAGCATTCTGTAACCTCGGCTGTAACATCAAAACATCATACACGTATTGCCAGGGAACGTCATGTGACCAAAAGCTGTGGGATCAACAATTGCGATAATGTTTATATGACCTTGGTCTGTAACCTATGATCTAGTGAAATGATCTTAACATACAACTATGACGATACTACGTTTTCATCGCACAGCTAGGTCTGCAATGCATTTGAACTGGTGTGACCGCACATAGGCGTCGGAAAAGAAGGCCAGGGGCCTGGCCCCCACTTTTTGGCCCAAAATTTCCTTATCTCAGTCAAAATGGGAGAAAAACTGAAATTTTCATAAACAGTAACTGTGGAAGGCAACGAAGAGCCCAAATTTGAACAGTTTTTGGTCATATCGTGGAAAGGTTTTTGTCAGCATCAGGTTGAAGTTTGACTGGCCCCCACTTTTTCCGGTGGCGATGCTTATGTGACCGCAGGTTATGGTTATTTAGGAATATACATCTGATTTTATAAGCCTATAGGTCAGTCAGTGCGTAAACATAGAGGACAGATTTTCAAAGTTCTTTCCAAAATTAACTCGCTCATCGATGTTGGTTTTCTGCCACGAAGGGTTTCCGGCCACCTCGGGTAATTATGCTTAAGCCCTGTCCGACTGCGTGTTAATGCTCATTACAATGCTTTAAAGGATGACAGTAACTCGTCGCTGGGGCTTCGACAGTACCTATATTGGAAATGTAGTGGGACGAAATGGTGATACAATAGGACCGGTGCTAGAAGTCTGGTGAAAGCCAAATAAGGCAATCGTGGTTTCCCGTGTTCATATATAGAGCTCGCCTATCGCGTCAATTCAAATAAGTTTTTTTCTGCATCGGACCGAAGCAAGCATTTCCCACTTGCGAGTTAGAATTATAGCAATACTCTCTCCTTGACGATATCTTTGTGCGATTTTACTCTCCTTGAAGTTAAAGGAAGCAAGCATTTGTCACCACGTGGAAAAAATGTGTATGTACATCGGACACCGGTTTGCAACAATGCACCGAAATACGGGAGATGGCGCATCCAGAGCTGTCTTTGTGCTGAGCTGACCTTACGCTGTCACAGTAGGCAGCTCTGTTCCGTCCAGTGGCGGATCCACAAGGGAAGCAAAAATGACATGTCCCCCAAATGAAAAGCTAGGGGCAAAACCATATTTTTGCCCTCCCCCTCCCTCCCCCAAGCGGTCGACCTCCTTTATGCCCCGATTCATTTTTAATTTATAAGCAAGATTTCGGTGCTTCAACTCTCAACTTCAAACAGAACCAGTGAAGTTCAGTGTAAATATTGGATCTTGGATAGAAAAAATATTGAGCCCGTACTTTTTCACCCCTGACGTTTTTTTGCCTTTTGGCTCAAATATACCAAATCCTACTGACAAATCATATTATTGTAGCACAATTTTTCACTGCGTGACGTTTTTTCTCTTTTTTCTTTTTGACTTTGGTTTTCTCCTCCCAAACCGACCGGCTAGATCTGCCACTGGTTCCGTCGATGTCTTCAGAGAGCTCTCGCACCTGCATGGTGTTCGGGTTTACGGGTGAAACGATGAAACTGTTGGGTGCCCTTGATCTTCAACGTCGAGCTGTACCGCTGTATCAGTCGTTTTGACATTTCAAAAACCTCCTCTCTACTGACAAACTCGAAATGGATTGTGGTGTCGAAGTATTGCGACAGAAAGAGAACATCAATAGATGATCCAAGATCTGATCCTTTTCTTCTCCTCCTTAAGCTTACCTTGGCTGTTCTTGTTCTAACTTTACCGCCAACTCCGTCACAGCCGTTCTTCCCGTGGCTGGTAGCAAAGAAGTGTCATTCACATGGTATTTGAAAGTCTATCTGGATGATAACACACATAGGTAAAGTGAAAATTGTTTTTGTATTGGCCACCGCACCCGTCTGATACGTAATGTATTTTCTTCAAACTCGGCATGTGGGTGCGTAGCCAAGGTACGAGTTTGTGCTTCAAGGTATGAGCCATGACGTGAGAGTGCTTTAAGTCGTCACTTAAAAAACAACTTCTACTGCACCGGACTCCATCCTCAATCCAGTATGGAACAAAAGGGTGTATAGTCACGTGCTTTGCAGACCAGTGATACGACTGAGCAGCATTTTGCGCAGTACATGTATTATTTTCTGATGAGCCATCGATGACTACGGCTTCCCCCGTTGGTACCTTTTCCTTCCAGTTTGCTATATAATGTCCTTGAGCCATAGAGATGTAGTGGTGACGGGTTAGGTTACATACCTTCTCACTCAGGGAATCAACAAATCGCTCTATATTATTCACGCAATCCGAAAGCGTCGATTCTCTCTCTGATTTTGACCATTCTTTGAACGTAATATCTCCAGAAGCCATTTGAACGGAGTCAAAAGAGTATAAATACTCCCTAACCTCCTCCTCTCCAGGGCTCCGTTGACGTGAGGGTGTCCACTGTCACCGTACTGTTATATTTTTCAATATCACTGTTTCAATATATCACTATTATATGTTTCAAACGTTTCGCGACTTTTTCCGTATAATCACGGCACTTCACTAAAGGTGTCCGGTATGACGCACATACACTTGACATTTATTACCTGATTTGTCCTTAAAGATATAGATATAAGTCCATACAATTGAGCTCAAATAAAAGAGTTTACAGGCTTCACAAATCCCGGAACATGCGTTTTCCCAACCCTCTTAATTGGCGAGATCTCAGGGAGGCATTTCGGGGCCCCCTTCATTACGTGTTGACACCAGACCACCCTCCACTGTGCGTGTTAAAAACACTAGTAGATATAAAAACGGATGTTCTAACCTATTTTATTGGACTGAAAAAGTTAAATCTTCAATTTGAGGTATTCCATTTTGAAAAAAATGTGTACCAGCAAATTTGGGACATGACCATAGGTCAAGGTCAAATAATAGATTTTTGCACAAGTGACCTAGGGTCAGACGGACTTCAGATTCGAGTTTTTCGGTTCATTTGAGACAGGAAAATGTATATTTAATGTTTAGTTCATCAGTCTCTGTGGGTTGTATGGTCACCTAAAAATGCACTGTAAACAGATTTTCAAAAATGCCTGAGGCAATAACTTCTAAAGCTTTACTCCGATTGAGCTGAAACTCTCAGATTCGGCTTTGGGGCCCATGGGAACCCCATATGCCAATTTTAAAGAAAATCAGAGAGGTACCGTGTAGGCCTTGGTCGATTGGTGCTGGAATTGCCCACTTCATGAATGTAATGTTCAGTGTCTGTCGTTATCCCTGGTTGCCGAGTTGGTGGGGTTTTCCACCCCTGGATAATGAGATGGTCCATTCCAGATGAATACAGCGATGTTTATGCCGTACAAAACATACAAACCTACTCAGTTGGCTGCCTTGTGCACCCTGTGATTCGCCTTGGACCCACTTTGTTTTATGCGGTCAGTATGAAAGTACGAACTACCCATCCCTGCGCCTCAAATAGCCATTTCAGAATCTTAACTTCTCGTGTTGCATACGCATAAAATTTTCAGTCAAGCATGTATCTCAGGTGTACCGTGTGTATTGCACTGCCAATAAATGTGTGAAAACTGAACCAAAAACTCTTGAAAAGCTCCCAAATGTACCCTGATGTCGGCAAACACTTGAGACTTGAAATCAGCGCCTGAAATTCTTCTGCCCAGTATATTCACATACCGAACTCATTTAATGAAGTTATGTTTCGTCATCCTTATCGACATCGCATACAGTACAGACATCTAACCATGTCCACCCCCGTGCGCACGTCTCCTACACCTGTGCCTCCCTTAGTCCAACAGCAGGCACAAGCACCACCATTCGCAAGACGCACAAGTAGGTTTTATAATCCTCCACGCGACCCCTCCCCACCGACGCTTGAACTCGGCGTCAGCGGTGCCCCAGCTTGACCTCTCTAACCTCTGTGCCCGCAGGCAAGCGGCAGCCAGCAGATGGCGGCCGCTGATTGGTGGAGGTGCGTTCACTTTTATTGCGAGAAATCCAACCAAAATTTCTCCATAAAAATGATAAAGCCTGAGACCCTGAGCCATGAGATGTATTAACATGGTCTTTTCCAAACAATCCTAGCCATATGTTGCTCTCTACTGGCTTGATTATCTGCTCCACCATCCTAAGCTACCCTCCGGTGCAGACAAGGCGGCGCAGGGGCAGTCAACACAGGCTAGCCGGCGGCCGAGTTTAGTGAGGTCAGAAGCACTGAGATGTGTTTCTGCTGAGTTGAGAAGGGTGGGGCCCCTTCTCAAAGGTAACCAAGAGAAGAAGAAGAGAGGCGTGTATAAACTAAAATTTAACCATAGGAAACTATGAAGACTGAGGACTAATAGAGAGCACTGCCAAGGTAAAATAAGGTAGTATACCAAGAGAGGGAAGCATTTGCTGCTTTCCTCCGTGCTAGATGGTGAAAAGGTACAACACCTTAGTCGACGGATGCGACCATATGCGACGGATTGTTTTGTCTGAGGAAGGTTCTCTCTATGGACCCATCAAACTAACGTGGATTTTCGAAAACTATTGGGGATGCCCGAATCTGGAACCTGTAAATTACGATCGCGTTAAGAGAATAATTATATTACAAAGACTGTTTTCAAAACACCAGTGACAAAACATCTGTGGCAACGCCAGGGGCATTGTCACATAATTTTTACTAAGGGAGGGGACGGACCCCGCAGTGGCGATGACCGGGGGTGGGAAGGGGGGCTGGGAGGCGAACGTTGAATTTCAGTGTCTTTGAAAAAGCAGCTAGCTACGTTGTACCTTGTGAACATAATTACGCGGGCTCATGCGGGTAATAGGAGGGAATTTAAAAACCTAGGTTGAGTTCCACAATCTTTGGAGGATTTCCCCCTGCTTCGTGTGTTTGAGACACGCATTTCCCCGCCAGGTGGGATTACGTTCTATTGGCGAGGGGTTTCTCTTAAATGCGGTCATTTTTGCTCCAGATGGGGTAGGTATAGGAGAAATAACACGCGCAGTGGAGAGGGCTCTGGCGTCAACGTATGGTAGAGGGAGTCCTAAAGTGCCCCTGAGCACTGTCAAAAAGCCGAGAGGATTAGAACAAAGCCCGTTTGATGGTATATGGGGGCGATGGTGGTTTGCATATGGCCAAGTTTCATTGACCTAGGTCAATATCTTCAAGGTCAAACGAGGTCGTAAAAATCAAATCTGGCCGTGCTGGAAACCTATTGGGAAATATCGTGATTCTGTGAAAACTCGGGAATACACTGAAAGCGACCCGAGATTATAGAGGGAAAGTCCCACGTGATGTTCTCGGAAGGTTTGAGGTCAAGGCCATTCAAGATCACCGCCCTACGACGTAACAATGTGACAGATTCCCGATACTGCACAATATAACAGGCACTATAGCAGCCTTTGTGTCGGAAATGAGGGTTTGACCATGAAAAAGTCCTTTGTCCTTGACATGTAACCTAGAACTTGACATTGAGTAGCCTAAACTACGAAGCCATTGGATGAAATACGCCGTACTGAATAGTACCATCTGACCGGAACACTGGGGTCAATGACCTTGGCTGGAGACCTTAGACCTTGACCTTTATGTGGGGTGACCTTGACGTGTAATCCCGATTATATGACGTTATTGCGTCATCACTCGGGCTACAGTGTAGGGAAACTGGTGCGATGATGGTCTCAAAATATACGTCGGAGTTTGAAGGCCTATAAGTCGAATTTTTATGGATCTTCAAAATTTTCACCAATCGACGCGCTGTGTAGCATTTCCTGGCTGCGACTGGTCCCTCGGCCACCTCGGGAAAAGGTGGGGGAACACTTTAAGACCCCTTCACTGAACGTGATAAATAACCAGTTTTGTTTTTGGAGTGATGTCAGCCTGGATTGTGACTTTGAACTGATTGGTGGTACATTGAATCTAAATGAATGAAAAATATCAGTTTAAAATTTTTGGAAACACTGTTTCATCGTTATACCAGGCCACTGCGACAGAAAACATTGTCATCTCAAAGTGTTCATTTCTCCCACTTCAATCCATAGTATAAATCTTGTTCTTTAGGAAGTATGATATTCAGAGAGTCCAAAGCGTCAGCTATACAAAAGAATAACTCTACCTTCTCTGAAGACAATGTTTAAAAAAATTATAAATTTTGTCGAAGTTGTCCCCGTTTCAGTTTCTGGAGTAGGAGTCTCACTAGAGTCATCAGGAGACTTGTCATGGAGACCCCGACCTCACCACCTGAACAAGCAACTCCCACAATGAAGGGTTAATTTAGAAGCCAAAGCTTAACGTCCCACAAAGCACAGGGAGTTGCTAGCCGACCTACGGCGGGTAAACTACTGAATGCCGCAGCGCCCCAGGGGAACCGATCCCAAGCCTGGACATGCACTGCCACTGCATGTTCTGAGCAGCGGCCCAGAGCCCAACGCTCTACCAACTGAGCTACCGGGGCGGTTATGAAGAAAATATTTCTTATTTCATGGCCTATATATGGATTACATTGAAAATTTAGCCTTTAGACCTGCAAAACAGTTTTAACGTTGTTAATACCATGTAGAAAATGAGAATGTCACGTTGCTAGTGTCAGCTGCATGCAAAATCGGGCCCCTATGATTTTACCTTCAAATTTTTATATCAAATTCCTGCTCAGTTGTCGCCCACACAAACAGTTCCTGGTTCTATATGAGCTGAAAAACGAAAGTTATATTTTCTTGGCTGCCAGGTAGTTTGCTAGTTTTGGACTTGGCCCCCTTGTGCAATCCCTTATATTGCGAGCAATCGGGGCCCAGTTCATTTCAATTTTTGTGCCTGTTTTTGCCTCTGATATTGTCTTCTTTCTTCCTCCCCTTTCTGCATGTCTGACTTGTATGCTGACCTTGCACATCTTGAAGAATATACTCGACTGTCTTTTGACACTTACATCTTAAATGATGAGGGTTACACTTTGAGGATGAATTTGCTCACATTGCAGGTCAATGTAGATACAACAAAACTCAAACTCTTCAACTTCACAACTCAAATATTTCAATGATCCATATAAATGTGAGGTCGCTGCCCAAAAATTTTGATAAAGTTGTTACCCTCCTAGAAAACTGCCCAACTAAATTTGATGTCCTCTGTGTCTCAGAAACTTGGCTAGACGATAACCTAACTAGTTCCTTCCAAATACCAGGATATAATTTCCTTCATAATTGCCCTGAGGCTCATACCCGTGGCAAGGATCTGCACTATATATTAAAAAGCACTTGAAACATATTGCTAGGTCTGACCTGTCCTGCAATGTGACTGAATTTCAGTCAACATTTATAAAAATCACTTCACCAGTATCATCTAGCATACTCATCGGTACAATGTATAGGTCCCCTTCATTTGACTGTACACCTTTTCTAAATTTCCTTGATATGATTACTGACAATATTTCCAAGTCGAATAAAAATGTGTCATTGCAGGTGATTTCAATATTGACCTGTTACAAGTAAACAACTCCTCAATTGCAGACACTTTCATGTCGTCCATGGCATCAGCTGGATTCATCCCCACTATTACACTTCCAACCAGAATTACAAATTCATCTGCGACTCTAATTGATAACCTATTTATGAATTTCCCTCAATGTTTCCAAAAGTCTGGGCTTCTTATTGATGACACCAGCGATCATCTTCCAATCTTTATTAATTTTGAGCATGTCAAGCAAAAACAACCCAAAAATCTCAGTCAAACCAAGTATTTTGACCTAGCCTTAGTAGATACACTGGCCCGACGTGTTAAACATAAACTAGACCAAACCCCTGCCACTAGCGACCTAACTTCTATGCTAATACATTAATTAATACAATTAAAAATGAAATAGGCAATTTATCTAAATCACAAAAAATATCAAGAATGAACCAATTCAACCTTGGGTAACTACTGGTATGGTGAAATGTATAAATAATAAGAATAAATTGTATCGAAAATTCTTAAAAAACAGAACAACACATAATAGACTTGTCTTTACAAGATACAGAAATAGGTTAAACTCAATAATTAAGCAATCTAAGCAAACTTCTATAGAAATAAGCTTGAACAAAACCGCAGCAACTCCAAGCTCTGGGAAACCATGAATGAAATAATAAAGCGAAAAGAAAAGAGTCAAACTGCCAGATTCCTTCACAGTCAACAATGAGAAAGTAAGTGACCCACAGGAAATAGCTGATCAATTTAATAACTTCTTCGCACAATAGGGAAATCTCTTGAATCCCATTTATCCCCTTCAAACATAGACCCCTCTCATACTTAAATGATGTTCAAAGTGATAACTTTATGAACCTTAGGCCTGTGACCTCTGAATATGTCTTGCATATCACTAAAGAACTCAATATTACGGTGCTGGTTGTGATAATATCACTGCCAAGATACTTAAAAAGCTCACCCCCTACTTACTCACTGAAATTACCTTTCTCATGAATCTTTGCATTGATAAACATACATTTCCTGACATTTTTAAAATAGCTCTAGTAAAACCACTGTTCAAATCAGGAAACCATGATCATTTCACAAACTATCGCCCAATATCGATCCTACCAGTTCTTTCAAAATTACTTGAACGAATAATTTATAATCAGTTATCAGATTTCTTGAAACAAATAACATCCTCTACAGTTATCAATTTGGCTTTCAAAGCAACACTCAAGTTTCATGCCATTATCTCTCATCTATGATAATCTTACGTCCTGCATCTCTAATCGCAAATCATGTGTAGGGATATATCTGGACCTAAAAAAGCATTTGATACAGTTCCTCACTCCATTCTTCTAAAAAATGGAAAAATACGGAATTAGGAATGAATCTCTTAAAATACTTAAATCCTATCTAGAAAACAGAATCCAAATAACCAAACTTAACATCTCAGGCAAGGAAGTTCAGTCTTTGCCCAAAGTTTCTGAAATTGGCGTACCACAGGGATCAATTTTGGGCCCCATCCTCTTCTTAATCTACATAAACGATATCTATAAAGCTTCCTCGGCTCCAAATTACTACCTCTTTGCAGACGACACTTCTCTTTCTTTTCAGGAAATAGCTTGAAAGATGTTGAAGCCGAGATTAACAAAGAAACACCTAAAATCTACAACTGGTTATGTTCCAATCGACTTACTCTTAACATAACTAAAACTTTTATCAGATATACTGCATAAATGAAATCAAGCCCGATATCAATATCTCCCTTAACAATCAGCAAATTAACCGAAGTCATTCTATAAAATATTTAGGCGTACATATTGATGAAAACCTGAAATGGAAAACTCACATCTCCATGACTTGTAACACTCTGAGACGTAATATTGGAGTAATATCTAGGGCGAAGTTCATGCTAACAGATAAAACCTTGCTTATGCTCTACAATGCTCTAATCCTCCCATATCTAGGGTACTGCGCTCTGGTTTGGGGGTCAAATTATGAAACAAGCTTAACCAAATTAATCAATTTGCAGAAAAGAATAATAAGAATTATTGACTTTGCTGATCCAAGGTCACCTTCAAGTCCAATCTTTAAGAAGCTTAACTTTCTAAAGCTACCCGACCTGATAAAACGGCAAAATTACTGGTCCTACATGGTTTCATGCATGGAAGGCTGCCTCCTGTGTTTGCAAACTCATTCGAATTCAATCACCCGCTAGATTATCACGACGGAGAATGCACTTCAAAGAACCCCCAGGAGAAACAGTATATAGAACATTTGCAGTACCAATCAGCTGTCCTAAGGTGTGGAATAATGTTGTCGCTATTAAAATACCTGATATTAATGATATACCTCCTTCTAAGTCATTCTTTAAAACAGTTACTAAGAAGCTGTTCATAGAAGATTACTAGGATTCATGTGTAAATCTGTAAAACCTAGGAACTAATGTATAGAGACTGGCTAATATAAAATATACCTTGATGTGCAGTATTTTTTTATTATATCATATGCCCTCATTCACTCCATCTTGAGCTCATCTGAATGACAGTCAGAATCTTTCTTTATTCTGTAATATGTCCGAATTATAAGACAAGGAGCTATGTCAAGGGTTTAACCTTACCTGCTCCTTTTGTCCTGTTCAACTTTCCCTTGCAAACTGCAACCGCACACCTCTTCTTCTTCCCCTGTCATAATCTCTCTCTCTCTCTCTATTCCCCATCTCTCTCTCTTTCTCTTCCCCCTCTCTCGCTCCTTCTCTCGTTTTTCTTTTATTTTCATTCTTAACCGCCTCATTTTAAATTACTTGGGGTCCACATATGTTGCATGTAGCTTAGGTTAGGCCACTATGTTCGATAGTTGGCCCATAAAATAGCTGACCTGTCAGTCGTCTGCTTTAAATTAAAAAAAATTCAAATTGCGTGACTTCTAAAAAATGTGATTTCATTGAGTCATCAAAATGGCTCAACAACATGACAGGACATCTAGAACATGCTAACAGCAGGGTTTTTCCAACAAATCCACTTAGCGGCACTGTTTTCAATAAATAGTGTATTGCAGGGCCTTTCTTCTATTTATATTCTTGGCCCATCTCAGGCAGTTACGTTTGTAGAACGATCATTGATAAAATATTGCACGTCTACCGTTATCGTGGACATTTGCAAGGAAACTCAGATGGACCCAAAACACTTTTAAAGCCTTACATTTTCAGGAACAGTGGATCCAGGACTTCATTTGGGGGGGCGAGGGGGCTCGAGCCTGCTCCGCCACTGCCTCAGATTATCCGCCTCGGTCCAAGTATTAACTATGGGCACTCGGACATTGGGAGGTTGAGCCCTTACCCCCCTTGTATCCCTCCACTGATTTTCAGGAACGCTTTTGTCAATTATTAAGTGCGTGCAAACTTGCAGCGTTATCTCCAGCGTCACTGAATTTTTTCAACATTCAGAATTCCATATATGCAAATAAGGCACAGACTTTTTGGCGCATTAACTCCTGATATCATATGGTGTCACCAACCCTCACCACCTTGGAAGGTGTATGGGGATCAGTAAGTCATTATTCAGTATTTGCGCCCTGGCTTTGAGCCCGGAGCCGGGTCAGCGGCTTGCAAGTTCAACACGCCCAGAGCCGCTGCATGTTCTTCCCATATGCGAGCCCGGGAAGACACTTCTGTCACAATATTTAATTGTCGCCTTATCTTATCCGTAATCTTTCAGTATTAGTAGAAGAAATGTGACAATGAATTTTTGTTTGGGAAAGTGCATACCTGAAAACACAACTCACTACTTCTTTCGTGGAGTTATCTTTACGTGGAGTAAAACGATTATACCCTGAAGACAGCATGAAAGTATGTGAATAAGGCAATAACTTTCAAGAGAGCTCTAAAAAGATTGCAGTCGCCTTGTGCCACCCTCTACCCCCGGAAGCGTTTGTGGCATTATGGTCGGTCTTGAGGTCAGGGCAAGCTGACCCCCCCCCCTAAAGCCCTAGACTGCGACCACTCCTGCACAAAACCAAGCCTGCGCCGAGGATTAGAGAGCAATGGGAAGAAAATTCGAACGTAAAAATATTATGAGTTCAACATAACAGCGAGTGAATATCACAACAGATTTCGAGAACATCAAAGGAAGGCCACTAGTGAAATATTTATCGATTTCCAGAAACGTTTACCATATGTGAAGCTATCGCAAAGCAGAAAATGACTGTCCCTTATTTTGATTTCATTTTGATCGTTTAACAGAAAAGGGGCCTCAAATATGAATTTCGGTACTTACCTGTACATTTTACGCTTTATAGCCGTCCTTCCCACCTGGTAAACTAGTTGATTTATTACATTTGAGCAGAGACCGTTTCCAGAGCGGAGACGGATATCGGTGTGAGGGAGCTGAGAGATGGGTCGGAGCGGCGGTGCCGGCCCGGCCCGGCCCGGGCCGCCACTGCCGAGTCCCAGCCCCAGTCAGAACGCTGCATTTGTCACCTGGCGTCGGCCCAAATCAGCTGGCCTGATTCGGCGGCGATACCGACGTCCGCCGCCCGTGATTTATGTTTCTGTCGCGTCGCATTCATCATCCGCGCGCCGCGCACATGTCGCCCGCCCCCCATTCCCATGTCCATCCGCCCAGTTTCCGATTTTTACCAGAAATCACACAGTGACACAAAAACAAGAGTCCCTGATCCAATGGGCTGACGATGTTTGATGCTGCCGGTGGTGGTCTCATTCGTGGTGCGGCATGTGATAGTGAACAAATCACGAATTGAAATCGGAACACATTTTTACAGGGAACAAAATGTAATGTGCTACCCTGACTTTTTCGGTATGAAGCTAAAATAATTTAGGTAAATAATAGATGGAAAAACAAAGATTTCGTCAACTCCCACAAATACTCTGTTTCTTTTGATTGCTGTAGATAAGTAATGCCACAGACGGAAGCCGTCGCCGCGCTGGCCAGGTACTTCAACTTTAAAAAATACAAATCTCTCTGATCCAATGACACCTTTAGAGAATCAATGCATTCTGTGCTCGACGTACAGCGCTTTGTCACAGAGCTGCGAACCGAGCGCAGAATTAGTCAGAAGATCTGTTTTGACCGCCCCGAAGCGTAGTGTAACCGTAGTGCACCGCTGACCAAGCGCAGAATCGGTCAGAAGCTCTGTTTTGACCGCTCCGGAGCGTGGTGTAGCCGCAGTGCACCGCTGACCGAGCCCAGCATCGGTCAGAAGCTCTGTTTTGACCGCTTCGAAGCGTGGTGTGACCGCCGTGCACCGTTGGAGCCGGCGCACGGCCCGCTGAGACAGTCCACCGCTCCACACCGGCCTGAAAGCCGGCCCAGAGCCGCAGCGCGTGCGGAATCCAGCCGAGCGTCGGCAGCCGGATACCTTACTGAGCAGACCGTCATAAAACGCCTCCCACGTCGCAGATGGCGGCTGCTCTTGGTGGGAAAGAGGTCATGTCCTCTGCTATCGATTAAACAAACTGCGACCAGATCATGGCTGGGTTTTACCCCTTTGATACTAGGCTTTTACGAAGGTCCTGGCATTAATTTGAATTAGAAATATGTGTTGCTTCTGAAAATTATTGTTGAGCTACGATGATTAGTAGGGAGGCGACTAATCTGCGTGACACAAAGTAGATGACTTTTTTTGTTTTCTAAGAGGGCACTGATATCACCATTACACAAATAAGTAAATCACTTATCTGAAAATATTTCTTCTTCTTTCTGAAAAGAAAACAGGATAATACAGCAACAACGGGCCCAGCTTTAGCTGAGTCCGTTGTAAATTTTGCGGTCGCTCCACAACATGGAAATATATCTGATACATTCTTCCTTTTTGCTGGAAGAGACGTTCATTACCTCACCAAGAATGAATGTGTGCAAAATTAGAACAATTATCAAATTATAATCGCTCAAATCAAGAGTCATACTATAGCCGTCATTATAGGTCTCTGAAAAACTGGACCATTATCGATTCCGACACATTCTATATCACCTTTGGCATGCGTTTGTTATATACAGCGATATTAATTACAATAGAGTTGCAGCTGTAGACAAAATCCTGCAGGTACACGTGAGTAGACTTCTCGGGGTGCCCCGTTGCGCCGATGCAGCCGTTTCCGCCCTGTGCGTGACGCCAGTCTCCGCCGTTCCTGCAGCGCTGCCGGCGGCGGCGGCGCGTCCGCGGCGCCCCCTGTCGCGCGCGACGCGGGGCGCCGGAGACGCACCGCCTATCCGTCGTGGCTGACTGCGGCGGCGGGCCGCGGCGACCCCCTCCGATGGGAGCGGCACGCTCCAGCGCACACTCCCCCCGGCGCCGCCCACAAATTGGACTCCAAAAAATCGGCAAGTAGCGTTATTATGCAAAACGGAGCGAGCTCGGGGACGGCCTGTAGTGAAATCTATCACAGAGGGACAGGCCGTCGGTGGGGCTCATTCAATGCGGGTTTATGAGACATGTGCATAGTTAGCGAGACTGAGAGCAGGAGGAGCCTGGGAAAAAGTTCAGCAATGGTGAGTCTCAGCGGGGGCGGCTCCTGTGGCATATTTGCACTACATACCACAAGTACATCCCGGCCCTGAACGGGACCACGCCGGCTACCACAGCTTCCGAACATGAGGCACTCACCTTCACAACCAACATGGATTCGTGAAGTAGTCTGAATGATCCGTAAACTCCATGTGGGATATTATTTTGGAACACTCTCCCTACTTCATTCAAGAATATTTTCCAGTTTACCTTAGGTTAGCAAAAGTCAAAGGTTTTTATTTCATGTTCTTAACATTATAAGAACCTGTAGAACATATTTCAGCAGTGGCGGATCCAGGAATTAATTGGGGTGGGGGAGAGGTAGGGGTCCCGAACCTCCCTCGCCAGTGCCTCGGAACAGTCCCCGGCTATGCAGCTACAATAGGCGCTCTGACAGTTCGGGGCTTGAGTAACCTAGTGCCCTTGCACCCGCCAGCTTCTCAGGCTGGAGAGGTCCACACATCGCTGTAGCAACTTCCATGGGGCAAGGTTTACTTTGAGGTCGTTTTTTTCATTTAGTGTCATATGGTCAATGCTGAATATCTCCAACATGGGAAAGGGCATGGGCCCCTGCTCCCTACGCCTACACCTATGTTTAAAGGCTTTAGGACATTGAAGATTGCAAAAGACATCAACGATATCATCTGAATCGTATTCAACAGGTCACTTGTAGAATTTCAATTTCATATTAATGCCTGCATTAACCTGAAAGAAATCCCCACGTTACCCTGGTTGGCACCTTGTTATAGCCTTGTTTTCTTGATTACCAAAACAAAAATGACCTAATGTTCATCATATTTAAATATCCCACACCGACAGCATAAACCAATCAAAGAAGGTTCATCTAAGGCAAGTAGGCCATGCTGTACAGTTAGTTCCGTTTTCAGATGACTTATCCGGCAGTACACATGTCAGCCTCAGCAAAGTCACATACGGGAAACAATCGCCTTTCCAATTCCAATTACGATACGCATATGGTCCCCGTCGGAGGAAGACTGGAGATAGGAGTATGTCACGCCCATTGTTCAGGGAATCCAGACGGCATTGTCCTGGCCAGCGGCACGCTCTGGCACTGAGCCGGGCACCGCCGTGCTCCTGCATACATCGCTAAATAAACCTATTGTCTCTGGTCAGCTCGTTCCCAGCCCAGTTCACATGTGTACCGCACGTGACCGGACTCAGTTCCGTTTCCGCTCTTCTGAAGGTTCCAAGGACAGAAAGAGAGAGAGAGAGAGAGAGAGAGAGAGATAAAGAAAGAAAGAGAGAGAGAGAGAGAGAGAAAGAGAGAAGAGAGAGAGAGAGAAAAAGTCGATCTGTCCTTATCGATATTGCTGATTTGTTATTCCACATAGAGTTCTCAAAGAGACTTCAACATGAATATTGTTACATATGAGACAAGAATGACACAAAGCTGATAACCTTTTTCTTTCAACCGAAGGCTGGAAGAATTATAGACAAACAATAGTGCGGACCGAAAATGACTGCACGAGGAAGGTCCACTGCCATTATTGCACGACTGCCAATTATACAGTCAGCGGTGAAATTATAGTCACCGGATCCAAGTACCGGTGAAATTGCACCCAAATATTCAACTTGGCATGGATATTCGTTTTGCTCCTTAATAATGATTTCCAGATGCATGCTTGAGTTACTTGAATTCAGGGAATATTGAAAACAATTAGGGCTGGTGGGCACGCGGCTGAAAGGGGCACATATTTCCATCAAAAGGGCATCAAATCTTCAAAAGGGCACATAGAAATGTGTTACTTGTTTGCGTCATGAATTTGGTCTTTGGTAAAACATCAAATCCGAACATCACATTGAACATCAAATCCAGTGAGGTATTGTGACAGCACTGGGTTTTGTGGTTTTAGAGAGCGGAAGTTGTTGTCAAAAAATGTTTCCGCTTTATGCACTGTAGCCCTATATTACCACTTGCCCCCAGACACATCCCCTGGCATCGCTGTCATATTTTGCCCTGACATCCCTGGCGCAGAAAGATACAACCAAGCACATCTGCCGGGCTGTGACTCGCTGTGCCGTGCCTTTTTAAACTACCATGTAAACTAAAATTGTATCAGTCACTTTTGTGGTTCAGGTCAATATTGGGGTTATGGTATGCCGAAGAAGATAACAGATAATAGAAGGGTTTCTTGGCTCTAGCGTCTGAATGGGTTGATGATATATTACTGCTTTTACTGTGTTGTGCTTATACTAGCTTTCTACTTTTAAACCAACCTGCCATGTTTTTAAATATACTTTAAAAACTTTACGATACAATACTTTAAATATTAGTGTGACGCATTAATATGTGACTCCATCTGATATTAGGCCGAGACTGTTGGTTGTTAAATGCTAATATAAATACAAATACACTAAGTTTTTGGCGTTGACTGGAAACAATTACCTTAAAACATGCCTGGGCCCTCTAATTCTGGACGCTCCTTCCCTCACGCCGATGAGAATGGGAAAGAGTGCGCTGCTGGGCAGACATATAGGGCCGAACAGAGCAGAAAAAGAGGGCAGGATGCAGGTGGGTTACAAATGGGGCCAGGAAATTCGGACAAGAGAATGGGACAGAATACTGGTGGACGGTCAAATCGAGCTGGGCAAAGGGGACAAGAAGAGAGCACAAGATGCTGATGGGCACGTCTGAGAGGGGGAGTAGGTCGGTAGTGGAGAGACAGATTGGAACAGACAGGGCAGAGAAGGACAGGGGCCAGGGCCCAGGTGGGCAGTCAGACAGACGCAGGCAGCTACGCATGTTAGGATGACTCCAGTACGGGAAATTCAGTGTTCGGAAATTGGCGAGTGGAAAAAAGACGAGGCCGAGCATGTAGCTTGGATTGTGATAGCTAATAATTTAAACTATGAGAGAGCCCTATTGGTTGGCACTGAGCTGTTCACTGGTGGGCATTACACGCGATAGTGACCGGAAAATGGCCACCAGTTAGTACCTTATTATATGTCTTGCTGAAATTAATTTGCATGCTAGACCCATGGAAACATACCGGTGCGCGACGACTGACGGCAATTTAAGCATTTTCTGGTATTTCAGCTTTCCATATGAAGAGCTGATTGAGGAAATACATTTTCCTACCATTGATTAATTTGTACCCGCCCTATTTTCCGTTCCCGATAAGCTTCTTTCTGTTGAAGCGCTGAAGTTTCCAGATTTTGTTTCATACTGTTGAAGCATTACAGCCTCCAATCGGTTAACCGCGCCCCACCAGGGTCCGGCGCCACCTTCCCCCACCGGGCCATCGATGGCCCCCTCAACTCCGAAAATATGGGCGTTAGCCAAATCTGTAAAGTGCAATAGAAAGCTCGCGTGAATTCAGTAAGAAATTACTTCGCATGTTTTAGTGCTCAGGTCAATGGTTTGACCTCCAGAGGTCAAATTAGGTCAAGATCGGCTATTTTCGCTCAAATATGCAATGATTAAGCAAACTAGTCATAACTCCTTATGTCATTAGAGCTATTGAGGCCTGGTAAAGTTCATTTGATAGGAAATTGCGCAGTACTTTTTCCGTTATGTGAAACGTAAAGACCTCCCGCGCAGTGGTTTGACCTCCAGAGCGTCACCTCGTGACCTAATATTGACCTGAGCGGTCACGAAAGGTCACAAAGTGACCTTGCTGTATATCACTGAAAGCCAGTGACAAGACAAACACGATGGTGTTTGTTTCACCGCTCTAGCTTAATTTGGTCAAAGGTTATTGTCAAAATACTGTTTTTGACCTCTGGTGACCTTGGATGCATCTTGGAAAAGTCAAAGGGTAAATATGACCCCTGGGATCCGTGAAAGGGTGTCCGAGCGTTAGCTACTTTTCGTTGCAAGCTGAGCATTTGCAATCGTTTTTGTAACTTTTTAGATCATAAGTTTTTCCATGCTTTTCCAAAGGGAGAGGTCGCCTCGTGACCTGACCTCAGGGCACGAAATCGAAAAATTCCGGATATACACCTTGTAGACCCTGGAGGGGTCATGAAGTGTAGGAAGTTTCAAATTGATCGACTTCAAAATGTAGCTCTTACAGAGCTCTAAAGTTGAAGTGAGGTGACCTTGGTTGACCTCGTCTGGTGACCTGACCTTGGGTGACCCGGGTAAAAATTTCAGGGATGATGGGAAAATGATGCAGTCGAGCGTTAGAGCCCTCAACCGCGGTGCTGCGCCTCGTCGTTTTTCTGCTATCCCGGAAAAAACCTTAGGGGGCCATTCGATGGCCCCGGTGGGGTTCCGAGGGTTAAGCCGCCAGGTTGCTTTCTGTTGAAACGATTCGCAGTCTCCGATCGATGTTCTTTCTGCTAAGGCATTGAAGTCTCCAAACGTTAGCTTCCCTTCGTTGCAGCAGTGCAGTCTCCAAGCGTTAGCTACCTTTCGTTGCAGCAGTGCAATCTCCGAGCGTTAGCTACTTTTCGTTGCAGCGGTGCAGTCTCCGAGCGTTAGCTACCTTCTCGTTGCAGCGGCGCAGTCTCCGAGCGTTAGCTATTTCTCGTTGCAGCGGCGCAGTCTCCGAGCGTTAGCTACTTTTTGTTGCAGCGGCGCAGTCTCCGAGTGTTAGCTACTTTTCGTTGTAGCGTTGCAGTCTCCGAGTGTTAGCTACTTTTCGTTGAAGCGTTGCAGTCTCCGAGTGCCACGTCGCCAGCCGGCCGGTTTCTACATATATTATTGCCATCAAATAATATCATTTCAGAATACTGGCCTTAACTGACCCTGGACGGTCAAAGGACAATAAGCAAGCCGATGGGCATCCACGTGCTCAAACAATGATGGTAGAAGTGCACGCAGACAGATTTTAGATTACAGAGGTCAGGGCCATTTGAGATCAAATACATTACTTGGCCTTTCATATGGCTGCTGACCTTGGACCATTTGACTGTCAAGGGTTACAACATATTGATAGCTGGTTATCGATAACTTCAACGGTTTGAGAAATTGTGTCATCAGTAATGACTTTGTTGGACCAGGGGAAGGTCGAATATGGTAAAATCACAAAGGCAGATCTTACCAGTCTTTAAAGGTATAAGTCAAAAAACACGTAATATTTTCATCAAACGACTGGACACACGTGTATGGGGTTACTCGAGTGGCCTCAATTTTGACCTCATTTGAACGTTTGTTGGCATGGTGTCGATTTCCCTCCACAAGAGCTTTCGAATAGCACGAGAAATTTTATCTTGATGTCACCCGCCCACGTCACGTGATCAAGAGATAAGCTTCCTTCGAGCTAAGTGCATTTAAACCTACAACATAGGTTATTTTTTAACCCGTGCTAAACTTTGGTCCTATATCAAGGGCGAAGAGGCAGTTAAGACCTGGCATAAAAGTTTTTGGAATAATCCTACATCTCCATCGCCTAACTTGAGCCAGACTTGAAAATATCTAGGCCAAGTGTGTGAAGGTGAATTTGGTTCTCAAATCCCGAGCAGCATTGGGCCCAACCGAACCACTTTTCTGCACTTCTGAAACAATATAGAGGGATATCGGATCGACCTCAGTAAGACAAGGACTAAACCTCTTGAGGCAGATATCTACCTTAGCGAACAGCAATGCCCCTTCAGCGTTATTTTCTTGGCATTGTTATTTGGTGCCTCAAATATTGTCTGAATTTGGGATGCTGTTTTCATAGCCCTCCTACGTTTTCAATGATGGCTTATTTGAGGTGGCTTTAGAAGTTAGGCTGCCTCCCTCAATCTCACTGGAAGAAGCAGTTTATTGTCTTTCAGGAAAGGAGGAAAAAGCTCAAAAAGTCCCCAACCAAATTTAGAATACTGAAAGGTATTGCCATTCTCTCAGTGTGCAAATATGGGTATATTTTTACCCTCTTCCCAGCCCACCCCCGTCCAAAAAACATTTTTGTGCTAATTTTTTTCTTGTGATTTTTTTTCTGAAAGGCATAATTTCTTAGACATGTCTTAGACCATCCATATTCTTACTACCTCCAAGTTTTCTAGAACGAATTGGAAAGTTCTTATCAGCCCAAACCAATCACGCCCCCGCACACAAGAAATAATAATGTAACTGAATACTATTCCAATATGCGAATGTCCCACCGTCCCTTACTTTTCAGCAGACAAGGTCAGCACCAAACCATTACAGCATGAAAGTAGTAAACGAGTTTCATTATAGATCATGTTTTTGTTTTGGAAGGAAAATTCCAATTATGGGTCATTTTCCAGTATTGGGGTCATAACTATTATCAACTCACCCAGTTTTCCCCAAGACATGCATTTCCCTGAAGAAGTTCCATTTTGGAAGGAGTGTTTCCAATTATGGTACTTTCCACATGATTAAATGTAGCAATTATCATGAAAATAGTCATTATTGGGAACATACTTATCTATTAAAGGAGACATGACACACAATGGGAACCCAACCACAGCTTCCCCCCCCCACAAACTTCATCCACATATCAATAAAAGGAAAAATGTCAATGTCAACATAGTATTTGGATCTACCTAAAATGTTTTGGTAAAGTGGACCTTAGGTAGAATTTTATAAATACATCAAATGCTTAAAATTTGCATTCCACTCACGATCATCACCTGCCTGGTCATTCCTTTTGCAGTAAAAACTCGAGGCAACTAGCCTACATAGATGTAAAATTATGTCTATTGGCCTAATAGGTACAGAAGTATTGGAATTCACATACCAAAGAAAGATCCAGTGTAGTCAAAATCCTGCTTTAACTCCATGCATTTAGGTCCGTGCGTTGCTTACCACCACTGCTAGTAAGCAGCACACCCCCAACCAGCGTTTTCGAAGTCTATTTCGTTCTGAGATTGCATTTTCAGAGATAAGAAGGGGTCTACTCGGCCCCCTCCAGTCACGTTAGTTCCAGGCCCCCTCCAGTGTGGGTGTTAACACTTTGTGGAGGACTGCATTAGCACACATTGCTATCTGTACAATATGATAGAAATTGATCAGAAACCACCGAACACTGTTGTTGCAGCCTGTTGCGGCGCCAACTCCCCAACTTCCTCCAGCTCCAAATATATCTAACCAATCTAGGCACAAATAAGCAAAGGCACAAGCGCCAAGGAAAACCCGTTATAGGAAAGTGCACAGTCGCAATAGCCTACATTCATCTTAGATAAGCCAGGGCAGCAATATTTATTCTAGCTAGTTTTAGCCTGCACTTATCTCAGATATACCTAATAAATATGCCCTCGAAATAAGTGGCTTCCGGCCTGTTTAAATTTTGGCAGGCTCTACATCACATAAACATTTCTAACTGTCTTGTCGCTGTTGCGCAGTTTAAGTAGAATTGTTGCCCAGCTATGTTTATTTTTCACCACTAGTACTTTTATTAGTAGCTTTTAGGCGTACTTAATACTAAATTCGAAGAAATAGGGGCCCAAATCCAAGAAACCAAACTTAAATCGATTTAACCTGAAAAAAGGACAGAGAAGTACTGATTAAGATCTGCGTTATCTTTAATGCCTTAAATATGCCTACAATCGTGTATTTCGAAAAAATGACTGTCACATTTCCGGTATCTAGGCGACAACTTTCTGCAAACACAACAATCGGCACCATTGGGCGCATGTTAAAATCTGGCAACGTGACAGCGGTTTGCGGGTTTTCTGCAGCGGGTCCCTCGTTTTAGTAGAAACTGAACACAGTACCAATATTGTATCACTAATGGTACGCTGTGCAATTGAAGAACAGAGCTGCCAAGTTAAAATATTCCCTACACGCTCCATTCTTTATTTGAAAATATGGGGTTTGATTTTGAGCCATACAGTCAGGATCGTTATTTTGTCACAATTATGCACCCAATTTCGAAAGTGTCACAAACTCCGGTAGCCGAGTTGGCAAGTTTCGCACCTCTGGTTCTTATCCGGCTGTGGTTCTTAACATGCAGTTTCACTTTTGTGCGTTCACGCTGGGTTAAAACTTACATTAAGCTTATTTTTTATCATATTTTACTGTATATTTCTACATGAAAGACTTATTTTTGGCAAACGTTGAGAGATAAAACATTTCTGTATTACTTAGGAATGAGTTTTGGGTCTGATTTTGGGGCTAACGTTTGTCAAGTCGCTGCCTATGTGTTTGTAGCAGCTTTTCAAGACCACTGCTTAACTTCCGAGGCTTTATTGTCCTCAGAATATTTTTATTGTTTGAGTTCACCGTTAATTTATTGGGTTTTCTGCATGATATTTTACCTCGAAGATGCTCCCGTTCTAATGTATGTCAGCATCCTTCGCCAGCGTTGGCAGGTCGAAAGCAATTGCTGGGTAAAATCGCTTCCGCATAACTATTCTGAAACAACCAAATTACCAGAGGTCGAAAAATATGCCAACTCGCCAAAACTTTTGGTGACCAAAGTAGATCAAGTCGGTGCTAAAATAGGGAAGATCGTGCACACCTCAGCGTTAGAAGTGGATGCTCCATCTGCCAAAACGCTATTTAAGATTCAAAAAGACTCAGAGGGTCTGACGGTCTGACAAATAACGCCTATGAGTGTCAGAGCTCAATATGTATTGTTACATAAGCTTGGCTCGTTGGTGGCTCTCAGACACTTTCCCGGACCGCTGCAAATTGCAGAAAAAATTGCTTGAACCGACAAACGTATAGACACGGGCGGGAGAAATGCATACCACATCTGAAATGACTTCAAAAGCTGTTTCTCTGTGGCAGAATCCTCCGACTTCCGACAACCGGGACCCGTTTCTAGGGGGATTTGTTGTCCTGCACATTCGCAGCTGGTCCAATAGTTTTTACGATAGGGAGCAGGGGAGGTGCAAACCATTTCTGTCCAGTCAGCTTCTATGCTAAGAAATGAAATGGAAAATTTATCCTAGCCCCAAAGAAATAGCATGACCTGTTTTGACTGATATGACGAGTGATAGTGCGTATGTGTTTGTGCTTTAGTGCGCTTTCAGCAGCTTGGCTAAATCGCCACCGATGATAAGTGATAACTAACCTTTGCATGCTGACGTTTCCGCTTACCCTGACAGCTCATATCAGTCAAAGACTAACGCAACGCCACTGGTGACAGGGCGGCACGGGCACCATCTACCGTCCAGAAGATAAACTACACAGAAAGGTGTCGTTGAGCTGGCGGCCCGCTGGTCCAAATCACCATGAGTGGACAGCACTTCCACGCCGAGAGCAGGCCCAGTTTCATGCCAGTTATTCTTATTGCTGTCATCTGTTACCGTCTATGCCAGCGTAAGGGAACAGCGTAAGGGAAGAGGTAATAAGACCCTCAGTAATTTCCATTTCAAACACTGATGCTGCAGCATGGCTTAGTAAGATCTGGGCTAAAATAATAGCATCCAACCCTGCCCAGGATACCTTAAGTGTCAGTTCACGTATTTCTGCTCACATTCCTGGACTACCTACCAATACGTCAAACCAGACCTTACAAGGGAAAATATGCCGAACAGATTGGCTTACTGAATGCTTGAAATCGACATCTGGTCTGGAGTGCTCCAACCCTGTGATTCTGCTTCTACCGTTTGGTCTAGTGTTACCCAGTGACTAGCCCTGCAAAACGTACCATTGTAAGAGGGGAATTCAATATATTTGAGCGAAGCATCTACGTAAGCTCATAAACTTATTTTCTGACTTTCTAAAAACCAATAATACGCCGGAGTGAACAAAAACCGAGCTGGCATCTGATATAAAAAATTGAAGGTAAAATCATAATGGAAGAACCTTTCATGCGGTGGACCCCTTGGAACGTCACATTTTCATTTTCTACATTGCACCGACAAGGCTGAAGCTGTTTCGTAGGAATAAAAACTAAACTTGCTGTGAAATCCCCATATAGCTCATAATTTGGGAACTACTTTCTCTACGGGGAAAGCAAAGGTAATACTTTCGTACTTTACGCATTGGGCTTTCTGAATACCGTATCTTCTAAAAAATAGTTTATAATATCACTTTAAAATGGACGCAAGAATAAACACTTGGATTATAATTTTTGGGTGTAGCAATATTTCCGCCTACGCAGTGCATGAAAAAAACCTCAAACCTGTCGCCAACCTAATGTCTAACACTGAAAGCTGTCACTTTTAACTTTTCAATGCAGGCACACATGATGCACAAAATACACATAATACTAAAGCACACATAAAGCGACAAATAGAACCTACATTGATACAAAACAATCAGGCGATAATGTTCCTGAGCTCGCAATGAGGCTTACTGCAAGGGTGTGGATTTATTAGAATCATTGGGGTACCCAAATTTGAAAAAGCAAATTACCACCACATGAAAGGAGATAACATATTATTGTATTTGTTTCAGTCATCACACATTTTCAATCCTGAAAATGACCAACATTTTCAGTTACAGGGTATCTTGAAACTAAGTTGATATTTCATTCAGGTGCCTGGCCACCCCCAAACAAATTTCTGTCCATCGACCTGGAAAGTGGTCCAAGCCCATCGCTATTCGAGGCGTTCAGCTACCGTTTCCACGTATGGTACTAAATATATATATATAAGTATAAGACGGAAGCAAGTTATTATTAATACAGTGCTGGTTGAACGTCACCGCAGCTTTGGCTTTTTGTAGTTTTCTTTCTAGAGTTTCAATGTTCCTGATAAGTTTTCGGTTTTCTTTGCTATGTTCGTGTAAAATTGTTCCGATATTCATGTCATATTAAAGAAAATTGAAGTAAAAACGCACCTAAAGTCGACCGGTTTCATTTATCTCACATAAACGTTTTCAAGACTGAGGTACGTTGAATAGTAGTTACAAAATTTAAGGTTTGAATTTTTGATGTCTCGCACAAGATCCAATGCATATGAGCACTAATCACTTCACATTGCGGCAAATAAACATGCAACACGATTAACACCACAGAGATTGATTAGATTGTCAAGATAAATAAATTGTCTAAAAGGGAAAGCTTTACATTACGAGACAAGGACAAAATTCATAATACACTCTAAGCGTTACAATGAAAGTACACGTGAGGGGAGGGGCTACTCTATGATAGCCGAGGCCCCTCAAAAAGTAGGAGAGTTCCCCTGGCGTTCTGTTGTTTATTGATCAGTGGGTTGCGCTCCCTGATGCATACGGCTTCTAGTGCCGCCAGGCGTGTATATATATATATATATATATATATATATTCAATGGAATTTTGAGCACTTTGAACAAACTCAGAGCCGTAGTAGTTAAAATTCCCCCATTCTAGACAATTTATTCAACGTTGCTTGATGCTTCGTTAATGTCCTCTGTCATCCTAGTAACAAGGTTTGCTCGTTACGGGAAACTTTGGTCTAAAAATCAGCATATTCCAAAGAAATATGTTTTGCTAATTTTCACCATTTTCAATGTTTGACATTGCTTGTAACGTAACTCACCCTTCATTTCCGTAGAATTGGGTATAATTCGAAAGCTGAGAGCTGAAAAGCTGAAAGCCACTAACTAATTATAATGTGGAACAATAACGAATTAGGAACGTGATGGCCCAGGATATTAATAACGGAATATTTTAGCATACAAACCAATTTTTAGGCTTAAAATGGAAGTGACAATCACGGTCAGACAGCTGTGCACAGTTGCTTCTGGCACCTGGAGGCCGGGTGGCGACGGTATCGAAAGGACGTGATAGGGGAATGGCCCATGCCAGATGAATACAATGATGTTCATGCCGTACAATATATATACCTACTCAGTAACTGCCTCTGTGATTTGCTTTTCACCCTCCTTGTTTACGCGGTTAGTCAGATCTACCCATCCCTCCACCTCAAATAATCATTTTAGATACAGATATATATATATATATATATATATATATATATATATATATACATATTTATTCGAATAGGGTCCATATCATGCATGGTTTTTCACCTCTTCACTTCAGTTATCAAAAATTAAACAAACAGGTTAAATTCGACAGACACACGCAGAAAATCACCCATAAAAGCTGCAGTCTTGAGAAGCTTAAAAGTGTTTCAGCAAAAAGCCAGTTTATCAAAACGAGACCGATAGAAGAATGCCAAAAACATGAAAATGTAAAAAGGCTTAAACAGAGGGGGCATTCCAAGACAGATCGACCAAGGCTTGACACCACCATGTCTAGAAAAAATCTGAAACTTTGTCTCCGGGGTAGTTTTGGGCCATAAACACGCCTGTGAGAATCTTAGCTCCCTCCGACCAACGGTGACCGAGTTATAGCCCGAGGCATTTTCGGGAAGTCACCTTGTAGACTCATCTTTGATGCTTCATAACTCAAAAACGCATTGCCTGATTAACAAGTTTTGTATATCATTGAACTCGTCTTGAACCATGCATTATGTTGAAAAAAGAAAATTTTAAAAATTTTGACTTTTAACTTATTTGACCTTTTCTTTTGTGACCTAGCTTGACCTGTTGGCAGTTGAAATTGACCTTTTGACACCTCAAAAATTTTGCTTCATTAATTATCTTTCGATAAAAAATAAAAATGCGTTCTTGCTACAAATCCCAAATTTTTTTACCACCTAAGGTAGGTATGTAGACGGTTTCTAACCGCTGCAGTAGTACAGCATCGTGTTTAACACCGCAAACAAAGCGATTGCTTTTGGAATCGGTTGCTTGCAATGATATTGCATTGCATTTACGAAATTTTCATCGTGCAAGTGTCAAAGTTTATGAGAATTAACACGCGCCCACACGAGGGGGTGGGCAACCGGCCTCTTCAGGTTTCCACAAGTAGTAAAAAAACATCATCGCCCAGCGTCACCATACTTCATATACCTCTAACTCGACATTTTTGCAGCTTCTGGCAAAGTTTTAGGTTTGGGTCATATCAGGTTCGACTGCCAACCCAGGTCAAGAGACCTAACCTCGAAAACTTTGGAGGTGCATCAGTAAGATCAAATTTAACCTATCGTATTTAGATTCACATCACATAGTAAGGTCACCGAGCAATATATTTGTTCGTAGCAGGATTTCCATATCGATAACCTGGGACAAGGTCACGATCTTTCCATTAGAAATGCATGGGGCAACTGGTAAATTTTGATAACTTGCGAAAGTTGAAAATTGTCGAGGATCGCGATGGAGGTTTTATTTTTACCTTGCTGTGTCTGACTTTCCACTGCAGTTTGATTAATATTCTTTTTACCATACAGACTCAAGCCGGGCTCTAGGTCATAGCAGGTTAATTCTGAAATATGACTAGACAAAATTATGATATATATATATATATATATATATATATATATATATATATATATATAATCCGATCGGGCTCGACAAGAGCATTTCAATGTTGCTGAAAATTTTTCTACGGCTCTGCTCTTTCAGCTATTATGCCACTATAATTTAGTTTTCCATTGTGTTCCTGTGAGGAATACTCTGACCTCGAGCGACCTCAAAGGTGACCGGACCAAACTATTGTATGTAACATTGTCGGTAGAGATTAAAAAGGGCTATTTAGCGCCGTCACTCTGAGTGCACTGTTCATTCTTCATGGTTTACTGAACAGGAGAGATAACCAACAATTAGGCCACGGAGCCTGTGTGATATCACGGAGCCTGCGATGGCTCGTTTTTTCTTCTTCTTCAGAACTTATGCCTGGAGCATGAAAGGGAGAGAAATAACTGAATGTGCATCTCCTGACGGAGAGCTGTGCTGCACAATGCAAAAATATTAACTTCATCAAATTGTGCCACCATGCACACAATTTTAAAGCAATGCAAAGGTTTGATTCCAGTGCAAAAGTTATATTGAAGCATGTGAAACACGAGCTCATTAAACACGAGGCTGTACTACTGCAGTGGTCAAAAACCGTCTGTATACCTACCTTAGGTGGTAAAAATTTGGGATGTATCGCAATAACGCACTTTTTATCATTTTTTTAATCAAAAGATAATTTATGAAGCAAAATTTTTGAGGTGTCAAAAAGGTCAATTTCAACTGCCAACAGGTCAAGCTAGGTCACAAAAGAAAAGGTCAAACGAATTAAAAGTCAAAATTTTTAAAATTTTAAAATTTTCTTTCCTCAAAATAATGTATGGTTCAAGACGAGTTCAATGATATACAAAACTTGTTAATCAGGCAATGCGTTTTTGAGTTATGAAGCTTCAAAGATGAGTCTACAAGGTGACCTCCCGAAAATGCCTCGGGCTATAACTCGGTCACCGTTGGTCGGAGGGAGCTAAGATTCTCACAGGCGTGTTTCTGGCCCAAAACTACCCCGGAGACAAAGTTTCAGATTTTTTCTAGACATGGTCGTGTCAATTTGAAATATTTTTGGTCGTTTTTTTCCTGGAATGCCCCAGAGCCTAAAAACTGTGTTCCCTAAAAATTAACCGGCCACAATCACTAATTAAAAAATATGGTAGCATTTTCTTGAGCTGCGCCGTAAACTGCGGTGAACCAGGCACCAGTCCCTTTCTGTTCAGTAGGGATACACCTCTGAAGCACAGCCACCTCCTATCCAAGATACCTTTACTTAACCTTTGCCTCCTACCAGCCTCGGTACGGATCCGAGGCCGTAAGGCCCATTGACCAGTATTCCTGGTGTTGTGCTGATGCACCTGGTTGGCCCGGTGTCCGATCGTTTCTTTCAGATAACATGGCTGACCGTGCACAAAATTCTCGCGATGGCACACACGGTATGGTATCTAATCATCTCATGTATCTCGTGCATCTTATATTTCTAGTGTTGCATACGCATGAAATGTCAGCCAAGCGTATGTCTCACGTGTACTGTGTGTGTTGTACTGCCAACAAATGTGTTAAATTGAAGAAAACAAAATCGTGAAAAGCTCCAAAATGTTTCCAGTAAAAAACATCTGAGATTTGAAATCAGCGCTTGAAATTTTGTCGCCAAGCATATTCACATACCGGGCTCATTTGATGAAGTTATATTTTGCCATTCTTATCGACATCTCATACAGTACGTAGAGACACCTAATCTTTATATCCACCCACCTGCGCATGTCTCCTACACCTGCACCCCTCAGTCCGACAGCAGGCACAACTACCACCTTTCTGAATGCACACGTACGTTTTATAATCCACCACGCGACCCCTCCCCACCGAGGCTTGAACTCGGCGTCAGCGGTATCCCCGCTTGACCTCTCTAACCTCTGTGCCCGCAGGCAAGCGGCAGCCAGCAGATGGCGGCCGCTGATTGGTGGAGGCGCGTTCACTTGTATTGCGAGAAACCCAACGAAAATTTATCCATGAAAATGATAAGGCCTGAAACCCTGAGCCAGATGTATTAACATTATCTTTTTAACATTCCTAGTGATACTTTACTCGCTCCTGGCTGGATTATTTGCTCTACCATATTAGGCTATCCTTCGGTGCAGGCAAGGCGGCGCACATAGGGCCTAAATGCCTCCCTCCGTGGCCAATATTACTTTTCGTGGAAAACTCCTTCGCAATACCGCAAATTCCGCCCGATTTTTGAACAAAGGAGCTCATTTGACAGACAATTGAACAGCGCATAAAACTTGCATTCGACATATAGGTTTTATTTTACATGGGTGTAATCAGGACAGTCATAGGCGTAGGAACCGGGGGGCCAGGGGGCCACTGGCCCCCCACTTTTCTGGGATGGGCCCCCGCAACGGAGATAAGAATATCAACAACTGTAATATCAAGCAAGAAACTCAAACTGTCCCGATAGCTTGCCCCGGAACCCCGTTAAACTTACCTGTGCCCCTAAACTAAGTTGAGGTCCTATGAGTTGATTTTAAGTTCCCCTAAGCTTCTCGGGGCCCCTGAACTGGCCTCTGATGCCATACAAGCTAATCTGGGCCCTTTGAGCTGAACTGAGCGCCCCTGAGATGGTTTGGGCAGCATGAACTGTTCTAGGATGCCTAAACTGAGCTAAGAGCCGTAACCTTAAACAGGGCCCCGTGAGTTGGCCAGAACCTATATCCACCGACCTGGAGGCCCCTGAGCTGAGCTGGGACCGTAAAGTTAATATTGCCCCTTGAGCTAATCTGGATCCCCTGTGATGCACAGAAGACCCTAAACTTATCTGAGGCCCCTGCACAGGAATAGGGCCACTGCTCTGAAATTTGGTTATAAGCTTTAATTGAAACCCTGAACTGTTCTGAAGCCCCAAATATGCCGACAAGGGGCCCTGGATGAGCCGGGCCCTTAAGTTTATCTGGTCATCAGAGCTAATATGGGCCTCTGTGTTGAACTGAGGGCCCTGAGATGGTCTGGGACCCCTATAAGGCTTTACAGCCACTGACCGGGCGGCCGAGAGCTTGAATGGGCTCCTTGAGATGTTCTGACAGTGGTGTAGCCAGGGGAGGGGGTCTCAGGGGTCCGCGGACCCCCTTAGGCTGACCTTATGCACTAAAAACACAAAAATTGATTTCGGGGGCCCCTGAGCTTGGTCTCGGGGGGGCCTCCCAAACTTGGTCTCAGGAGGCCCCCGATAATCGGTATCGAGGGCTCCAGAGTACCGAATATTGATCTTGGGGACACCTGTGCTCAGTCTCAGGGGGTCCCGAGCTTGGCCTCAGGGCCCCCGAGCTTGGTCTCAGGGCCCCTCCCCCGAGCTCGGTCTCACGGGCCTTTCGATCTTGGTCTCACGGGCCTTTCGATTTTGGTCTCAGGGGCCCCCGAGCTTGGTCTCAGAGGCCCCGAGCTTGGTGTCTGGGGCCCTCCGAGCATGGTCTCAGGGAGCTCCCGAGCTTAGTCTCAGGGGGCCCTTCGAGTTTGGAATCAGGGCCCCCGAGCTTGGTCTCAGGGGCCCCCGAGCTTGGTGTCAGGGAACCCTCCGAGCTTGGTCTCAGATAACCCCGAGCTTGGTCTCAGGACCCCCGAGCTTGGTCTCAGGGGACCCCCGAGCTTGGTCTCAGGGAGCTCCCGAGCTTGGTCTCAGGGGGCCTTTCGAGTTTGGTCTCAGGGTCTCCGAGCTTAGTCTCAGGGGCCCCCCGAGCTTGGTGTCAGGGAGCCCTCCGACCTTGGTCTCAGGGCCCCCGAGCTTGGTCTCAGGGGACCCCCGAGCTTGGTCTCAGGGATGCCCCCAAGCTTAGTCTCAGGCCCCCCTCTCCCCGAGCTTAGTGTCAGGGGCCCTCGAGCTTGGTCTCAGAGAGGCATCCGAGGGCATCTGATGCATAAGGCTGACCGTATGCACTGGAAAACACGAGCATTGGTCTCGGGGGCCCTGATCTTGGTCTCAGGGGGCCACCGAGCTTGGTCTCAGCGCCCCCCCCAGAGCTTTGTCTCAGGGGCCCCGAGCTCGGTGTCAGGGGCCCTCCGAGCTTGGTCTCAGGGAACGCCCGAGCTTGGTCTCAGGGGACCCCCGAGCTTGGTCTCAGGGGCCCCTGATCATCGGTATCGAGGGTTCCAGAGTACCGAACATTGATCTCGGGGGCCCCCTGAGTTCGGAGGGGACCCCGATCATTGGTATCGAGGGCTTTGGAATACCGAATATTGATCTCGGGGGCCCGTGAGCCTGGTCTCAGGGGCCCTCGAGCTTGGTCTCAGGGGACAACCGAGCTTGGTCTTAGGGGGGGCAAGCTTGGTCTCATGGGCATTTCGATGTTTGGTCTCATGGGCCTTTCGATCTTGGTCTCACGGGGTCTCGAGCTTGGTCTCAGGGAACCCCCTAAGCTTGGTGTCAGGGGGCCCTCGAGCTTGGTCTCAGGAAGCATCCGAGCTTGGTCTCAGGGTCCCCTCGAGCTTGGTCTCAGGGGCCCTGAGCTTGGTCTCAGGGGTTCAGGGCCCCCCTCGGGGTGCCCCCGACTATTGATATCGAGGGACTCATGAGTGAGACACGAGCATTGACCTCATGAGACCCAGAGTTTGGTCCCAGGGGCCCCCCAGGCCCGGGTTCAGGACCCCCGAGCATTGGCATCGAGGGGCTCCAGAGCACCGAGCATTAGTCTTGGGGGGGCTCGAAATATTGATCATGAGGGCCCCGGAACATCGGTGTCGAGTTACTCCTGAGAAAAGCGCGAGCATGGGTCTAAGGGTGCCCCTGAGCCTGATCTAAGTGGGACCCCGAGCTTAGTCTTAGGACCCCCGGGCATCAGCATCAAGGGGCCCCGGAGTATTGGTCTAGGGGAGCAATTATTTTAGGGGCCTCCAAATGGTGATTTCAGAGGGCCCCCGAAAGTTTGGATGCAGTGGTGTAGCCAAGGGGGCCCTAGGCGTCCGCAGACCCCCACCCCTTGGGCCAAACTGAACCACTGCAAAGGATTCTCTGATCACGGGGCCCCCAGAGTCAGTCTCAGGGGCCCCTGAAGATTCGTTCTCAGGGCGTCCCGAGTCGGCCTCACGGCCCCCGCCCTGAGAGTCGGTCTCAAGGCCCCCCGAAAGTAGATTTTAGGGGTCCCCGAGGGTTGGTCTCAGGGGCCCCAAAATTTGGTATCAGGGGCCCCGGGAGTCTGTCTCAGGGGAGGGGGGCCGAGCTAGTCTCAGGGGCCCCCCAGAGAGTGGTTCTCAGGGCCCTGCAACATAGTCTATTTCAGGGGAGCCCCTGAGAGTCAGTCTCAGAGAACCCCAAGAGTCGGTCAAGGGGACCCCAAGAGTCTGTCTTAGGGGAACCCGAGATTCGGTCTCAGGGTCCCCCTGAGAGTCTGTCTCAGAGAACCCCAAGAGTCAGTCTCAGAGCACCCCAAGAGTCGGTCTCAGGGGGCCCTCATAGTCTCACGGGCTTCTCTCTCAGGAGTCAATATTTAGTTTCAGGTGGCCCCGAGAGTTAATCCGGGGGTCCGAGAGTTAGTCTAATTTGATCCGCAGAGTGCTGGTTTCAGGGGGCCCCAGAGGGGTAATTTTGGGAGCCCTCGAGATTTAGCCTCAGGCTGTGCCCCCCCCGAGTTTTGGTATAAGCGGCCCCGAGAGTCAATCTCAGGGAGCACCCAAAAGTTAGTCTCAGAGGGCTCCCGGTTGTCAGTCTCAGAGACATCCGAGAGTTAATCTCGGGGTTCTGAGAGTAATTTCCAGAGGTGCTCCCTGAGTTTTAGTCTCACGGGCCCGGAGTTAGCTTTAGGCCCGCGAGAGCTAATCTGTAGCCTCCGAGTCAGTCTCAAGAACGCCAAAGACTCAGCCTCAGAGGTGATTCCACCCTCCCCCGGAGTGTTTGTCTCAGGGGCCCCCTGGAGTAAGTCTCAGAGGGCTGTCGGAAGTCATTCCCAGCCCCCCTCCCCACCCCAAAGACAGCCTCAGGGGACCCCAATAGCTAATCTGGATGACCACGATACTCAGTCTCAGCCCCCCTCCAGAGCAAATCTGGGGGCCCAATAATTAGTCTCAGAGGTGCTGCCGATAACTAATCTCAGGAGCCCCGAGAGATTCTCAGGGGCCCCCAGTTTTAATCAAGAGGCGCCGTGAATCGGTCTCCGAGGCCCACTGAGATCTAAGCGGGAGAGCAGCCGAAAATTAGCTTTGTGAGCACCGCCAAGTGTTGGTCTGAGGTGGCCCCAGAGCTCAAATAAAAAATTTCAAAATCATATGCCTCGGAAAAATGTACCTACCCCTATTGCGTACTAAAAAAGCACAAATTGAAACATGTCGATCAGGCACCATTATCGAAGGAAAGGCAAAAATTAATCTAATTTTACCATAAGAGCAAATCGAACAGGGAATTGGGCACTTTAGTCAATTTTTAATATATTAGCTTAACACCAATAACTACATTCCTAAATATTCTGAAATAAACAACTTTCCAATATTTTCGTAGGAAACCAGACAGACAAGGGGTAATGACAGAAATTGATGAGCATAATCCCAAAAAGAAAAATAGGTATGAAAGGTTGAAAATAACAATAACAGAGTGAGCCAAGGCGATAGATATCTTGGGCGCCTTTTGTCTTGGTAATTTGCTCGTTTACAAGATAGCAAGGGTAAGAAAGTAACTGGATCTCGACAGAATCTGTCGACGGAATAGAGGTTATGTAACGTTCGGGACACACTACCATATCCCTTGTATCTTTATTCGTTTTTTTCATTTCTTTGGAAATTTCCGGATTAAGAGTCCATGGATTCAACACCGGGATATAATTGCTAATCATTTCCCGTAGAAGATCATTTCTTCGTACTCAAAACGACTGACCTCCAATAACTTCATGTCTGATTACTCGAGTGAATTGAAGTAGACTCAGGTTTAACATCATGCGTGCATCAACATTGAACTTCCCGAAATATGGCTCAAAGCTGTTATTATAGCCACGCTACCATTTAAGGTATGGGTCATCCTTAATATTTGGTGACCTTAGTTTACCAACACTTGGTCGGATCGAAAAAAACCAAGCTATAAACAAAATAGGAAAGAATGCTTAAAAAGGCACAACAAAATTTCCTTCGTGTGAATGTTATAATGTTAAAATACTATACAAAAGATATAGGAGATGGGCCCGGTTACTAAGGGGACCCCCGGCCTGGGGCCCCCGACGGTAGTCGGACCCCTCCTTGGCTGAATCCTGGCTACGCCACTGTGTTCTGTGACTCTATATCAGCCACCCTGGGACCCCCTAAGCCTAGCTGGGGCCCTGAGCTAATCTGGGTACCGCTGTGCTTAACTGGGGCCTCTGATCTGGTATGGGGGCCCTGAACTGTTCTAGCATCATTGAGCTAAGCTGGGCTCCGTGAGCTTGAACAAGTCCCTTGAGCTGTTTTGAGACGCTACATAAGTCGACCTGGGGACCTCCGAGCTGAACCGGGCCCCTAAGCTAATCTGGCACCCTGTGCGAATCTGGAACTCCCCTGTGATGAGCTTCTAGGGGTCCTGTGCTTATGTAGGGTCCCTTGATAAGCTGGTCCCGAGGCTAATGCACTGGTCTAGGCCCTTGAGCTGACTGATCTGGGTTCCTGAGCCATGGTCTGGACCTTGGGGCCCTCCGAGATAATTTAGCTGTCCCTGGGTGGCATAGGAATAGGAACCGGGGGTCAGGGAGATACTGCCCCCCCTTTGAGGTGGGCCCCCGCAACGAATATACAATTATCAGCAACTGTAATATAGAACAAGAAACCCAAACGGGCCCGATAGCTTGTCAGGGAACGTTCAAGTTCGGTAGTACGCTGCCTGCAAGCCCCTGGAGGAGGAGTGCTTCGTAAAAAGCCAAGGCACCTACTACCCGAGTGTTGCCAAATGAGTCCCGAGAACTGGGCCCAATCAAACTCCATCCCAATCCCAACACAAAATATGAATCGGACACAGACCCCGCACCAAATGCCGAGCAACAGTCGTCCCTGAGCCATCGAAAGGCGCGACGTCTTTCGATGCCAGGGTTATATGGCGTCGCCAACTCTTTCCCTGTTGGAGGGGTTTCTTGGGAGTCAAATCGCTCCTTGCACAAGGAATCTGCCGTGCCTTAAACCCGAGTTGGTCGCGTGGAAAGCAAGGCTGCTAACCACTATAACACCACGCCCACACCTCCTCGGCATCACAAAGCTGGCCATCAAGTACCTACATTGCACTTGCAGTCATGCTGGAACTCTGCATTTTAGGCATCGAAATATAGCTAGGCGTATTTATTGTGATCAGGCTTCACCTAAATCAATCTCTAATGATGGCAAGAAGAGATCTGTAATAACATATATAAATGTTCCCATTTTCGTCATCGAATAAGAAAATACAAGTTGATTAGGCATAGCGGAGTGAGGCTATTTGGTATCAAAGCATTGTCTGTAGTTTTCTAAACAGTTCCTAATTTTGTAAATGTGATGAAAAGTTTTGTAGATGTGATGTGTACTTAGCCGCGCCAATTTGTTTCAGTAACAAAATTGTCCAATTTTTTGCTCAATGGCTAAGTATCCTTGGACACCATGCAAACGTCACAAGCTTGCTTATGGTCTTGCGTGATGTCCAAGGAGATACCTGATTTAATGCTGAAGGTAGGAGGATGCCCTTTGTTCATAAGCGTATTTAAATTAAAAAAAGAAAAAAAAGGGCCTAAACATCTGTAAATATAAGAAACGCGCTCACGGTAAAAAATGATTGAAATACTCCAAAAAAGCTTAAAAATGTATTTCGTATTTGAAATGGGTCTTGGTAAAAAACAAAAAATGTTTTTTTTGGCGTTTTACTATGATTTGGTATCAAATAGGTACAACTCGAAATCATAGGGCAAAATTTAATTTCTCAATTTTCCATATATTGACATCCTTGTGTGCATGCGTGCCTTATTGACACCAAACGAGCAAACTATTTTTTTATAATTATGGGCCCCCGTGGACTGGGGCCCCCCTTGAGGTGGGCCCCCTCTAAGGTTGGCCCCCCACTTTTCAAACCGTTCCTACGCCCCTGAGGACAGTGAAAAGAGGGGCATTTGGAGCAACTTAAACCAGCCCGAGGTGTCCGTAAAATGTTTTGCAGATGTTGTCGTGGCGCCATGAGTTGTGACCGAATTGTAGTCTAAAACACTGCAAACAATAAACATTTAATCCATGAACAACGATACAGCAATCTTGGTCTGCCATAAATTCATAAGTGTCACCACGAACAACAAAACGGGAGGCATCATAAATGTGTATTTGAGCTTGGTTTTTCTTTCTAAGCTAGCTTTTTGGTATAATTGTAACACTTTTTCTGCATGGGAATGTTCTATTATAACCAGTATTCGAGTGATTATTAACAACCACACTGGAGAGGGGTCCGACATTAACGCGCACAGGATGGGGAGCTGGTAAGCCCCCTGAGATATCGGAAACTTAGAGGCTTAAGAAATGCCGATTGGGGGGTTGGCTATGGTGATCTACATCATAACTAATTTTCATTGACCTAGGTCTATATTGTCAAGGTCAAACGAGGTCATAAAGGTCAAATTTTGGCCATGCTTGGGATCTGTTGGGAAATGCCCTGATAATGCGTGGAAAAAGCCGAGAGTAAGCTAAGGCCGGACCACGGTCATAGAGGTTGTGTCGCAAAGAATCTTGCCTTCATTTTTGAGGTCTAGGTCATTCAAGGTCATCGACCTATGACGCCATAATATGGTATATTCCCTATTATGCACACTTAAAGTAGCACTATAGCAAACCTTGTGCTGGAAAGGAGGATTGACCTTTACCCATGATCTTTAACCTTGACCTTTGACCTTGAACTTACACCTGGGTTACCTTTACTACGACGTCATAGCATAATATACGTCAGACTGGGACACGTAAAGCACCGGAGTCAATAACCTTGAAATTGCTGGTATGACTTTGAACTTTGACCTCGACCTTCACGTGAGGTGACCTCGACAAATAATCCCGTCTATATGACACTGTGACATCACCACTTGGTCTCCAATGCAAGCAAACCGGTTCGACTGCGCGGTCGTGGCGATTTCAAAATGTAGGTCGGACTTTGAAGCCTATAAATCAAACAATTTTCGACAAATTTTCAAAATTATTTCACTATTCGACGCGCTGTTAAATTTTCTCAAATGCGACCCATTCCCGTGTTTTGGCTACGAGCGGTTCTCCGGTCATCCCGGAAAAAATAGTTGGGAGAGTATCCGAGGCCCCTCCAGTGCGCGTGTTAACACGCAGAGTAGAAGAAAGGGGTAGAATATATCCCTACCATGTGTTTCCTCAACAAGGCATATCAAAATATCAGTCCGTGAAGGTCAGTACGTATCTCTCCCCCCGCCGCCCACCCTCCGCTACATATGATATCGCGGTATCGCCAACTATGGGACGTAGGTCACCTGAGCAGCCCGAGCGTCATCTTGCGTCAGCTTATGACAGTGGGAACGGCGAGGAAATTCGATTCCCGATTGCATCCCTAGGACACCTCGGAACTCCGATGGTTACGGAGACCGTTCATTTGGATGAAAATGTATGACTGGTATTCACCATATGTGGTTTAACGTGTGATATGCAGCAAAACAGGATTCCTAGGTATCGTTTTTTGCCTTCCCGGCATTGCTTGAAGGTGTTATAATAAATGTCTGAATCCCGGGATCACGAGAGGCTTAATCCCGTGATTAAGGCTTTTTGAAAATAGCCGGATCCCAATCCCGAGATTGACATACCTAGCAGGAACATTTCTCATGCAATAAATGGTTCGTTGTCGGCAGTCCCTCCGGGTATTTGGATAACAGTCAACACAGCAGCCAATACACAAATTTAGACGGTTATAGTGCTTTGAAATTGTATAAACTAACTTCTGCACTTCTAGGCATTTATTATAGCATTGTTCTCTGATAGTCAACTCATATTGCTCATTCTTGGCCGGTCCATGCCTCTATTCGGTAGCCCACGGCGTTGCGTTAGCACCGCAGCGGCCTGGTTGGAGCCACAATCTGGGTTATTATATGTCATCTGGAGCACGGGGCTGCAAGTGGACGCAAGATATTTTGACTTGCCCTTGTAGAGGACATCCTGGGGAATCGTTTGATGGTAGTCGTATGCTGGGCCGATGCTGGCCAAGTTTTAAATCCCTCTCTTTGTATTTGTAAATCGAACAGTTTTTGAGATATGCAGTATACTGAGAGAATGGTCTATAAAATAGTTGTCAAAACTATTTTTGCATTATTTTATACCTAAACTCATCGCAAAGGGCTCACACAACAGTGGTATTGCCATACTTTGATCTGTTCTTGCTTTCATGGTCGATTTTAAGCATAATGAAATGTACGTAGTTTTCGCTGCAGATCTCTGGTCCGCGGGTGGCGCACCCGAGTGCTTACTTCAGGCAACTCTACAAAGACTTCCGTAGCACGGTTTGTGTTTTCCATGCCTGTTTCAAGTGCAGTGAAGAATTCTCTATCAGTATATGTGCTCAGGAAATGATTTAGAAAAAGTTGCATTTTCGTAATATTGGCCACGGACGAAGGCATTTAGGGCCTATGTGCGGCGCAGTGGCAATCAGCACAGGCTGGACGGTGGCTGAGTTAACCCTGGGACGACCGCGCCGGTCAATCGACCGGTAACTGTTGGAAAATGTGAACTATACGAAGACTGGGAAATATATGCAGTCATTATTCCTCAAGTTCCCTAAGTGTATCACCTCCCTCTCGGAAATATGCAGTTTTTATGTTTCCATTTATTAAGAGGAAAAGCCAGATAAGCTTAGAACGGCCATACCATCGACCGGTGGTCTGTTATTCGTGCATTACCGGCCTTAAACGTATTATTCATTGTCCTTTTCTACCCCCCATATGCGATTAACCGTTACGTTTCCTCAACTTAACCACTTTTTGTCTGTTTTGGATGCTGTTCTTTGTATTTTTAATGCAATTTTTATACATCAGTGCATTTCGCATGATCTATTGTTTCACTACCCGAAGTTAGAAGCACTGGGATGTGTTTCTACTGAGTTGAGAGGAGTGGTGCCCGGCCCTAAGGTAACCGAGGGAAAAAGGAGAGGCGTATATAAAATAAAACTTAACAATAGGACGAGCTATGGAGACTGAGGATGAATAGAGAGCGCGTCCGAGGTAAAATCAAATAATATACCAAGAGAGGGAAGCACTTACTGTTTTCGTCCGTGCTGGATGGTGAAAGGGTACAACACCTGAGTCGGGACTTAAAATATTGTCTGTGTTTTAGCGGACTTTGCCTTTCTGACTCCATACCGCGAAAACTAAAGCTCTATGTCGAGACCCAGTAGTCATATGCAACGGGATGTTCTTGTTTAAGGACACTCTCTATGGATCCATCAACGTTAACTTTCGGAAACTGGGGGTGCCCGAATCCAAAACCTGTCAATTGCGACAGCGTTAAGAGAATAATTAATTATAAAGCCTGTTTTCAGAACACTACTGCCAGGGGCATTGCCACATATTTTTTATTGAGGGAGGGGACGGACCCCGCACTGTCGATGACCGGAGGTGCGAAGGGGGCTGGCAGGCGACCTTTGATCCTATTTAGTGTCTTTGAAAAGCAGTTAACGACGGTGCACCTTGCGAACGCCTTTGCGCGGGCCCAACCTAGGTCGAGTTCCAAAACCCCCTGCTTCGTGTGTTTGAAGGACGCATTCCCCGCCGGGTGGGAATGCGTCACATTGGCGAGGGGATTCTCTCAAACGCGGTCATTTTTTCCTGTAGGTGGGGTCAGTATAGGAGCAATAACGCGCAGTGGAAAGGAGTCTGGCGTCAACGTACCGTGGAGGGAGTCCTAAAGTGCCCCCTGAGGTCAGAGGTCAATATCGTTAAGGTCAAACGAGGTCGTAAATGTCAAATCTGGGCCGTGCTGGAAACCGATCGGGAAATGTGATTATGCGAAAAAAACCGGGAATACGCTGAAACTGGGCCAAATATTATACTGGAGAGGTCCCACGTGATGTTCTCGGAAAGTTTGAGGTCAAGGTCATTCAAGATCAGAATCAAATGAGATTTATTCGAACAAGATCCACTTCAGAGGGCTTTTCACTTATCCACGTCAAACTGTAAGTAAAGAGTAAAAATCACAGCCTAAAATACACACATGTTTGGACATAAGCATCTGGTATCGATCAACACATTTGCACCATATGCCAACCAAAGCTCAAGCATGCGTTCGTCCCTATTCAGCACCACGGCACATCAGTGCCGCTCTCAGCTCCTGTCGAAAGTGGGGTGCACCAGGTCGTACTCCTATTTGGCTCCGGTTATCAATAGACAGAAGATAAAATGTCAGCATAAAGCTATATCCATACACGCAAATATTTGAGAAAACCCAGCGCCACAGACCAAAGGTATCCATGATGTGTGTTTTATTTATTTCAATACGTTTTTCGGTGTGCTGGTGCTGGCCCCATTGTATATGCATTATTTAGCAGGAAATATGCAGTTAATGGAGCTATTGTGTCTTTGCTTTTCCTTTGCTGTATCTTATGGACTTCATCACTGCTCAGGGATGGAGTATGCAGTAAGTTATCTTGCAGCTTGCAGGTATGCACATACATTGCTGATATCCATGATCTCTGAGGACTTCCCTTGCTTGCTAAAGTATAAGCACGCGCATTGACGTGCATTTGTGCTATCTCTAAAACCCCCTCGGGTTTTTTGGAGGGAGCACGAAAACGGCGGCGCGTAGCGCCGCCGTACTATGTGTACCTTTCCCTGCATTATTTTTACAACTTTTTGCAAAATTGTAAGGTTAGATTATCTTAGGTCAGATCACCAATACAGGTCAAGCGACCTGACTTCAAAAAATTTTTTAAGACAGCATAAGTCCGAACAGGGTAAACGTATCCGATTGAATCCCATATCACATAATAGGCCTACCGAGTTATCTTAAATATCTCCCGGAATTTTTTATATCGATGACCTAAGGTTAAGTACGAGCCATGACCTCTCAGTTGGAAATACATGGGAAAATGGTTTTAGCTGAATAACTTAGTAACGGATGGTGAAAGAGCGTTTATTTTAACTGCATTAGATTCACCTTGTCTTTGTAGTCCTAATGATATGTATTATATCTAATTTGACCTTGATCTGTCCTCAGGTCAGGTCAAATCCTTAATTTGACCTAGCAAGGTCAGATTATATATCATTCGATTCGGCTTACTGCGAGGATTCATATGGTTTGAATAGCTTTGCTTCTTTTCTTGTTCAGATTTAATGACCGAAAACCTTCATTTACATGTTATCCCTATGACGGCATGTTTTGACCTCTAGCTTAGGGGGGGCAGGTACCCGCCTTCCGTCAAAGCGAAGGTGGCTCAGACACTCGATATGCGCGTGTTAAAGGGATTGTATTTGCCTCATCTTTGCAGTTATAATGATATGCATTTTACCTAATTTGACCTTGACCTGAACTCAGGTCAAGTAAAAATCCTTATTTGACCAGATTTGACCTAACAGGGTCATGCCATATGCCATTCGATTCGGCTCGCTGCGAGGATTCCAATAGTGTAAATTATTTTGCTCTATCTTTACTTCTTCACCAACAACCTGCATTTACATGTTATCCATATGACGACATGTCTTGACCTCTAGTGACCTTAGATGTGACCTGACAAAAAATGGTTAAAATATTTTCGACAGAGAAGTGGATGGGCTACCCAACGCTATTTACCCTTTTTCGCTATCTAGCGTGGTTCTCGAGATCTTAGGGGAACGGGTACCCGTACCCGCCCCCTCCCCCGTCAAAGCGAAGGTGGCTCCGACCCCCGTCAATGCACGTGGTTAGTTGTAGGTCGGATGGAGAATACCACCTTAACACTGCAAAACATGCGTTTTGTGGATACTTTCCTCTTCTTTGAGCATTTC
Organism: Lepas anatifera; assembly: GCA_034440635.1. Lineage (NCBI taxonomy): Eukaryota > Metazoa > Arthropoda > Thecostraca > Lepadidae > Lepas > Lepas anatifera. The sequence goes on along the minus strand of JAOTON010001680.1, from coordinate 1,585,612 downwards.
ATTCAGACTTGGCTTCACCTTTTTATTGGGGTTGCCCAAATCACCATAGGGGGTGCTCGGTACACCACTGGGAGTGCCGATGCACCTTCAAAGAGACAGAAATCCAAACCCCTGGATTACTGAACATCTCACCTATGCGCAATACTGCCATCTGTGTAAAGGCTGCCACAAACACTGCAACACGGCACAGACGTAAAACGGGAAAATTGAGCCGCCCAGGAACAGACCCCGTTATCTTCCATGAACTAGCCTATTGCTCTACCAAATGCGCTACCAGCGATCCGCGAGGATTCTGCTAAAATTGGCAAACTAGCGTCTGCCTGCAGAGTGACGAGTTAGGTTTCCCGCTTAGCTGCTAGAGGGCAAATACCTCCCAAATACCCTTCAAACAGTGGTCAAATCTGACTACCAATATGATAACCGACGAATTAGATGGAAAATGTTACGCGTGTGCTAGTAATTTTCTAAATGTATTCAACAATGAACAGAGACTGTCGTCCAATAATCAGGAATTGCCGTCGGGCCCTGTGTATTCGTAAACTCCGGTCCGTCGCCGCCCTGGACGGATTGCCGGTTGTCGCCTGCCGAAGGTAATTGCTGGCCGCAAGGGCTGCGGTGTGTGCTCGCCGTAGAAAAGCAGCACAGGACGCGACTGCTAATTATACAATTGCGAGTCTCTTACTTTATTTGCCAGAAAGTCTTGTCTGTTGAATCGTCTATCGTGACCCAGGCGGATCCAGGGTTTCTGGTAACGAGGAAAGGGGGCGCACAGGTGGGGGCGCCATCTGGACCATGGAGATGTCTTTTTTGGGCGGAAAACCCTATTGTGGGGGCGTCGGTACTTACATCCAGACGGGGGTTGGGCAGGGGCGTCATTTAGGTGGCGCCATTGAACTTTCAGGGGGCCCGTGATCATTTCAGGGGGAGGAGAGGGTTGATCGAGGTGGGGGTCAAGTGCTTCCTTATCTCCTGGATCTGCCTATGAATACGAGGCTTTTAGCTGGGTAAAGGCCCGGCTCCCTGGGAGCTTTGCTCTTTTCTCCGCGGCTGCCAGAGTTCTGGTTTCGTAGACGTTTTCTGTCGCACTGAATATTTTCAGTAGCCACGGTCAGCCCCAATCTCTGGTTGGCGAGTTGGCCGGATTTTCCACTCCTGTGCTTATGTTTCTAAATTTCCGGTCGTAGTGGCGTGGCATAAAATAGAAAGTTTCCCAACGGCTGTAAAAATTTAATTGTTTTTTATTGTCTTTTCTTCACTAGTCATTTACGATTTATATCCGAAATATGTAGAACCCACAAATTGACAGTGCTTTACTTGAATTGCGCTCAGGGCTGGCACATGCGTCAATTGCTTGCTTTTGTGCCGTGTAGAGGTACGTGGGTGCAAAGTTGGCTCGCTGGTACCCATTGATCGCGCATAAACAGTTTGGAAAATATCAAAACACACACTCCGGTTTAAATCTAAAAGTTTCAACAATTACTGCGCAGCTTTTCATCTACACAAAATCATTTAGCCGTACATTTATTTTAAGCGGTGCAGCATAATGCAGGCCATTTGACCCTCCAGCCTACGGTTAAGTTTTTGTGTCGCTACCATCAAAAGGCTTCGAGCAATGGGCAAAAGCCTAAAATTTTGTAGCATATCCTCTACCCCGGAGAAGTTAATACTGAATGTGAGTGCCCCCGCGCTTTGGTATCTACCACATTACACACATTCATGAGAACAGCTCAGTGCAAAATTCGCGTCACAGCATCTGCTTGGGTTACCGTGGCACATCCTTGAGTTATCCAGACAACTCTGCCTTTCCATTATTGAAGGAGCGTGCACGTGCACAAGTGAGGTATGGCTCTAGTACTGATCGGCGCAGTCCAGATATTTTGCTGGCGTAAACGTGCATAGTAAATTCCAGCCTAAAAGAGCCAGTAGTTCCTGAGATAGTAAAGAGAGGTGCGCACGAGCGCCCGTGGCGTAGGACATCAAATGTAACCCATGCTCTCCTGTTCTTAGATTGGTCCCAATAAATGTTGTAAATTTCATTACGATTGGATTCATAGGTTTTTAATCATAACGTGGGCATGAAATATACTTTGACCTTGCTCGTGGACGTTGACGCGAGCGTTTTGACTCAGGATAAAACTGAGCATCATCTCGTAAATCACAGCATTGCTGCTCCTCACGGCATTGCTGCTCCCCACAGCATTGCTGCTCCCTAGGCACAAGTTTGGGCGTTTCCAGATCAGCAAATCCGAGTTATGACGTCATAACTGACGGAAATTTGATGATTTGACGTGATTCTTATTTTGCACGTGCCGCGAGCTTAGCTTTGCACCCATCACTGATGTATTCAGTCAGTAACTGAATTGATCAGGCTATAACATGGTGAAGACCCCGCCAAAGTATGTTGCACCCTTTCCGATAGTTAGCGTGATGGTCGGGGGCCGTATCGCTCATATGTGAAATTTTACCCATATGTGGGGAGGCCGCGCGGGCCCTGCACGCCCGGCGGGTGATAATTTCTGATGAACTCACTAGATCCAATGATATTTTTTACATCCAAACTGTGTCAAATGGTGCGGACAAATTGTTTAGTTCTTATTCTAGGAAAGGACTAGGACCGAGGCAGAACCGTAGCAGACACCCGAATACATGGGCCGGGTGGTCCGTTTCGTACCATACTGTACCATACATACTAGTACCAGTACCATACTGGTACGGTACCATACTGAGGCTGCTTCCGATGTAAATGTCACCGCCCAGGTGTTCCCGTCCCAGCCATTCCGCGTCTATCGCCGACAGCCTGCAGCCGTGGACGCCATATTTCAAAGTCACCGAGACCAGGTGTACAATGCCGCTTCACTGGAATTGTATTGTAGCGTTACACAATGACTGACAGTCAACAAATGTAACCGGAGTTATGACAAATTTTCCCGCTCGATCCCTTCTCTAGACTAACTGAAATGAAAAGCCCTACTGCCCGCGGGAGCCGTAAATCCCTCGCACGGAACCACGGTAGCCTCTAAGAATAGAGCTGGCATTTACGCGAGTGTACATGCAGAGTGAGCCGATGTGATAGGCCGATATTCAAGAAATGGAAAGCAGTTCCTATACTAACACCTATTTAAATGACATACATATCACGTTTCCAGAATGATGCTTAAACTATACAATTATCTTACTTAAACGCTGGGCCCCATCAGATGCTGTATTTCGGGAAGAAAATGTGTAATCGGGCGAGCAATTATCCAAAATAAGCACCCCATCGCTTATAAAGAAACGTCCCTTCAACGAGCAATACCAGCTGAGCTGAAGAGTAAGTCAAACCATCTACTTTTTCTTACTATCCTTGTCGCGGTGGTGGGGCGTCTCCTTCGGTTTGGGCTGGGAGTTGCCGTCTTTGGTTTTCGGCTCAGCCTTGGGCGCCAGTTTGGGCAGGCTGCGAGCGCGGCCGCTGCGCTGGTGAGGGGCGGGGGCGGGGGCGGCGTCCTGGGCGGCGGGGTCTCGGGGCGGTTCGGAGACGTCCTGCACGCGCGGCAGAGAGTGGACGCCGGCGGCGCGGCTGACGGGGCCCCGGCGCGGGTCCAGCACTCGCTGGTCGGCCGAGATGCCGTCCTTGTTGCTGTCGAACACAGGACAGGCGGTAAGTGGCTGGGGGCCAACAGCTGAGGCAAGGGAGGGGGCAGTGGAATTTACAACACAGGGAAGGCAGAAAAGATGCCATCAAGCAGGCACCTTGGACATATTTCAGCGGAGCACATTTTCTTAGGCATAACTAAATTCGATTTTCGATAGCTTTCCAAATTTGGAAATCTCGATAAAACGGATGGATTCGAACAATACCTATGTTTGTATTTACATTTGTGACGCACCATTCATCGCGAGATTTACACTGCCACAGAGCGTCTGGATGGCGTAGTCCACCACTGCGTCAGCCTGTTTACGTAACCTTTCCAGCAAGCAAAGGCTACGGGATCGAGCCCCCCCCCCGACGCAGAATTAGAAGCCTTGCCCTAGCCCCAGTCTGGCTATTTTCCTTCCCCTGGTCGCCATATAACCTCGTAGTTGGCGAGACAGTAGGCCTAAAACTAGACTTCCGCACCAGAAGCTCTGTTCCGTGAAACTGGGTCGGCCGAACACTCTAAGCTCCGTACATTCGGCACCACTGTGGAACTGGCCCGCCCTCCGCCTCTCTGCGGCAGCGGCACCAGCGGTGACTCACTTCCAGCGCAGACTGCCGGGCGAGGTGATGGGGGAGACGGGGCCGTCCTTGTCCACCAGGCGGCGCACGCTGCGCAGGTGCTCCAGGTCACGGTTGGTGATGCCGATGTCGGCGCGGTAGGTGCGCCGCAGCTCGTCAAAGTGGTGAAACTCCTGTACAGGACGGCAAATGTGTGTGAAATGGTCCTTCACAAAACAGGTCGGACTCTTGCTTGGTACCTGTTCCGCGCAGTATGAGGCTCTGCCAGTAACAGTCACCATATGCGGCGGTCCAGTATTTACATTTACAAGTCAGTCCAACTATGCTCTTTAAAATTGCGACTCCGATTCTAAGCTTTATGTCTTAAACTACGTTTCATCGTTTCACTTATCTTGTAGGGGTAATCTTAGCGTGGACATCATAGTCGTGGTCTAGGCATACAGGATCAGCATTGCAGCTCATGTCTAAAACGACGGCTCCCCCACATTGGACTCACTAGACAATATCACAGTTCCTTACCCTGGACTTTCTGTATGGTACCGTAGGCCCTGACCTGCTTTGCACAGAACGCCTTATAAAAAGCCCTTAACTAACTAAGGCCCTGCCCTGGGCTCCCTGTATGGTACTGGAGTCCATAGGCGTAGGAACCGGGGGGCCAGGGGGCCACTGGCCCCCACTTTTCAGTGATGGGCCCCCGCAACGGAGATAAGAATATCAAGAACTGTAATGTCAAGCAAGAAACTCTAACTGGTCCGATAGCTTGCCCCGGAACTCCGTTAAACTTACCTGTACCCCTAAACTAAGTTGAGGTCCTATGAGTCGATTTTAAGGTCCCCTGAGCTTCTGGGGGCCCCTGAACTGCTCTCTGATGCCATACGAGCTAATCTGGGCCCCTTGAGCTGAACTGAGCGCCCCTGAGGTGGTTTGGGCAGCATGAACTGTTCTAGGATGCCTAAACTGAGCTAGGAGCCGTGACCTTGAACAGGGCCCTGTGAGTTGGCCAGGCCCTATATCCACCGACCTGGGGGCCCCTGAGCTGAGCTGGGACCATAAAGTTAATATTGTCCCTTGTGCTAGTCTGGATCCCCTGTGATGCACAGAAGACCCTAAACTCATCTGAGGCCCCTGAACAGTAATAGGGCCCCTGCCTTGAAATTGGGTTGCAAGCTTTAATGGAAACCCTGAACTGTTCTGAAACCCCATATATGCCGACAAGGGGCCCCTGGATGATCCGGGCCCTTAAACTTATCTGGTCATCAAAGCTAATATTGGCCTCTGTGTTGAACTGAGAGCCCCTGAGATGATCTGGGACCCCCTATAAGGCTTTACAGCCACTGACCACTGAGCTTGAATGGGCCTCTTGAGATGTTCTGACAGTGGCGTAGCCAGGGAGGGGGTCCCTGGGGTCCGCGGACCCCCTTGGGCTGACCTTATGCACTAAAAACACGACCATTGATCTCGGGGCCCCTGAGCTTGGTCTCGGGGGCCCTCTCGAGCTTGGTCTCAGGAGGCCCCGATAATCGGTATCGAGGGCTCCAGAATACCGAATAATGATCTTAGGGGACCCTTAGGTTCAGTCTCAAGGGGTCCCGAGCTTGGCCTCAGGGCCCCCGAGCTTGGTCTCAAGGCCCCTCCCCTGAGCTCGGTCTCACGGTCCTTTCGATCTTGGTCTCACGGGCCTTTCGATTTTGGTCTCAGGGGCCCCGAGCTTGGTCTCAGGGGTGCCCCCAAGATTGGTCTCAGGCCCCCTCTCCCCGAGCTTAGTGTCAGGGGCCCTCGAGCTTGGTCTCAGGGGGATGAGGTGGCTTAGTGGATAGCACCCTTGTCTTCTAAGCCACTGGTCCCGGGTTCAAGTCCCGGCGGAGCCTCTGAATAAGTCGATCTGATCCCCAAAATCCCTTCCAACAGGGTGAGAGTTGGCGACGCCGTATGACCCTGGCAGTTGGTGCGTCGTTAAACCCCAACAATTATTATTGGTCTCAGGGGGCATCCGAGGGTATCTAATGCATAAGGCTGACCGTATGCACTGGAAAACACCAGCATTGGTCTCGGGGACCCCTGATCTTGGTCTCAGGGGCTCCCGAGCTTGGTCTCAGGGGACCACCGGTCATCGGTATCGAGGGCTCTGGAATACCGAACATTGATCTCGGGGGCCCCTGAGCTTGGTCTCAGGGGCCCCTGAGCTTGGTCTCACGGGCTTTCCGAGCTTGGTCTCAGGGGCCCCCGATCATCGGTATCGAGGGCTCTGGAATACCGAAAATTGATCTCGAGGCCCCTGAGCTTGGTCTCAGGGGCCCCGAACTTGGTCTCAGGGGACAACCGAGCTTGGTCTCATGGACCTTTCGATGTTTGGTCTCATGGGCCTTTCGATCTTGGTCTCACGGGGTCTCGAGCTTGGTCTCAGGGAACCCCGAGCTTGGTGTCAGGGGCCCTCGAGCTTGGTCCCAGGGAGCATCCGAGCTTGGTCTCAGGGTCCCCTCAAGCTTGGTCTCAGGGCCCCCGAGCTTGGTCTCAGTGGTTCAGGGCCCCCTCGGGGTGCACCCGACTATTGATATCGAGGGACTCATGAGTGAGGCACGAGCATTGATCTCATGGATGCAGAGTTTGGTCTCAGGGGCCCCCAAGCCTGGGTTCAGGACCCCGAGTATCGGCATTGAGGGACTCCAGAGTACCGAGCATTAGTCTCGGGGGCTCGAAATATTGATCTTGAGGGCCCCGGAACATCGGTGTCAAGTTACTCCCGAGAAAAGCGCGATCATGGGTCCAAGGGTGCCCCTGAGCCTGATCTAAGTGAGACCCCGAGCTTGGTCTTAGAAGCCCCCGGGCATTAGTATCAAGGGGCTCCGGAGTATTGGTCTGGGGAGAAATTATTTTAGGGGCCTCCAAATGGTGATTTTGGAGGGCCCCGAAGTGTGGATGCAGTGGTGTAGCCAATGGGACCCTAGGCGTCCGCAGACCCCCTTGGGCCAATCTGAACCACTGCAAAGAATTCTCTGATCACGGGGCCCCCAGAGTCAGTCTCAGGGGCCCCTGAAGATTTGTTCTCAGGGCGTCCCGAGTCGGTCTCAAGGCCCCCGCCCTGAGAGTCAGTCTCAAGGCCCCCGAAAGCAGATTTCGGGGGCCCCCAGAGGGTTGGTCTCAGGGGCCCCAAAATTCGGTATCAGGGGCCCCGGGAGTCTGTCTCAGGGAGGTGAAGGGGTCCGAGCTAGTCTCAGGGGCCCCAGAGAGTAGTTCTCAGGGCCTCGCAAAAGTCTATTTCAGGGGGACCTCCGAGAGTCAGTCTCAGGAACGCCAAAGACTCAGTCTCAGAGGTGATTCCACCCCCCCGGGGTGTTTGTCTCAGGGGCGCCCTAGAGTAAGTCTCAGAGGGCTGTTGGAAGTCATCCCCAGTCCCCCTCTCCCACCCCAAAGACAGCCTCAGAGGACCCCAAGAGCTAATCTGGATGGCCACGATAGTCATTCTCAGCCCCCACCTCCAGAGTAAATCTGGGGGGAATAATTAGTCTCAGAGGTGCTGCCGATTAACTAATCGCAGGAGCCCCGAGAGATTCTCAGGGGCCCCCAGTTTTGATCAAAAGGCGCCGTGAATCGGTCTCAGAGACCCCCTGAGATATAATCAGGAGAGCGGCCGAAAATTAGCTTTGTGAGTGCCGCCAAGTGTTGGTCTTAGGTGGCCCCAGAGCTCGAATAAAAATTTTCCAAATCATATGCCTCGGAAAAAATGTATCTACCCCTATTGCGTACAAAAAGACAAATTGAAACATGTCCATCAGGCACCATTATCGAAGGAAAGGCAAAAAATAAACTAGTTTTACCATAAGAGCAAATCGAACAGGGAATTTGGCACTTCAGTCAATTTTAATCTATTAGCTTAACACCAATAACTGCATTCTTAAATATTCTGAAATAAGCAAACTTCAAATATTTTCGTAGGAAACTAGACAAACAAGGGTAATGACAGAAATCGATGAGCATAATCCTCAAAGGAAAAATAGGTATGAAAGGTTGAAAATAATAATGACAGAGAGATCCAAGGCGATAGATATCTCAGGCGCCTTTTGTCTTGGTAATTTGCTCGTTTACAAGATAGCAAGGGTAAGAAAGTAACTGGATCTCAACAGGATCTATCGACGGAATTGAGGTTATGTAACATTCGGGACACACTACATGTCCTTTGTATTTTTTAGTTTTTTCCCGTTTCTTTTGAAATTTCCTGATTGAAGAGTTCATGGATTCGACACCGGGAAATAATTGCTAATCATTTCCCGTAGAAGATAATTTCTACGTACTCAAAACGACTGACCTTCAATAACTTCATGTCTGATTACCAGAGTGAATTGAGGTAGACTCGGGTGTAACATCATGCGCGCATCAACATTGAACTTTCCGAAATATGGCACAAAGCTGTTATTATAGCCACGCTACCATATAAGGTATGGGCCATCCTTAATATTTGGTAACCTTAGTTTACCAACATTTGGTCGGATCGAAAAAATCAAGCTATAAACAAAATAAGAATAAATGCTTAAAAAGGCACAACAAAATTTCCTTCGTGTGAATGTTAAAATACTATACAAAAGATATAGGAGATGGGCCCCGGTTACTAAGAGGACCCCCGGTCTGGGGCCCCCGACGGTAGTCGGACCCCTCCTTGGCCGAATCCTGACTACGCCACTGTGTTCTGAGACTCTATATCAGACACCCTGGGACACCCTAAGCCTAGCTGGGGCCCTGAGCTAATCTGGGTACCCCTGTGCTTAACTGGGGCCCCTGATCTGGTATGAGGGCCCTGAACTCTTCTAAAGTCCCTGGGCTAAGCTGGGGGCCGTGAGCTTGAATGGAGCCCCTGAGCTGGTATGAGAGGGGACCCTATATCAGCCGATCTGGGCCCCTGAGCTGAGCTGGCCTGTGCTGACCAAGAGCCCTGAGCTGGTCTGGGGCCCTTGAACTGTTCTAGCGTCATTGAGCTAAGCTGGGATCCGTGAGCTTGAACAAGCCCCTTGAGCTGTTTTGAAACCCTACATAAGTCGACCTGGGGACCCCGAGCTGAACCGGGCCCCTAAGCTAATCTGGCACCCTGTGCGAATCTGGAGCTCCACTGTGATGAGCTTCTAGGGGTTCTGTGCTTATGTACGGTCCCTTGATAAGCTGGTCCCGAGGCTAATGCACTGGACTGGGCCCTTGAGCTGACTGATCTGGGTTCCTGAGCCATGGTCTGGACCTTGGGGTCCTCCGAGATAATTTGGCGGCCCCTGGGCGGCATAGGCATAGGAACCGGGGGTCAGGGGATACTGCCCCCTTTGAGGTAGGCCCCCGCAACGTATATGCAAATATCAGCAAGTACGCTGCCTGCAAGCCCCTGGAGGAGGAGCGCTTCGTGAAAAACCAAGGCACCTACTACCCGAGTGTTTCCAAATGAGTCCCGAGAACTGGACCCAATCAAACTCCATCCCATATCAATCCCAACACAAAGCATGAATCGGATACGGACCCCGCATCAAATGCCGAGCAACAGTCGTCCCTAAACCATTGAAAGGCGTGACGTCCTTCGATGCCAGGGTTGTATGGCGTCGCCAACTCTTTCCCTGTTGGGAGGGGTTTCTTGGGAGTCAAATTGCTCCTTGTACAAGGAATCTACTGTGCCTTAAACCCGGGTTGGTCGCGGGGAAAGCAAGGTTGCTAACCACTATATCACCACGCCCACACCTCCACAGCATCACAAAGCTGGCCATCAAGTACCTACATTGCACTTGCGGTCATGCTGGAGCTCTGCATTTTAGGCATCGAAATATAGCTAGACGTATTTATTGTGATCAGCCTTTACCTAAATCAATCTCTAATGATGGAAAGAAGGGATCCGTAACAGCCTAAATAAATGTACCCATTTTTGTCATTAAATAAGCAAAATGTTGATTAGGCATAGCGAAGTGAGGCTGTTTGGTATCAAAGCATTGTCTATAGTTTTCTAAACAGTTTTTAATTTTGTAAATGTGATAAAAGGGCCTAAACATCTGTAAATATAAGAAACGCACTCGTGGTAAAACATGATTGAAATCCTCCAAAAGAGCTTAAAAATGTATTTCGTATTTGAACAGGGTCTAGGTAAAAAAACCCAAAAATGTTTTTGCGTTTTTCTATGATTTATTAGATCATAATAGGTACAAATCAAAATCATAGGGCAAAATTTAATTCCTCAATTTTCCATACGTTGGCACCCTAGTGTGCATGCGTGCCTTATTGACACCAAACGAGCTAACTAATTTTTTTAGAATTATGGGTCCCCATGGACTGGGGCCCCCCTTGAGGTGGGCCCCCTCTAAGGTTGGCCCCCCACTTTTCAAACCGTTCCTACGCCCCTGCTGGAGTCCCTACCCTAGACTCTCTGTATGGTACCGCAATCCCTATCCTGAACTCCCTGTATGATACTGCAGTCCCTACCCTAGACTCCCTGTATGGTACCGCAGTCCCTACCCTGACTCCCTGTATGGTACCACAGTCCCTGCTCTGGACTCCCTGTATGGTGTATCAGTCCCTCCCCAAAACTCCCTGTATGAAACAACTGCCTCTGCCATCGACTCCCTGTATGGTGTATCAGTCCCTCCCCAAAACTCCCTGTATGAAACAACTGCCTCTGCCATGGACTCCCTGTATGCCGCAGCAGTTCCTACCTTAGACTCCCGATCCGTCTGGTACTGCACGTTCTTTAGCGACGAGATGAGCTCCTGCTTCTGCCGCTCCAGCTGTTTCAGCAGCTTAACGAGCTCCGACTCCGTATACCGCTCGTACTCGGGGAACATCATATCGATTTTGTACACTGAAACGACAAAAACAGTCAGCTTTGCCAAATGTAAAGCCACCTGCAGGATCGGAGGCCCCAACACCACGATGCTCAGCAGTCGTAGAAAGACTTCTAGTCCGGGTTAAGGAGTGAAAGTTTAAGAACGTATAATTGTATATAAATTATTTCCACTGAGACTGCAAAACCCGTCAATCCGCATTGGAAGACAATTGGAATGGCCATGAGATCTAGTAAGCAAGTTCGTTCTTTTGCGTAGGCCTCGGCTCTCGCCATTAAAGGTCTTAGGGATAAGATTCCAACATACAGAAACAAAAAGGACCTCAAGATTGGGCTTGATTACACGCACAGGCAAGGCTTGAGACTCTGCGACCTTCTCGCCGTCGTCCTTTATTAAGCCTTACATTGTTGGCAAGGAAGCGCCTGCTAATGCAACCCGGCTTCAGTACATAAAACGAACGCAAATACGAAAACTTGTCTATATTCTAAATATTTATCCAGCCTTACATACATAAAACACCTCAGAATATTGGTTTATTGGCTGCCGTTATAAGCACTGGATGATTCAAACGGATGTCCAATAAAAAACGACACGGGCAGCAGCCCGGCTCTTTTATGGATGTTTTTTAGTGGAATAAGAAGGCACGGTATTTCTAATAAGAAAGCCGTTCATCTCACACCCGTAAAATCTACGAGGCATGCAATGGAAGTTAAGAGAAGAAGAAGAGCTGACACGACTAAATTGAAGATAATTTTCCACATGCAGTGTGAATCTATCATGCAAAACACCACTGATAAATGTTGCAAGTTTTTTTTTTCTGAAAACATAATTTCTCTGCGGTTAGCACTGGGGCCTTAGACGCGGAGTGTGTGTCATAGAGTGATATCTTTGATCGATCCAGGAATAATGCGAACATATTTCACAAATATCGTTATAAATATAGCGCTGAGCACTTTTAATCAGGCGGCTGTTGCAGTAACTATTGAGTGCTGGATCTGTGCGCTGGAGGTCAACATGGGGAAACATTTTGGATTCGGTACAACTCCGCCCCGGAAATTCATAGAAAGTGGTCCGTCCAGTCCTATTTCGCTCCCGTGCAATTTTCAGAATAGCATCTAGTTCCGTCCCGTCCCTATTGAAAGCAGGAAAATTTCGTCCCGTCTCGTTCCACTCCGTCCAACTGCGTGGCTCCCCTCCCGTTTCCTCCACCATGCAGACCACTGAAGGTGGGACTGGATTTGGCCCGGGTTCGCATGTTTCTCGCACGAAGACACGATTGCCTTAGTAAAATAGGCCTTCAGTTTCGATTCTGTCACTAAAGAGACCGACTACAGTCCTGAGACTGGTTTCTGTGGCACACCAACGCCAACTCCGCACTAGGCGCGGAATGGAGTGATTCGCCATGCGGTATGCTAAGTTAAACAGTCGCAAGCTTCGGGGGGGGAATGTCAGCTACGGGAGTTCACGCTTTAATTATGCACGGGCGAAAAGTGAAAATACGTTTTAGCGCAAGTGTTTATACCATTTCACACGATTCCAAGCCCAAAATATTGTCTTTGGGAAAGTGGGCTGAATAAATTTTTAGAATGACGGGAAAGCACAAGGGACGGTACCAGATGTAGGCAGGCCAAGCGCATGGTAGCAATAAAGCTGCAAAACCTCCAGTCAGGATGCCAAGATATCATGGCCTAAAAAGACCCATGCTGTTCAAACATCCATTCACAGAGTAAACTTATAGTTGCACAATTGGTCACGCTCAGGGGGCACCCCTGTGGATCCAAAGGTTCAAAGAGCCAAGTGAACACCTCCTCTTGGAACAAATGCACGTAGGAGTAGGAAAATCGACTGGTGTTGTCATGCAGGTTACCGGAACTCAAAGAAGAGTTACCAGGGTATGAACCAAAGCTGCGTAGCAGTACTAAGAATTATAACACAACTGACAAGGAAACAAAAAAGGACAACAGTAAAAGCCATGCTCAGGCGAGAAGTGCACCCTCTGTGTGAGGGCTGAGAAACGCGCGCCTTGGCGCGGGTAATTTCAACGGAACGCGGCATATTTACAACGGCGCTCTGAGATAGCCATGTGACAGACAACATTTCGAAAAACCCCAGGGCTGGTATTTCAGTGTCTCAGACCTTCCCGTTTGGAGTCCATACCGTGTGTTTAGAGCGGACAGTGGCCCTGTACCGACCCTGCGCGGGTACCCCCCATCGCCGAACCGCCGCCGCTAGCCATTAGGCCCATAGGGAGTATCTGTGCGCTATAAAGTACCTTAAAGAAACGCCGCTGCTCCGTAAAAGGTTAGTTCTGAGCGAAAATATTTTCGCACCAAATGCCACGGTTACATGGCGTAACCAACTCCCATATTGTTAGGCTCAAATTGGTCTCTTACCCTGTTAGGGATCAGATCAGCTCATGTAGAGGCTCTGCCGGGACTTTAACCCAGGTCCCATGGCTCAGAGGACAGGAACGCTATCCACTGAGTCACGCACCACCCCTCCCCCAAATTTCTGAGAGAAACGGAATATGAAACCAGGGGTTTGCGCTATGCTCAACGCGACCGATAGCTCAGTTCAAATCCGATCAAGGCACCCTCTTCCCTTTGGTAGTAATGGGGTGAACACAAATGGAATCAGTTATTCAAGAGTTCTAACATTCTTCACATGCTACTCACTGAAACTACTTCCGACAACACCAGTACACTAAAACCAGCCACCCAGCGACGCCGTTCCCATGACGACAAGCCCAGCACTGCAGCAGCGGGTGGAGGAGAGCGCGGGGCCTCCGTCAGGCCCGCTGGTCCCCGGCAGACCCACGGCACACGGTGTCACGCCACGCCGCCACACTCCACACCACAGGCCACAGTACCGTCTCCGTGTTGACCTTCTTTGATGTTGGCGCGGACAGTGTCCTGCTGCTCGGCCAGTGCCTCCTGCTGGCGCCGCAGCTCTCCGTTCAGCGCCATCTGGCTCTGGTAGCGGGTCTTCCACTCCATCGCATCTGCCGGTCCGAGGTGGCGTCGTAACAACAGCTCGCGCCAATTCTGTCCGTGATTTCCGTTAAAAACGCAGGAGGAAAACTGGAAATAGCCGACCAATACTCTCTTTATGCCGATACGACTCCGTTTCCTACCAAATCTAGTCTTCCCGTGATGGCGCCACCAGCATTTCCTACTAAGTTCTAGAACATACCAAGTTTTGGAGCATTAGCTAAAATATACCAAATTTACATGTACCTTGGCACCATTGCAGCATAAATAGAAAAGAACCTCCTTCACTGGTAAAAAAGCATCCTTAAACTGAAGAGCGAGCGCCGTATTTTGTTACGTGCGTCTGTTGAGAAAATCAAAAGACAATAAAGAATGTGCCGAAAGGACATGCATTAACGTGACCAACGCAGGTCCAGAGGCAGTCATACAGTCAGGATCTCTAAATTTAACAAACGCACGAATACAGATAATCAGTAAAAAATACTAAACATAATCCAGGGCATATTTGGCATGAATTCCCACCAAAATGGCACTCCTAGAGCATCAAATGCCTGGTGACTGGTGGGCATTGGGGCGTTCAGGGTCGTTCACTTGTGGACATAGCATGGAGGACTGGTGGGCAAAATGCCCAACTACTTTGTAGCTTAAAACATGCCCTGATAGAATCCATTTATCGCTTCCATCATCATCATCAAAATTGAGAGTTCAGGGCGCACCGACAACGAAGGTCCTATGCCGCCAATAACACTAGATAAAATATGTACGAAAGGTTCACCAAAGCAAATTAATAATTTTTGGAGTGTCGATGCACCAACTGACAGGGTCATGTGGCGTCGCCAACTCTTTCGCTGTTGGAATAGATTCTCGAGAGCCAGCTTGCTCCTTGTCAGGGAAGCCCTTGAACCCGGGTCGGCTGCGTGGAAGCCAGCTACGCTGACCACTCCACTACCACGCCCCCGTGTCAAACGTTAAAGTAAAGTAAACAGCAGCACAGAATTTCAAATCACACGCCTAGGTCGGCGAGTACATAGCATTAAAATCGATTCTCTTTAAAACCGATAAGGTACTTAAGGGCTACACGGCTGGAAATTCTCCTAAAAGAGACTCCAATGAGGGTGACCTCCCAGATGTCTCAACCTCTCAAACTCATAAGCCCGGCAATCGTCAATAACATGCCTCACGCTCAGCGGGTCGCCACAGGAGAGTGCGTGGCGTGGGTGTGGCCGATCCTTAATCATTTTTCGCTTCTCGATCGCAATGTCAGATACCTATGATATAAATCCCAAGTTCTCAGCACGCACATGCTGATAATTTGATTGTTTATAAAAAAGCAACGTCAGGTAAGACGAAGCCAGGAGCTGGGAGCAATATACGCACATTGTTTCTTATTATGGCCAAGGGATAAATAATTGGCGAGAAATTATCCGAAAACTGCCGAAGTTTGTGTGTACATGTTCGATTCCAGGGAGCTGTGCATCATGTGAATGTGCGCATATGTGGTGCAAATATGAAAAGGCCCCCAGGTCGGGGGCGCAAAAATTTTTTCGCTACCAAAAAAAAAGACCACGATTTCTATCATTAGACGCACAGGTTGCACGGCCGAGCCAGACGATATGCCGGCAGTGGGAGGGAGATGGGCCGCCGCACCCAGACACTCACCGTCATCGACAGGGTTGTCCTGGTCCTGCGCGCGCAGCTTCTCGCGGAGGTCTTCCACCGACTGCTCCAGACCGGCGTTGGACCACTCCAGTGTGTCGCTGAAATGTCCGGGCAACACGGTCACCTGCAGTACACGGTCACCGAAAGTACACGATCACCTGTAAACCACGGTCACCTGCGGTACACGGTCAACTGCGGTACACGGTCACATACAGTACACGGTCACCGGCAATACACGGTCACCGAGAGTACAAGGCCACCTACGTTACAAGGTCACCGGCAGTACAGTCACCGGCAGTGTACGGTTCTTCAGACCAGGTCTACAGCACGCCTGACAGTCTCACGCACGGGTGGATCTGCAGGCAAAGGGGCAGGTACATACATACACCTAGACGCCCCTTCCCAACCAACTCACCCGCTGCGCCCTGGCACGGCCCCGAGACGCCGCTGCCCCCAGGATGCCTCCGCGTTCCCATTATACTATTTGGCCCCCTGGTCGGTCCATGCCTAGGAAATGAGGTTTACTGGTTCAACTGAGCCAATCACACCCTTGGCCGAAATGCCCCTCCCCCCTGCGCCCGCCCGGAAATTTTGCAATCGCCCATGGTCCCGCACGCACTGAAAATCCTGACCATTGTAAGGACATTCCTACACCTAATTACCCTGAAGCTCCCTGCTATCTCTTTCAATCCAACTTCGGTAACTCCACCCAAAATATTCAACTTTATTAGAATATCTTGCATCCACTCATTCTCAGTCTCAGCTCACCTGTACTAGAGCTCAGCGTTTCACAGCTCACCTGTACTGCAGCTCAGCGTCTAGGTCGGCAGTGAGCCGTTCGAAGGCCACCAGGTCCTGATCCCTGCGCGTCATTGTTCAGACCTGTCGCACCTCACGGTTTCCCCCGCACGTCAGAAATGCTTTCGGAAATTTCGCTCGCCTATCTTTGAGCGTTAACGACGGGAGGCCCTTCTGTTGTGCAGGTATGTGCTGCGATGCCTGCGACAGGGAGGACCTCCGCTCCCGTCCAGCCGCCGTATCCGACTGCGCGTCGGCGGCAGCACAGCCTGACCCCGACCGTGTTTGGGACGGTCGCCTAGCGACGGTGCCGGTCACCGGCGGCGCCGGGTCAATCGATGGCCCTGGGCGCCGCGGCCGGGTCACGCGACCCCGCCGCGCCGGTGTTGCGGCCCCCACCGGTAGCGGGCTGCGTGACAGAGCCCTATTGACACTGGCGATATCCGCGACGGCGGCAACCGGCTACTGCGCCTAATGAGACTAATCCCCGGTAGATTATTACCGCCTGTCTTTTGACGTGGCCTGTTGAATTATTCAACTACCGTGTTCCAGTTAGGTGATTCTAGTATAATTCATGCTTTCTAGAAGCGCCGTTCTCGCCATACTGTTCTACTAAAATCATGAAAACACCGTGTTGATAGGGTGGTGTATATTATATTTCATGCACAGGCGGAGGCAGGGGCGGGGCGAAGGCGCGTCGTCAGACTAGCTCAGACGCGTCCCCGCAGGCTTCCATGCCGTTGTCGGCGGCCACCAGGTACATGGACGCCATAGCTGTCTCGTCGTAATCGGCTATCGAGTCTTCCGGCACCTGCCGAGATACAGCCGGGTAACAGGTGGTAACCCCACACTACAACGAGTACCAGAGAAGCGTGCGGCCGCTAAATAGGACGACTCACTGGCAGCGATGCATGTATAGCAAGTCGTACACCAGTTAGCTGAAGCGCTCCGTAGGTAGTCTTTTTTAGCATTTCCCACAACGTGGTCCTTTACCTTTAACGAAATTACATTCGACAGCCATTTGCCCGAACAAGCCCAAAATATACCGCTCAATGCTCCCAGCAATCCTTCCTGTTTCAAACTTCCTCTAATTGTCTTCCTCGAATGCCACTATTTCGCCTATTTTTTCGATGCCGGCGTGAGAAAATAAACGAACATTCCTATTCTGTACATCAAAAATAAATAAAAACTCGACTGTGCATGGGTGACGCTGCAAATATATAGATGGGTCGGGGATGTAGAAAATGATGTCTGAGATAGTATTCTATTTGAACGCGACTTAAGCAGAAATCTAGGTGTGCAGCGTAAGGAGGCCAGGCTGGATCAGCGGCATTCACACTGAATCAGCCTGATGGCCTTTGCCGACACGACAGTAGCCGGCTGTACTAGCGCCAGTGTACACGGTACAATTACATTCCCAGTACTAGTGCGACTGTCCGCGCCGCGCGAGCCACACTCATACTACAGGTAAAAACTCATCCAGCAGTCCGCAGTTTCAAGCTCCCACACTCCGGCCGGGCGAGGATAGGCACCACGACCTGTCCGGTGGGCGGGGAGAGGACACGTACCAGGATATGTCCGGAGGTCAGGGGCAAGGACACGTACCTAGGTGTGTCCGGTGGGCGAGGACACGTACCTGGGTATGCCCAGTGGGAGGGGGAGAGGACACGTACCACGACCTGTCAGGTGGGCGGGGGGAGAGGACAAGAACCAGGATATGTCCGGTGGGAGGGGAGAGGACACGTACGACGACCTGTCAGGTGGGCGGGGGAGAGGACAAGAACCAGGATCTGTCCGGTGGGCAGGAGGAGAGGACACGTGCCAGGATCTGTCCGGAGGTCGGGGGCGAGGACACGTACCAGGATTTGTCCAGTGCGCGGGTCGATGACGGGCTGAGTGTGACCTAGTTCTTCGGTAGCGATCACCAGCGGAGCGCCGTCCTCGTCCACCAGCTGCAGCACGAGGTAAACAGACGTCACATACAGGGGCGAGGTACCGCGCCTCAGCTGAGGTACACAGGCGTCACGTACGGGGGCGAGGTAACGCGCCTCAGCTGGGGTAAACACAGGCGTCACATACGGGGCCGCCCCCTCCCACCCCCCCCCGGGAGGTACCGCGCCTCAGCTGAGGTAGCACCGAGCGGCTCGCCCCATCCGGGGGCCGCCCAGCCTTGACCTCCTGGATGCTCCCTAACTCCTGTGCACATCTGCCTAGACTCCCGGGCTGCTCTGGCCCACGAGCCTGGACCGGCTCCAACCTCGAGCTGGGCGCCCTGTCGGCGCCAGCTCCTCCAGCTGCACCAGCAAGGCCGTCGCATCCACCTCCAATGGATCCCTGCACATTGCGGTGTTGCGGGGAACGAGCGAGCCGACACCATCGCGAAGGAGGCGTGTTCCCTTCCCCAAACAGACACCCCAATCGATCACCGCACGCGACCGGCGCCGTCAAGCGCACCGCCAGCCAGGTGTGGCGGACCAACTGCCCCCGGCTGGTTTTCATCTATCTGGGGTGACGCCTCACCATCTCCCGTCCGCAGCGCCTCCAGAGGACGCCGTCGAAGTCCATCAGCTTCGCGCCGGCCACTGGGTGGCTCGAGCGTACCTGCACAGGATCGGCCGCCGCCCCTCCCCGTCCTGTGCAGGCTGCAACGACAAGTTCTGCCCGGCGGCGCGCTGCTCCCTCTCCGGGAGGGGCAGATACACCGCACCATGTTTTGATACGGTGCCCGGCTCTGGCCGGCACCCGTCTCCGTTCCCTAGGGCATATTCGCTCAGCGAACCGATCTACGACGCGGCGACGTGGTGGCGGCCTTGGCGGCCCCTACCGCTACCTCAGGAGTTATACGACTACGCCTCGGCCTGAGCCGAGGCCGAGGGACACAACAACAACAACAACAGGTACCGCGCCTCAGCTGAGGTACACAGGCGTCACATACGGGGGCGAGGTGCCGCGCATCAGCTGAGGTGCACAGGCGTCACATAGGAGGACGAGGTACGACCCGGGGATCATAATTCCGTGCCTTTTAAGAAGCCCGGTTTCTTTAGATTACCTATAGATAATGTTACAGCGTTCTGACTGGTCAGCGCTGGCATTATTTCCGCAGTGAGAATCTCTCGTCAGATCGTGTTTAAACATGTTTTAGCGTTGGGGCAGTTCATAAATGACATCACTCGCCCAGAGGGATGGAGGAGGTTATTTGAAATGTGACGTGCCATGACGTGGTCAAGGGGGAGGTGTTGTCCGAAAAGTGACGTGTCAGGACACTGTTGGCCTCTGGCCGCAGGTCATTTTTGTTATTAGTGTTTCACCGTCGAGTTTTTAGTCGTTTGGTTTGACAGGGAAGGTGGAGCTGCCTAGAATTGGGACTGAGGCCGAACGTAAACCAAACGTTTGATATTTGGCCCCACTTCAAACCAACGTCAGAGCAAGCGGAGGAATGCCTTTAATGGGAGGGGTTCGCCCAGAAGTAGCTTCATGACATTGGAGGTTCGCAAAAAAGTGACGTCACGCCGCGGGGGTCCGCCCAAGAGTGACGTCACGATGTGGGGAATGGAAGGCGCGACTGGAAAACATCCCAAAAAGAGGCGTCATTTATGTACAGCCCCTTACATGAACAGCCGACTCGAGCGCTCGGACAGACATTCCACTTAGTTTCTCACTGCGGCGGCGGGGAACCTCTGCCCGGCACAACAGCCAACGCATGACACTTCAAAACCTTCAACCGTTATAAAACGATCTGTCTTTTTGTCGTAGAGACTGCTTATGAGGCTCATTAATCGAATTGGAATAGAATGTATAATGAGAACCACGGTCTAAGTGACAAAATAAAGGTAATTGTTAACGACCCTAGTGTTGAATTACTGAACTCACAACATGTGCTAACATCTGAGTATGCTTAGCAAAACCAACACTGATAGGGCTGTACGTGGAAAACAATTATAAAATCCTGTTCACAAGGCCAGATAACCTTGTTCCAGACTGCTTGTCACAGAACACGAGCAGTGTTTTCTGGGCCATGCGAGAAGCATTTAGGCAATACCACGTCAGTGGAGCCAAATTAGGAGCCTGAACATTCGGGCGTTTGCATTTTGTATCGGCAAAATAAGGCGCCTTTCCACGGTCAGCAAGACTCAATCAGTGCGTGGACGACAACAGAACAGACCCATCGAATTTGACGGCGCCCTAATCGAAAACCCAGTCGTCACTTCCACCCGTCCCGTTCGCCGAGGTGCCTAGCTGACCGCCACGCCGCAGTGTGGGCAGACGGAGCTCACCTGGATGCCGCAGAGCTCCGAGCCGTCCAGCAGCACCAGACCCTGCTCCTGGTCCTGAACGGCGGGGGCGGGGGCGGGGGCGGGCGCCGGCTGAGCGCCGTTCATGGTCAGCACGCGCAGCGAGCGGTCGCGCGGCCGGTCCCGCGAGTGCGTGAAAATGTGCCGCTTCATGTCGGAGCGCATGCGAAAGCCCTTATGGCAGATGGGACACTTGTGTACCCTCTCGCCTGCGGCAAACGTCATCAGGGGATTCAACGGGCGTACACCAAAACAATACCAAACCAAAACACCAAAACCATCAAAGGACTCCAACCCACCGATACAATCGCAAACGTTCGTTCTTATACACGTGTGTGTGGATGGGTGGGGGCGAGGGCCCGCGTGCGTGTTGGGGTTTTAGGGCGTTTTCAGGGACTTGATTATATAGCACCCCACACTGCTGCCCATCAACAGCCCAAGTCAGGACCTACTGTAACAGTACACAATCAGAACACTTCTAAATTGAACTCGGCCTACACACTCTCCACGCCCAGATCCAAACGCCCCATCCAACCGTCCCAACCGCGCAAGCACGAACCTGTGTGAATCTTCATGTGTCCGTTGAGGTAGGTGGAGGCGCGGAAGCCCTTGCTGCAGATGTGGCACTTGTAGTTGCGCTCGTTGGTGTGACAGCGCATGTGAACCACCATCGAGTACTTGCGGGAGAAGCACTTGCCGCAGAACTTGCACTGGTGCGGACTGTCGGCCAGCGCAGAGTCACGGGCCGTCACTAACTGAACAGTCACAGGCCGTCACTAACTGAACAGAGTCACAGACCGTCACTAACTGAACTAACACAGAGTCACAGGCCGTCACTAACTGAGCGGATAGTCACGAAAAAAAGTCGTCACTAACTGAGCGGATAGTCACGAAGCCGTCACTAACTTAACAAATAGTCACGAAGCAGTCGTTAACTGAGCAGATAGTCACGAAATCGGCACTAACTGACTTTTCGAGGACGGTGCACACACGCTCTCACCGTTCCTTTTGGTGGACGGCGTACACCGGCTCTCACCGTTCCTTTTTCTGGACTGTGCACACACGCTCTCACCGTTCCTTTTGGTGGACGGCGTAAACGGCTCTGACCGTTCCTTTGGTGGACGGCGTAAACGGGCTCTCACCGTTCCTTTTGGTGGACGGCGTACACGGGCTCTCACCGTTCCTTTTGGTGGACGGTGTACACGGGCTCTCACCGTTCCTTCTGGTGGACGGCGCTGACGTGGCCGGTGTGCACGGGCTCTCACCGTTCCTTTTGGTGGACGGCGCTGAGGTGGCCGGTGTACACGGGCTCTCACCGTTCCTTTTGGTGGACGGCGCTGACGTGGCCGGTGTGCACGGGCTCTCACCGTTCCTTTTGGTGGACGGCGCTGATGTGGCCGGTAAGCTCGGCCAGCTGTCGGAAGCGGCGCTGGCAGGTGTCGCAGGAGAAGGGCCGCTCGCCCGTGTGCAGCCGCTGGTGCGCCCGCAGCGCAGACTCGTTAAAGTACTTCTTCTGGCAGACGTTACACTCGTGGCCCCGCAGCGCTGAGAGCAACGGCGAGACGCAGCGTCAGAGCGGGAAGGGAACACCAGATCCTGACACTCAACAGACCCACCTCAACACTGGGACGGGACCATCACATCCAGCACTAGGCAGACCAACCTCAGCACTCGGACGGAACCATCAGATCCTGCACTCAGCACGCCCACCTCAACACGGACGGAACCATCAGATTCTGCACTTCCAGATCCATCTCAACACTCGGAAGGGACCAGCATATCCAGCACTCGATAGACCCACCTCAACACTAGGACGGGAACACAGCGGGACATTTACCAAGCGTTTGAAATGCACCACTCAGCCTTCTGGTGCCAGTCCGGCCTAGGATTATAATACAAATATGAAAGGTTACACCTACCTTCAAATTGCAAAACTCCCAGAGATACTTACGCTGGATCTATCCATGACCTATTGCAATGCATGAGAAATGAAGAGCGATAACTTTTGAGTCTGAATTTTGTTTCATGACAACACTGTGTTCATTGTCCACGGATTTGTGCGAATGATTTGACTAGCAAACGAGGCGAGGGAACACGAGTCTCGGACGATTCTCACCATTGTGTTTGATGCTGACGTGGTAGAACATTGAGTTCTTGGTGCGACCCTCACTGCCGCAGAGCGAGCAGGCGAATCTGCCGTCGTCGGTGCGCTGGATCAGGTCGTACACCTGTTGTCGGTCCGAGTTGCTGGAGCCGTGCGGCCGGCCGATCCGCCGCCGTCCCTCCGTGCTCGCCTGCTCGCGCAGGTCCGGGTGCTCGCGCGACTGGTGGTGCTTCAGCTGCTGCGACGTGATGAAGCTGCGGCTGCACGTCCGACAGGGAAACGGCAGTCGGCCCTGCCGCTGGTTATCGTGCAGCTCCAGGTGCCGGCGGTAAATCTTGTCCGAGGTGTACGTCACGTGACACTCCTCGCATTCCTGTTCGATTTTGTTGCGTTTGTATTCGCTGATTTGGAGACCAGCCGCCTCCGGACTGTCTCGGTGAGTGCGACAGATGTGGTTCTGAAGGGCGCCCAGAGTTGTGAAAATCCTCGGACACAGCTTGCATGGTTTCAGGTTTTTCATTTCGTATTGGACCTCTTCCCCTCCGGTCGGCACACCACCGGCCACAGTCTCTCCTCCGCCATCACTTTGCAGTCTGTCACCTCCGGCACCGACCCCCAGGCTCTTCTGCGCAGCCACCTCCTCCCGAGCCGCCAGCACTATCTGCTGCCGCACATGCACCTTGGCATGCATGTTAAGCTCGTCCTCGGTGTTGAAGAGTAGGTCACACTTCAGACAGTCATAAACCAGCTTGGAATTGGTAGCAAATATGTGGACATTAAGCTCTGCCGCGCCGTGCCCCTCGTCGACAGCAGCTAGTGCTACATTACCAGCACTGTCCGGGTCCTCTTTGGGCCGCAGGGTGTCGCAGTGCTGCTCCACGTGCTGCAGCAGCAGCGCCTCCAGTCGGCAGCGCGCGCCCGCACACCTGGCAGGTGAGGGCCGGGTTTCTGCGCGGTCGGCCGCGCCCTCTCTTCTTCACAGTCCCGTCGGGCAGCAGTACCGGCGGCAGGGGAGGCGGAGGCGGGCGCGGTCGGCGCCGCTCCTCCTCCTCGTCGTCCTCGCTGGAGCTCGGCAGGAACTCCTCGTCGCTGCTGGAGCGCTTCAGGGCGGCGACGGCCCGTGCGATGCCGCGAGACGCTGTGCGATGGGAGGAGCGCGCCGACTCGCGTTGCCAGACCTCCGGCAGCGGTGAACGGGGTCGCCTGCGGGGCCGTTCAGCAGCCATCTCCGTCTGCACCGCGCCGGCGTCGGCGGGCTCAGCCGATTCTGAGACTACATTGGATGGTTCACCCGATGGGAATGCCGGCAGTCGCACCTTCAGCTGCACACCTGGCCGACACAAACACGGCAGAGGTTACACCTGGCCGACACAAACACGGCAGAGGTTACACCTGGCCCACACAAACACGGCAGAGAATAGACCTGGCCGAGACGAACACGGCAGATATTACACCTGGCCGACACACACACACACACAGCAGATATTACACCAGGCCGACACAAACAAGGCACAGATTACACCTGTCCGACACAAACACGGCAGAGGTTACACCTGGCCGACATAAACACAGCAGAGGTAACACCTGGCCGACACAAACACGGCATAGAATAGACTTGGCCGACACGACCACGGCAGATATTACACCTGGCCGACACGAACAAGGTAGATATTTCACCTGGCCGACACAAACAAGACAGATTGATTACACCTGTCCGACACAAACAAGGCAGATTGATTACACCTGTCCGACACAAACAAGGCAGATTGATTACACCTGTCCGACACAAACACGGCAGATATTACACCTGGCCGACACAAACACGGCAAATATTACACCTGGCCGACACAAGCTCCACAGATTACACCTGACTGACACCAACACCGCAGATTACACCTGACCGACACGAACACCGTGGAGATTACACCTAGCCAACACAAATACAAGGCAGAGATTACACCTGGCCGACAAATACAAGGCAGACTGGCAGCCACAACACCGCAGAGAATACACCTGGCCAACACAAACACCCTTTTACCTGACCGATGAGACCTAACTCCAAGAAGTTGCATTTTAAGAAGACTTAACCCGCGCCCCACCGGGGGGTCTGGCGCCAACTTCGCCCCAACGGGGAGAGCCATTGATGGCCCCATCCAACTCCGAAAACAGGAGGGTTAGCGCAAATCTGCACATCGCAAATCTCCTACACCTACAGTCCCAAGAAGAGCGAGGCATGTAGCATATAAAGCATGGAAAAATCGAAATAGCTTTTCACGCAGTGTACAAACTGGTGACCATTGAGCGCGCTTACCTGCCGCGCTGGTGACGAACGCCTCCGTCCAGCCGCCCTCCGGCTCCTCGTCAGCTTCCCTTTCATCGGCCATGTCCTCCACCACGTCCGGCAGCTCCAGCTTGATATCCAGCGCGTCCTCCGGCGCCGCCGACTCTTCCTGCTCGTCTGCAGCGTGGTCCGGCACCTGGTCCAGGTCCGGTGGACTCTCCAGCTCCGTCTCGTCCGTCTTCACCGCCGGCTCCTCCACTCCGGCCTCCAGCGCCGGCGGAGCCGCGGCATCCACGACGCTGTCTGGAAAGCTCTCATGTTCCATCTCCGATTCGGCGACGTCCTCCTCCGGCTGACCAGCCAGCGCCGCCAGCGCCGCCTCGCCATCCTCCACTCCAGTCACCAGCACCTGACGTCCGCTCTCGTCCTCGGTCACATACACACTGGCCTGGCCTCCGTCCTCAGTCAGCAGGATCTGGTCCTCACAGAAGTCGGCCGGCACCAGCAGACACTGCTCCTCGGCCACCTCCGCCGGCTGCTCACCCCCGTCGGTTACCGCCGGCTGTTCACCCCCGTCGGTTACCACCAGCTGTTCACCCTCGTCGGTTACCACCAGCTGCTCACCCTCGTCGGTTACCACCAGCTGCTCACCCTCATCGGTTACCACCAGCTGCTGCACGCCGGCCAGCTCCTCCCCAGACAGCTCCGACAGGCTCTCCTGCAGCTGACTGGCCAGCTGCCGCGGGGCGACACAATGTCAGACGGACGTTGTGACACACAGCGTCAGACGGGCACCAGTGATACATGGCGTCACACGAACGCAGAGGTACACGGCATCACACCCACGCAGTGGTACACGGCGTCAGAAGGACGCAGTGATACACAGCGTCACACGGACGCAGTGGTACACGGCGTCACACGGACGCAGTGGTACACAGCGTCAGAAGGACGCAGTGGTACACAGCGTCACACGGACGCAGTGGTACAGAGCGTCAGAAGGACACACTGACACATGGCGCCACACCGCGGAGTGATACATGGCGTCATAAGAAAACAGTGGTAAACGGCGTCAGAAGGACGCACTGATACACGGCGTCAGACGGACACACTGATACATGACGTCAGATGGGCGCAGTGGTACAGAGCGTCAAACGGACACAATGATACACGGCGTCACACGGACGCAATGGTACATGGCGTCATCACGGACACAGTGGTACACGGCGACACACGGATACACTGATATATGGCGTCAGACGGGCGCAGTGGTACAGAACGACACACGGACGCAGTGATACATGGCACCAGACGGACGCAGTGGTACACGTCAGTACGCATATAAGTGTTGTGAGTTACGCTGGACCAAACACTGCACTTTGGGGCTCTCAAAACAAGACCGTCTGACCGCTAATCAAAACCGTCAAAACCGCTCATTGGTGAAAACTCGAACCGGCAGGAGCCGCAGCTGCCAGTGGTGGCCAATGGGCTTATCAGAGGAGCACTGGAACACGCCGCAGCTGCGTGGTTGCCGGCCACCCCTCCCTCTCACATCGAGGTACTGGAGGGTGACATGAGAGCAGCAGCCGGAACCATCGCCGGATGTCCCTTCCCTACACCGAAACACTCGGCCACGGTGGAGGCCGGTTTGGTGCCGGTGCCAGCCCGCAGCACCACGTCGGCAGATCGGCTTGTCACCACAGCGCGTATCCTACCGCTGCAGAGGACTAGCTACGGCTGACGGCCGAGGTCACGGCCCCGTCCGCCTGGCGAAATCAGGTAGGACTGCAAGCGTGGGCGGACGCCAGAACCACCTCGCACATTGCCGCCAAACAAACTGGGAGAATCTGCGCGGCCACCGGAAAGCAGGGCTTCGGTCTTCACAAGAAGCTAGTGTCCCCCCAATCGGAACTGTCGGACCTACAGACAGACCCTGCACACACGGAACTCTTCTTTTCTTTATTTTGTTTCATCCCCGACTAGGATGGCGCATTTGCACCACATATACATATTATGTACACGGCAGAAGTTTTCCATTGATCGGTACCCCTGGGAGACAATTTTGTCCGCACGCCCCTCTCACGTACTTTGCCGTACGATGCGGCGGGACTATACCGATTTTTCTTGCCCGGCGGCACATAGGACTGCTCCGGTGACGCGAGGTGAGGCGGTGCACGTGGGGCGCGCCACCGGACCGGTGAATCTATTTAAAGATCGATCTAGTCCGTGCTACCTATGACAAGGGCACTGGTTGGTCAGCTTGGCTCCCGTGCCAAGGCAAGCACTGCCACCCAGCTAACTGCCATCTGAGTACGAGGCGGTCGAGGAAGAGACTGTCAGATGTCCGCTTTGATCGAGCGACCCCGAGACACCCTTATCGTGTACACAGTCTGAACCGGCACTCAGGTCGGACCGTTGGCCCCGACATCCCGCCTCGACATGTCTTCACTGGGAAATCCCCGGGAATGAGCGAGCCAATACAATCCACAATCGGGGGTGGTACTCCGCCAAGACGACGTCGCAACGGAAGTGAACGCGGCAGACCGAGAGTGCGCCCGTTGGGTGTGACGGTATCGTGTGCAGACGGACGGCAGCCTCCCCCGCCCGCTGCGGCAGACGGTCTACAGCCGGCGACGCCCATCAAATCCCTGCGGCACAGTGGTCCGCGCCTGCGGCTTCCAGCCAACGTACCGGCCGGAACCCCGAACGGAAATACAAGTGTGGGAATTCCCGCCGCGCGGTGAGACGGTGTCGTGTATGCGGCAGGAGGCCGACCAGTCTCACCATGACTTGCTGAAGCGCCCGGTTCTGATGACTGCGTCACCGCCTTCCTGGGTTAAGGGAAATGTGGCACCTTCATCACGTGATTTTAACTGAGATAGCCAAGTTGTAAAGCAAGTCGGAAAACCCGGTACTCAATATATCATTTGTCTTGGAACTCGAGATTTCCGTGGAAAAAAGCTCAAACCTACCTGCAATGTACCCTTCATGTACCCTTAGCAGCAAGCCACAGTTGTCATGGCTGTTGGTGTGACAACATATACTGACGTCACGATGAGCATCAGCCCATCGAAGCCCTTGAAGCGTTTCCAGTATGGTAGTGGTTGCCAGATCATGACATCATCCACAGGCAGATATTTATTTATTTTCCTAGGAGAATTCTAAAAACCAAAATATTGAGCTTATTGTACATTTTTTCAGAGAAATCATGAGTGGTTTCATTATTATCGCCTCAAAGTACGCCTAATTACACTAAATTCCAGGATTCGACCAAGGTGCCATATTCTCTTCAATATGCCCGAAACCAGAAGAGGGGCGCGACAAAGATACGCATGTGGCTCTGATAAGGACGTACAGGTCCTCCCCCCCCCCCAGAGCCACAAAATAACTCCTCAATAAGATGGAGCGGGCACAACACAATAGACAGATCATCCAGACACGGTGGGACATGCAGGTCCCCCCCAGATTCGAATGGCTACGCCTTGACAGAGGCAGAGGGAGAGAACAGCAACGGATACCGAGTCAGATGTACACAGCGATACACAGCGTGAGACGGACAAAGCGATTCACAGCGTGAGACGGACAAAGCGACACACAGAGTGAGACGGACAAAGCGATTCACAGGGTGAGACGGACGCAGCGATACACAGCGTGAGACGGACGCAGCGATACACAGAGTGAGACGGACGCAGCGATACACGAAGTGAGACGGACAAAGCGACACACAGAGTGAGACGGACAAAGCGATTCACAGGGTGAGACGGACGCAGCGATACACAGGGTGAGACGGACGCAGCGATACACAGAGTGAGACGGACGCAGCGATACACGAAGTGAGACGGACAAAGCGACACACAGAGTGAGACGGACAAAGCGATTCACAGGGTGAGACGGACAAAGCGATTCACAGGGTGAGACGGACAAAGCGATTCACAGGGTGAGACGGACAAAGCGATTCACAGGGTGAGACGGACGCAGCGATACACAGCGTGAGACGGACGCAGCGATACACAGCGTGAGACGGACGCAGCGATACACAGAGTGAGACGGACAAAGCGATTCACAGGGTGAGACGGACGCAGCGATACACAGCGTGGGGCGGATGCAGCTATACACAGCGTCAGACAGGAGAGACGACATAAACCGTCGGCATACTTCATCCTATTGCGGACGCAGGGGCATAACCAGGGGGGGCAGCAGGGACAGCCGCCCCCCCCCGAGGGCCCAAAAGCCCCCTGAGGACACGGGCCGCGCGAAGCGCGGCTCGCCCGCACTATGCTCTGTGGCCAGATTTGAAATTTCATACCAGACAGGGCCCTCTTAAGCCCCCTTCAGCACTCTATTCTGTAACAAGCAGGGCCCTTTTTACCCATCAGGGCCCTTTTGGCGCTGTCGCAGGGGCCCTTTTCGGGGCGCCGCCCCCCCCTGAGCGAAATCCTGGCTACGCCCCTGTGCGGACGCGTTACACAACAGCACTTGACTCAATCACAAACAAGGCCCCGAAACCCAATACTTTACAAACTCACAGTAGTACACTACCGCACCGACGTAGAGCAGTTGGCGTGTCGGAAACACCGCAAACCAGTGACTTTCAACTCCGCCTGTCTGGTAAGCAGAGAATCTCCAGAACCCGGCCCGATGCCAAAATAAACCACGCCACGCAGTCGAACACACGCTTACCTCCGGGGGCAGGCTAAGCACCTCGCCATCGTTCTCAGTGACCACGCGGAACTGCTGCTGGCCATCCTCGGTCTCCACCACCAGGATCTGGGCGGCGTGCTCAGGACTCCACACCAGCGACTGGCGGCAGCGCACGACGCCGTGTCACTGCTGCTACAACCAGCGGCTCAACAGCCGAACCGACTGCATAGGCCCCGTCCTCACCAGCGGGGAAGAAGCCAACAAACAAGCCAGTCTTCATAAGTCCTACACTAAACATGTGACAGCATATCGATCCTTGGTCCAAATCAGTTCACATGTGCGGTCTGTGTTCTAGGACCTAAGGGTCTGGTATCTTCAGGGAGGCCTTCAGGGAGACAGGTTCAATTTTCCACTCAGTGACCATGGTTTTGAGCTTGACTCTCACCCCAGAGGGACTCCGACACCACCTATGCCTCGAAAACGGGGTTAGGTGGATTTCTAATGTATATGCCATCTTTGTTCTTCCATTTTTGTCGAATTGATCGAAGAGTATGAAGTTTTCATCCCAAACACTGATAATTAAATGGAGAAAGGAAATTTTGAAAACCAACGTTATTTTCCTAGCACCTCATACCGGTGGTTTAACATTTTGTGACAGAAATGCATTTCTTTTAAATTATCACATTTAAGCAGTAACAAAAATTAGTTTTTTTAACATTTTGTGACAGAAATGCATTTCTTTTAAATTATCACATTTAAGCGGGTTAGCTTATGAAAATTGAGTTTTTCTGTACCCTGACATCACTTGGCAGAGGAGAGTGTGAATGTTTACAGTTGTTTTCAAGGACGTTCTATTGATCCCGCAAATACCGTCTTATTATTACCTTTTTTACTGACAAATTTCTTCCTCCCATTTCCCTCAATTTTGACACCATACTCTAAACAAAAGCAATTTCAGGAGACTGTAAAGCATTGAACTGGACTGAAGACATGCTCTCAGATAGGTATCGGTGCGTCACCATATGATAAGAACATCAAGCTGAAATAACAGTTAAAAGCGGTGTGGCACAGGGCTCTGTCTCAGGTCCTACTGTTTTTCTTGTGTTTTTTTTTTAATAAATTTTGTCCAAGTTGTTCCCAGGTCGACTGTTGGAGTCGGAGTCTCACTAAAGCCAGCAAGGGACTTGTCACGGAGACCCCGACCCCACCACCCGAACGAGCAACTCCCACAATGAAGGGTTAATTTAGAAGCCAAAGTCTAACGTACCATAAAGCATAGGGATGGCCGCCCCGCTCAGGTCACCCCGCACTATTCAGTTATCAGCCGACCTGTACGTCGGGTAAACTATTGAGCGCCAGAGCGTCTCAGGGGAACCGATCCCAAGCCTGGACATGCACTGCCACTGCATGTATCTGAGCAGCGGGCCGGAGCCCAACGCTCTACCAACCGAGCTACCGGGGCGGCTGTTTCTCATCTTCGTCAATGAACTCCCAGATCTAGTTCAGGGCGGGGTAAAAGCGTTCGCTGATGACACAAGGCTGTACAGACAAACTGCTAGTGAGGAGAACTGCAGAATGTTGCAAAAGGATTAACAAGCGCATTGACGGGGAGCGGGTACCCGCCCCCTCGTTCTTTTTTAGAAAAAAACGGTGCGCGTAGCGCCACCGTACTTGACATACCTTTTCTCTGATCATTCTTACAACTTTTGTGAAAATTTTAAGGTCAGGTCACCAGTACAGGTAAAAAAACCTGAACTAAAAAAAAGTTTAAGATAGCATAAGTCCGAACAGGGTGAACTTATCCGATTGAAACTCATATCACATAATGGGCCCATCGAGTTCTCTAAAATATGTTCCGGTATTTCTATATCGATGACCTAAGGTCAGGTAGGTGCCATACCCTCTCTATTGGAAATACATGGGAAAATGGTTTTAACTGAATAACTTAGTAATGGATGGTGAAAAGAGCGTGTATTTTAACTTTATTAGATTTGCCTTGTACTTGCGGTTCTAAGGGTATGCATTTCGGCCTAATTTCACATCGACCTGACGTCAAGTCAGGTCTCAAAGTCCATATTTGACCTGATTTAACCTAGCAATGTCGTTCTATGCATCATTCGATTCGGCTTGCTGGGAGGATGCCAATGGTCTGAATTGTTTTGCTCTATCTTTACGTGTTCAGATGTAACCACCGAAGACATTCATTTACATGCTACCCCTATGACATGTTTAAAACATTGTTCAAATATTTTCGATAGAGAAGTGGATGGGCTACCCAACACTGTTTACCATTTTCGCTATCCAGCGTGGTTCTCGAGATCTTAGGGGGGAGGTATTCGCCCCCCCTCCCCGTCAAAGCGAAGGTGGCTCAGACCCCCGTCAATGCACGTGAAAAATGAACTCCACCGTTGGACAGTGCAATGACTCCTCAAAGTTAATGCAAACAAGTGTAAGGTCACTAGTCACAAGAACCGAAAGAAATGATGTTATTTAGCGGACATCAAACTTTCTGAGATCACCACTCAAGGACTTTTGCATCATAGTCCCAAATAGTCTGAAGCCAATGGAGCTCCGCTACACATTGAGCCGCACTGCCTAACGAAATCTGAATTCACCAAAAACATGGGCCAAACTGAGGTCAACGTTTCATTTCACACCAATACAGATGAGGGGAGCGGCACAAATGCCGACTCAAAGTTGAAATGAGTAGGCCTGCTTGACATACATCAGGTCTGAATGAACATACGTAATACATTTCCCAGGATATATGTGGGGCTGGACAATTCACTCATGGATGACATTCATAAACGAAATTTTCGAGTGTTAAACTTATTTTGAGACGATGCACATACCTCTTGTTCATCGATGTCAGCAGCCTCTGGTGTGCCTTCCGCATCCTCAACAGTCACATACTGGGCCTCCTCTTCCATATCAATGAGCCTCAGCCAGCTGTCATGGAGGCCTGAAAATAAAACACAAAACATGATAGTACAACCGTTTTTATAATTATCATCCTAGCCCTGACCATGGAGGAAAAATACATCAGTCTCCATATCAGTGTGCCGTCATGATCTGGTACCACTTTGGGCCAGGTTGGTCCGTCTTGATCTGCACCAAAAAATAATATGAATACAAATTAAGCATCTATTGATAGGACTATTATCAGGACCCTCGGATGATCTATACTGAACAGAAAATTATAATTGTATCAAAATTTTAAGCCAATCACTACCATTTGCCATCTCATCACTCTTTCAATATCATCGTCCTGCAAACACTCGCCCAGTACAACATTTTCATGTTCCTTTAGCAACAACGAACTACAGATCATTTTCAATATCATGTTCAGCTCCAAAAGCGTGGAACCAGATAAAATGTCCAATTTTTCCTAAATCTTGATGATGTTCCATTGCAGAAATATACATTAAAGAAAATTATCAGAGAACATTTTAGGAACCAGTATCGATCCCAGGAGGGGAATCAATAGTAAATGGATTCGGGTAAAAAATCAAGCTATCAAGTACTTTCTTTTTAGTGATTCTTTTTCATCTCGCTGCCTAGTTTTCTCATAGCCATTGACTGACCAGTTTTTTCTTCTTTTTCTTCTTTTTATGAGGTTCTTATTTAACCCTGAAAAACTTTAATCCACTAATACCAGCTTTAGAGCACCCAAGTTTCTCTCGAATGTTACTAGTTCTACTATTCTTTTCGAGAGAGACTTGGGAAATACTCAGTAAACAACTTTTGTTTTCATGTGTAAAACAAAAATAATTGGAGCGGGGAGTGGTGCGACCTTCAAGTAAGATATTAACATACATGTCCCAAATTTACAACCGGAAAATTTGTAGTTTGGTCGCATGGGTACGGAAGGGCACTCCTGCCTACCTTTTAAATGGGCAGTGGGTTATATAAATTCTTTTAAAAAATTTTAAAAAAACTTTCCTTGAGCGTCACCTTGAACAAAATATTTCCTTTGAAAAACTTGTATAATTTGAATCTAGAGGACTCACTCGATCCTGTCACAACCCAAATGTAAACTCCTACTATTACTCTGGTGTGCATGTTATGTGATGTTACGCTATACAACACATGTTACGCTCCCAGCACGGACGCCTTGCCCGCCCGTTCCGCGTCGCACGATCTGTGGGACCGGCAGCCTTCAACCAGCGGAAGAATACCTTAGTGATACAAATTTCAGAACAAAGGTAAATAATGCATTCTTAAGTTTTAAATCTCAGGTAAAAACACTGTTCTGAAGGACGGAAAGAATGATAAAAATGTAAAATAAACTTGAATATGTTCGAGTTCTTCGCAGTATAAGATTGAAGTGAAAGTTACCTATTTCAAACTGAGCAGCTCTGTGACCATTTGGTAGAGCATAAGCAGGAAAGCTGGCATTTTGATTTTTACTCTGACTTCCTGCCGTGATTTTGATCTTTACAATCTGGGGAGTACAGAACCCTGGATAGGCTGGCACTGGCACGGTTATATGGAGTCTACCCTCCAAAGCCTAAAATACATTCTTTTAGTCCCCCAAAACAGGACCCTTAATCCCAGGGTGCTGGGTGGAAAGCGACACCCAGGCAAGCTGAATTTTCCACTCACTTCTGTCTTATGTTCTCTAATTTTTCCACTCACACCTCAAGCGGAGCCTTTTAGCACAATCAAACAACAATCCTGGTGTATATGGTATCTTAGAAACTATGGTAACAAGGAAATTCTGATGAAAAAGGGATTTCTAATAATTATTAAGTGTGAATTAAGATTTAAATCGACTCTCACTATGTCATACTGTTAATTTTCCACTTGTAAGCGCCCGTTTGCAGCCCTGTTGGCAAAGTATCAGTCGTATTGTTGAGAGCGCCGAGGACGGGATCAATGTGTACTGTCGGTTTGTACTCCTGCCGCTAGACGGCTGGCGGCCCGTGGTAAACTTGGGTCAGGCCACTGACGTCACGTGACGTGAGCCTAGTGCTGAGGTTTAATAATTGCTTAGCATTTGGAATAGGCGTGATTTGCTCTGTTTCGTAGAATATTCTAGATAGGCGGTTCTTGAGTCGTGATAGGTCTGAGGCTTCAGTAGGAGGTGCGATGATTTCGATAGTGCGTATTGTGTGAGGGACTTTGACTGACGTCATGCGAATTGCTGCGGGCGCTATGTGGCGACCTGGGTCGGCTGTCGAGGGGCGTTGGTCTTTTCGCTGACGGACGCTGTGGTGACAAGATGTGCGTAGAGCCCGGCTGGCCTCCGTAAGTAGTTTATGGCACGCTTATCAATGTGATTTGCTATGCGTGATATGCTTTGATATTGAGTTAAATCAGAAATTTTCCATACGACATTTTCTGGGTTTTCGAGTTATCTTTATATATTTGTAACGACACGTTTAACTCGTAGGTCTCTGGCGGCCATGTGACTATTTGTGAGCCGTGATCCCGAGCCGGTGGGGTCCCGTGATGGAGCCAGATGTCTGTGTACGGCGAGATGTAGAAGCTGCGCGTTGCTGTCATCTATGGAAGCGCAACGAGTCGGTACGTTTAGATTGCAAAAGTGTTGTGTTTCGGATTAGCGCCTAGTAGGTAACGTCGCTCAATAATTGTGAAGTTATGCTTCAAGGTATTAGTATGATGGATATTTAGAGTTGGTCGTGGAACGGATTAATCGATAATTACGTTATATTTGGCTCGAAGTGGCGTCCCTGTGAGCATGGGGTTTTTCCGAATTGTGATGCTCGTTTTCGTCCGCAGAAACGGAATAAAACCGTCTCGTAAGAAATGGTTTTCCAGTCTTCGAGCTGCCCTTTCGAGATCGGCGCGCGGCACTTTACAGTTTCGACTCAGCTTCTGCTCGGGCCAGTTTCGAGTGCTCTTCGGAGGCATGTTCGACTTCGTCGTCTGAGGCCATGCCGTCGACGTCAGCGAGGACTTCAGATGGCTTCTGGTCTTGAAGGTGGAACGGCGGGTGGAGCAAACACTCAGTGAGAAGGTATGGCGCAGTGTGCAGTGATTTTCGGCAGTGTTCGGTGCGAGCAGCGGTGAAGTATGCAGAGTTGGTTTTGCTCAGGAGATAATGGTGGTAATTCGGGTCAGCCGTGTGCTTCAGTGGTTAAGGCATCAGTGGTTACTGGTTACTATTAATGGTTACTGTTCGTGGTTCAAGGAGTTCGGTTTACGGTTTGAGTCTGTTGGTTGGTGTGTTCTTTGGCCGTTAGCGGCATAGTTTGAGTCTTTTGGTGGCTATGCACTTCGGCCGTTAACGGCACAGTTCTGCATCAGTTGGTGGGTATGCTGATCGGCCGTTAGCGGCACAGTTCTGCGTCAGTTGGTGGGTATGCTGATCGGCCGTTAACGGCACAGTTCTGCGTCAGTTGGTGGGTATGCTGATCGGCCGTTAACGGCACAGTTCTGCGTCAGTTGGTGGGTATGTTCTGCGGCCGTTATCGGCAGTTTTGGGTCCTTCGGGGTAAGTGTCTTCGGCCATTATCGGCGTAGTTTTGGGTCCGTTGGTGGCTAGGCTCTTCGGCCGTTAACGGCACAGTTTGAATCCTTCGGTGGTTGGGTTCATCGGCCGTTAACGGCACAGTAGTCCTTCGGTGGTTAGGTTATTCGGCCGTTAACGGCACAGCTGCGTCCTGCGGTGGTTAGGTTCTTCGGCCGTTAACGGCACAGGTTTGAGTCTGTTGGTGGTTAGGGATTTCGGTCGGTCGCGTTGCAGTTTTGAGTCCCTTGGTGGATAGGCTCCTCGGTCGTTAGCGGTACAGTTTTGAGTCAGTTGGGGGTACATTCCTTGGCCGTTAACGGCATTTTCTGTTTAAGCTAGTCTATACGTTTTCGGAGTAATTTGTCAGTTCTTGAGCAAATCCCTGGTTGGAGATACTGGGTAAGTTATCTGTCGTAAGCGACTTAGTTTAAAGTAAATAGCTGTTTGGTGCTTACTAAGAGATTTTCATATCGTTTAGCGCCCATTGATTAGCTTCCTTCGTATTTGAAGCGTTTAAGCTAGCGGTGCAGATTTGGGTATAGTTTTGCCTCGACCCTTATCGTAGCCGGTAAGTTCGTATTTATTCGTATGTATATGCGATTCCAGTTTTGATTTGTCTCATCGGTAATAGGTCCCGGTATTTGATCATCTGCGTATTAGGGCTTTAAATTACGGAGTCATTTTTCCGCTTGTGCAGGCCAAAATTGTAGGATGTTTGATTTGAATGCTTACGTCTTGCAGCTACATTCCCATTGACTCAATTTTTTGTTTGGGTTTAGTGTTCAGCAGTCGTGTTCATGTTTGCTGTTCCTGTGTAGGTTCCATAGCCTCAGGGGTTGGTATAGGCATGGCGTCTGTTTGCGGTTCAGTGGCTCCAGGGGCCACGGCTGGGAGGAAGCT
The DNA here is from genome assembly GCA_034440635.1 of Lepas anatifera. Taxonomy (NCBI): domain Eukaryota; kingdom Metazoa; phylum Arthropoda; class Thecostraca; family Lepadidae; genus Lepas; species Lepas anatifera. Next base: position 1,548,480 of record JAOTON010001680.1, on the reverse strand, counting down.
AAAATTCAGCTTTTGCTTGCCCAGTACAGAGCTGTAAAGGAAAGGTTCATAGTAAGAGAACAGGAAATCCGTTTAGAGGCAGAGCGGTCTAAGGCTGCCCTCCGACGCGAATATCTAGATTTGGAGTTGAGATTAACGGGCCTAGTGCAGTCGCCACCTTGCGGCGCTACAGATTGGCAGAAGGTTCACGTCAGGCAGAACCCCGACACCGGGATACGTTCTTATCCAGCCGTTCGTGCTTATGAGGACGAGAGTCCAAGCTGTGTGACAGGTAGCACCAGCGATAGTGAGTTAGTCAGCCATTCTGGAGGCACTTTGGGAGTTGAGCTTTCCACTCCGTCAGATGATTTTCAGAAGTTGTCGGATGGGAAAGGATTTTCAGTGGATGATCAAGGGTTACGAGCTGACTTCCAGCAAAGCATTAGTTTCAATGACAAGGAGCAACTAGCATATGTGTCGATTGCTGAGCTAGAGAGTGTAGAGTCTGTAGAGAATCCGCCAAAGGTGCTAACTAGGGTGGTTGTAGGTGCAGTTCACGACGGCTGCGGTTTGAAAGCACCGATGGGCGAGCTCAGGGAGCAGGTGTGGCATCTCCCGCACGATGTGTTCTCACAACCTGGTGGGAGAACACTAAGAGGGATCGTCGATGGACGCTCATTTTCTCGCCACCACTGGAGTCACTCGCATTCTGTGGGTGGATGTTGGCACCGTTGGAGGTGGAAGTGGGTTCTCCTTGCCGAGTGGTGGCAAAAAGGGGCATGAAACCCTACAGCAGGTGGTTTGTCGCGTCTGGTGACTTGCTGGCGTCGGCACTTTGTGTGACGTCATGAGTGCGTATCTGGTCAGCATGTGTTCTGCGTCCGCTCATAATTGTCACTGCGCTGAGGCTGATAGCACACATATTATTTTTCAAGCTCGTATTTGTTAGTCAAGAGGAAGGCAAACTTGGAAACTTCCTCGTCTGATTTGTTCGTGTTTGCAAACGGGCTTTTTCGTGTATTGACCGCCCTGCGGATGGTCAATGGGGGAGTGTAAGCGCCCGTTTGCAGCCCTGTTGGCAAAGTATCAGTCGTATTGTTGAGAGCGCCGAGGACGGGATCAATGTGTACTGTCGGTTTGTACTCCTGCCGCTAGACGGCTGGCGGCCCGTGGTAAACTTGGGTCAGGCCACTGACGTCACGTGACGTGAGCCTAGTGCTGAGGTTTAATAATTGCTTAGCATTTGGAATAGGCGTGATTTGCTCTGTTTCGTAGAATATTCTAGATAGGCGGTTCTTGAGTCGTGATAGGTCTGAGGCTTCAGTAGGAGGTGCGATGATTTCGATAGTGCGTATTGTGTGTAGGGACTTTGACTGACGTCATGCGAATTGCTGCGGGCGCTATGTGGCGACCTGGGTCGGCTGTCGAGGGGCGTTGGTCTTTTCGCTGACGGACGCTGTGGTGACAAGATGTGCGTAGAGCCCGGCTGGCCTCCGTAAGTAGTTTATGGCACGCTTATCAATGTGATTTGCTATGCGTGATATGCTTTGATATTGAGTTAAATCAGAAATTTTCCATACGAAATTTTCTGGATTTTCGAGTTATCTTTATATATTTGTAACGACACGTTTAACTCGTAGGTCTCTGGCGGCCATGTGACTATTTGTGAGCCGTGATCCCGAGCCGGTGGGGTCCCGTGATGGAGCCAGATGTCTGTGTACGGCGAGATGTAGAAGCTGCGCGTTGCTGTCATCTATGGAAGCGCAACGAGTCGGTACGTTTAGATTGCAAAAGTGTTGTGTTTCGGATTAGCGCCTAGTAGGTAACGTCGCTCAATAATTGTGAAGTTATGCTTCAAGGTATTAGTATGATGGATATTTAGAGTTGGTCGTGGAACGGATTAATCGATAATTACGTTATATTTGGCTCGAAGTGGCGTCCCTGTGAGCATGGGGGTTTTTCCGAATTGTGATGCTCGTTTTCGTCCGCAGAAACGGAATAAAACCGTCTCGTAAGAAATGGTTTTCCAGTCTTCGAGCTGCCCTTTCGAGATCGGCGCGCGGCACTTTACACCACTCGTCAATCACATTTTCTGACATAAATTTTACACTCAACTCCCTAGCAGGAAACAAGTTTTGGGACACTGCACAAAAAGGACCAAATTTTAGTCGTTGTTCTTTTAAAAAACCATTTTTCGCTTTTTTCGCAATTTTTTCTCAATTTAGCCCCCCCTCCAAAACATTGGTTTGGCCCTCTCTAAAAGTTGCTCCTGGATCCACCAATGGGCTTAACCTACAAAATCAAAGTATCTCCACCGAAACCTCTGAGCAACATGATGACATAGGTACCAAGGTACTGGCATCTAATCTTCAAAGATGCTGGCTGCTCAATATTCCCGTCCCAGTTTCACGAAATTTGCAAACATTTCCCAGTTCACTACCGCTCAGGTTCCACCACAAGGGCCTTGGGTTCCACTTCTCACGATTTTTGGTTCCACGGAGTTGAAGATACCTTACAGACAGTAAGACGCGAAAAGACGACCTTGCCCAAAAATGCGTCGCATTTTCGGTAAACTATTTTTGTTTACCATTACTTCTACCACTGGCACGCTTTGTTTGGCAACATTTGAAAAAGTGCATGCAAAAATGAGCGATCAATAGAAAAAGAGCAAAAAATCAGATATTTTCTTTAAATGATCAATTAAAAAATACAAGTCATTTTCAAAAATACAAGTCAAAAATACAAGTCATCAGTTAAAAATATTATTTAATCTCCTTAGTTAGAAGGGGTAATTTCATTCTGGAATTGAATTACGCTGTATTTAATATCTACGCCGCTTTCGCGTAAATGTCGCAGCTCTTCATGAAGCGTGATTCTGTGTACGGCGTAACTTTGCCAACGAGTGTGGTGTAAAATAGTCGCATTTCCACACCTTTGATGAAATGAGACCCAGCTCCACTGCCTTTACGGTCACGATGGAACGCCGGCTACCGTGCGGCGCGGAAGGGCAACACGAAAACAATAAGGACGAACTTCGTTTTTCAAATAAACCTGTAGTTCATATTACTTTAAGTTTCAAAATATTTTGTAGATTAAATTCTTCGAATTCTTGTACGCTGTATTTCATTTCCAGGGGTAAACAAATATTTCTGTCATCATGTGCAGCATGCATTTAGCAAACAAATGATTCAGTGTGTTTGCATGACCATCAGAATAGTGTGGCCATGAAGAATGTGATATTTTCTGGGATTTTTTTGTTTGACAACTCTCCAAAGGTTTACATGAATAAATTTGCTGAACATTACCAATAATCTGCAAAAATAGGTAAGTGTCCATTGCAATGGCACTGTTTCATCCAAACCATTTCTTTTTAGAAAATTTTGGTCAACGCAAGATGCACCTGGCCCAAAGAGACACTTATCAATGTCTGCTATTTTCTTGACATATTTTAAGACATTTCAATTCAAGCCAATCAAAGACCATGGAAAATGTGAGCCAAATCGGCCAGTCTGCAAAGCATGGCAGCAGGCCAGAAGAGATGCACCAGTCGTCTAGAATTCACGCACAAATTCGCACTGCCAGCCACCCAAATGTCACACCAATTTGCAACAAACTGAGAAAAACGCACCCATCTCTACCTTCAGGAAACAATGCTTTCCCTCTCATCCCCAGCGCAATTTTAAGCCACAAAATGGTGGACATTTTGCATAATAGTCCCCCATGCTATGTCCACCAGTGAATGGCTCTGAACAGCCCAGTGCCCACCAGTCACCAGTCATTTGATGCTCTAGGAGTGCCCTTTTGGGTGGGAATCCGTGCCCTTTCCAGCTGAATATCCATCAGTACCAATTCATTAAAATATGCCCTGTTGATAAGGCCATTTCATTTTTCAAACAGTATTGGTTTTTGTCAAGTTTCGTGACTTTTCCCGTTCTATGGTCCAAATGGAGTCATTAGATGCCATTTTTATCGAAATCGGATAATATTTAGGCCTGTCTCATGGGACCTGAAGATATCGAGTTTTCGTTAAAAATGGCTATATTGAGGACCACTACGGCTTACACTGTAATGATCATAATAATTTCAAACATGTATTTCTTAAAGCCCGCTATTGCAAAATGTTCAGACAGTCATGATGGGGGCCATAGATTGTCGTAAACCAGGGGAACAAGGTCCCTGTCAGCTATGGTACAAAGGGAAATTTTCGTTTATGAGGTCTCGACCAGCATATTCTTGAGCTCACTACTGGAAATGCTTTGGTTGGTAAAATGCGTCAGAAACAGTTCTAGGCAGGACGTTACATTGCAGTTGCACATGCTGATCGTGAAATATATTGTCGGAGTGTCACAGCTGTCTTTAGGCGGTGTGAACCCCGGCAGGTCATACGCCTTAGTGGTGAGGAAGTGCGGGCACATGACGTTGTCGCTACTTTGGGAAGTGCACTCTCCCATGGACCATGCTTTGAAACTTCCTTGAAGACTAGGGAATTGGTCAATTGGAGCACGAGATATTAAGATTTTAATGAAATTCGCAAAAATTCAGTCCTCCGGCAGAAGAGCAAAAACTAGGTCAAAATTCTACGTTTTTATGTTTTGCTTTCGCAACTATGCCTAAGCACAAGAAAATTTACCTGACTTCCCCTGGGTGACTGCCTTTGAGGTAACTGAAACGTGCCTTTGCATATTTCGAGCATTTAAGTTGGCGGACATTTTCCGGGAGCTTTTTCCCTCCGTCAGAAAAACCGGTTTTTGGCAGACTAAATGTTGTGATAGGACCTCCAATTTTTTTCTTTGGTGGCCCGTATCACTATTTCAAAACCCACCGTATTTCAAGTTTGTATCTTGAAAGGTAAAAATTAGAAAATATAAGATATAAAAAGTTTAATCAAAATTTCTCCTACACTATTTCGAATTTCGACTCAGGGGCTTCAGCTCGGGTGGATACGAGTGATGGGCTATCACCCTACAAAATTGCACAGCTCTGGCATCAAGGCAGGACAGACAACAGACAGACAGACAGACCACAAAGAGACCGGTAAAGCGGCCAGATTAGAACCACTCTGAGAAATACTATTACGCTGCGCTCCATGCATTTCGTCATGTGGTCCTGACAAGATCTGCCTCAAATCAGCAGGGTGACAGGAAAAGCCTTCCGTAACAAGCAGAGAGTAACAAGAGAAACTGCAGAGGGTAAAGCTTATTTTGGCACATTTGGGTGAAGGAAGTGAAGGGTAGCGTCATTAATGGGGATTAAAAATGTTTTAACATGCGCATTGACGAGAGGCGGCGGGTACCCACCCCCGTCGGTTTTTTTCGGAGATGGCATAAAAACGGCGGCGCGTATCACCACCGTACTTTACATACCTTTTCTATCATCATTTTTTACTATCATCATCATTTTTACAACTTTTCTCACAATTTTAAGGTTAGGTCATCTCAGGTCAGGTCACCAGTACAGGCCAAGTGACCTGACCTAAAACAAAGTTCAAGATAGCATAAGTGGGGACAGAGTGAACTTATCCAATTGAAACTCATATTACCTTATGGGCGCACCAAGTTCTCTAAACCATGTTACAGTATTTTTGATATCGATGACCTAAGGTCAGGTATGAGCCATGACCTCACCATTGGAAATACATGGGAAAATGGTTTTAACCGAACAACTTGATAACTGATGGTGATAGAGCATTTATTTTTACTGCATTCGATTTTCCCCGTATTTGCACTTCTAATGATATGCATTTTATCTCATTTGACCTTAGCCTGACCTCAGGTCAGGTCAAATCCTTGATTTGACATAGCAAGGTCATATTATGTATCATTTGATTCAGCTTGCTGTGAGGATTCATGTAGTCCAAATTGTTTTGCTCTATCTTTACTTGTTCCAATTAAGTGACCGAAAACCTTCATTTACTTGTTATCCCTATGACAGCATGTTTTGACCTCTGGTGACCTTCAATGTGACCCGACAAAAAAATGATTCAAATATTTTCGATGGAGAAGTGGATGGGTTACCCAGTGCCTTCTACCGTTTTCGCTGCCTAGTGTGGTTCTTGAGATCTTAGGGTGGCAAGTATCCACTCCTGTCAAAGCGAACGTGGCTCAGACCCCTGTCAATGTGCATGTTAAACTGTTACAACTCTATTCTGACCCATAAAAAATGTCATTGAAACCACAATCAGTGGATTCTGGTCCTCAGTCCAATCCTGATCGCCTCTCAGTCATGGAATTCAATACCATAGCCAGGCTTGACAATTGTGCCATGTTCCCTTTAAATGGAGTGTCCCACTTTTTTAATGGGTTTCGAACTGAGATAGCAGTTTTGTAGAGCGTGTTGAGAAACTACCATTGGCATATTTGATTTCACCCAAAGCTCTTGATATAAAATTTCTGCCAGCTTTAAAGTCCAAAGTAAAGGGGCCTATTGGCTTATTTCAAACCCTGAAGGAATACCTTCCATATGGTAGCAGTAATCTGACTGGTCATGAGCCTTGAGCCTCACCCACTCACTGAAAATACCATGCTAGTGAGTAAACCAGCATATAACTGCCTGTGGGCCAACAACCTCAGGCAAGTTAATGTCCAGTACCCAGTCTGCAAAGTATGGCAGCAGACCAGACGAGTCGCACCAGCCATCTAGAATTCTCGCACAGCCAGCCACTTAAAATTTGCACCAATCTGCCATATACCTGGGAAAAGAACACACTCATCCGTACCCACATGATCCAATGCTACCTCTTTTATTAGTTATTTAGTTCTATGAGGCCCCTCCTGTGTCTTTACAACCATCCTTCCATTATTTGTTTGGTATTCAGTGTTGCTTCGCTCAGACCAGTCTTACAAATTCACACCAGGTTGATAAAATTCGCACCACTCGCTTCTGTCTCCAAGAACACTCGCACCGACAAGATCTCATCGAAAGTGCCATACTTTGCACACTGGTCCAGTACAATGTGCAGTTGGGCCAAATTGCACTTAATAGCTTCTACTCACTCAATCACATCATTCCTCCCCTGTGCTTGCCCAAACCTGTGTTTCAATTTTTTGTCAAAATTCAACTCTGAAATAGTTTATTTACATCAGGCATGTGAATAATTGTTCAAACTCTGCATAAGCACAGCTGCCGCAACAACATCTGACGTTCAGTTTTTGCACCAGTGCTTCTTGTACTACACACAAATTGTGTCAAGTGGAAATGCTGCGAATGGGCTTTTACAGCAAGTCGGTATTATCGCAGTAGGTGGATCACATCTCGCGGTTCAAAAGGATCACATCAGAAGGTCCACAGTTCATATGTTCTATCGCTCAAAATGTCTAACTTAAAAAAGTCAAACATTCAAAAGGTCCAAAGAGGCGTGCTCAGATGCATGAGAGTGGGGTGCATGATAACGCAGAGGCGTGCTAAGGCACCTGATAATAGGAGGCTATTAGGGTTAGGTTAGGTTAGGTTAGGTTAGGTTAGGTTAGGTTAGGTTAGGTTAGGTTAAGTTAGGTTAGATTAGACTAGGTTAGGTTAGGTTGGGTCAGGTCAGGTCAGGTCAGGTCAGGTTTAGGTCAGGTTTAGGTCAGGTCAGGTCAGTTCAATTGTGTATGCCCTTGGTCCCTATTTCCTAGTCTGGGGATATCACGCCTCTTTCCTGAATCTGAGTGCACCTCTGGTCTGGGTACCACTTAACACTACTCAAACTTCCCCTCCTTCTGTCTGTTTCATCTCTAGGGATTTTCTTGCAGAATTTTGGGATATTTCTATGACATTTCGAAAAGTGGTACCCAGACCAGAAGCGCACTCAGATTCTGGAAAGAGGGTTGATATCCCCAGACTAGGAAATAGGGACTTAGGGCATACACACCTGACCTGACCTGAACTGAACTGAACTGAACTGACCTGAACTGAACTGACCTGACCTAACCCCCATAGCCTCCTATTATCAGGTGCCTTAGCACGCCTCTGGGGTATCATGCATCCCACTCTCATGCATCTGAGCACGCCTCAAGGACTTTTCCGAATGTTTTCTACTATTTTAAAGTTAGACATTTTGAGCGGTAGAACATATGACCTGTGGACCTTCTGATGTGATCTTTTGAACCGCGAGATGTGATCCACCTACTGCGATAATACCCAGCAAGTCTATAATCATCATTATTGAAACTGTCTTTTGGATGACATCACTTATTGTTAGAAAAGAGGAGATATTTCTGCTTTAAGGCAAATGGAAGTGGGCAAAAATGTTGTTTCCTGATTTTCAGACCTCCCTTGTTCTTTTTAGTTTCAACAAAATGGTCCATTCCCTTTAAGAATCTAGACCAGAAATCCCCCAGCTAGAACCGGTATTATGGTAGTAGGCAGATCACATCTCACGGTTCAAAAGGATCACATCAGAATGTCCAAAATTCAAAGGGTCTAATGTTCAGAGCTTCTACCCTTTGAAAGTTAGACCTTATGAATAAGAAGTCCAACGTTCAAAAGGTCCAAAGAGGTGTGCTCAGATGCACGAGAGTGGGGTGCATGATGCCGCAGAGGCATGCTAGGCACATGATAATAGGAGGAAATGAGGGTTAGGTTAGGTTAGGTTAGGTTAGGATATGTTAGGTTAGGTTAGGTTAGGTTAGGTTAGGTTAGGTTAGGTTAGGTCAGGTCAGGTGTGTATGTCCTTGGTCCCTATTTTCTAGTCTGGGGATATCACCCCTCTTTCCAGAATCTGAGTGCGCCTCTGGTCTGAGTAACACTTAATGCTACTCCTCTAACCCTCCCTCCTGTCTGTTTCACCTCTTGGGATTTTCTTGCAGAATGTGGGGATATTTCTAAAACAACCTAACCTAACCTAATCTAATCTAATCTAACCTAACCCTCATTTCCTCCTATTATCATGTGTCTTAGCACTCCTCTGCAGCATCATGCACCCCACTCTCATGCATCTGAGCACGCCTTTTTGGACCTTTTGAACGTTGGACTTCTTATCCAAAAGGTCTAACTTTCAGTGTAGAGCCTATGAACATTAGACCCTTTGATCAGTGAACCTTCTGATGTGATCCTTGTAACCAGGAGATGGTCATCTGCCTTAGACTAGCCATAATACCGCTAGAACCTGCTTCAGAGCCTTAGCCTGACAAGATTCCAGCCCAATTTATTTGTTTGCCATTTTTATTTTGTATTTTGTCCTTTTTGTACCATTGTTGCTGCTTCTTTGCTGGCAGTTTCATGCTTTTGCTGCCTCTATCTGTTATTATTTGATATAATCTGATAGCATGCTCGCCTACTTCTTTTTGTTCTACACTACATGTCAATGAATGTTTCTTATTCTGGTTTTACTTTTGCCTGTTTTTCTCATGTCATATTTTGCTGTTCTCTTCCTTTTCCTCTGTGCTCTGTACGCAAAAAATGAAATAAAAAATCATAATGATGAAACTAATAAAGGGCAATGTACCTATTAGATGTATTTACAATGCTACAAATTAACAAATGAAGTCTGGAACACACAAATATGAGAAGCCTTTGCATAGTTCCCCCAGAATGAGTAGAGCTTTACTTATTAGAAAAGTCGATTTAACAGGAAACGAAAACTAAAGCAAAACAAGAAATGACTAGGTACTCACCAAAACGGGGAGAAAGCCCTGCACCTCATCACCACTGAGCTAAGGAACGTATAAAAAAATACATCAAGGGAAAGAAAAAGCTGCATTAAAGAAAAGAGGACGGATATAAGTGAAGGCCAGTCACAGTAATTCTGTGCCACCATGATAAGCCTCCACGATCACCGAGTATGTTTTACAGGAGACAAAACCAACGCATCCAAAATATTTGAGGAAAAACAGCGTTGCAATTGCTGGTTCAAACATATTTAGGAAACAAAACAAACCATCCCTGAGACATAAATCAGCAACAAATTCCAACACTTACCAGTCACAGGAGCAATTTCAACAACTACGAAAGGTGAGTCGGTGAGTCCGTACGTTTTTAGCCACCAAGCCTGGAGCGCTGAAATCGTCAACTTTGTGCAAGCACGTGGTCTACTCCCTGGTGATGAGGCACCACGCATGACGTCATTGAGGCGTTAGTTTATCCGTTTATGCGTTGCCCTAACCAAAATGCACGCAGTAACAACACATTGCAGGTTACCAATGTGCCACAGCGACTTGGATATTTGTTTAAGACACCAACATTTCTGCTGTTAAGTTCCACAGGACGTTGCAAGGAGGGAAAATCAAAGAACTGGTAATTGAAAATAACGTACCAAAAGTTATTAGAATTAAAGCTTAGTACCAGTTTCAGTATAGTGTACGTGAAATATGCTAGAAATGGTACTAGTTAAGTACACTCTTATAAAATAAATACGAACGGCTGTAGCTGGTGACTGTAATATTTTTGTACCCAAAACAAGCAATGGCGCAGTGAGGCTTTGATTGCTGTCAAGATTGTTGGTGTCAAGACGTCTGTTGCTGTCAAGCCGTCTGGCGCTCTACAACAAGCGTTCCACCATCACCAGTCGCGAGATCCAGACGGCCGCCCGTCTGCTCCTGCCCGGTGAATTGGCCAAGCACGCTGTGTCGGAGGGCACCAAGGCTGTCACCAAGCATACCAGCAGCAGGTAAATTTGCATGGGTGCAGTGTTTGGTCTCGCGTTCGTCGGTGATGCTGCTTCATTTTCATCAATCATTTCTCCTCATGCTCATCAATCTCGGCGACTGACGAGACTCCCGCGTCGCAACCAATTGTTGTAGTCCATTCATTCGTTCATTCGCTTTTGATAGCTTTCTTAGGATACTGATGCTATTACAATTATTCGTCATGTAGCTCTTATCATATAAAGGAAACAGGTGCAATTTCGGCCAGTAGGGGAGTGCAGTTTAGGGAGGGGGCCTAAACCCATGTCTGCCTCTCCTCCTGGAATGGGGGGGGGTGGGACGTGCGATTTGGGTGCTCGACAGACCTGGTATAACCTACCTCTCCAAGTAGGTACATGATCGCTCTCTCCTGGGGGGAGCGAAGATTTAACTACTCTACAGACCTAGTTTAAACATTTTTTCATAATAAATTATCCGGCCTTTGGGGGGGCAAAAGATTGTTTGGCCCCCTTCCAGCACGCTTGGGGAGGGGAAGCATGGCCGGGAAGCCCTCCCACTGCGTCCGCCAATGACTGCCGATAAATATGAGTGTATTGAGGGCTGGTAGGGGTGCAGAGGTAAGGATCCTTGCCTCTACCGGCCACGTCGACGTGGGAAGCGGGGGGGGGGCAGTGAGAGCAGCTTAATAATAATTTCTGGAGTTTAAATACGCACCAACTGCCAGGGTCATACGGCGTCACCAAATCTCACCCTGTTGGAAGGGATTTTGGGGATCAGATCGACTTATTCAGAGGCTCCGCCAGGACTTGAACCCGGGACCGGTGGCTTAGAAGACAAGGGCGCTATCCACTAAGCAACCTCATCCCCGTGAGAGCAGCTTCCTCTTAGCTTTACGGACATGGGGGCATTACCCCCCCCCCACTCAACCTTTGGAAAACATTCCCAAAAGGTGTTCTGCGCCGGTCGAAGTTATATTTTTCGAAGAACATTTTCATAAATTAAAGAGCAGTTTTCGTGCCATGCGCTGTTTGCTGCTGTTGATGTCTTTGGGGCACTTGCTATATTTTTTCAGCTGACCGCTCTTTCTCTAGTGAAGCTGTTTTCGCTGCGGGTTACTCTGCAGATGATACCCGCTGCTCTCCGGGTCTTAGCACTAAAATTAAGGCCACTTAAATAGTTGTTGGAGGGTAAGTTTGGCATCCCACTTCAATATATGTACCTATTCCAGTCCTTACTCCCAAGGGCGCCGTCACGGAATTTTTGCATGGGGGACGAACCCAGGCTGGTGCTGACAGGGGGAGGCGAATTTTGAGCCAATTCAGTACCTGACAGCATTAATGACGATTGACCCAAAATGTTTTTTTTGGGCGGACGTCCCCCGTGGTTGGCCAACAGCGGGGTCGCGTCCCCGTCCCACCCCCTCCCGCTTTCGGTGCCCATGCTTACTCCGTCGATTGGAATTTGTTCTATTGTAGTTTTTAGAATGAAGACAAATTCGTCTGCCTCACAGACATTTAAACATCTGCGAAGGCGGCAGGACAGGGGCGGGGCACCGTGACCCCCCCATTCCTCGGACGGACAATGGAGCACCACAATCCTTAGTATAAACTTGTTTGTTTAGAAAATACGATATTCAGAAGGCCCAAACTGTAAGCTATTGAAATTCTCCGTCGATTAAAATTTGTTCTGCTGTAGTTTTTAGAATGAAGACAAATTCATCTGCCTCACAGACATTTAAACATCTGCGAAGGCGGCAGGACGGGGGCGGGGCACCGTGCCCCCCCTCCCCCACTCCTAGGACGGACAATGGAGCACCGCAATCCTTTGTATGAACTTGTTTGTTTAGAAAATACAATATTCAGAAGCCCCAAACTGTAAGCTACAAAAGTATAACCTTACTTTCCCTGTACACAAGATATTTCCCAAATTATAAGCTATATGAGGATTAGATTATAAACTTAGGTTTTAGACTTGCAAAACAGCCGCAGCGTTCTCCATACCCAGCAGAAAATGAAAATATTCCGTTCCAGGGATCCAGTGCATGAATAATCCAACATAGCTTTACCTTCACATTTTTAAGGTCTGTCGACCGCTCGGTTTTTACCCACACATGCAATTTACTGGTAATTACCTGTTGACATCCGACGCTGTGGTGATTTTCGGACACTTCTCAGAAACTTCAACTCACTAAAAACAGGTTGGAAAGAGTAGCTATCACAAACGTATCGTTTGTTCGTGGACGATGCTGAAACTGGGCCAATAATTTAGCACACCAACATGACAGCACGGTCTTTTTCTTATCTGCCCCTGGAAAGAAGGCAGCAGCAGGTAAATACCTACCCAACGCGAGTCCCCTTTATAAATCTCCTATAACATTTACTTTCTTTCAGACATTTAGGAAGAATATTAGGGCCAGGGGCCAAAAAGGTGTCACAATTGAAAATTTTCAAACCATAGATGTGTCACCAGCCCAAGTTGTTGAAAAACGTTGCAATTTCAAATTACAGGAGCCAATTTCGGCGATTTGTTCGGTTATTGATTTAGAGGAAACATGTCGGCTAATTTTTGTCACCTTGCCTACTTTGGACTGTGACCATTTAGAAAGCCAAAATGGTATGTTTTTCAAACTCTGTTAGGGTCATAAAACTCAAGTTATTTCTATGTTTGACATCCTAACTTACGAGCAGCATGGAACTTTCCAGAAAATTAATTTTGCTCTCCCGCCATATTTTGGCCCTTCATAAACATGTTCGCTAAGCTTCACAATCCTTCCAGCCGTTCATCCTAGCCCAGGTAACTCGAATTTGGGAGAGACCAACCAGGCCGAGGGAAGTGTGGAGCGCGCCATTGGCATAACTTCTCTGAGTGGGGAGAACATTGTTGATGGGAGAGGACGGGGTGTATAAGCTCTTACAGTGGGTCCCATTTTGCAATTGGTGAAAGTGAGATGTTTGTCCTATTCTGCAAAGTTTCCGTTTTACCACACCTTGGGCGAAACGTTTCTAGTGGTCCTTCGTAGGCATGCTTTTGCCTTTAGAAACCTTATTCGATTTGTGGGCTAGTCGGAATTAATGTTTTTATATGATGGTACCAAGCCATACTTTTTCCGCATTTGGAGGGTCATGATCCCTTCCCCCTTCCCCTGGATCCATCAGTGCATTCAAGCGTTTTAGACATCACAGTTATTAAAAGTGTGAGATGGGGCTTACACAGGTACGGACACTGGAACACCACACAAGTCTGAGCCGTTAACAAATTTTGAAACCGGTACTTCAGCCATCTTGACTGGATGAAACTGGCACCGCTACCTGCGTTGCTTCTTCAAAATGGCGAAACAGCAGCCCGCTCCTCCGCTTCTCCACTACTGCCAATTTTATTAAAACGTATTTTAAGGCGCAACCCGAAAATAGTTCTTCGTTTTTTTAAATAAATGTCAAGGATACTAGGTACTTTGTATTGGTTCATTAGATTAGGAAGAATCTATTCTATTGTAAAATATACAAATAATCTCACGCAAAATATTAATTCTCCTTTTGTTTTTCTTTCTGGAGGAGAAAAACATTGCTCGTAAACTCCACCTTTTATCGTTTAAGGGTGGCAGTCCCCTTAAAGGGAGATGCGCGAAATAATTATAATTGTGGTTTCTCGCTATTTGAAAAATCCTGATTACGAAACTGTCAATTGTTTTTGTATCTTCTGCAAAATTTTGGGGGCCACTCACTTATTATCGAAATAGGTTAACAGTTCCAATAAAATGCTGAAACCTTCACCCATCACTTAATTTTCAAAAACTGTTTAAAGTTGAAAAGTAATGTTTTTTGCAATAAAACTATCTGTTCTCCTGTATTTGTATTCAAATTAACTTTACAAAGCCTATAAAAATACAAAATGAATAAGTTTGCCCTAGAAATGGAAAAAAACATAATGACTCAAGTCTTCAGCCGTTTCGTACCTCGGGTCTGGAGTCGTTTTCTGCATCAGCCCCAGGATGACAAAACTTTTGCGTCAGAAAGGTCACTGGACCCCCTATGAGGTGGCTGTGCGTTCTGATTGGTCAATTGGGATTTCTAAAAAGTCCTATATTTTTGTTTTGATATTATTTTTGACTGTAGCTTTTTTAGAATAACTTCTTATTTAATAGTTTTAAACTTTCAAGTCACTGCTTAGGAAAAATGGGACCGGTTTTTAGAGAATTTGATAGCCTTAGCCGGGGTACGTCATTTACATCGATAAAAGGTGTACCGGTAAAGTCGTCCAGAAATATTGACTTTGAAGGCAATTTTAAGGCATTTGCAGGCCGAACTCGCAAAAATAAGAATAGGACTTCTAAAACAACTTTTTGTGACCTTTTGATCTAGCCAATAAAAATGTTTTTCGCGTATCTCCCTTTAACAGGCTGTCGGTAGTGGTTTTGAATTCTTTGAGTTCGCTACCCGCCATTGCGCTACTTTTTGGCTCCAGAAACCGCTACCACCACTCCGTTACCATTTAACCCTCGCCCACCGGGGCCATCGATGGCCCCCTAAGGTTTGCGGGTAGCAGAAAACGAAGAGCCGCAGCACCGCGGTTGAGGGCCTACCTCTCACTGCATCATTTTCCCACCATCCTTGAAATTTTTACCCCGGGTCACCCAAGGTCAGGTCACCAGACGAGGTCAACCAAGGTCACCTCACTTCAACTTTAGAGCTCTGTAAGAGCTACATTTTAAATTAAATCGATTTGAAACTTTCACACTTTATGTCCCCTCCAGGGTCTACAAGGTTATATCCGGGATTTTTCCATTTCGTGCCCTGAGGTCAGGTCACGAGGTAACCTCTCCCATTGAAAAAAGATGGGGAAAAGCTGTCTTATAATATAAAAGTCACAAAAGCGATTGAAAATGCTCATATTGATCAGAAAAGCGTTCTTGGACACCCTTTCACGGATTGCAGGGCCATATGTGCCCCTTGACCTCTCCAAGGTCATCCAAGTTCACCGGGGTCAAAAACAGTATTTTGACAATAACTTTTGACCTAATTAAGCTAGAGCCTGAAACAAACACCATTGTGTTTGTCTCGTCACTGGCTTTCATTTGATATACGGCTAGGTCACTTTGTGACCTTCCGTGACCTCAGGTCATTATAGGTCACGAGGTGACCTCTTGAGGTCAAACCACTGGCGGGAGGTCTTTACGTTTCACATAGCGGAAAAAGGACTGACAATTTCCTATCAAATGTACTTTACCAAGACCTCAATAGCTCTAATGGCATAAGAGTTATGCCCAGTTTGCTTAAGCATTGCATATTTGAGTGAAAATAGCCGATTTTGACCTAATTTGACCTCTGGAGGTCAAACCATTGACCTGAGCACTAAAACATGTGAAGTAATTTCTTACTGAATTCACGCGAGCTTTCTATTGCACTTTGCAGATTTGCGCTACCGCCCATATTTTCGGAGTTAGAAGGGGGCCATCGATGGCCCCCGGTGGGGCGAAGGTGGCGCTGGACCCCCGGTGGGGCGCGGGTTAAGCAGTCCGTAAGTAGCGGAATAGCGGAGTAGTGGACCGAAGTCGCGGGCCGCCCGGCGCTGGACCACAGTGCACTGTGTACAAATGTCTGAATCGTATACGATTCTGGGAAAGTTGGCAG
This sequence comes from Lepas anatifera, assembly GCA_034440635.1. NCBI lineage: Eukaryota > Metazoa > Arthropoda > Thecostraca > Lepadidae > Lepas > Lepas anatifera. The sequence goes on along the minus strand of JAOTON010001680.1, from coordinate 1,532,312 downwards.
GACATCTTGCTGTGACTTGCACGGGCAGCGGCTGCGCCTGTTCCAGGCTTCCCACTAAAGCCGTTGGGCATTTCACTCGACAGTGAGTATGGTAATGCGTACGGGGACGGTCTTGTTCCACGGCTTTGTAGTGCGCCGCGGTGCCTTTGCTGGCAGCTTCTCCCTGGTGCTGTGGCTGCAGATGATGTACGATCTGGGATTTGAGTTCTTGTGCAAAGTGTTTTCGTTGCCTGATCACTCACGCTCTTACGCTTCTTGTCAGCTGATTTCATTGCTCCTACCCGTGAACACTACCATAAAAGGAAGGAGCCGAGCCAAAGATGACGAGCCCGGCTGTGAGTATGAAGCAGTCCACGATGCGTCCGCTGTCTCTTCTAAACAACAATGGTTCAGAATGGAACTATGCCCATTGTTCGCTGATTTGCAGCCTTGAATGTGAATAGCACCCCAGGACTGGCCAGAAGCGCGGATAGAGCCGCGGGCTGGCTGGTATTGCCATAGTAAAAAGCCTGAGGGACGGACAGTGGTACACACGGGGTGGGCATTGTTCATACGGGGTCAGGGTAATTTCTGGGAACCAGTCCGCCGGCTCCAGGCCGACATCATGTTGCCGCAGCATTGGGAAGTGCTCTGGGAAAGAGACAGACTGTTCCACGCTCGCAGAGTCATCATCTACGCGCGCTGTTCCGCACACGCCCGGCAGGGTCGGAGCGCCGATCTGTTGGGGCACGCGGTCAGTCCGGCCGGCGGTGGAGACCCCCGTGTTGTGGGGAAGTCAGATGAGGGTGACTGGAAACAGACGGTTCGCTTTAGGCATACAGAGCATTCCAGCACATGCGTTAGTTTCGGAGGGTGTGAGAGTAAGCTCTTACCTTCCTAAGGGAGTGCCTTACGCAGCACTAGGAAGAGAAGCGCAACTTTTTATTTATATCTCAGCCGTGAATACATACATTATTTAGGTTGCAGAGCGGGTGAGCACGTGCATTGGGGAGGGGTCTAGCGTCAAGGTGCAGTGGATGGGAGTCCTAAAATGCTCCCCAGAGATATAAAAAACAAGGGGGTTAGAAAAGTGCCCATTTGGATTTGTGTGGGGGTGACAGTGATCTACATTATGGCGATTTTCCATTGACCTAGATAAATATCTTCAATATTAACACGCGCATTGACGGGGGTGGGTACCCGCCCCCTCGGGTTTTTCGGAGATTGGAAAAAACGGCGGCGCGTAGCTCCGCCGTACTTGGCATACCTTTTCTCCCATCATTTTTGCAACTTTTGTGAACAATCTAAAGTTAGGTCATCTCAGGTCAGGTCACCAGTACAGGTCAAGTGACCTGACCAAAAAAAGTTTAAGATAGCATAAGTCAGAACAGGGTGATCTTATCCGATTAAAACTCATATCACATAATAGGCCCACCGAGTTCTGTAAAATATGTTGCGGTATTTTTTATATCAATGCCGTAAGGTCAGGTACGAGCCATGATCTCTCAATTGGAAATACAAGGAAAACATGGTTTTAACTGAATAACTTAGTAATGGATGGTGATGGCGCGTTTATTTTTATTGCATTATATTTGCCTTGTCTTTACGGTTCTAATGCGGCATTTTATCTAATTTGACCTGGACCTAACCTCAGATCAGGTCAAATCCTTGATTTGACCTAGCAAGGTCATATTATGTATCATTTGATTAGGCTTGCTACGAGGATTCATAAAAATCAAGTAGCTAATGTTCTCTATCTTTACTTGTTCAGATGTAATGACCGAAAACCTTCATTTACATGTTACCCCCATGGTGGCATGTTTTGAACTCTAATGACCTTATAGGTGACCTGACAAAAAAATCGTTGAAATGTTTCCGATTGAGAAGTAGATGGGCTACCCAAACCCATTTACCGTTTTCCGCCTTCCAGCGTGGTTCTTGAGATTTTAGGGGAGGCGGGTGCCCGCCCCCCCAGTCAAAGCGAAGGTGGCTCAGACCCACCTTCGCTTGAGAGCAGCTTCCTCCTGGCTTTGCGGACGTGGGGGCATTACCCGTTAATGCGCGTGTTAAAAGTGGTCGTAAAGGTCAGATCTGGGTCGTGCTGGAGACCTTTGGGAAATACCGTGGTCATGCCGAAAAACCCGATAATACACCAAAGGTGAACGAAGGTCAAAGAAGGAATGTCCCAAAAGATACTATTTGAAAGTTTGAAGTCAAAACCATTAACCTTTGACGTAAAAATATGATATGTTTCCAACAATGTGCAATATAACTGTCACTAGAGCAACCTTTAGGCGGGAAATGAAGATAAGACCTTAAAAAATTGACCTTAGCCCGTGACCTGGACATTGAGTAGCCTTAAATGTGAAGTCATAGCATAACATACGTCATGCTGAATAATGTTATCTGACCAGAATATAATAATAAAACGGAATAATCTCAAATGACCAGGGTCAATGACCTGGACCTGTGGCCTTTGACTTTGACCTTCATTTGGTGTGACTGGCAAATAGCCCGATTTTATGACGTTGTTACGTGTCCACTCGGTCTACAGTGCAGGCAAACTGGTGTGACCGCGCGATTTATTTTATTTCTTATATTAATTTTATTAGGGCCACTTCCAATAGGCACACTTGCCCAATTACCGGGAGTATTGGCGTGGGTGTTTAAGGATCCTCTCCACCGGTTGATGGGATACGGAAGGCGGTTTCCCGCCGTGAGGATGCACCCACGTTAATCCATGCTGTCCGATCTGAAGACCGGCAACGAAGCCACTAGGCCACCCGGCCCATTGCCCGATTGCGATGTTCTCAAAATATAGATCTAACTTTGAGGGCCAATAGGTCAGAATATTATTTACCGATTTCTAAATACCTTCACCAATCGACGCACTCAGTGGCGGATCTAGCCGGAGGGTTTTGGAGGGGCAAACCAAAGTCGAAAAGCAAAAAAAAAAGTCGTGCATTGCAAAATTGCGTTACAATATGCCTTTTCGGTAGGATTTTGGGAACTGGAGACGAAAAGAAAAAAAGAAAAAGAAGCTACGGGGTGAAAAATATGGACTCAAGATACTTTTTTTCCTATCCAAGCCCCAACATTTACACTGAACTTCACTAATTCTGTTTGAAGTTGAGAGTTAAAGCACCAAAATCTTGCTTACAAGCTAAAAAGGAGTCGGGGAAAAAGGAGGTCGATCGCTTGGGGGGGCAAAACATAGTTTTGCCCCGAGCTTTTCCGTTTGGGGGCAATTACCTTTTTGCCCCCCCTGGATCCGCCACTGGCCGCACTCATGAATTCACTCAAATAGCGTTTTCTGGCGGGAAACGGTTCTCCTGACACCTTAGCAAAATAGATGGGAGACACTTTTTGATCCCTCCACTGCGCTGCGTGTTAAACTGATAGATAGTGGGGCCCTCTGTAGCATGGGCCCCACTATTTTCACAACCAGTGTACTAGGCATCCTATGTCTAATCTGCGTCTGTTGTGTATTTTACTGTATTTTGCCGTCCAAGGAAAGAAAAGCTCATGTTACATTTGGAATATTTTACAAAAGAACACTTTTCCGTTCTGCTTTACATTCGTGAATCCTTAGTCTGATGTGAAAAAGGCGATATAACCCACAATTTTGCATGAGTTTTATTAAATTGTTTTATAATTAGATGCAGTTCGTCTTTCTGCATTGGGTGATTCCAAGGTCTCAAAATCGAGAAGAATGTGACGTAGGGTTTTCTTCCGTAGGACGGCAGTATTCTTTAAATCTTACTCCACCCAGAGGTGTGTAATCAATCAGGGGTACCCCGGCACCCCCAATGATGAACTGGGCACCCCCAATGGTGATTTGTGATTTGTGGGCACCCCCAACCAAAATATGCAGCGAAGTCCAATGAAGTGCTTAAAGAAGAGGAAATGTTCAACAAATGCGTTCTACAGTGTTGTAATGAAACTGCGTCTAGCCTTCAGCCTGATCTTTTACCAAGCAACGGAAATCCTCAGACTTAATGAACAGTGGCGGATCTAGCCGGTAAGTTTGGGGGCAAGCTAAAGTCGATAAAAAACGTCACGCAGTGGGAGTATGCCACAATTTAACTAGGTGGTAGGTTTTGGGGGTAAGCCCAAGAGCGGATAAGCAAAAAGAAAAACCTCGCAGGGTCAAACATATGACCACAAGTTGCTTGTTTTGCTATCCAAGGACCAATGTTTACACTGAAGTTGACTGGTCCTGTTTGGGGTTGAGAGTTGCAGCACCAAAACCTTGCTTATATACTAAGAGGGAGTCAGGGCAAAAGGAGGTCGAAAGCTTGAGGGGGAGGCAAAAACACAGTTTTGCTCGAAATTGTCCGTTTGGAGGGTGAAAATGTCTTTTTTCCTGGATCCACCACTGATAATGCACAATTCGCACTGATTGTACCTACCTGCAAGAGAACTTATTGCAAACTCCATGCTTACGCAGTGATGCAGTCCATAAGATACAGCAAAGTAGAAGTTATTCACGATAGCTGAATTACGTGCATATTTTCCACTACACAATTCGTTCACACATTGAAAAATATATTTCAAATCAACAAAAGGCGCAGCATCATGGGGACCTTTGGTCTGTGGTGCCAGCTGTTTTTAAACATTTGTACAAATGTTTTCATATTTTTGGCATCGACTTATTACTTACTGTCCAATATCGATAAGCAGCGCCTCTTCCCCCGCGTTTCTGCCGGCTGATATCATGCCATGACGTGACAGTCCGAGGGTCTGCTATACTTTTTATTGAGATACAATAGTGTTACCAAAAATGTAAAATGAGAAGCTGGTTGCACGACTAACCATTGTACAAATAATCAAGTACAAATCAAAATCCAGGATAGCATTGCTCACAATATAAAACACTGGTTCTTCATTTCCCTATACTGATCACACCTGCACCTGAAAAACAATCCCCTGAATCAATCCTATTCCCTAAGAATTGTTAGGAATAGACATAAGTATGTTTGGTTAGCATGTTTTGATATTTTGCAAATACAGTTATTTGGCTTTTATTGATTCACAAGGTGAAATGATAGCATTTATGAGGCACATAAAACGAAAAACGCAGCAATAAAACCGAAAGTTGGTTCTTTGTCTGGTATGAGAGTCTGTGTTTCAAGTAATAATGCGTTTGCTGCTACCACCTACTCTTGTTTACTTAACCCCCGACCCCCAGGGCAGAGGAGCAAAAAACCACAAACACCAGCCAAAAAAAACACCCATCCACCCAAAGCAAAACGGGAACCAAAAACAAACCAAAAAAACAGAAAAAAAACCCAAACACAAAAACACCCAACCATTGGAGTTAGAGGGGGCCATCGATGGCCCCCGGTAAAGTGGCGCCGGACCCCGGTGGGCGTTAATGACGGCTTATAGAAAATATCAATCCAAGGTTATTGGCAGTTATGACAGTTATGACAGTTATGAGGCACTTTGATTGATGAAAAATGCATAAATAAAACAGAACACAGTTCTATGTCTACCCTCCCTTGTAGAGATCATGACGGCTAGTAGAAAATATACATTCAAATTTATTTGAAACAATTTTCGGAGCATATGTGGAGGAGTAATAATTGTGAAACGGCCGGAAGGGGGGACATCGCAGTGTGATTCGTACGATTAGATAAACTCTATGGCGCTGAGCTTAAAATGACTAGGAACCTCATTATCATAATAATTATATTTTTTAGATGCTGCAGCTGCTTTGGCTATTGGCGGCCATACCGCTAGATGAGCCTTCCCACTGGGTGAAAGCTATAATTGACTGGTGGATATATCATTCCTCTACTGTCATCCTATATTTGTTACATATTTTATGCTTTAGGAGTATGTTTCCTAGGTATATGTTCAATGCCTATAGCCAAATGAAAATTTGAAATTACGTAGAGAGCTTTAGTATACATTTTTATCTCTAGATGTGGAGTAACTCTTATTTTTCATGCTAGGCAGTGCAGCATAGTTTCATGCATTTCAGAGAGTGTATTTTACAGTGTTTATGATATAATGGTTCTCTTAACGCTATCATAGCGGACAGGTTTCGGATTCGGGCGCCCCGAATGGTTTTCGAAACCCACGTTATTATGGTTGATCGATTACGAGTGCCCTCATTAGGCAACAAAAAACCGTTGCCTGTAACTTTTGGGTTTCACCATAGCATCTTAAATTTCGCGGTATGAAGTATGAAAGGTGAAACGCGTTAAAACATCGGAATTTTTTAATTCCTAATTAGGTTTTTATTTGCTTATTTACTTGCTTCACCGTTCAACATGGAAAAATGCAGCACCTACTTCCCTCTACCGGTATACAGGGTGACCCAAAAAAAACGGGTCCCAACGTTCGAAAGGCCATCACGTCAATGCTTTGCATCGGATTTTAATGCAACTTTGGGCATAAATACGCTTTTGTGTTTTAAGTCAGATGCTAAAATATCATAGTAATAGAACTACAACTCTCTATTCCATATCAAATATTCTAGACATCCTATTTTCTTAATCTGCTCATTTTTGTGCATTGTACTTACAAAGTTTAAACGCTCGGCAAATTAAATATAGAAATGGCAGGACTTTGTCGATAAGCATGCAGCCTAAGAGAACCTCAATGCAGATAATGAAACCAATCCAAGTCACTTAGGATGCCCAGGGAAGTGCATAGTCGAGCTTGAAGAGAACTTCAGGGGTCGAGGGCCACCCTGCCCGAGGAATCTGGTGCGCGGGGTAAAACAGCCCCTCCTTACATCCCCTACAAACCCCTTAAATATTTTATTTTCGGGTTGCAAAAAGGACTGTGTGTAGCCAAAGAGTCCAGTATCACTCCTGTGCTAAAGAAATGCAGCCCTGGGAAATATCCAGGACACTACACCGACCACTAATCATGACTTTTCGTCGATTATTGAGAATGCACGGATACAGAAAATAGGATGTCTAGAACATGTATTATGGAACAAAATGTTTAGATCCTATTATTTTGATGTTTTTGTATCTTACTCAACACACAAAAACGCATTTATGCTCAAAGTTTTATTTAAATCCGACGTAAAATATTGACGTTATGACTATATAAATGTCGGGGCCCGTTTTTTTGGGTCACCCTGTATATTATCTGGTTTTACTTCCGCAGCGCTCTCATTACTTCGCACTTGCAACTCGTCCGACGGTTAAGGTTTAGTTTTATGTACATACCTACGTCTCTCTCCTCTCCTTCTGTCGGTTACCATCGGGCCGGGCCCCACTCCTTCTTGCTCAGCAGAAGCCCATCTCGCGACTCTCCTGACTTCAACAAACTCGGCCGCCGCCTAGCCAGTGCTGACTCTGCCGCTGTCTTGCCTGTAGCAAAGAGTATCGGATGGTGGCGCAGATAATCAAGCCACTGTAGGGCAAAATATGGCTAGTAATGCTTGAAAAATTTTTTTTTATATATATATATTGGCTTATGGTTTAAGCTCTATCATTCCCATAGAGAAACTTCCTCTAAACTTCCCGCTATACAAGTGAACGCGCCCCCCACCAATCAGCAGCCCCCATCCGCTGGATGCCGATTGCCCGTGGGGCACAGAGGTTAGAAAGGTCATGCCGCTGGGAGCCGCTGGTGCCGAGTTCAAGCATCGGTGGGGGAGGGGTCGCGTGGCGAATATAAAACGTACGCGTGTGGTGTTGAGAATGGTAGTCGTTCTGCCTGCTGTTGGACTGAAGGAGGAGGACAGATGTAGGAGACATTCTGTGCACAGGGGTGGATGTATGGGTTAGCATTAGTGTTTTTCGGCATCAGAGTAAATGATGCAGCTTTTCATTTTTTCATTGATAAACACGTATTGGCAATGCAACATGCACGGTACATGTGACATTCACGACTAGCTGACTTTTCATGTGTGTGCAACACTAGAAGCATAAACTGATAAAGTGGCTATTTGAGGCGGAGGGATAAGTAGCTCTGACCGTTTAAGCAAGGAGGGTCTAAGTTAAATCACAGGATACACGAGGCAATTGACTGACTAGGTGTGTATATTCTGATGACACTAACATCACTGTATTCCTTTAGCATGGGCCATTTCCCTATCACATTCTTTCGATGTTGCCGCCACCCGGCCTACAGGCAGCCATAAGTCACTGGACACTGCCGCCTAACCATGATTGTCCGACTTTCTATCATGAGACACACAAAATAATTATGTATGCCACGATACTCTGCTATTTATCTCCCTGATGACGTTGCTTTCCTAGTTAGTTATTGGTTATTAATGACATTTGTTGTTATTTATGTAATATGTCATTAGACTTAGACGATCAGCATTCAGCTTTCGAATTATACCTACATTGTCGGAACTGGGGCAGTGAGTGACCTCACAAGTCATGTCAGGTATTGCAAATGTTGAATCTTAACAAAATAAATATTTTTTGGTGTAATCTGATTTCTTCAGTCTAAAAATTTCGTATTGACAGAAGCAATACAGCACACGGATATTTTAGTGCGAGGATGGAGAGGACACCTATGAACATCAAACGATGTTAGATAAATTGTTTCGAGCGGCAGTAGCTTTTGAACTGCTAAGTTTTTAGATATGTTCAAAAGGTAAAAAATTGCATTGTGAAATCTTGTAAGTACGGTACATGTCAGTGGAAACGATAGCTGAACGGTCTCGAATAATGATTGGATTGTTGCTTGGACCTTAATCCATCACCGCCTGGGGGGTCCGATCTGACCCCCCCCTCGGTTTTTCACAAATGATTCTGATCCGATTCATATGAGACCCGCGACGCTTTGCACGCCTCTAGGGATATCAATTAGAAAACTTATGATACAAATTGACATCAAATAGGTTAGGTCAACGAGTTGTGACGGTATTGCTAGGCCCATGTAAGGCAATTCCGTTTTTTTCTAAAATAAGGTTGACAAAGCCTACAAGAGTTAATCTAATTATCGTTCGAAAGCTCTTGAAAATCTGCATGCTGCCATCCATTTTGAGGTCAGATCGATGCCAAAGTCCCTAGAGGTCACCAAAGGTTACGGCTTACGAAGCTGTTTGTGCCTTTAACTTTTAAACCGAACAAGATAAACCCTGAATTTGGTATCATAGTAATGAGCATGGTCCAAAGATTCCAGCAATATCTAATATGGCCTTGAAAGGATATTATTCAACCTTGAATCTAGGTCAAGGTCATAATGTGACCTTACAAGGTCACGCTGCATAACATTTAAGTTCTTAGATCAAGACGAATACACTGATGACTTTTCATTATAGGACTCTGGTTTCCGAGGTGTAAAAAATTTTCTAAATGAGTCTAGATTTTACCCATTTTGGCCCACTGTAACGCCACTGGTCAACATATGCGCTTCAAACTCGGATCCAGAGTGGAAGAGGGCAAGGCGCTTCCAGCGCCGTTTTAATTTTTCCGTATCACCTCCGGTTCCCGAGATTGTAGGGGGTGCCATCACACCCCAGGCTGTGGTTTGTATGAAAATAGCCCAGGCGGTACCGGGTTGATGAACAGTACCATATAAGGATGTGAATTTATATCCTTTTGGAGCTCTGACACTTGTAATGAAATATTAATTTAGTGTTGAAATATCCTTTAAATTTATTTATTTTCAGAATCCAAAAGCTCTACAAAAATTAAATTATGCTTTATCCTTTTACGTGGCGGGCATTTACTTTTTTCAAATTTGGGCAACCCCAATTATTTTTGCAAATCCACACCCCTGACCCCACATATACGTCCCCAAACATATTCCATGGAATTTAAGATATTAAGCCAAAATTATTTGGAATTCAAATTGAATAAAGCTTGTTCAACCTATCAACACCATTATAGGCTTAGATATAGGTACAACAAAAATTGACTGATAATATACTTGAAAGGCCATCAAAGAGCGTGAACGATATAGACGAAGCTGCTTAAGTGATTTCTTGCAAGACCCAAAACAATAGCAAGAAAGAAAAACGTATTCCATCTCAAGGCACCAGAGGCCTGCATGGGATGGTAAGTTTGGGACGAAATGTTTCTGGTTTTGCTAGTGACGGAATTAGACGATTTTTTCCAACATTAACACAAAAAGGATGGATGGGACTCCATGATGGCCACTTCTTTAATAAATTTCCGGCGAGGAATGGAATGGAACAGAATGGAATCTTACGCGTTGTCCCATGCTGGACTGTACAAGGCACGACCCACAAAAACCAGTGGCGGCGTCCTTCCCACAGAGACAGTGAAACACACCAGACCACAACAGTAGGTGACCGGATGTAAACATGGAGTCAGCCCTGGCGGGAGTGTTGTGCACCAGCGCCTATAGACCCACCACGCGGCAACACACTCGCAGTCGCCCCAATTCACAGTCAGGGCCCACGCCAAATGTGCAGACTGGAAGCAAGCGCAGAGAGGCTTAACACCCGCACTGGAGGGGGTCTGGCACTAACGCACTGGAGGGGGGCCTGGTAGGCCCCCTAAGATCTCGGAAACTAAGAGGGTTAGAAAAACGCCACTTGTTAGGTGGGTGGGGGCTATGGTGATCTACATGATGACCAATTTTCATTGACCTAGGTCAATATCTTCAAGGTCAAATGAGGTCGTAAAGGTCAAATATTGGCCATGCGGTATCGATTGATAAATGCTGTGATTATGCAGGAAAATGGCGGGAATAAGCTAAAGGCGGACACGGTTCATAGAGAAGAGGTCTCAAAGAGGCTTCCCACAACTTTTGGGTCAAGGTCATTCAAGGTCATTGACCTTTAAGGTCACCATATGGTATACTACTTATTATTTACACTTTGACTAACACTGTAGCCACTGTTTGGCGGGAAATGAGGATTGACCTTTCCCAATGACCTTTGACCTTGACCTTTGACCTTGACCTTTGTATTGGGGTACCCTACCGATGACGTCATAGCATAATATATGTCAGACGGGGTAACCTCATTTGGCCGGACGCGCAGTGGTCAGTGACCTTGAAAGTGCAGATATGACCTGACCTGTGACCTTGACCTTGACCTTGACTTTCATGTGAAGTGACCTTGACATATAGTCCCGCTTATATGACGTTATGACGTCACCACTGGTCTTCAATGCAAGCTAACTGGTCCGACCGCGCGTTTACGGCGATCTCAAAATGCAGGTCTGACTTTGAAAGCCTATAAGTCAAAAATTTTCGGCCGATTTTCAAAAAGTCTTCACCAATCGACGCGCTATTAAATTCTGTTAAATGTGGCCAAGTTTCGTTTTTCCGCTGCAAGCGGTTCTCCGGCCACCTCGGAAAACAGGTGGGGGCCTCCGAGGCCCCCTCCAGTGCGCGTGTTAAAGGCGTGGGTGGGTTCAGGCTGCTTTGAGCCATTTGATATGATCGAACACTCTAGTGTTCAGCCACTGCCAGCGATAGAAGTTTGTCTTGCATACTTGTAAAAAAACCCGCTATATTATAGTTTCACTGCAATTTTCATGTAGGGGGAGACCGGGGCAAAACGGGCACCCTAAGTGTTTTTCGACCATAGCAAGCTCAACAGCGGGCCAAAAATTGTGAGCTATACACCCTGACGGAGCCTAATGAATTGTGTCTCTAATGTAAGAGTATCAACTTAAAACATTCATTTGAAAAAAAAAACATGGAAGTAAAATATATAAGCTAATATTTTTTGTCCGTTTTTCCCCAACCCTGGGGCATTATGGTTTTCAGGAAGGGGCAAAACGGACAGTATAATCTGTTGTCATTGGACTTTGCCTGGGCACCCCCAAAGATATATAAATCCACCTCTCTGGCAGCCCGGGTAACATGGCGAAAAAACATCATATTTTCGTTAAATTGTCAATATCTACTAACTCAGTGAAAATCTTAACCGGCTTTCATTTTGGCACCAGACTGTCCCCCAACCTGGACCCGCCCTGCCTTGTTTTCCCGCTGTTGCTTTGACGTTATAACAATAAAAACTACATAGCACATTATGCTAAGTGATTGGGGTTACCAGACCATCAGACCATTTTACACTATTAGTCCATTTTGCCCCTTCCGTCTTGCCGCACAACTACTCCGATTCAAGTTTGTACGTGTCCGAAAAAAGCAGGCTTTGAAATTTGAAATTACCCTTACCCTAAGCCTATACTGCCACTTATTCAGACATATCACCATCAGAACTGAACTCAGTTCGTCACTCGAAAAAAACGAAGATTTAAAACTTGTGAATGTCGTAACACTTACAGGAAAATCCCCTTCAGCCCTCCCGCGTCGAAATGCTGCCGCTAACTGACGATATACACACTATATTCTGATGTCCTTTGTCTAAAGCAGTAGTTCATCTTCTAAAATCTAGATGGAAACACCAATAACATACCGAAATAGCTAAAATCCATTTTGCCTCAAAGTCCGTTTTGCCCTGGTCTCCCTAAAAATCAATCCAGTTCCAGCGTTAACAATTTCGAAAGGAGTTCGCAACTGCCGCAGTACGATTACGCTAGATCATGAGCCCAAGGTGGTCATGTCTCGACGAGGTGGTCATGGTGAGCCCAATTATTTTCGGAGCCCAAGGTGGTCATGTTATGACGGTGGATCCACAGGAGCCAGTACTGGTGAGCTCGGGCATCGATGACGGTGGATCCACAGGAATCAGTACTAGCGAGCTCGGGCATCGATGACGATGGATCCTGCGCTGGCTCTGCGACTGATCCCAGTGTTGTCATTTTCACCAATCTCTTGAGATATCCCCAGAGGAAGAAATCTAGTGGGCTCAGGTCAGGAGAGTAAGGTGGCCAGCTGATCCCTGCAACTTTAGCGATCATACGATCCGCCATTTGTTGTTGAAGCTAAGGAACTGTCTTCTTAGCAGTTGCGAAGAAGACAGAATCATACAGAATTTTCGGAGGTCTTTAGCTTGAACTTTTTCTCGAGTATCTGACGAGCTTATGACTTGCTGATTGATGCTACAGGATTTTTGGAGGTCTTCAGCTTGAATGTTTTCTTTGAGACCTGATGAGCAGGTGACTTGCTGATTTTCACTTTCCCAGTCTGGCGCCGCAAATAAATCTTCGAATCCAGCTGATTTTTTCGGTACTTCTCTGGCCTGTGCCGGGACCTGAGAGCCAAGTCTATGGCCTCTTTATCCTGCGGCAAACACTGATCCCTTTGTCAAAATAGATTTTTTAGCTTAAGGATAGAGATCCTTTCTTGTTTTTTGTTTAAAAAAATGACAACAGGGAATGACATCTGGGCTACTGTAACCGAACCTCTTTCTAGGTAACACTGTAGGAGCTTGCTGTTTTTTTCTGTGAATCAGCTGGAAAATTTGTCATGAATTTTACTTGTATGTGATATCACAAACTTGATATTAATGTTATTCTGACCTGAGATACATTTGTTTTAAATGCATACGTTACTTTTGAGACAACCCTGTAATTCTAGCATTACTGCTTGCAGTACATTACATGTTATTTATATTGCCGGCTTAGCATTCGAATCCACCGCCAAGAAATCTGTTAAAATAGAATCGACCGCGGAACTTCTAAATCTACGAAGAATGATGCCCAGACAAACCACAAGAAGATAAAAGTGCTGTAAAGATTTAAAGTTAGAGGGGATCAGAGACAGAGTAATATATAATTATTTCAATTTTTATTTCTCCACTAGCTATAGCTAGTGGATTTCCACGATGCTGCTTCCGACCAAGGTAGACTATACTCTGTAAAAACCTAAAACTGTCAGGACAGTCAGTGCCTCATTCGCCTCCACCTCAATCCAGAGCAGCTCTATTATGCTTTATCCATGAATAACCCGTTAATGTAAAAAGTTCAGGAGATCAAACAGCCAACCAATCAACTAATACGAAATTAAGTGCCCTGGAACATATGTTCCCTGTGTTTGTTAAGACGTTATTTAATCGTTTGGTTAATCGTTAATTCTGTTTCTATCGTAAATCAATTTTTCACACTTATCAAGTCAACACGTCGATGAAGCGAAAATGTGGGCCGATTCTTCTGAATCTGCAAATGTTTCAGATTTTAGAGCCAAGAGCGCTGTGCAGTCAAACACTTCCAACAGCACAGCGTAAAAAAACTGAAACGATAAAACCCGACCCGGCTCTGTACACTCAGAGCCCTGATATGGCGTGACTTCATGCCTTTGCCCAGCAACAATTTTGGTGCCGCTTTTATGCCACTGAGTGTATTTCTGTGCCGTATGGAATGCGGAATATGGCAGTAAAGGAAAGTGAAAAAGATAGATTATGTGGGGCAACTATCATGCACAAAGAAAATCATGGTTGGGTGGTGACCCGCAAACGGTGGCAATAAATATAGTTTTCCGTTAAATCTTGTTCGGCTCTTTTCAGTCGATTGCACTCCCACTGCGAAGTCTTCTTTGGATCGTTATCTGATGTCTATCACAGGGAAAATACGTGCCTTATCGCGTATTTCTTTCGCAGACAGAACCATTAGATAGTAGCCTGAATGTTAACGACTGTCTTGATACACGTTTTCCAGAAGGCGAATCCATTTGTTTTCATGCTGATTAATCGTGATGAGGAATCCCGTTACGCAAACACTACCGTACATCACATGCCGACACGGTTGTGTGTGTCTGAGCGCGGCTGTTCCAAACCGATAGATTTGAATACAGGAGGATTGCCGCGTGGCACGATGAAGCTGTGCGGTCACATGGTTCGCTTTCCCTCTTATGGACACTGATGTATTAGCTAGGCAAGGGAGGCCCAGCAGGCAGCGGCAGCGGTAGAAATTCGGCTCTATCCGATGGTGGACACTGGGCGGTGCAGTCCGTCTGGAGGGATATAGTCATCCGTTGTCAGGGGCGTGGACATGGACTTGGCTCGGGGCATCTCTTTGGGGATGCCCCGACACCCCCAGCAATCTGTTGGGCACTCCCAATGGTGATTTGGGCACCCCCCATCTAAAATGTCGAGTAAAGGCCAGAAGAAGTGTTTGAGGAGGAGTCAAATATAAACAAATACATTGTTCACAAGTTATCGGTAGTGATATTATGTGCCTGAACCACAACTTTATTCTTGGCTTGTAAGATAAATGTTTGGACGTTATAGGCAACTAGCAATGTATGTACCTTGATTATGGTTGCTCATTTTATACGAAGATGCTTATTTTAAAATAAAATTCAAGTGTTAAAATATTTGTTTTGATTTTGAAGTTCAAATCTTTGTAATTCTTCCTTTACTTTATTGAAGTTGATATATCGGTTTCGAATTTGTAGTTAATACGTTTATTTACTGGTTAAAGTTGTTTAAGCTTATATAGGTATTTTCTTTTTAATTTTATGCTTCAAATCTGATTTTGAAGTTTACGTGCCAGTTTGCCGGCTTATATATGTTCGCGATGGAGCGGCTGACTGGCCTGACTGGCCCAGCGGTTAGAACGCTAGACTTCTGATTGGGAAGCCCCGGTTCGGGTCCAGCCAGTGACGGGGTTTGGCGACCGCCCTAACCAAAGTCAATTGTAAACCTCCGACCCGAAAAGTCATTTTGTATGGATAACTGAGTGTAATATGACATGTTGGACACCCGCTCGCGATTAATGGGTCACTCACCAATGCAGCGACTTGGAAGATCGAGGAGGAGCTTGTTCCAATTACTACCTCTTTCTGACCTCAGAAGGCTGAATTATAAAATTCATGGCATGAAATTCTGAAGTAGCAATTTAAAGATATTTTTTGTAACTAAGGTTCTCCTCCTGCTGTCGCCTGTCAAGATCTCTTATTTTTGGCGAGAAAGACCAACTGATGAAGCTAGCTGAAGATGAAGCTTCATCATATATGTACATACCTGTGGATACAAAATTTCCGTCATGCCCATCGGTTCTCATTCCACACAGGGTTTGTTTTTGTGAACTAATTGGACACAGTTCGGACTACACGGGCAACTTCATTAAAATACCGATCCAGGATAGGCTGCTGGGCCCGAATCAGTAAACTAGCTTTCGCCGCCCCCGGCGACCTTGTCCTCACAAGCAAGCCTGTGCTCACCTTTTTGTCCGCCCCATTGGGACCCAGTCGGGTTAGCAGTTAGAAACCAGTCGGGAAAGCAGATTGGCGGAACACACTTGGGTTATACGGTATATGAGCCAGGAAGTTTCTTTTCAGAAGAGGTGCTTTCAACAGATGGAGAGTCGCTTGAATGCGCACACTTCACGTTCTGTGCTTAAAAACGTAAAACCAATCCGATACAGTTGACAGAAGTCACTGAGGTGGCACTGCCAGAACTACTAAGGTCACACTGCCAGAAGACTGCCAGAAGGTACTAAGGTGGCACTGTCAGAAGCTACCTGAGGTCGCACTGCCAGAAGTTACCGAGGTCGCACTGCCAAAAGACTGCTAGATGTTTCTGAGGTGGCACTGCCAGAAGCTACTGAGGTCGCGCTTCCAGAAGACTGCCAGAAACTACTGAGGTGGCACTGCCAGAAACTATTGAGGTGGCACTGCCAAAACTACTGAGGTTGCACTGCCAGAAACTATTGAGGTTGGCACTGCCAGAACTACTGAGGTTGCACTGCCAGAACTACTGAGGTTGCACTGCCAGAACTACTAAAGGTCGCACTCTGCCAGAAGCTACTGAAGTCGCACTGCCAGAACTTCTGAGGTACTGCCAAAAGTCACAGTGCACTGCTAGAAGCTACTGAGGTCGCCCTTCTCCCAGGTCATTGTACTTGCAGAAGAACTGGTTCCCATACCAGGAAATCATATCATTTTCAGATTTAAGAGCTGTAATTTTTAGAGGTTTTGCGCAAACATTTTTAGGGTGGTAATAACGACAGTTAAAAAATATGGGTGTAGGAAGAACCACATCATATTCCGTGGTATCTTTAAATGAAGTATTATCATAAAAACGCGGAGGATTACAGGCTGGATGCCAGAAAGTTATAAGCATGGCTCACCCGACCCTAATTTTCTCATCCATGTCTGTAAAAAATAATGAGGCCAAAAGCGAATTTTATCACTTGAAAGAAGGGATTCACACGCTGCAGTCACCGGATCCAAACATTCGAGAGAAAGAGCATTTCCATGCCAACACATTAGCAGACAGTTTCGCTGCGTGACGGTAAAATGCGCTCCAGCTCATTGGCAGAGAGCGCGTATCTGGATACTGACGTCAATCATGGAAATTGAAACGAGTTTTATGGATCATTGAGCAAAGGTCGCTTTTTGGTCACTTCAATACCATCTGACTTATATTTGGGCGAGAGAGCTGCCTTATGATGGTGGCTTTGAAACATAGCGGGGTTGCCGTAGGTTGGGTGACTTTACGTTTATATCCTAGCAGGACTTTGGTGACGCATCGACTGAAGAGGCCAGGTAGCATCCCTTACGGGTGGGACAGGTCCAAGACTAGATGACACCTTCGAGATCAAGGTTCAAAATCGAATGTGTGTGGGCGGCTCAGAGCAGTTAAATGAGAGTACTATGACATGGTCAGCTCCAGTGCTATTTGAAAGGGTGATGGAGAATAGCAAAGTTAAAATACTTTGCACTTATTCTGGTTTCCGGTACCTTCGGCTGTACAGGAGTGTGGTTTTTGCGACCCCTGTCGCGATTGGTTCCTAATTAACAAGCTCTGCAATAAGCAGCATGTTACTCGTCACGAGACCTTGCGATTGATCCGAATAGGTTCCATCACATTAGTTCGCCAAGTCACGTTCCAGGTCAAGTCACGTTCTGGCCTAAGATCTGCCTTTTGGAAATAGCGTCATAACAGCCATACGCCATGTGTCGAAAGGATGTCATAGTGGAAATTACGTCATAAGCTTGCTGGCCTGACATAAACCGGGCATGATGAGTTTCTAAGATTCGTGATGAGGGCATCTTGAACCATGCACAGCGGTTAGAGCTGCATCGCCTTTACACAGTGCATCTGTCTTTGAGAGGCGTCTCACGTCACTATGGGCGTGCGGTCGGTCCTCCATCATGGCGGCGTCAGGTGGGTGATGGAGCGAAGCGAGGGCCTTGTCACACTGACGACGTCCCGACTCCAGTCTGACGCTGGATCGCCCCGGCCTGCAGATGTGACCGTGACCTGACCATCAGCACAAACTTGTCGAACTGAGTCTTCAGATATGCGCTTGCTACAGAACCAAATCTATTTGGTTGTCAGCCTAGTTGTAAAAATTGAAATAGGAAGTAGAGGCGGATCTACGATGCGTAATTGAGGGAAGGGAAAACCAATAAATTGCTGAAGTGTTTAATCAAATGTTTTGGGGCTACACCATTTGTTTTTGGATGCCTGGTCCCTGAAATCCAAATGAAGGGGCGAGGTCGTGTAATCTGTTGTCGCTAATCATGGTAAGAACCCAATAAGGCCTCGGTTTTCCTGGGGTTCCTAATTTTAATTGAACCGTCGGATGGACTTGGCTTTCGTATGGATATATCCTGTCGCACTTCATGGTTAAAGTGTTTAATGTCTGTCGCGGTTCCTGGTTAGCAAGTTGGCGGGTTATTCCACCCCTGCGGGCCCTTCTGCTGTCATGTGGCTCACCCTCGAGCTGCACCCGCACAGGCACCGAATAGGGTGCAGGCGCTTCCAGAATCTGTTCCTGACTTCCAGATTTATGCGGAGGTGTGCGCGAACAATTCTGAATAAATGGAAAAAAGTCCTTTATCATTTGCTTGTCAAAATTCAAAACGTTTCCTGATTTGTGCTTATGTGCAAGAGCATCAAGTTTAATGACTATTAATTCTCGTTTTCGATTTCCTTCTGTATTCATTTATGACTTGGTCATGGCCACGAAATTCGTAATAAAACAATGTTTTCTTTTGGAAAACATCTATGCTATAACCATTTCACTTTTCAGTAATTCCCATCTTGTTCCGTCAGAAGCCGAGTTTGGCAATTGACAATGTATATCATCATGTTAAGCGAAGCAGCAAGACAAAAATGTTTATCGTATGGATATATATGTATATGTATATATATATATATACATATATATATATATATATGTATATATATATATATATATATATATATGTGTGTGTGTGTGTGTGTATGTGCTTATATATGTTCATATATAAGGGCGATCTTATGTTTACGCTTTTATGACCCTTTTATGTTTACCCGACGTATCCGGTCACTCGGTCTCTGGTACCATCCGGACAGGTAACATCCGTTCACTCGGTCTCTGCTAACATCCGGTCACTCGGTCTCTGCTAACATCCGGTCACTCGGTCTCTGCTAACATCCGGTCACTCGGTCTCTGCTAACATCCGTTCACTCGGTCTCCGCTAACATCCGGTCACTCCGTCTCTGCAAACATCCGGTCACTCGGTCTCTGCTAACATCCGTTCACTCGGTCTCTGCTAACATCCGGACACTCGGTCTCTGCTAACATCCGGTCACTCGGTCTCTGCTAACATCCGGTCACTCGGTCTCTGCTAACATCCGGTCACTCGGTCTCTGCTAACATCCGGACATTCGGTCTCTGCTAACATCCGGTCACTCGGTCTCTGCTACCATCCGGACATTCGGTCTCTGCTAACATCCGGTCACTCGGTCTCTGCAAACATCCGGTCACTCGGTCTCTGCAAACATCCGGTCACTCGGTCTCTGCAAACATCCGGTCACTCGGTCTCTGCTAACATCCGTTCACTCGGTCTCTGCTAACATCCGGTCGCTCGGTCTCTGTGACAGCCCTGCCGTGACCGGAATAGGGCGGCGTCTTCATCTCAGGGTAGCCCCGGCACCGCCATTGAAGCGTCAGAGCGCGGCCATCACCTGTCTCTCTCCGGCACGCACGCAGACCACAGCCGATGGATACTGCAACACAGCTAACGTAAACAAGGCGGCACGGGGTCCCGCCACAGCTGAAGAAGACCACCGCGGGGAGGGATCTTATCTGGAAGGCGCAATATATTGTATCATAGCTTCATCATTCTAATATGGATAAGTAAGAGATCCCTTACATATTGATACCACCACCCCAAATGGCTGCTATGCCAAAAAGAGTTGTACAAGTCAAAGCCATTGACCTGGTCGCACCATGAAGCCTAACAAAAAATGTGAACTTTTACGGGCAAGACTTTGCGCAATGTCACCGGACACAGTGCTTCAGCTAACGTATAAAAATCTTGGGACCCCCCACCTGGGTTTTTAAAGATTCTAGCGCATATCAATGCACATATGCCAAAAATGTATTAGGAGACATACCTGTTTGGCGCCCATTTCTGTAAGCACCAGTCATTTCACAACCACAGCAAAATCATTTTCCACAGCAGTTTCCAAATATTCAACGAAAAATAAAAGGTATGTTTGTTTAACCCCCAGAGCAGAAGCGCACCCACAATGTTCATTTGGGAGGCGGCTGAAGAAGGGTGGCAGCAGGCTGACGAAGGGGTACTGCTATGGCTACTGCTAACTGCTTACTGCTAACCGCTAACCGCTTACTGCTGCTGCTGCTGTTGTACTACTGCTACTACTTCTTTTATGTCTCTTTGGAGGTGCCCCGGCACCCCTAAAGATGAACTGGGCACAGCCAATGGTGATTTGGGCACCCCCAACCAAAATGTGCAGCAAAGTACTAATGAAGTGCCTAATGAATTGGAAATTGTCAACAAATACGTGCTACAGTGTTTTAACGACATTCTGCGTCTGACTTACAACCTGATTATTTACCAAGCAACGCAAATCCTCAGACATAATGGACAGCGGCGGATCTAGCCGTTAAGTTTGGGACGCAAGCCAAAGGTGATAAAAAACGTCACGCAGTGAGAGTGTGCCACAATTTAACTAGCCGGTAGGTTTTGGGGTTAGGCACAAGAGTCGATAAGCAAAAAAACGTCGCGGGGTCAAACATGTGTCCACAAGTTGCTTGTTTTACTATCCAAGGCCAAATTTTTACACTGAAGTTGACTGGTCCTGTTTGAAGTTGAGAAATGAAGCACCAAAACCTTGCTTATGAACTAAAAAGGAGTCGAGGCAAAAAGGAGTTCGACAGCTTGGGGGAGGCAAAAACATAGTTTTGCCCCGAGCTTTTCCGTTTGGAGGGGGATACCTTTTTCGCCCCTCCTGGATCCACCACTGATAATGGACGATTCGCAATGAATGTATGTAGGTACATGCCTGCAAGAGAACTTATTGTATACTCCATAAGTACTTAAAGTATATAAGTACATAAGTATACTTGGTGAGCATGTTTTGATATTTTGCAAAGACATTTATTTGGCTTTTATTGGTTCACAGCGTTAAATGATGACATTTAAGAGGCACTTTGATTGATGAAAAATGCATAAATAAAACAGAACGCAATTCTTTGTCTACGCTCAGTTGTTGAGACATTGACGGCTCGTAGAAAATATACATTCAAATTTATTGGAAACATTTTTGGAGCATATGTGGATGAATTATATTTGTGAAATAGCCGAAAGGTGCACATCTCTGTCCTTTGTCTCGTACGATTAGGTAAGCTCTCTGACGCTGATCTTAAAATGACCAGGAACCTCATTATGATAATTATAGTTTTTAGATGCTGCAGCTACTTTGGCTATTGGCACCCATGCCACTATAGATGAGCCTTTCCGCTGGGTGAAGCTTTAACTGACTGGTGGAGATATCATTCCTCCACTGTCATCCTATATTTTTTTACATGTTCTATGCCTTAGGAGCATGTTTTCTAAGTATATGCTCAGTGCCCGGCGAAACGAAACTTTGAAACTACCTACAGAGTTGGGGTATACGTTTCTATCTCTGGATGTGGAGTAATTATTAATTTTTGTATTAGGCAGTGCAGCATAGTTTCATGCATTTAAGGGAGTGTATTTTATAGTGTTTATAATATAATGGTTCTTTTAACGCTGTCATAGTTGACATTTTTTGGATTCGGGCGCCCCCAACGGTTTTCGAAAATCCACGTTATTATGACGGATCGATTAAGAGTGCCCTCATGAGACAAAAAAAACGTTGCCTGTAACTTTTTAGTTTTACCATAGCATAATGTCGTGGTATGATGTATTGAAGATAAAATGCGTTAAAACATCGAAAATGTTTTGAGTCTCAAAACAAGTTTAGGGCCGTTTCACCACCCAACAATGGAACAGAACAGCATGTTCCCTCTTCTGGAACGTATTTTATCTGTTTCTACTTCGGCAGCGCTCTCATTACCTCACACTCGCTTTAACTCGTCCGACGGTTAAGGTTAAGTTTTATATGCCTCAATTTCTCTCCTCTCCCTCTGTCGGCTACCTTCGGACCGGGCCCCACTCCTTTTCGCTCAGCAGAAACCCGCCTCATGACTCTCCTGACTTCAGCGAACTCGGCCGCTGGCTAGCCAGTACCTACTCTGCCGCTGTCTCCCCTGTTCCAAAGAGTATCGGATGGTGGCGCAGATAATCAAGCCAATGTAGGTAAAAATATGGCTAGTAACGCTTGAAAAAGATCAAGTTAATATGTCTCTTGGTTTATGGTTTAAGCTCTATCATTCTCATGGATAAATTTCCGCTGAATTTCTCGCTGTACAAGTGAACACACCTCCACCAATCAGCAGCCGCCACCCACTGGATGCCGATTGCCCGCGGGAAACAGAGGTTAGAAAGGTCACGCCGCTGGGCGCCGAGTTCAAGCCTCGGTGGGGAGGGGTCGCGTGGCGAATATAAAACGTACGCGTGTGGTGATGAGAATGGTAATCGTTCTGCCTGCTGTTGGACTGAAGGAGGAGGACAGATGTAGGAGACATTCTGTGCACAGGGGTGGATGTATGGGTTAGCATTA
Source organism: Lepas anatifera (assembly GCA_034440635.1). Taxonomy (NCBI): domain Eukaryota; kingdom Metazoa; phylum Arthropoda; class Thecostraca; family Lepadidae; genus Lepas; species Lepas anatifera. The sequence goes on along the minus strand of JAOTON010001680.1, from coordinate 1,509,631 downwards.
GTATTTTTCGGCATCAGGGTAAATGATGCAGCTTTTCATTTTTTCATTGATAAACACTTATTGGCAATGCAACATGCACGGTACATGTGACATACACGACTAGCTGACTTTGTATGTGTGTGCAACACTGGAAGCTTAAACTGATAAAATGGCTATTTGAGGCGGAGGGATAAGTAGCTTTGACCGTTCAAGCAAGGAGGGTGTAAGGCAAATCACAGGATGCACGAGGCAATTGACTGAGTAGTTATGCATATTTTAATGCAACATTACTGTGTTCCTTTAGCATGGGCCACTTCCCTATCACATTCTTTCGATGCCGCCGCCACCCGGCCTACAGGCAGCCGGAAGCCACTGTACGCTGCCGTCTAACCATGATTATCCGACTTTCTATTTTGAGGCACAACAAATAGTTTGTATACTACAATACTCCGCTGCTTATCTCCCGGATGACGTCGCGTTCCTAGTTAGTGATTGTTCATTAATGGCATTTGTTTTTATTTTATTTTTCATTAGACTGAGGCGTTCAGCACTTAGCTTTCGGATTATACCTAAGTTGTCGGAACTAGGGCAGTGAGTCACCTCACGCGCATGGGCCACCCACTGCACATGATCAAGTATTGCAAATGGTGAATATATAAAAACATAAATATTTTTTGGTATATCTTGAATTTAAGTCCAGAAATCTCTTATTGACCGAAACAATACAGCGCACGGAAATTTTGGTGCGAGGATGGTAGAGAACAGTTATGAACATCAAGCAATGTTAGATACATTATTTCGAGCGGCGGTAGCTTTTGAACGGCTATGTTCTTGAATATTTTCAAAGTGTTTAAAGTTGCATTGCGAAATCTTGTTAGTACGGTATATTTCAGTGGAAGCGATAGCTGAACGGTCTCGAATAGTGATGAGTTGTCGCGTGGACCTTAACCCATCACCGCCAGAATGTCCGATCTGACTTCCCCCTTGGTTTTTCGCAAATGATTCTGAGGTGATTCAGATGAGACGCGTAGCGCTTTTCAGGCCTCTAGGGATATCAATTCGGAAACTTATGATAAAAATTGACATTGCAGTTAGGTCAGGTCAACGAGTTGTGACGGCATTGCTAGGCCCGTGTAAGGCAATTCCTTTTCTTCTAAAATAAGGTTAACAAAGCCTACAAAGCTGACAAAACCAGGGTGTAACTCTGCTTCTACAAGAGTTAGATAAAATTTATGAACATCGTGCGAAGGTTCTTGAAGAATCTGGATGTTGTCATCCATTTTGAGGTCAGATCGATAACATGGTCGTTGAAAGGTCACGGTTTGCGAAGTTGTTTGTGCCTATAACTTTTAAACCAAACAAGATACAATCCTAAATTTAGTGTCATAGTAACGAGCATGACCCAAGGATTTAAAAAGTATTTAACATGGCCTCGGAAAGGTTATTATGTAACCTTGACCAAAGGTCAATGTCATAATGTGACCCTACAAGGTCCTGCCGCGTAGCATTTGAATCCTTAGATCAAGACGAACACATTGATGACTTTTTTATTCTAGATCTCTGGTTTTCGAGGTGTAAGAATTGTTCTAAATGAGTCTAAATTTGACCCATTTTGACTCACTGTAACGCCACTGGTCAACGGATACGCTTCAAAATCGGATCCGGAGTGGAAAAGGGCAAGGTGCTACCAGCGCCGTTTTAATTTTTTCGTATCACCTCCGGTTCCCGAGATTTTAGGGGTGCCATCACACCCCAGGCTGCGGTGTGATGAAAAGAGCCCAGGCGGTACCGGGTTAGTTAACAGTACGATATAAGGGTGTGAATTTATATCCCTTTGGAGTCTGAACACCTGTTATGAAATATTCATTTAGTGTTAAAATATTATTGTTTATCATTTTTAGAATTCAAAAGGGCTGGTGATGGCTGAAACAAAAATAAAATTATGTTTTATCCTTACATTTGGCGGTCATTTACTTTGCTCAAATTTGAGAACCCCCAATGATTTTTGGAAATCCATACCCTTGCTACTACTACTATTACTATAACTTACCAAAATTAGCCAGCTAATTCCCAGTGATGTTTTTGAAACACCCTTCTCTTGGAAACAAGACAAATTACGCCGGGACGGCATCATTTGTACCTGTTCCGAATTGCATCATGAATTGTGCTCTGATCGCAGTTCCAGCTTTGGTGGATATCACATTAAAATTTTGTCAAGTTATTAGTCAATTGCACTGTGTCTAAAAACAAATAGAGATCCACGGTTTTACCAAACCAAACCCAAATGGCGCAAACGCTGCACATTTTGTGGTCTTACCTCTGACTTTGAATCAGGGCATGCATTAAGCTTTTCCTAAAGCTGTATAAGCTGCAGATTTATGGAAGAAAGCGTATCACATCAACACCGATGGTTTTACATTCTGAGTGCACGCTGTCACCAGGACAGTCAGCGCGTGCCGTGCCCAGCGTTTTTGTCGGACACCTCATGAAAACATGTCGGCGGGTGGGACGGCAAGACATAAACCCGGCGAGAGTTAGGAGACTCGAAGGCGTTAGACTAGCATCTGGTTGACACTAACGCCGCCTGTGTCTGGCCTGTGTATCAGCTATGCTAATCGTAGCTGGTATCTGTCCAGTATATCTGCTATGCTAATCGTTGCCCATGACCACCCCGGTCCGCGATAAGTTGTATTCCGCCGGTGTTGTTGTCGAGCGCGGGGTGGCACTCCAGAACGGCTACCCTTCGCCTTTTACAGAGGTGTTCCTCGACAGCTGCAGCTGAGTGGTCGTCTCAGAAGACTCGCAGGCCGATACAGTTATCTGTTACAATCACTGTGACGCTATTCAACTGCCCTGATTGTGACAGCGTGCAGAGTCCCTGATTGAACTGCACCCCTACATACGTTTATTGGTGTATGCATGTATGTACATTAGAAATAACCAGAAACAAATATACTGTCAGGTTCAAACCGGCGCATGAAGTTGAGTAGCTTTTGTCAAACCGTCATTCCCCATTTCCTACGTAGGGATTAAGAAAATATGGTTTCGTAGGCCCAAAAAAGCTAACATTGTGATGAAATCTGCAGATAGCTTAAAGCTTGGAATATGTTTTGGCTACAGGTGAACCAACGATACTGTTGTAGCTCATGCCTTCGGCTTTTCAATAAAATATTTTCAAAAGAGCACTTTCAATACAAAAGCTTTAACATGAGGAGAAATGAACTCTGAAATATTTCAAGTTTTTGAGGGTGTCAATTTTTTTGTTTACATTTTTAAGGTATCGGTTGTAGTCACTAAATATATCAAAAAGTTCCCAATAGCAGTGACAAATACATAGTTTCATGAGAGGTGAATAATCTGTTTAGTGCGTTGCCTGCATGTAGCAGACGAAAAGGAGGGATTGGACGATCACATTATCGTCCGTCCGACGTGCGAATCATACCATCGTCCGATCCCGCTCCCTCGTTACCTGGCCCAGAAACTGACATTTTGAATAGTTATTCTGGCGCTACCGGGACATTTTTTGGGTGCTACAGGACGCAAAAATAGACAGTGCTTGCCAGGGATTGGTACTTGGTGGGCTGAATGCCAGACTGGGCAAACATTCAGCGATTCCAAGCCTGACTGGCTGCCGCCGAAGCACCTTAGCCCCGGTAGGGAACGCTAGGGTAACGCAGCGCCTTCATCTCCTATCTGTAATGGCTAGTGGTCCCCTTAATAGGGCGTCGAAAGCGGCAAAGGATTTCAATTATTTAGGGTCAGCTACCCGCGACTCCGCTACTTGTTGGCTGTAGAAATCGCTACCAGTACTCCGCTGCAATTTGCCTCCTACCCAGGAGAGGGCAGTAAACTGGTTGGTGCCTACCGTTGGGCCTCCGAGCCACTCTCACCTTGGTGGGCGGATTCAAATAAACCCCTCGAACTCGGCTCTTATGCGAGGTAGCAAAAAAGAAAAAAAACGCGAATGATGGTGAATAGCCCATAAAAAATGTATGATGAAAATACATTAGCCACTTTTTGGCGCACGTCAATATTGAGGTCATGCCAGGTCAAAGAAGGTAGAATGTTAGAGAAGAGTTTCTGGGCTCTAGTATCTGATAGAGTTGAGTTGAAATCATGTTTAGGCACCATTCGCATCCTCTCGTTACGGAAAATCGAATGATGATGTATAATATGACTATGCTAGGTCAAAACATAAACATGACCTGACATTAGGTTAGGTCAAGTTCACCATCTAACCTGGCATTGAAAATATGCATATCAATTGATTCACAATTACAATCCAAACGTAATGATATCACAGTTCGTAGTGTTCTATTCTTTCTTGCACTGAGTAATGCTGAGTGGTTCAAGGTCATAGTTGGTGTGAATAAATGTTCCTTGTTAAAAATAAAATAAAAAACCGCATCAACATTTCTTGCCAAGTTATTGAACCAAATTAGAAAACCTGCTTAAATAGCCCCAGAAGACCTCTCAGAGATCACAGGTCCAAACTTGCAATATGAACATATAAATTGGCCTAGGATACTATTATTTGGAGAATATGAAGTTATTGCTAGCGGTATCTACAGAGAGCTCTTTTTCGGCCAATTTCCGTTTTCCCCAAGCATTTTGAATTCATAATCTGTGCCTGACCTTGTCTCATCGATCCCGGCATATGTTTTTTAGTAATCGTTGTGCCCATTGTGTGATTTAAGTCTGAATTCGATAGATTCACCCTTTACTTACTTATGCCACTTGAAAAATTTTTGCAGGTGAGGTCACTTGACCTGCACTGGTGACCTGACCTGAGATATCCCAACCTTGAAATGTTGGAAAAAGTTGGGAATTGATCGTGTATAAGTTTTGTCAAGCACGGCGACACTTCGCGCCGCCGTTTTTTCGTGCCGCCGGAAAACCCAAGGCGAGGTGCTCAAACCCCCCACCAGGTCGAGGGATAACACGGAAGTTTCGCTGACCAACCAGCGCCCTTGTTATTGGGAGCGCGGGTTTGATCGGCCTGTAAAGGATCCACCGATCCCGAGGGCACAGCCTCACCGCATGTCACCGGAGCAGTCTTGTTCACAGGGCCCGATAAACCGGGATAGCCGCGCCCTCTTATACGGTGGCTTATGTATTTGGAAGAGAGCGTCCGGACATGACTGTCCTGCATTGGTGCCTATAAATGAAAATATCTGCCGTGTAGGTACATACATACATAGTGTGTGTGTGTGTGTGATGCAAATGCGCAAAATCATCTCTGGGTCGGAGAGGGGATGGCAAAAAATATTGAAAACGGTGTCCATTGTTGGTGAATAATGTACGAATATATTAACATTCCTCAAAATATAGAAAATTGTGAGACATTTAACTGCTTAGTTCCTGATTTTGGAAGGGACCCTTTCACTTATGGGCTTGTTTTCTACACTGGTCGGGAGACGATGCCAGCGTTTTACTTTCCTGGTAGGACGTCAGCATTGAGTACCAATGCTACATAATTTTTCACTATGAAGGAAGAGTGTGGGTTGAATACACTGCGCTTTTTTGTTAGCCCATTATTTCCCCAGTTCTTTAGCGTTGCTCTCATCCCCTGCGCTCACATTGGCTCTGTTCCCGCTGACAAGTTGGAGCGAGGGTGAGTGGTCTCAGGCAGCGTCTGCGCTCTGTCCGTTTCGGTGAAACGGTGCACTGCGCCCGGCGGCCAACAATGGAACGCACTCATTTCACGCACACGCGCAGGCGCTCCTGCTCCAATCCAATTCCTAGGCACGTGATCCGCGTGAAAATGAGCGGAGCAGCGGCCGCGTGAGCTGTGTCGGCACATTTGCACGCACCAATCAAGAAAGATATTGCTTCTGGTAAAACTTATGGCCACCATGCACCAAGTTATGCAGGAACTTGGGTCTAGTCATACCTATAAACTCATTGATCAGACATAAAATGTAAGTACCTCGGGATTCTTGCCATAATTATGCGACGTCGTACAGAGTCTTCATATTCAAACAAGCTCGCAGCAGTTATTTCTGAAGGAGTGGTTGGTTAACACGCGCATTGACGGAGGTCTGCGCCACCTTCGCTTTGACGCCGGGGGGCAGGTACCCGCCCCCCGCGTCAAAGCGAAGTCAGACCTCCGTCAATGCGCAACCAACCACCCTTCAAAAAACGCTCGAGCTTTGAATATGAAGACTCTGTACGACGTCCACAATTATCAGATCAGTACACATTTAGTCTGATCAATGAGTTTATAGGTACTAGACCCAAGTTCCGCACAACTGGCACCATAAGTTTACCAGAACAATATCTTCCTGATTGGTCCAAACCGACACCCACGCGGCCGCCCCCTCATTTCACGCGATCACGTTAGAACTCCCGCAGCAAGCCAAATCTAATTATATATACTATGACATTGCTAGGTCAAATAATGTTAGGTCAAATCACTTTCAACCATTTTTTCCATGTATTTCCAATGGAGAGGTCATGGCTCGTACCTGACCTAAGGTCATCAATATAAAACATACTGGAATAAATTTTGTAGAACTTGGTGAGCTCATTTTATGATTTGAGTTTCAGTCGGATAGGTTCACCCAGTTCTGGCTTATGCTATCTTAAACTTTTTTAGGTCACGTCACTTGACCTGCACTGGTGACCTGACCTGAGATGACCCAACCGTAAAATTTGTTCCAAAATTTGTTAAAATGATCAGAGAAAAGGTATACCAAGTACGGTGGCGCTACGCGCCGCCGTTTTTGTTCTGTCTCTAAAAGATCCGAGGGGGTGGGTACCCGCCCCCTTTATCAATGCGCGTGTTAAGCACTGTGGAACGAACCAACAATGGTACGAAGTTCCAATGCAATGCATTAGTGTGCTTTGTAGTTTTTTCACGAGCCAAAAGCGCAGATACATAGGCTTTCTTCTTTGGTTACAATCCAAAAAAGCTTAAGTCCGTGGTTTACAGATACATTATTTGTGCCCTTAGCTTAAAAGTTGTGTTTGCGGTGCTCCGCCAGTTGGTTCTGGTTTTGAGGCCAAGTTTCCAACAACTACAGCAACTACTGTGTGAGGGCATTTAACTGTATTATATGCTAGAAGTACAATGGAAAATTCAAACAGATTAATTCATCGTCGGAAATTTTACCGAAACAATGCATCGTCACATGCTTCAGATCCCGTTTTTGTTTAACATAACTAATATTTTTGTGGACAAATTAATGTCAAAATATATGCTACACGCACAAGCCCGTCTTAACAGGCAAATGAAACCAGGCGAAATAATTTGAGAGGACGTTTCCTATTGACCCTTCTGGTTCACCCGTTACGCGTGGGCGGGTCAGGACAGTGTCTGTCGCAGTCACAGTTGGCCGGTGGCAGCCAGGGCGGGACGCCGGTCCAGTTCCATGGCTGTCACTGTAATCACCCAACAGCGGCCGACCGGCTGCTGACAACCAGCTGATTCCAGCCGCTGCCTCACAGCTATTCGGTCCGTCGCGGAGAAAACAGCCAGTCGGACTAAACGCTTCACGGAAAAGAACGCGATTGGTGCCAAGGGCAGCAGGCGACGCGCCACAGGTGCCGGCATTAATATTGTTAAATGTGCAGTTGTCGTGATGATGGCCACTCAAGCCAAGTGGCTTTGCCCAGTCTGGTCCGCTCCAACTGAGGGATAAATAACTAGACACGGCACTTGTTAGAAAAATTTTGTGCAGAGTCCATGACAAAGAAGCCACTTATTATCCCAGAATCATGAAGAGAAAATGGTTGGTGGAGTGGTTAGACATTGTTGTCTATTTCAACCAAAATGCAGATACAGAACTTCAATTTGAGAGGGGGCATCGGGGTCGGGGCCGCAGGGGGTGAATCGCCTTTCTCGTCGGTATGTTGAGCCAGTGAGTATATATACAATGGGGTAAGTGTGCTTTGTCTAATGATCTCTCGCTTACGTACACACTACTGGCTGTATATTGCACTCTTCTGGTATAGGTATTAAAAACGGGTCTTAGATTGAACCCATTTTTCGAGCATGTGCTTACACTAGCTTTCGCAGATTACATAATGCCAGCGAGTTTATGAAGATGAACCACTTAGTCACAACATTAGGGTCTGTTCCTGGTGCTAATCAGATTTGCGCGATAGCTGGCGTTATGACGCGTGTTCCCGTCTTATGAGGCCGACCTGTAGACCATGAACTGACCAGGGATTCCAGGACCCATCAGGCTGGCGCCACGACCGGTTCCCAGCAAACCCAGCCAGCAGCAGCTCAACACGTACTTGTCAGAGCAACGTCGGCAGTCATCAATCCACCCGATCAGCTGTCACGTTAAACGTCGGCCCTTTCTACTGTCTGGATGTGGTTCTCAGCGTTTTTGTGTTCCGTATTCTTGATTATACGTTTAAAGTTTATTGTGTTGTGGAGTCGTAACTACACGTTTAAAGCCAGAACAGCTGAATTATAAGGATAAAGGTAGTCATCCCTTTCTCTGACCTTAAGGGCTAATGACCTTTGCAACAAGGTGATATATTTCGCTTCAGTAAGACGGCAAGCAACCTCGGCTTGAATATTGGTAGTAGTATTACTGTAATGGATTGCAAAGTATTGGTGCAAGGTGTGTGAAGACTGATTTACACTTTTGTATGTTATTTGACTACACTTTTGTTTACAACTTTAATCAAAAAGCTTATAAAGGGCTACACATTTAAAGCTAATGGTATTAAATTCACGGAAACTTTATGTGGAGTTGTGAAATCACCGAGTCATTATTCTGGTAATGTGTAAGAAAATTGCTGACAAAAGCTAATGATGGTCATCTTTAATCAACGACAAGGCCTAGCTAAATACTGAAAATGATGTAAAGAAAATATGAAAATGTGAAATACGATGTTGAAAAACGATGTGAAAAACGATGTTAAAAACGATGTAAAGCAAATGTTGAAATACGATGTAGATTTTAAGTATTACTTCTACATGTATTTAATACGAGCAGATCCAAAAGGCAATTAAATTTATATGAAGGATCACTATTAAAGTTCTGTGCTTTTTCTTCATGCTTTAATATTGAAAGGTTGATTTTGAAGGCAATTTTCTTTTTAAAAATTATTTGTTCTTGACATTTAACGAAGTATTTGACAGACTATTGACTCATTATAAAACATGACTGGCAAAACAACTTTTTAATATTGCCCTCGACATCAGTTCAGTGTATTTGAAGGCTCTTTCTTGTTTTACTGTAGAAATCAACGCTTAAGTTACAATACATCACTCTTGTTCGATTTCTCAACTCACTGATGTTTTCTTTTTGTCGAACAAATATTGAACAGCCATTCATTATTTACGTCTGTAATTATATGTTGAATATTGAATAATATTTCGCATTTGGGTTAGACCTGTGAACTGGTAGGTACAAGGAGAGATGCCATAATCCCGATGAGAGGGAGGGCAGTTACAGTACCCTGAGGAAGACACCGAAGGCGGGGCACCGACCGTGACAGCTGTACATACATACTGTCAGGATGACAGCGCGCCACGCGCCGCACAGACTTTAACACAGCTGGTGACAGCGTGACCGACTCCGCGCCGGACAGACTGACAGCTTTAACACAGCTGGTGACAGCGTGACCGACTCCGCGTTGGACAGACTGATAGCTTTAACACAGCTGGTGATAGGGTGTTTGACTCGAGCCCAGACTAACAAAGTTAACACACGGGTATAATTGCGCCGGACAGACGACAGTTGTAACACCGCTGGTGACAGGGTGACCGGCTCCGCGCCGGACAGACTGACAGCTTTAAGACAGTTGGTGACAGGGTGACCGGCTCCGCGCCGGGCAGACTGACAGCTTTAACACAGTTGGTGACAGCGTGACTGGCTCCACGTCAAATGCGGAGTGGCGACAGAAAGCATCAAGCTCAAAGGGCCGCAAATGCAGCGGGGATAACACTGATCGATAACACCGATTGGCACGCGATCGACTTGCGTGATTCGATTTATCAAGTCTTAAGAACGAGCTTCAAATGGTAGAGGCTTTAAAGCTATCTTGCATTCTTACCTTTGTGATATGAAGGTGGACCGAAACATTGAAACTATCTTATCCATTTTTTCGTGGTTTTTAGTGAAACGCTCTGCTTTGGGTGTGTGTGTTTTTAATTGTATTGACACCGACCTTTCGGGTGAGACTATTCAGGAAACCTATCCTAAAAACTCTAGTGATAGGTATGTATGTACATTGTTTGCCTTGACACTCTTCAGTAAACTGAAGTTCTTTTAGCGAGGTTAGTGCTGATCTCGTTGAGAGACAGAGCTGATTAATTGTTATCTGCAGCGACACTTTTGGTAGCGCCTATGTGCCCAGCCGGTGACGACAGCCGTCGTGAAATCGATCACTCATTCGATAGATCTAGAAATGTCTCGTCCGCAAAGAAACAATTTTTTGTCAGCTAACGTCTACTTTCCTGTCCACCTTTTCTGCGTATACATATGCTTCTTCAAGTCTAGTTTCGTTAAAGCTCAAAATTATTGGTCAAAGGAATGTGGAAGCTTTAAAACATGATTTTAACTGAGATAGCCAAGTTGTAAAGCAAGTCGGAAAACCCGGTACGCCATTTATCATTTGCCTTGGATTTCGAGATTTCCGTAGAAAAAAGCTAAAACCTACCTGCAATGTACCCCTCATGTACCCTTAGCAACAGGCTACAGTTGTCATGGCTGTTGGTGTGACGATATATGCTGACGTCACGGTGAGCATCAGCCATCGAAGCCCTTGAAGCGTTTCGAGTATGGTAGTGGTTGCCAGATCATGACATCATCCACAGACAGATATTTATTTCTTTCCCTAGAGGAACATTTTAAAAATAAGAATATTGAGCTTATTGTACATTTTTCAGAGAAATCATGAATGGTTTCACTATTTTCGGCTAAAAGTACGCCTAATTACACTAAATTCCACGATTCGACCAAGGTGTCACATTCCCTTTAACCATTGCTGCATTCTTAAAAACAATGGTTCATGAAGACCATTTTTCCAGGAGGGGCGCTTAGATATAAACTAGTTTAATTCATCTTGATATTAATTATATAAAGGGATACCAATCCTTTCTTGATGCTCATTCGATGGCAACTGTAATCCCCGAATTGAATATATATACTACTACTTCCTAAATACAAGCATCAAAACCATTTCTTTCCGTTCCACTTGTCCCCTGAAGAATATGAAATAATAAGAATAATGATCCAGTGGCAGACCTCGGCCACCTGTGGCAGAGCATTTAAAGGGAACGAGGTACCTTGGTGGAATTTCAGACCGGGGTAGTTTTAGGATCATTTCCTGTTGAAAATACTGAATTCCGTTTTATTTATTCTAATATATGACTGAAAAGTCAATATTATGCATTTTTTAATTTCCCTTTTCTAGATTTGAAAAAAAACATCCATATCCGCGTGTCGCATGATATGACAATACTTTGTGCCAAATTGGACCTGTCTAATCTGCTCCACAAATGCAACGAATATAAATAAAAACAATTTTAACTTAAAAGAAAAAAGGCATTGCCAAATATATATCTGAACCTTCAGGATGCAGTCAGTGAATTAAAAAAACACACGCACAATCGGAAAAAGCCCGGATTTTTTTGAGAGCCAAATGCTAAATTTACACCCGTCATAGTTATTTGTGTCACTTGCTTTATATGATGGCCAATTAAAAAGCGTAAACCATGACCATGGCTGCGCCTGGTGCCGATCCAGCGCTATTTTTGCTCAGCCCACGTCAAGAGTTTTAAAAGAATATAGGGAACCCTGGTTTGGAGGGCTACTGTCTGCCGGGGTATTAAAATTAACGTGCCAACCGTACATTTCTTCAAATCATGTTTGGCTAAAGGTGACGTCCACTGCAAAGGCCACTTAAATTCTACGCTCGCTGGAAGCTATGGGGCCAATGTTAGAACATGGCTGTGAAAGGCTTGCAACTGGTAAGACTAATGAACGAAAGCAAAAGTAGAAAAGGTTTGGAGTGCTGATGTGAGGAGCATAATCATAAATTGGCAAGGTGTATACTGGCCTGTCTCCTTCAATCCTGGCTGTAAAATACACTTATATTATATATTCAGGCACCACCCTTCATTAGAATCAGGTAGGACAAATCACAAATTCCCAGTTAAAGTGAAGCCAGACCTCGAGATCGAGGTTCTGAATGTATGTTTGTTTAAAAACCACCGCACTTACAGCTTATTGTCAGCCGTCGCTTAGGTGGTTGAAGATGGGTCGTTCTGAACTGCAGTCGCGTGATAGAGCGAACGGGTTGTAGGATGGCTTGAACACCGCTGTGGTACGCATTTCGCACGCTGTGTACTACACAACATGATGAGCAGTGGCGGTGCTTGAACATTATGACAGCCTAGGCACGATTGGCTAAGAAGTAAAGACGTCGCCCAGGGCTTTTACCTGATATGGGACAGGAGCAGATCCAGCAGGTCGGCTGGAGAGCAAGGAAAACTCAAGTCGATGAGCAAAACAACTTTTGTCGGTAGGTGGTGGAAACGGTTATGCAAACGGTATGAAACTGTACGTAGATACAAGGCAAGATTCAAGGATAGGTAGGCAGGTAAGTTAGCTGGGAAGGACAGAGTACTCTAGAGCTTTCCATTTCATGGATGGCTTCGGGGCTTCGGTACTTCATTTTTTATGACGTACAATTTATCGGGTACATAATTTCTTCTACCAGATTTGTTGCCATGACTCACGTCCTTCATTAGGGTTTCACAAATACAATATCTTGCTAAGTTTGCCAAACAACTGCCCCGCACTCGAGAAGGCTAGAAATTCGCGAATACAAGAATATCATTAAAAGAATGAGCTGTGGGCCATGCCCGTGCCACAAATACCGCATGAAAGAGCCGCTTATGACAGGGTAGTAAAAGACTTCGAAATGCTAAATTTGCTGCCTTAATGAGTCAGTACTCGCGTCCAAATGAATGAGGTATTAGAGATGTCAATGAAAAATCTCACGTTAGATTCCCCACGGGCTTAGACAATAATCGTCAGTGCCTCGCCACGCATTTATTGACGGTATGCGCTGCAAACGTGGATTGTCAGATGCAAATAATCGGCTCCATGACAAAGGAATCAGAAAAAGGAATATTCTCTGTAACTTAAACATCCAGAAAAAGCATATCTACTTCAGCATTTAAAAGCGGCTAGGCAGTGCCTAATGTGCCTCTATGGAAGCACCGCCCCTGATGATCAAATCGGTTATAATTGGAATGAATACTTGGTTACAGACGGCTCATATTTGCCGATCGCTTTGGCATGACTAACGCACAACTTGATGCTGAGTGGCATCTGAATACCAATAATAATTAGTTGGCGATGTTGTACCGCCACCACAAAAGCGCAAACTCCAATGGATCGACCAAATTCAATATCTGTGACAGCATCTCAGAGAGCGCACGCCCACGACACAGTGCAATTTACAACTGAAGCAAAGCAACAGAAGGCGTGACGAACCCTGAGCTGAAACAAGATACCTTTAAGATACCTTTAACTGAAAGCATTAGAGACACTAGTTAAAATTTTCGCCAGATTCAAAGTATGGACCAGCACAGCGGCGGACGCAGACCAGAGTTTTGGGGGGCCAAGCCCATGTCTGCCTCTCCTCCTGGGGGGGGGGGGGGCGAAATTTGTTTGCTCTACAGACCTTGTGTAAACACATTTTTCTGAAATTTATCCGGCGTTTGAGGGGGGCAAAAGATAGTTTGGCCCCCATCCAGCGCTTTGGGGCGCATGGCCGGAATGCCCCCCCCTGCGTCCGCCAATGGACCAGCATGTGCATGGTTTTGCAGCTGCTCAAACGCTGGTCTTTGGGACCCGACTTTCCAATATAATCATTGCATAATCAAAATTGCAGCACTATAAACTTTTCCAGGTCAATACATATAAATATATTTCCAATAAATATGTAACTACGTGGCAGGAATTTTTTCGGTAACGGCCAAGGGAGAACCAGGATGGCACGACTGCGTTGTCAATATAATCACTGAATAGCCAAACTAGTAGCTCTTTAGAATTTTCTAAATAAATTAATATCCTAATCTATTTTCCAAAAAGATATATACCTAGTGGTTTTGACTCTTTTTGCTAACTGCCAAGGTAGATAGTAGTGTCACATATACATGATTTCCAGTCCAAGAAGCCATACAAATATATTAGTATCGCACTAAGGGTACTGGGTAGAAAGCCCCCGACACTGTTTGCCACTTAGTGTTAACACGCGCATTGACGGGGGTCTGAGCCACCTTCGGATTGACGAGGGGGCGGGTACCCGCCCCCTAAGATCTCGAGAACCACGGTAGGTAGCAAAAAACGGTAAACGGCGTTAGGTAGCCCATCCGCTTCTCCATCGAAAATATTCGAACCATTTTTTTGTCAGGTCACATTTAAGGTCACCAGAGGTCAAAAACATACCGTCACATGCCGTCATAGGGATAACATATAATTAAGTTTTTTGGCCATTACATCTGAACAAGTAAAGATAGAGCAAAACGACTTGAACTATATGAATCCTCGTAGCAAGCCGAATCGAATGATATATAATTTGACCTTGCTAGGTCAAATCAAAGATTTGACCTGACCTGAGGTCAGGTCAGGGTCAAATTATATAAAATGCATATCATTAGAACCGCAAAGCCAAGGCGAGTCTAATGAAGCTAAAATAAACGCTCTATCACCATCTGTTACTGAGTTATTCAGTAAAAACCATATTTCCCATGTATTACCAATGGAAAGGTCATGCTTCGTACCTGACCTTAGGTCATCGATATCAAAAATACCGGAACATATTTTAGAGAACTAGGTGAGCCCATTATGTGATATAAGTTTTAATTTGATAAGTTCACCCTGCTCCGACTTATGCTATCTTAAACTTTTTTTGAGGTCGGGTCACTTGACCTGTACTGGTGACCTGACCTGAGATGACCTAACCTTAAAATTTTCACAGAAGTTGCAAAAATGATGAAGGAAAAGGTATACCAAGTAAGGTGGCGCTGCGCGCCGCCGTTTTTCTGCTGTCTCCGAAAAACTCGAGGGAGGGCGGGTACCCGCCCCCCGTCAATGCGCGTGTTAAAGGAAATAGGTTTTTACCGCAAAAATAATTTCGGCGTATTTTTCTGAAAATGCTGTGGAAAAAATATTATAAAGAGATCCGTATCAAATGCATATCAAGTGGCAAGTCTACAAATTGCCAAGCTTCACCCGGCTTTGCAGCCGACGACCGCGACCTGCTTAAACTAAAGCGGTCCTCAGGAAATCATTCATCCAAATTTCTTGGTTCCATCTCGTGCAACTTTGCCGAGATATAATCGTAATTATTGGTGCCCCGGCAACAATAGGCGACAGAGCATCAGGGTTTCAGGCGGGAGGGGGAAAGGAGGGACAAATGGATTTTGAAACCCATTTCTTTCCAGTCAACGGCACACGGTTAGTATTAAAACTCATCATTTTGGGGGCAGAGGACTTTGTCCCTTGCCACCCCCCGTAGCGTTGCCTTCTATCCAAGCGTAGGTCCATGCTTGGATGGAGAGGTCAATGGCACGTGGTTGAAAACGATTGAAGTGGTTGAAAACGGTGTGTTGAAATTTTGCCATGTATGTGTTGCTACTGAAGATAGTTTTGAAAAAGGTTGAAACTGGTCTGAAATATAAATTTACTTAAAGAAAATGCTGTCTAGGATTACGTGGATGGCTCTTCACTTTATATTATTAGTAAAACCTAAAATAACTTCTGGTTACAATATATATGTAATCATCCTTTTCATTGTAATATGCAGACATAAATATCGTCAAGCAAACAACGCCAAGTACAATGCTGAGATAGGACATTTTTATTGCATGTCACAATGTCAGTGCCTTTGCAAGAACAATAATCAACCAAGGCCAACGGAAAGATTCATCAAACATAAAAACAAAAAATCATGTTGAAACACACAAACTTCATCCAACACAACCATACTAAATACGTAAATACATCCGAAATGGGAGCCCGGCGTCTGGAAACGACAATGAGAAGGATTCCATTATGCATTATGCAGCATTGGACAGGGCTGGTGCCGTATGTTGGGAATGATGACTCAAAATATCAAGCTGATGTTCTTTTATCAATTAATCAAAGGCATGTATTCAATTGCAATATGCATACATACTTACACATAAACGCACGTGGTATATTAATTATCTATCATCGAAAAAAGACAGTGGGCTCGTATATAAGTACACACACACACACATACATACATATGTACATAGATATGTACGAAACTGAAGAAACTTAACTTCAAAATAAATACATAATAGATAGGCGTATATGTATATATATATATATATATATATATATATATATATATATATATATATATGTTCGTATAGTTAGGAGCAGATTCTCTTTAATTATATATATCCCTAAAAATTTAGGGAGCTGTATAAATGTGTTGTATTCATGTCATTTGAGCTATGTGATGTCAGGTGTGATTGAAATTTTTGCTTGGCATTTTTGTGATAAAGGATCATTTACCATTATGCTGTGCACTTTCATCTAAGGATTTAAACATTTCGAACTGGTTTCTACTTTTAAAGAGCGTCAATTTTGTGAGTGATCATGCCATATGCTTAGTGAAATATTACTATGTGAAACCTAAACCTAGTTAATGTCCTTTGAAACAATTTTACATAAGCATACAAAAATAACATTATATTTATTCGAAACATTGAATCTAAATCTAAAAAGCTTTCTGCAGCTCAACAGGCAATTGTACTTATCGAAATATATATATATATATATATATATATATATATATATATATATATATATATATATATATATATATATATATATATATATATAGCCCTTATGCCTTTATGGTAGTTAGTTCCAAACGTCGTTGGAGAGCCCCGATAGGGTTTTTCTTTACCCGTGGTCTTGGTGCCTCTGCACAAAAACAACTACTACTTCATGCCCTAGAATTGCTAAAGGACGTGAGGGTTGGCGTGGCCGCCCTTACCATGAACGGTCACGCCACCAACTATGCCATGCCCGAGTCGCTTGGCTGCGCATTCGGCAAGGGTACTGGGGAGGTTAGGCGTACATACATACTCCACCGACCCATCTACAAACCATGACGTGTATATTTTTATGCGTGTCAAATGCTGAAGCTTGTTCGCAACATGCTTCAGTCACATGGCACCATCGAGTCCGTAGATGGGGATGTGAAGAAGGGGTACATTGCTCGGCTGAATTTCGAGCACGAAAGGGCAGGTCTCCGACTCGCGAACAAAATTTCAGTGCGATATATCGTTTTCGGCAACTTTAAAATGAAAGTTCACTTGGCGGCGCTGGAGTCGATATGATCGCAATAGCCCCAGAGCTACTACACAATGTCGGCCTGACAGGATTTGAAGATGTCACCCCAGTTGCCCACTCTACCCAGGTGGCCACTTCAACACGATTTTATTTGTTTATAATGACCTCATATCCATTTTATATATGATGACTTTGCGATCACACGGTAGCTAGTTTAGGAGCTAACCAAAACTCTAAAATTCGAATCAATAAATACTAAAGCAATCATAGAAATATACGAAACTTTAAAAACTGAAGCAAATGAACTTAGATGAACTTAGAAAATAGGTATTCATAAAATGTTTTATTATTTATTATTTATATATTAAATATTCTATGGTATTATATGATATATATATATATATATATATATATATATATATATATGAGTAGTTCGGCAATATGTTTTATTTGAGGCAATGACACACACCGAACACTTATGCTTTGGGGGGATGAGAGTATGATTAATGCTTGTTAATGAATATATGCCACATGTAACTGATGCAAAATGTAATTATTTTATGTACTTCTTGTTTTGAAAGATAGTAAATATAAGTTTTATACGCTCAAACTATGTTAATGTTATTATAGGAATACCTAGTTGTATCGTGTATAATAGGTAAGGTAACTACTAAGGAAGTGGTACTGTTATAATGCTCGTTCTCGCGATATTTAAAAACATGTTTTCTAATTGTGGAATGAAAACTATGAGCAAATATTTAATGCTGAAGATGACTGTTGAAAACAATACAGTGGGAACTAGTTCTAATTAATGAGTTTTGGTAACCTTTTAAACGAATAAACGACTGAAATCAAAACCAACGCACGAAAAATGGAAAAAACTTCAAAGAAAAATATCGAAGTGCGCCAGTGCTATAGAATTCAGCCGTCATTGCCTCAAATAATATATATATATATATATTGGAATTTAAAATACAATCGAAATATTTGCCTGATTCATCCTTGCGGAACTGTCTTGTCCATTTGTTTTATGCCGAATCATGTATGTGTCTTTTTATGTGGTTTTGATGTGCTTTTGGTATTTATACTGACGAAGGCGCTTTGTCATCGAAACGTCTATAAAATATAAATATAAAATAAATTGATAAAAAGTTTAAGTGTCCTCCATACATCTATATATATATATATATATACATATATATCATGACGCACTGTCATGACATTGCGTCAGCATATAGAGCTCGATGTCGCTGAATATGAGTAAATTTGCTTCTTCAGCATGTTTAATGCCGGCACGCTGAGTCCGGACGCGTTCCCGTAAGATGACAGCCGCCTGCAAATAGATGCATATTGCTCTAAACGGCATGACTTAGAAAGCATGTAACAAATTGGGAAATCGTGCTCAAGATAATGACTCATGTGACAGCATAGAATGAACACATCATGGAATTAAGGTAAATTAATTGGCCTTATTTCACTGTGTACATTTTTCTATTATTGTATTGGGGAAGAGGTGATGATTATTCACAGTGATGATTGTACCAAAAGTCTGCCTAAGTTTGTTTCTCTTGCAGTAGGTACATACTTACCGTCGCAGGGTGCGCGGGTTAGGTAGTGGGACGTTGCACTCGCCACGTAGATGCTCGCACGCTTTGACACTTCTTGTAGGAGCAGAGTCAAAGCGGAATCGCGCTGCTCCTGAGAGTATGATTTGACCGAGCTTGCAAATAGCTGGATGGGTATGCCTGGAAAGTTTAAAATGAGTACAGATTTCCGTGCGCTGCAAAAAAAAAAACAGGTATTTGCTCTTAGACATGAACCAGGTAAATTAGGCTGCTCAGCCTACCAACTGAGCGATGGCTGGTTGGAGGCTTGGACTTATTTTTCCTGATCTCATTCCATAAAAATTGTTTAAATTATTGTGTTTAGCTGTAATGTCAGGGGCAGGCACTACAGAAGTCCTTTCAAAATTTCCTCATGGACATGAAAAGAAAGACTCATGGGTATAATATAGACTTAAATTGCATACACAGACGGAAGAGTATGACTCCTAGCATAAGCATCGCCGCCGGCAACAAAGTGGGGGGGGCAGCCAAACTTTAAACTGACGCTGACAAACAATTGTCCACGTTAGGACCAAATACTGTTCGAATTTTGGCTCCTCGTTGCCTTCTGCAGCGGCTGGTTATAAGAATGTCCGGTTTTCTCCCATTTTGACTGAGATCAGGAAATTTTGGGCCAAAAAGTGGAGAGGGGGGCAGGCCACCCTGCCCCCCCCGGTGGTGACGCCCCTAATCCCTAAGTTGATGATCCCTAGGCCACTAAAATAGTTCAATCACTCGACTGAAACTTGTAGAAGCAGTGCAACCTTAAACATGTTGAGACTTCAGTTAGCTTAGTCTTGGTTTTTGTTGTAACAGTATTGAAAAAAAACATACCTGCGTATGCCTCGAGCCTCGGAAAAGACCATCCGACAGCAGCGTTTGCTTTTGCAGATCTTGCAGAGCCGTTCCAAGGGTAGTAAACTCGCGCCGTTCGCGCTGCAGAGCGTTAGCTCTGTCACGCCGAAGCTGATCTTCACGTCATAATCCTTCCCGGATTCGGCGTTGGACTTCGGCTTCCTCTGGCAACTGATTCTTGTGATCCTGCTGACGAAATGATCAGCAATACTTAAATTTGGGTTGCTTCATTTTAAAAAATGTGCAATATGCTATGAATGTCAGACTAAAATGCGCTAAAACAACCTCTACCCGGCGCACTATGGACGTGATAACCTGAGCATCATCGTTAGAAATGTTTTGAAAATTATAGTGATTCGGCGCCAAAGCTGTCAACATCTCTGTCATGCGACGTCAAATAACTACCTATGCCATTTTCTTCGGAAATGTGATCGGTGCACACCTGCTCCATCCGCACGGGAGGCTGCATGACGGCAGGTTCCTCTCGAGATCTCTTGGGCCTGGGTAGATTAGGAGCAGGAGCTAAACGGAGCGAACATCTCTGAAAATGTTTTATGTGTATTGCTTGTGTCTTGTATCCAGGAATTCTTAGCCATGTTTTTGCTTGCAATATTCGTGCCAATAACCGAAATACAGGCTTGTCCTGGTGTGAAATATTTAGTCCACTGGCTGTCTCAGGAGCGGATCATTTTCCACGGAGCTAATAAATCGTGCATTTGCAGATTCATTTTCACGGAACGTTTCCTTGAATTAGATTGGGCAGATTCCCAGAACGTTTTAGAATACCTTTACCAGAGGCAGAGCTATGGCACAGTATTTAGGGAGGATCTATTCACAACCCGAGTATTATTGTTTGCGTGCGTAATGCGTAAAATAAAGCCACCCGTAACCATATTGAGAGCAGTTAAAAAGTTTGAATATCATGATGTATATTTCAGGAGATAGTCAATATACATTTTGATTTTTTTATATGCATTTTTTATAGAGGCAGTTCAAGAAATACAAGGGCCTGGATGAATATTAACACGCGCCCCGGTGGGCTTCCGAGCCACCTTCGCCATGGTGGGGGTGTCCAAACACCCCCTCGAACTCGACTCCCATACGGGATAGCGAAAAACGCGAACGCTGGTAGATAGCTCATACAAATGCATGAAGAATCTACCTCTGTCACTTTTTGCACAGGTCAGTATTGAGGTCATGACAGGTCAAAGAAGAAAGCATGTTAGAGAAGAGTTTTGGGCTCTATCCTCTGACAGATTTAAGTTGGAATCTTTTTTAGTCAACATTCCATTCCTCTCGTTACGGTAAATCGAATGATGTATAATATGACTATACTAGGTCAAAACACAAATGGTCTGACCTTAGGTCAGGTCAAGGTCACTATTTGGCCTAGCATAGTCAATAGGCACATCAATCGACTCGCAATAACAATCTTAACATAATGGTATCAAAATAAATCTTTATCGTCATTTCCTGTAAAGTTACCGACCCAAATCTAAAAATTTGCTTAAGTAGCCCAAATGACCTCTAAGAGGTCACAGGCTAGAAATTGCAACATGAACCTAGAAAGGGGCCCATGATACTACGATTTGGAGAATATGAAGGTTTTCTCAGCTTTTTGTACACAAATACAGTAAAATTCCTGTTTTCCCCATGTATTTCCAATACAGAGGTCATGATCCATATCTGACCTTAGGTCATCGATGTGAAATATCCCTGAATATTTATTGTAGTTCTCAGTGGGCCCATTATGTGGTATACGTTTCAATTCGATAAACTCGCCCTTTTCTTACTTATGCCGCCTTCAACATTTTTAAGGTAAGGTCACTTGATCTGCACTGTTGACCTGACCTGAGAAGACCCAACTGTAAAATTTGGGGGAATGTTGCGGAATCAATCAAGGATACGTTGTGCTAGGTACGGCAGCTCTTCATGCCGCTGTTTTTTCGTGCCGCTAGAAAAACTCGAGGAGGTGTTCAAACACCCCCCCGGGGGCGAGGGTTGACTCGCGCCCCACTGGTGGGGTGGGATGGAAGGCTCCTTTGAGTAAATAGGGGGATTAATCAAGTTGGAATTACTCGTACCATGTTTTCTTAGCACAATCTTGAACAGACAAGAAAGGAGGGCAGAACACTGTTTGGCGGTCATATGAGGCCGAACAGGGTAAAAAGGAAGGAGAGCAGCACGGTGCCGATAGGCAGAGAGATGAGGTCGAGAGAAATGGACAAGAGAAGAGGGTAGGACTCTAATGGGTAGCTAAGTAGAGCTGGGGGACCGGTAGCAAAGACCAAAATGCCCACCAGTTAATAGCTGAGAATATGCCCTGGGTTTAATAGCCTGCTGATATAACATGTTTCTATCATTAACAGAGCCGTTGAATACCCTCAAGTTGTGGTACCAGGATTTTTTATTTTTAGTTGTGATTTCGGGACGAGAGTGGGTCTGGCAGTTTCTGACGTGGCCATGGGCGCCGAAAGCGGGGAGAGGACGGGGAGATGCTTCCCTCCTGTTGGCGAACCAGGGGGACGTCCCCCAAATGTTTTGGGTTCATCGTCATTAATGCTGTCAGGTACCGAATATGCTCAAAATTCGCCTCCCCCGGTCAGCACCAGCCCGGGTCCGTCCCCCTTGTAAAAATTCAGTGCTGGCGCCCCTGGATGCTGCTGACAAAGGGGAGGGGTTATCAATTTTCGGAAGACTACTGACAAATGGGGAGAGGGGTTCCGAGCTCCACCAAATGTGACTGTCGTCATATGTGAGCAGCCCCAAAGAATGGCTAAAAGTGTTATAATTGAGCCCAGTTTTCCCCGCATCAGTTATTGTTTTATATTTTTGGGGTATTGGGTGAAGAAAGTACTTGTTTATAAAAATTAAGCCATGCCATATATTTCCATAACTTCTATAGTATCGTGTTCACTGGTTAACACAAGTTACGAGTTGAAAAATAAATACTGAGACAAAAAACACACACACACACACTCAGGGTCTCGGTGTCCTCATTTGTGTTTTTCTTGGTCACGATACCGTCTTTTTCAACTTGTTACCTGTACTAACAATGAGCAAGATACGGAAAAAGATCTAAATACATTACTTAATTCATAGGAACTATTTTCTTCACCCAGTGCAGGCCTGGAAAATGTGAAAATTCACATTAATCAGCCTGGGTAAAAATTACGTTAAAACGTATCTCAAAGAAATAATGATAGCTGACCCCACGTGGCCACCTTGTCGGCGGTAGCTTACGCTCGTGGGTAAGGAAGTAATTTTGGACTCATTCTGTGATCTGATAAACACCTGCAGTGGAATCAGCATGCATGTAGCGGAGGGATGCATACTGCAGTAGAGGGATGAGAAGAATAAGTCTGAGGAACCCCCCCCACCCCTGAGATCTCGGAAACCGATTTTCCAACATATTTGCAAAAGCGTTCATCAGTCGAATTGCCCATGCGGTCTCTCAAATATAACCAATTAGGTTCAGAACGGTTATCGGGCTACCTCCGAAAAGTAGGTGCGGGGGGGACACTTTGTGACCCTCCCTGCCACTGTGCGTGATAAATTTGTTTAGAATCGTTTTCTGATCAAATTTGAGATATCATGAACGACTGCATTTTATGTCAACATAAGGAGCGCCGTCAGGAATTTCCCCTGTAGGGATGTAGTAGGTCCTCATCACTGCCGAGTGTGGCGGGAGGCGATACATGCCGACTGTTAGCACCACTCAAATGTCAGTCTTCCGATCATTCCGAGCAGCAAGGGAAAATGTTTTTATTGTATTTCTTAAACGATTATCCTTATACGTAGAACGTAAAGAAACCACATACAATCCCTCAGGGGATCTGATTCACATACCTGGACATCGACCACGGCCCGGCGCCGACCTGGATGATTTTGCTGGAGTCGAAGCGAAGTACATCGTTTTGATCACAGCCAGGATGATGCAGTGGGTCGCCAAAGGATACCGCGTTCATTGCAGAGACGGACAGGCACAGCCCATTTCAGGCGCTGGACTGCATCCTCGGGGAATCTGGACCGAAACAAGTGGCGCAAGTAAACAATTAATGCATATAAAATAAATAAATACTAATAACCTTAGATCGAGACTGTCTTAACCTGGATAAAACAATATTTTGCAATACAATCAAATCCATGGAAACGTTCAACCCAAATCGGAGTTCAATTATTGTATAAGGTTTCTGAATAAAAATAAAATGAATTCCCATCACTTGTTGCTTAAAAGTCCTGAAATGTTATGTAGCAACACAGGTGGAGAATAGATCTACGTACCAAAAGAAGGCAACTCCTTCCTTCTTGCGGTCACCGCTATAAGAACGGCAATTAATTGCAGCGCACGTACACAGCATTTGGAGATAGGAAGATATATAACACCCAATTCTTTGTGCTAACTGTAGGAATGCCAAACTTTTTTTTAGAAAAATGAGCAGTCAACAATGAAACACGTGCTTCGTTCTTTTCAAGGCACAATTGTAAGAACCTTCCTGGTCACGTGAATTCTCCTGTTTGTGATCCTCTTCCTACTATTTATAATCCGCCCTTGGTTACGAGCTGCCATGTTGTGACGTCGCAACAGCACAAGAAAATACATTTACCTATGTTTAACATTGAAATCTTCACCATGTTTGGAAGTGTTTTGCAGGCCCCCAAAGAGCAATAGATACCTCTCAGACATATAGGGCCGCAATCTTTTTGTCTGTTTGTCCTAAAAATGACCCTAAACTTGTCAAGTTTAGAATAATTTGGTACCTAATTAACCCCATAAATAGATGCTACAAAGCTGAGTAGAGGACCTCATTCAAAGGCCTTGATTTTTTTGTGTTCGCAATGGTGAAGTCAGTTCGCATCATACCACTGATAATGTATTTGAGGAATATTGCAGTTACTGGTGCAGATCGTTTAACTGTAGCGCAACGTGTTGCGGTTGTTATTTGCTTTTAGTAAATAAGTGACGTATTAATGAAGATTATCTTGTGGACATGTGTATAGAATAAATGTAAGCAGAGTCAAGTCTGGTTTTCATATTAATTATTTTTGCCTAACGGAAATAATATATATCTTGTAAATTATTTTCTTTATAGAAAACAAAATACTACATATCAATGGCGCATTCCGAGAGTGAACGTACCATTAGCAAATAAATGTTGACTTATGATTGCTGTTTCATAGGCGGATCTAGGGGGAGGCAAAAGAGGCACGTGCCCCCCAATCTACCCTCGGCGCCCCCTGAAATGTCGCTTCCTCCCCCAGCATGCGAAAATGGGTGCCCACCTATAGGATTTTGCATCCACCTGATAGGTTTTGCCGGTCAAAAGTGGCGCCCCCTAGTCCGGATGCCGCCCCCGGGAAGGTGCCCCCCCCTGATCGGCATCCTGGATCCACCTATGTACCGTTTCTTTGGATGCTCAATCGCATCTTTTCCTTTTAACAGGAATATCATACGAAGTCATTTTCCGGGATGTTTTTCATTGGAAAAGCCGGTTGAATACATACGGAGCAAAGCTTGCGACCAGACAGTTTTCCTGAAATTTTCCCTCCTGTCTTGTGATGCTAGGTAGGGTTATTTCTGCCACGGGCGCCAAATGGGGGAGGGAGAGGGACAAACCACCCCTTCCTCCTGATATCATGAGTACTAACACTAACCGTATGGCGTTAGCTGGAAATAAATGGGTGAGAAGACCATCTTGTACCCTCTTTGAAAAATCTTGTCCCCCAAATATTCTGGCTGGGGAACAGCCCAAATAAGACAGCCAGCCATCAAACTTCTGGGGCATGGGTATGTAAATTGTACAAAATTTTATAGGGAAAGTGCGAAATCCAGGATTTTACAAACTCCCCAGGGATTTCTTGAAATCCCGGCTGCAGCCAGTAGGCTTGTGAAATCCCTAGGAGTTTGCAGAATTGCTGACTGTGAAGAAGCTCGTCAAAATTTCTAGGAGTTTTGGAAACTCATTGAAACTTTAGTGAATTCGCAAACTACCTGAATGTTTTACGTGATTTCTCAAATCCCTATCCTGCAAAATTTTAGTATACTTTAAATCTAAGCAATGGTCCCACAGTGAACTGATTTTGCGCTCCCATCCATGTTCTGTCTTTTGATTGCATTTGGCCTCTGTGCATATCGGCTCGATATTTATTTTCTATTTTTTACACTCCCTGCGGTGCCTCAGAACTTGAGCCGTGTGTCCACCGCCGAACCATTCGAGTCACCAGCGTGCCCGGGTTGTAAAGTTGATGCAAAATGGACCGTGGGGCTTCAAAGCAAACTAGAGATGCCAGCACTTCTTTGCCACTGTCCTGTTTGGTGATGATCAAGATTGAATAAATTTTGTTTTCGGATTTTATTAACAGGCTCCAGATTGAATAAAGAGATTACGGCAAAGATAATCATAGATGGAGAGACTATGGTGCCTAAACATTATTTCGTTACTGTAGCTTTGAAAATGTAATTCATTATAGATGAGTACTGTAGACAGTGACTAGCCGAAGTCATTGGATACCGTAATGTTCCTACTCCAAAAATGATATATCAGGGGCAAGGAGATCAAAGTCCCCCATCCTAAGATGATGATTTTGTATACTAACCGTATTGGCAGGACAGGAATGAGTTACAGTTACATTTTGTCCCTCCCCTCTCCAACCGCTTGAAATTCTGAAGCTCCGTCGCCCGTTGATGCGGATAGAAAGCCGTTGCTATGGCCACTATCTGTATAGATCTTTGATACTAATAGTTTAATATTAATTAACTATACAAACTCGACTGTTTTCTACAAACTGACCAATTGGAATGATTTGCTCATATATCTGAGCCCTAGTCTGGTCTCCACAGTTCTCGCTAAAAAAAAACAATTCTAGGCCATCCAATGATTTGATATCCACTCCAGAAATATCGCTCAATCGTTCACTTTATTCTCTATTAGGAACTTGCGCTTTGCTTCACACTCTTGCCATGCCATCTAAAGACAAAATTGACGCGGCAAAGGAAAATTGAACCGTTGAGGTAAAAACGGTAAACTTGAATGAAGCCCACTCATATTTCCCTCGCCTGCCCCCCCTCTCCTCCCATCAGCAATCGCCAGCCAAACCCAAACCCCTTCCCAATCGTCATCGAAAGTCAGTAATATCAGACCCCGTTAGTGATATCTGCCTGCCTCCCGTTCAACACTGACCCCGGCCGCAGAAGCGTCACCTTGACCCATCAGCAGCCACCCGCCCTTGCACTGCACCCCTCTGACGACCGGGCAGCATGCGCAAACAGCGAGCCCCGCAGTCCACCGGCCCGGGGCTCCCCCCACAGTCTCTGCAAAAACCTCATCAGTCGATGATGAGCATGGACGGTAAGACGCACACTCCTATGACACTCGATCTGGTATTTGTATCCCGTTTGGACTCTTAAACTACATCGGCCTACGTTATGAAAAATAAGATAAGCCCCTGTTTAACGTTAATCAAAGAGGGTGGGAGGGGGAGAGGACAGTGAGATATGGCATTACCTATCTTTATTGCATAAAATCTCCGAGTACATGAACAAACTCTAGAATATCATATACGTAGTTAGGAGTCGTCAGTTGTGGAATTCTACCAAGCGTAGTGTATGAAACAAGCATGTCGTGCTTTTTTTGGTCCTTTGCCGATTGAGGAAAGTTTTTTCTTCACGCGCATAAAGGAAATAACATTCAAGCCCCCTCCCCAAGTTAAGCATGAGAAAATAAAGTTTGGGCAAGAAACCTAAAATCAATAGTAAAAAAACTTATGCTTATAGAATGAGCATGTTTCTTAAGCATTAATTATATGCATTTTACCCGACCAATTGGCTCTCTTGCTTCCTCCTATCATTGTTTTCATTCTATCATCCATCTCGAAAGCTGAGATGTCACGCAGTATCTTAAATGTCTTAGCCGATGCAACATATAGCTGTTGAACTCTCGGTACACTCCACCACATGGTTCTGGTCCTGAAACTGCCATTGAATTTGAATTTGTGTACGATATTCTTATTTTTCATAAATTTTTAAAGTTTACAATATTTTTGAAAATACGAGTTAAGACCCGGGGTTAGCAACAGCCTTCACAAAATTACTACAATGTCTTACCAGGTGTTGAATTGGATTTCTCAGGATTTCTCGTATTCCACTACTTCGTAGTGGAAGACGGTCGGTCTCGTCTCGATGTCTGGGAGACTACTCCTACTTGGCGTTTGGTCCGGGATGCGTGTTCGAATTCGTGCTCTGTGTTGGGAGCAGTTTGGGATGGAGTTTGATTAGGTCCAGTTTCCGGGGCTCATCTGGAAGCACTCGGGTAATAGGTGCCTTGGCCTTTTTGATGAATCGCTCCTCGTCTAGGGATTGGCAGAGGACCTACTACGGAATTGGAACTTTCCCAAACAAGCTATCGGGCCCTTTTGGGTTTCTTGTTTTATATTACAGTTGCTGATTTTTACCATATCCGTTACGGAGTAAAACCGCAGAAAAAGCGGGGGCAGAACCAGGGATGTGGAAATCATTAGGTGTGCCCAAATTTTAAAAAGTAGATGACAGCCATATGAAAGGAGAAAGCACAATCTTATATTTGTTTTAGCCATCAACGCAATACTTTTGAATTCTGGAAATGAATAATAATACAATTTTAAGGGTATTTACATTAAACAATATTTCATTGCAGGTGCCCGGGCAGTCCATAACGGATATAAACTCACACCCTTATATGGTACTGCTCATTAACTCGGTGCCGCCTGGGCTCTTTTCATAAACACCACCGCCTGGGGTGTGGTGAGACCCCTACGATCTCGGGAACCGGAGTTGCCCCGGGGCACTCCTGGGCAGAACCCGCCTTCCCCCGCTCCTACGCCTACGCCGTTCAAGGGCACCAAATCATCTTAGAGGCCCCCCATGACCCAGGTCATGGCTCAGGAGCCCAGTCGGCTCAGGGTGCCCCAGCCTATCTCATGGGCCCCCGAGACCAGATTACTAACCCTCGTTCCACCGGGGGCCATCGCTGCCCCCTAAGGTTTTTTCGGGGTAGCAGAAAAACAACGAGGCGCAGCAGCGCGGTTGAAGGCTCTATCACTCACCCCATCATCTTCTCATCATCCCTGAATTATTTTACCCCGGGTCACACAAGGTCAGGTCACCAGGTGAGGTGAGCCAAGGTCACCTCACTTCAAATTTTGAGCTCTATAATAGCTACATTTCTTGGCCGATCAGATTCAAACTTCATACACTTCTTAACCCCTCCAGGGTCTACAAAATGTATATCCGGGATTTTCGATTACGTGACCTGAGGTCAGGTCACGAGGTGACCTCTCCCATTGGAAAAGCATGGGAAAAGCTTTCTTATGAACTAAAAGCCACAAAGTTGATTGCAAGTGTTCAGATTAATTGAATAGCGTTATTGGGCACCCTTTCAGGGCACCCTTCCCTCAGCGTGTACCGGGGGAGTTAAATGCATTTCTGCGGCGGGGAAATGCCAATTTTTTCAACGACTCTTTTATCGATTTTAGGAAACATGTTCTTGCATATATTCGCACTGTTTAACTTTTATTACCGTCACTTTTACCATCGGTTTTACCATCAGCTGCATCTTTCTCATCACTCACATTTTTGTTGTTTTTACCGCTTTTTACATGTGTGTCTCTCATCTGTGTACATAGTTTTCCTTTTACTTACATCGACTTCGCCTGTTATTGGATAATTTTCTGTTGGCGATTTACTTGAATAAATGAATAAATAAATAAATAAAATCCCAGGGGTTATATTTGCCCTTTGACCTATCTGAGGTCATCACAGGTCACCAGGGTCAAAAACAGTATATTGACGATAACCGTTGACTCTAACCAAGCTAGAGTGCTGAAATAAACATCATCATGTATGTCTCGTTACTGGCTTTCATTTGATATACGGCAATATTACTTTCTGGCCTCTCGTGACCTCAGGTCATATTAGGTCACGAGGTGACCTCTGGAGGTCAAACCAATGGCGGGAGGTCATTATGTCCCAAATAGCGGAAAAGTTCTTGAATTTTGCTATCAAATTTACTTTACCAGATTGCAATAGCTCTAACGGCATGAAAGCTGTGCCCAGTTTTCTTTAGCATTGCATATTTGAGTGAAAATAGCCTATCGTGACCTTTCTTAACCTCTGGAGGTCAAACCATTGACCTGAGCGCTTAAACATGCGACGTAATTTCTTACTGAATTCACGCGAGCTTTCTAATGCGCTTTGCAGATTTGCGCTAACCCCCATACTTTCGGAGTATGAGGGCGGCCATCGATGGCCCCGGTGGGGGCGAAGGTGGCGCCGGACCCCCGGTGGGGCGCGGGTTAAGCTTGTCAAGGGACCCCAGATTATCTCAGGGGCTCCCAGTGCCGTGCAGGGGCACCAGATAAGCCCAGATAACCAGATCAGCTTGGGGACCTGGCTCAGCCTAGTGACCCTATAACGGTGCATGAGACCCCTCGACCAACTCAGAGGTCCCCCACCCAGTTCAGCACAGGGGACACCAGATTAGCTTTGGGGGCCCAGCCCAGGTCAAGGGCACCCACGTAAGCCGATATAGGATCTTTGACCAACTCAAGGGGCCCATCCAACTTCACGGTTCTCAGTTCAGCTGAGAGACCCTAGAACAGTTCAGGGGCCCTCAGTTCAGCTCAAGGGCCCCAGGTTAGCTTTTAGGGAATCATGGGCTAGTTCATTGGCCCCTGAACAGCTCAGGGAGGGGGGACGCCAGATTGACTCATAGAACCTCAGATAAGCTGGGTGGCCCAGTTCAGCTTGAGAGGTTTCCCATACAAGCTATGGGGCCGTTAGGGTTTCTTGTTTTATATTACAGTTGCCGAGAGTTGCCGGCTTGGACTTTAACCCATGCCCCCGTGGGCCTCCGAGCCACCTTGGCCCTGGTGGAGGAGGTGTTTGAACACCCCCCTAGAGTTCGGCCCCTATGCGAGATAGCGAAAAAGTGAACGCTGGTGGATTTTTCACACGAATGCATGAAGGAAGTATATCAGACACTTTTGGGCTCAGGTCAATAATAAGGTCATGAAAGGTCAAAGAAGGTGACATTTTGAGTAAGTTTTTGAGCTCTAGTATCTGACAGAGTTGAGTTAGAATCACTTTGAGGCACCATTCGCTTCCTCTCGTCACAGAAAATCGAATGATGTATAATATGACCATATTAGGTCAAAACACAAAAATGACCTGACCCCAGGTCATCTCAAGGTCAGTTTTTAGTCCAGCAAAGCCAATATGCATATCAATCGACCCGCAATAGACATCCAAACGCAATGAAACCAAAATAAAAGCTGCATCATCATTTCATACAAAGTTATTGACCTAAGTCTGAAAACTGCTTAAGTAGTCCTAGATGACCTCTCAGAGGTCACGGGTCAAAAACTGCAACATGAACCTGGGAAGGGCCCCAGGATACTACGATTTGATGAATATGAAGGTATTCTCAGCTGTATCTACAAAAAGCCCAATTCCTGTTTTCCCCATGTATTCTCAATAGAGAGGTAATGGTCCGTACTCGCCCTTAGGTCATCGATATGAAAAAAATCCCGGAATATATGTTGCAGCATTTGGGGACCCAACTATGTGGTATAAGTTTTAGTCCGATACTTTCACCGATTTCTTACTTACGCCACCTTAAATATTTTTTGGAGGTGAGGTTACTTGACCTGCACTGGTGACCTGACCTAAGATGATCTAACCTTAAAATTTTGGGGAAAGTTGTGGAGTTGATCAAGAATAAGGTGTACCAAGTACGGTGGCGCTTCGCGCCGCCGTTTTTTCGTGTCGCCGGAAAAACCCGAGGGGGTGTTCAAACAACCCCCAACGGGGCGAGGGTTAACCCGGTTATTTTGAAGGAACTCCGAAGTCATTCTTGATGCCAAACAAAGGAGTCTGTCATAAAATATAATACACTGTTCAAAACTAGGAAAACCTTCTCTATCATCGGACGCTTTATGCCGCGGATTCTCATCTCTGGCTTTCAGAAGCGGTCCCTCTAAATTGTACCTACGTCGGCGCTGGTTATTCCACTGGATGCAAAAGGATACCTGTCCATCGCAGCCAATCTTAGACCAGTTACAACGAGTCCTACAATTTTTAAAAATGTTGAAAAACTAGCATTACACCAACTTTCGCTAAACCTTAATGAACAGCCCCTGCTGGCGGATGATCAGCATGGGTTCAGATCTGGGCGTTCAACCACCACTGCTCTTATCACAATAAAATATGAAATTCTAATAGCAATTGACCATTCGGAACTTACTCTGCTGATGTCAATGGATTCAGTCGATTTTGAACAAGGTTCCGTTAAGAGCATTTTTATAAATGATTTCGAAACTTTTCGCGCGTTAAATGTAGAAAAGTTACTGCCGTGCAGCGTAGTTACCCGTGGAATTTCGTTAAGTGCGCTTGCTGATTCATATCCTACACAAAACAACCCTGAACGTCGAGTGCTTCGATAGGCACGCAATGTTTCATTGTTCGTTACCCACGCCCTTCAAACTGGGAGATCCGCGCGCGGCACGGCATCCCCGCGTCAGCTGGATTGTGGGCGGGGCTTACGCGGCGCCGTCGTCGCGCTGCGGCGCCCTCACCGCGAACGGAAAGACGCGGCAGTACCGCGGGCGCAGTCTGAGGGAGGGGCGCGAATCTCCCGCGCGTTTTTTTACATATATTTGTTACCGTCAGCAAATAATCAGCCACTGGATGACGGAACCTTCAGTGGGACACGGTGAACAGTTTTTTTAACGATTATCAATGCGATCAGACCATGTTCATGGAAACTGGACTTGTTTCTGGGTGAGCTGATGATGTAATGGGTGGTACATAATCACCCGGCCGGCCCTGTGAGGCCAGCGCTTGCCACGCGAGGAAGAGGGTCGACTGCCTCAACCCTGCGCTAAGTCCACGCCCTCAGATCAGTCCAGGAGCGGCAAACCAGAACACTCGCAACAGAGAGCCCGAAGTCTTGGTGAAGGTGAACAAAACTTCGAAACGAGGACTGATACCTTTGTTAGGAAATTGAAATATATCCTGCCCTCTTATGTTTCAGAACATTCTTACGAAGCGAGAGGAAGTGTGGCAGTGATGCGAAGTGGATTGGGAGTGAGACTTGTGAATGAAAATGTTGCCAAGACGTGAAGTGCAGAACGGCGGGTTGGGAAAGTGTCGTGTGGTGAAACGTGTGCTACTTTTTCACTTGCTTTAGCTTCACCACTATTGGTGGGTGGTGGAGAATAGCTGAGGAGCCTTTGAAGTACGAATATACCAGAAACGGTGTCAAGCCTCACAGCATTCCACCGCAAGAACTCCAGGTAAGACCGGTGTTTTGTACTCGCGAAGGCAGGGCATCTAGAGGCGTCACTGTTACCGAGGGTGACGGATCCTGCCTGGCAATCAGGGAATGGAGGTT
The DNA here is from genome assembly GCA_034440635.1 of Lepas anatifera. Taxonomy (NCBI): domain Eukaryota; kingdom Metazoa; phylum Arthropoda; class Thecostraca; family Lepadidae; genus Lepas; species Lepas anatifera. The sequence goes on along the minus strand of JAOTON010001680.1, from coordinate 1,476,451 downwards.
TGGGGTAAGAGACTCCGACGGGGGTGCGGTGCTGTACTGGCCAGTGGCGGATCTAGGGGGAGGAGCAAAAAGGAATTTGCCCCCCGCCGCTCCTTAAGCAGAAAATCTCGGGGCAAAACTATATCTTTGCTCCCCTAAAAGCTGTCGACGTCCTTTTTACTTTATAAGCAAGGTTTTGGTGCTTCAACTCTCAACTTCAAACAGAACCAGTCAACTTTAGTGTAAACATTGGGCCTTGGATAGCAGAGGAAGCACCTTGTTGCCACATGTTTGACCCAGCAAAGTTGTTTTGCCTTTCAACTTTTGGGCTCAACCTCAAAACCCACCGTCTATTTAAATTGTGGGATACTCTTACTGCGTAACGTTTTTTTGTTTTTGCCTTTCGATTTTGGCTTGCTCCTCCCAAACCTACTGGCTAGATCCGCCCCTGATATCGACTAGTACAGAAGCTGTGCACGCGGCGTCCCGGGTTGTAAGCCTAGCGGATAGCCTGTGCTTCAAAGAGTAATCTGATTTCCCGGAAACCTCTCCAACAGTAAAAGTGTTAGCAACGTCATGTGATCTTGGCATTTGATGCATAGGTAAGCCCTAACCAATACAATCAGTTATTGTGGTGATGAGCTCGGAGGAGGTACGAGCGGAAATTAGTCTGGATCATGATACCTACCACGGGGAAACCGGATGCCTAGACGTTTGACTTCTGAGCAGGGCGGAATTTACAGGGACGGACCCGGGCTGGTCACCGGGGGTCGAATTTTGAGCATATTCGGTACCAACACATTAATGACGATTGACCAAAAATTTTGGGGGACGTCCCCCTGGTTGGCCAGCGGGGGGACGCGTCCCCCGTCCCCCCTTGGCGCCCTGCTTCTGAGTGATCGTCCTTCCTTCTCCTACTTTCGATGCACTTGAGCAGGTAGGCCGTTAAGGAACTGCATGGATGGACCAAGCTCTTGAGAGCACCAAGACCTAGGAGTTGGCTCAATCATTGCAGAAATATATTACTAGTGGTGACAGAGACAGCCTGCAAGGTGGCGGTTTCCAAACATTGCTAGCATTTCGCATCGGTGGAAGAATGCCTCCTTTCCTCTGGGAACGTCAAATAATGCCTCCTTTCCCGTGGGAACGTTACCCAGCATCTCAGCCACGAGTATACCACTGGTTCCCCCTGGCCTATGCACGTTTTCTGCCGCCTTCTTTAGCATTTGCAAAGTTTTCGCTAACCTGTGAGCGGCAACGCGAAGTCTGACACTGCTGAATATTCAATGTTCTTAACTAAGAACCCTACCGTGGCGTAAAAGCCGCAGCTCTGCTAATATTTTGGACTTTCCAGCGCTGGCGCGTTGTTTGTCTTCCGCTCATCAAGAAGGTACACTGTCCTTTCTAAACATTGATCATCCTGAAGGTACAGGAATTCGCAGGTTTCTACTTCATGGTACCGTTGGTTCTCTCTGTCTTCTTCTGCGTGCCTGCCAATCCCTAAAACGCGCCAGGAATGGGAACACCCATATATGGCTCCTTCATTTTCCGCGAAAGCCGGCATGTGGGAGGCTGGGCAGGGTGCCATCACCTCATCGACGCCGCGCTCTCAGCAGGACCCTCTCTGTGTTCAGTGGTGCCCGAATAACCTCAGACGTCCGGCCGCTATCATCTCTAGTTTTGCCGCGGGCTGAACCTGTCGTGGGCTAAGATCGCGTCCATGGTAATGATCTGGCCGCTAGGCAGACATAATAGGGTCCGAACTGCGTACCAGATGTGCCAGATGTGCCTTGGCTACCGAGGTACTCGTTTCACTGTCGTTTATTGGAGTTATTACTTTGTTCGCAGATAATCGGAGGGCACTCATTGGCCGATAGAATAGAGCGGAATGCATTTATGTGCGTTCGAACGGCCCTACAAATTCGAACGATTTACAGTTATGCCGGGATATCACAGTGTAACTGAACAACTAAATGTGAACCAACCATGTCTTCAATGTTGTACACGAACATCAGTGACTGTGTGCAGTGATGCGGACTTTAGAGGGGATTGTGGATGTTTTGAGGTCATTTCTTTCCAGTCAACGGTACACAGTTGATGATTAAGAATATTGAATGCGGGGGTTCATGGGCTCCCTGCCCCTCTTCCTGCGCGTATAGCGCAGTCAGAGCCTCAGTGAGGGGGGGTGGCGCGTCTGCCTTTTCGTGTGAGCTTGGACGTGATAATATTAAAATTACGCCCATTCACGGAAACGCTGTAGCGGGAATCGCTGCTATCTTCAATGCAGGTGTTCTGCTCCCCTCCCCACATCAGTTGTCCCTCCTTCCTGCAAGGGCCCTGATTGGCGAGAAGTTGTCTCTACTGTCCGCAGAAGACCTTTACCCGGACAGAGCCGCCTTTGCCGAAATGTCTTTACCTGGGACAGAGCCGCCTTTGTCGACATTCCTTTCCCGGGGGGGGAGCTGCCGTTGCCGACATGTCTTTACCCGGGGGAGAGCTACCGTTGCCGACATGCCTTTACCCGGGGAGAGCTGCCGTTGCCGACATGCCTTTACCCGGGGAGAGCCGCCGACGCCGATATGCCTTTACCCGGGGAGAGCCGCCGACGCCGACATGCCTTTACCTGGGGAGAGCCGCCGACGCCGACATGCCCTTACCTGGGGAGAGCCGCCGACGCCGACATGCCTTTACCTGGGGAGAGCCGCCGACGCCGACATGCCTTTTTACCCCGGGAGAGCCATCGTTGCCGACATGCCTTTACCAGGAGAGCTGCCGTTGCCGACATGCCATGACCCGGGGAGAGCAGCCTTTGCCGACATGCCTTTACCCGGGGAGAGCCGCCGACGCCGACATGCCTTTACCCGGAAGGGTGCCGGCGTTGCTGTCATTTCCTCTCGCCAGCTATGGCTGGTGACATGGCGTCACGTCTGACCGCAAATACCACACGATTGCCACAGAGGAAATGGCGACTTCCTCCAGAGCAAGCGTTCCGACTTCCTTAAGGGCCTTAGGAGGCTGTAAATATATCTGGCTACGTACAATGGGCATATGATTTCCACGGAAGGGACCACAACTGCCTCCGGATTGGGTGCTCCGATTCCTGTCAAGGATCTGTCACACATTCGTGATATGTGGAGGTCGAAAGATCTGCCTACCATGTTGGTGACAATAACAGATGACAGCGTGAGAAATTGACGCTCAATCTGTCCAAATGGTATCTAAGGTCTGGAAAGACTAAGGGTCCATCAAATGATCTCCTTTTGGTGCCAAACCTAACATTTTTGGTACCTAAAACAAGTTTGGTTTGAAATTCCGTTGGTGACACTTTGGTCATTTTTTCTGACCTCTGGCTGACATGGTGTCTTTGGATACCACAAAGGGCACATGATGTCATCAGAAGGCTTGGATAGCCACTGGCTCTGTTTCGTCCAGATTCAGCGGACGAGGAGCACTTCTGGCGCAGAGGACACATGCGCTAAGGAGGTACTCAGGGTGTTAGGATTGCTTTTAACTGTTTTTTTAAGACGGCTTAAAAATAACTTTGTAATTTTTTTAAAGTAAACCGGAAAAGCTGGTAAAGTTAATTTTATTTTCACATAGGGACGCCTTTTAACCTAGTCACATGTACTGTTTTTGGTGCCTTAGCAGGTGCTTCCGTCCATACTGTAACGCCTTTCATGACTACAGACCGTTACGTTTGCATTTTATTCAGTACCTTATTATATTTGTCTGCAATTAATCGGAGCCTGGTGAAATTTGCCAATTATCAAACGAAAGTACACGGCGTTGGAAATGGGTGATGGAAATCCAAAATTCCTGAGTCGAAATCGTGAGAAGGCTTTTTGAAAGTCTGTATTTTCTTACCCCAAATTATTTGCAAGGAAGTTTTTATTTTTCTTGTGAACATTCTGCATCCTGGATACTCAATTCAGCCGCCGAAAGGAAATTTAGGCTTGGGTCGAAGTGAACAGTGGAAGAACATTGAATTTGGTAGCGAAGGTGCACATTCGTCTTGAAGGCACACTGAGGTACCTACATATATCAAAGGTGCACTTTCGGGCTAAATGTATATAAACCGATATGCAAATTCAGGATCTGAGAGGCGCATTCGGGCTGAGGGGGCAAACACAACGGAGTTAACTCAGTGGCCAGGAGGATCTGACTATGGGTACATTTGGTGTGAGGGCACATGCACATTTCAGCGTTTGAGGGGCACTTGGCTATCGGGCGTGGTCGAGTTGCTGCTCCCTCCTCCTCCCCTCCTTTTCTTTCTCCTTCTCCTCCTCCTCCTCCTCCTCCTCCTCCTCCTCCTCCTCCTCCTCCTCCTCCTCCTCCTCCTCCTCCTCCTCCTCCTCCTCCTCCTCCTCCTCCTCCTCCTCTTCTTCTTCCTCCTCTTCCTCCTCCTCCTCCTCCTCCTCCTCCTCCTCCTCCTCCTCCTCCTCCTCCTCCTCCTCCTCCTCCTCCTCCTCCTCCTCCTCCTCCTCCTCCTCCTCCTCCTCCTCCTCCTCCTCCTCCTCCTCCTCCTCCTCCTCCTCCTCCTCCTCCTCCTCCTCCTCCTCCTCCTCCTCCTCTTGCGCCCCTGACTTCGTCCTGCCCTGGGTCTTGACTCATTTTTCCACTAATGGGACTCTTTAGAGCGAACCAAAGACTTCTTCAGGAAGAATCTTTAAGGGGCTCTATGAAAAACAGTGCAATGAGCGCCGTAATAACATAGTGGTTGGCGCGCTCGTAAAGGGAATATGACACTTTTACAATGGGATTTGAACATGATGGAGAACATATAGAATATGGGATATGGAACATTATAGATTGAACATGATGGGATAGCCACCTGATAGAGCGTATCGGAAAACCCACAATTTGACACTTCATTTGCCTCAGAACTTGCCGTTTGCAGTTCAACAGCGCGTGTTCAGAGCGGGCGACGGCCCCACACCGGCCCAGCCGGCGTCCCCGCCATGGCCGAATCGCCAGCCATTAGGCCCATAGCGGGCATCCGTATAACAGCGGCTCAAACTCTGGTTGAACTTGGGCGGCTCTTTGTGTAAAGAGATCTGAACGAAACAGTTTTCGAGCCAAGACAATGCTTCTGTGCTCATTGTATGGGACATTGCAGGTTCTATTTTCCATAGTTAAAACTGGTTTTGAGTAGGCAGAATACAAAAATAGTAGCAATATATGTAAAAACAGACCCTAAAATGTCATCTTTTATGCAAATATATTTGCACCGCTTAACGCTCGGACGCCCAGCTTCCATGCAAATTTTGAGATGTAACGAAATGTCAGCACCTGTGGACAGTCCTTTTATGTTGACTTTCAAAATATGCCTTGGATTCCCGGGAAGGGTTTTTACAATGTCGTTGCTGATGAAAACAAGAAATCTGTCTAAACAGTAAAAAGGCTTAGGAAAAACTTACCCAAGACCAACTACACACAGCACCAACCCCACACCCACAAAAACACCCCCCGGCACCACAGCAGGACCACCCCCCACCAACACAAACCCAACAGGCAAATAACGCAAAAAAAACGCAACACAAAAAACAACCTCGCCAGCAAAAATTCAATTTCCTATCACAACATGCCACACAGCACACCCCACCCCCGGGAAAAAGCTCAAACGTGCAGGCGTACCCACCCGCCCCGCAGCCACCCAGCCAGCCACAACAGCCAAACAACTTTAAACAGCAGCACAGTACCACAAAACACACAGGGGCCCAAAACTATTAGCCTACTCCCGGAAAAACTGGAGCACTTAGCAACCCAGCACACCTGCTTTAACCCGGCATCCACCACCAGTGGTGCAAACCAAAACAGCTGCTGCGTACTCTATCTCCCGTACCTACCGCCCTTACCTATGCGTATTGAATTATTTAAAAGGGCGCACCAATAGAAATGGTATCGTGAGGAAGAAAATGATGACCTTAGGTTTGACGTTTCTTTTAGACGTTAGGATAAAATGTGTCCGCTTAGGTTTTTTTTCAATGGCCAGGCGTAGAAAATAAGGGGTTAGTAAAATGAATTAATTTCAAAATTTGTGACCGAAATTAAGAAAATGAAAGCACGGCCCTCTTCCTATATGAAGTTGGAAGAGTGTCATGTTTTTCGGTAGTGCTGATGTGTTGAATTGTTGTAATTCATTTTTGTAAAATGGTTTCTACATTGCCTGTAAATACCAACGCTGCACGTCCGGGGGTTCAAAGCGCAATTTCTGTCTTTCCCGACCAGCGTTGTGACTTTTAATACTTGATTCGTTCTGAATATCGTCATTCTGTGGTATAAATGTACATTTATGCCACATAGTCATAGATACCGCCAGGTCTGTAGATGGGACAGAGAGTTCTTTTACCGTTCGTTAACACGTGCAGTAGAAGGATGGCTCTAAGGTGTCCCTACCCACCCCCTCCACACAAGCGCCACCAGCCACCCAACCAAAATAAACAAAAACAAACTTCAAGCCCAGAAAACCCACTAAACAACCACAGCCAGCAGCGACACCGGCCGACGGGCCCCCCCCGCGCACCGCGGCCCGACCGAAAGTATCGGCCCACCCACCTTCAAGAATAACCGAAGAAATGTTCGGAGCAAAAAAAAAAACTTCTAAGCACACATGCGTAAATTGTTCGACTATGAAAACAGTATTGAAAATCGAATTTCAACCTTGCAAAGCCAGACCCATATATTTGAATCGCAATGACCGCGCGGTTGCACCAGCTCTCCTGCTTTGTAGACTGAGAGGTGACGCCATGATGTCATATGGTCACCTCACATTAAAGCCAAATTTAAAAGCAAAGTTCAGAGTCCAAGGCCATACCGTGATTCTCGAAGTCTTTGAACTCGTGCTTCCGGCTAATGACGTCACCCTATATGATATATATTTTGCTATGGATGATCATCACGATATTGCTTGCAAACGTGGGTCAAGCGGTCTAAACCTGTATAAAATTTGATGTCCAAGGACTGCTCAGTGCTAGTCAGCCTGTGACGCTGCCTAGACCCGGCCGGCCTGTGACGCTGCCTAGTCCCGGGTGGCCTGTGACGCCGCCTAGTCCCGGGTGGCCTGTGACATTCGGACTCTTCTGCTCGCCGCTTACTTTCTGTATACCCACGTCGTCTCGACGTCAGCCATACGGCACCAAATACACGCCGTTTCTGTGGGTTTCCCGGTCGCGCACCGTTTCGGTGCGTTCTCCGGGTGGCGGCTGGGCGAGGCGCTTCGTCTTTCAGAGGCCGGCGCGCAGCTGCTGTGGCTCGGGGGTGAGCTCTGGCAGAGCCGCCGCCGCCCCGCGGCTCGTGACGGAGGCCGTGGTGGAGCGCCGCAGAAATCTTACCCAGCGTACTGACGCGTCAGCCCAACAGCTGGGTCGCGTTCGGCCCCTAAACAGGTCGAACAAAGTCAAACGGGGTGAAATCAGCGGCAGGAAGGCCCGCCTATAGCAGAGGAGGCGCCCAGCGTCATCGATACGTACCTCAGTAGTACTTAAGGCTACTGGCATACATAGGAAGTCTGTAAACTAACAAAGTAGGTCCTCATAAATTCACAGGCCGGCCTATAAGAGCAACCATGCTTTATATGGCATAAATGGGCCCCTGAAACAGACTGACGAGACGACGAAGCAAGTGGCAAGCAAAGGCCATAATTTTGGCAAAGGAGGCCTCCAGCTTCATTGCCATATCTATCAGCTATATTTTCCATATTTATATTGTTATATTTAGCGTCATAGCTTCAATATTTTTATGTAAGGCCTCTGAAATGTATGAGAACTAATGCAGGGCAAACCCTGAATGGAAGAGCATGCTCTTATGTCAGCAACAATAGAAATCATTTCCTATATTTCAACGTCGGGCCACCGAACAGTTCAAGGGGCCCCTTCCAACGAAGCAAGTTTTAGACCTTTCTCTCTAGTGAATGCATAACCGAAAGCTCCGATATTAGGCTCTTTGCTGGTGGAAGTGAAGAACTCCTTGCTTTTGGTCTGGTTAGCCGTTCCATCCTTCTGCCGGCTGTTGGGCGGGCTGCGCAAATTTGTTTGTCGCCGAGGCACGAGTTTATCAGCTGCTGCTCGCAATGCTCGATAAGCCGGCTCATCTCGCTGTCGGCTGTTTGTCCGGCTGCGCACATTTGTTTGTCGCCGAGGCACGTGTTTATCAGCTGCCACCACTTCCAGGCGTGAGAGCGGCCGATAAGATCGTCCACAATAGATACTGTGTACACAGTTTGACTCACGGACCGTCACTGTCCGCGCACGGAGCACGAGCGTGAGCTCTAGGTAGAATCCAACACCCTTCACTCGCCTAATATTAATCCGCTCACATTTGTCTCGTTCGTCTTTTTTATTCCAACCCTAAATTCGTTCGGCTGAAAAATGTCCCAATTCTGCCATGAAGGCACAGACACGGAGTAGTTACATGTTAAAGTTCGCCCATTCTCGTATGGAGTTAGCTAGCAGATAAACTCTCACCATAGACTCTGTCCTCAGCGATCCATCTACCTTGTGTCAGGTAGCGAAGGGGCCGTCCATACATTACGTTACGCAAGGGGGGAGGGGGGGGAAGTCAGCCACAGTGTTATCAGCCGTGAAACATGGGTGTCGGAGGGAGGGATGGTCACAAGCATCAAAGTATGCGTTGCGCAATTAATGGACGTCCCCTAATGAGTAGCGGCAATAAATCTGGTCATTGTAGTTTGGACTGGTGGGCAAACGCTTCTGGTCCGCACTTGGATCGTCACGGGTGCCTGCTTTTTCGTACATTCTCAGCCACCATTATTAATCATGGCGTGCGCCGATAACGCGTTGTGCGAGACTCCGCGTCATAAACTGAACGTCACTGACAACGTCAGTCATTTATTGATTACTGCTGATGAGAACGCGCGGCCTTGCGCCGATTTATTGCGATAAGAATTCCCTCTGTACAAACACAGCCGTACATCATTCCAGTGTAGCGCCGCATCCAGGAGGGAAGGGTGCATGGTCGCCGCCTTTGCCTAAGATTGCCGACAGATTGATAGCACTAGTTTGCGTAGTGATACCTTGGCGGCCGTGCCCTGGTCGTATTGGCAGTCTGGCTATGCATGTACGTCGTCACATCAGAGAACGTGACTGCGATCGGAATGCGATGCCGGCAGAACGACGCATCACGATCTCTGATGATGTTTGCAACCGTGGCAGTGATGTGCAGAGTGTGAGTTATCGCGCATGTGAACAGATGCATACATGCAGCATACGTGTTCTGGCACGTCAGCCTTCGCTGCATTTGGCCATCTCGTGATTGTACTGGCGCGGAGTAATGGGGAATGACAGTCAACTGGATGTCTCGTGTACTTCATCCGCCTTTTCAGTAAGCTTTCATCACTCTAAGCCTTGACATGAAGACTCTGTCTTCTGAATATGCGGATACTAAACTGTGAATATTCATTCAGATGGTTGGCTTGGATAAGTTCCCGCATTCAAAGTTACGAGGTTGGCAAGTGTCGCCTGGAGCACCAACCTTGAGCTAACAAATGAGTCTGTCTCGTTATCATTTCGTCGGCCGTCGGGAGCCGATGTTGAACAGACCGCGAGCTGTCAGAACGGGCCTATCGCGATCAGAAGCCGAGGAATTCAACCCGACCAGTGTGCTCAGCAGCGCCTCCAGGAACACCAACTGCGCACTACTCCGCACTCGCCCAGCAGGCAGCATGGGTCCTGGTTGACTTCGTTTGATTTGTGTTTATATCGTAGGTGTGCGTCTGTTTCTCTCAAACGAGAAAACTACATATTTCTTATGGTGATTAGATGTATTGCAGGACTCCTGCGTGCGTGTAAATTAAAAGACAGACAACATATGTACCAAAGATGCTGAAATGTGGCCAAAATGGTACGCATATACTGGTAACTTCGTAATCGGTATGTGACCATTGTTTTATTTTATTTGCCCATGGATGCCGCTGTTACAAACCAACTGAAGTTCAAGAGTTAAAATATCAAATTAGAAGCGAAACCATTGAATTAGAAATTATCCTAAAATGGGTCTGTCCGTGTCCTCTAATTACGCCTCCTCAATGCAACGCGTGTTACCCCCTGGCCTATTTCTGCTGTAAAACTGCTTTTTGGCCTAGAAGCGCTTGTTATGACCTCCTAAAACAGCATGGACGAACACGCAAGCAGGCTTGCCGCTCCCCTTTAGGCCAGCCCCGCTGTACAGCTGGGTAAGGCTTCTGTGGCTTTCATTTCGGCACCCTGCCCAGGGACCACGGGAATGGAGCGTACTGAGAGGAAAATACAGACATTGGAAACGGGGGAATTAGCGAGTGGCAGTCTTCAACTGCTGAGGGGCTGTCCGTGGATTACGTAACGCATCTTTTGTGATTTTTAAACCTCCCCGCCCCTTCCCCATGTAATTTTTCGCGCCCATGTGTGACGTCTTGTAAGGCTTTGGATGACACCCCTACCCCCTTGGGGACTACGTAATTCATGGACGTGCCCTTGCTTTCGAATTGGGTAGAATTGTACACAATCCGATTCAAATGTTATTTTGGGGCATGGGTAGGTGCCTTGGATTTAATTTCGACCTACAAAAACGAGTATGTCGCCTCGGTGAGGTATATCTAGTGTTGGACACTGGTTGAAACGTAAATCTCAGTTGAAAGTAGATGGAAGTGCTTTTCATGTTTTTTCTGCAGTTCCTGCATGTAATGTTTTGTTTAAGTCGAGCAATCGAAGCGTGTTAAGTTTGGGGAAACTGGCTAGTTCTTTGTTGGTAGCTAGAATGGAATGAATGTATGCAGTCACATTTGTGTGTGAAAAATAACATCCAAACACTCTGTGTGAAAAGAAATCCAAACGCTTGGCCGGTTACTGCTCCCATTTCACTGCTGAAGCTGTAACCACCTACCTTATAATAATAATTGTTGGGTTTAACGACCACCAACTGCCAGGGCATACGGCGTCGCCAACTCTCACCCTGTTGAAGGGATTTGGGGATCAGATCGACTTACCAGAGGCTCCACCGGACTTGAACCCGACCGGTGGCTAGAAGACAAGGTCATCCACTAAGCCACCCATCCCCTAACCACCTACCTTGAGCTAAATTCATACCCGGGTTTGTGCAATAGAATTTCAGGAGTTGTGTTAATGACTAGAATTAGTAAATGATGTGACGAATATACGTGCCAGTTGTTTTATGCCTACTGGCCTGTGGCGGAATAGTGGCGGGATTCTTACAGGTAGGGATAAGGTAACAAGAATCAGACTCGGCTGAAATCAGCGACTGCGGAAATGAGTGTCAGTGGTGGTGGGAAGCGAAACCCACGAATGGACGCCGTAATCGGGAGAAACTGGGCTCGAAGCGCGCGAACCTGGTGGCCGGAGGCGGCACCAGCGTGGGCAGACTCCGAACTGCGGGGAACAGCACAGCGGCTCTCATCAGCGGCCGTCTGAGCTGGGCTGGGCTGTCGTCGGCGCTGTGTGGTGTCATGTCGGCGCTGTGCTGTGTCATGTCGGCGCTGGGCTGTGTAATGTCGGCGCTGGGCGGTGTCATGTCGGCGCTGGGCGGTGTTATGTCGGCGCTGGGCTGTATCATGTCGGCGCTGGGCTGTATCATGTCGGCGCTGGGCTGTGTCATGTCGGCGCTGGGCTGTGTAATGTCGGCGCTGGGCGGTGTTATGTCGGCGCTGGGCGGTGTTATGTCGGTGCTGGGCGGTGTCATGTCGGCGCGAGGCTGTGTCATGTCGGCGCTGGGCTGTGTCATGTCGGTACTGGGCTGTGTCATGTCGGTACTGGGCTGTGTCATGTCGGCACTGGGCTGTGTCATGTCGGCGCTGGGCTGTGTTATGTGGACGCTGGGCTGTATCATGTCGGCGCTGGGCTGAGTCATACCGGCACTGGGATGTGTCATGTCGGCGCTGGGCTGTATAATGTCGGCGCTGGGCTGTGTTATGTGGACGCTGGGCTGTATCATGTCGGCGCTGGGCTGAGTCATACCGGCACTGGGATGTGTCATGTCGGCGCTGGGCTGTATCATGTCGGCGCTGGGCTGTGTTATGTGGACGCTGGGCTGTATCATGTCGGCGCTGGGCTGAGTCATACCGGCACTGGGATGTGTCATGTCGGCGCTGGGCTGTATCATGTCGGCGCTGGGCTGAGTTATGTGGACGCTGGGCTGTGTCATGTCGGCGCTGTGCTGTGTCATGTCGGCACTGGGCTGTATCATGTCGGCACTGGGCTGTGTCATTTCGGCGCTGGGCGGTGTCATGTCGGCGCTGGGCTGTGTCATGTCGGCACTGGGATGTGTCATGTCGGCACTGGGCTGTGTCATGTCGGCGCTGGGCTGTGTTATGTGGACGCTGGGCTGTATCAGGTCTGCGCTGGGCTGTGTCGTGTCGGCGCTGGGCTGTGTCATGTCGGCGCTGGGCTGTATCAGGTCTGCGCTGGGCTGTGTCATGTCGGAGCTGGGCGGTGTCATGTCGGCGCTGGGCTGTGTCATGTCGGCGCTGGGCGGTGTCATGTCGGCGCTGGGCTGTGTTATCTCGGCGCTGGGCTGTGTCATGTCGGCACTGGGATGTGTCATGTCGGCGCTGGGCTGTGTTATGTCGGTGCTGGGCTGTGTCATGTCGGCGCTGGTTGGTGTCATGTCTGCGCTGGGCTGTGTCATGTCGGCACTGGGCTGTGTCATGTCGGCACTGGGCTGTGTCATGTCGGCGCTGGGCTGTGTCATGTCGGCGCTGCTGGGCTGTGTCATGTCGGCGCTGTGCTGTGTCATGTCGGCACTGGACTGTGTCATGTCGGCACTGGGCTGTGTCATGTCGGCGCTGGGCTGTGTCGTATCGACACTGGGCTGTATCATGTCGGCGCTGTGCTGTGTCATGTCGGCGCTGGGCTGTGTCATGTCGGCGCTGGGCTGTGTTATCTCGGCGCTGGGCTGTGTCATGTCGGCACTGGGCTGTGTCATGTCGGCGCTGGGCTGTGTCATGTCGGCGCTGGGCTGTATCATTTCGGCGCTGGGCTGTGTCATGTCGGCGCTGGGCTGTGTCATGTCGGCGCTGCTGGGCTGTGTCATGTCGGCGCTGGGCGGTGTCATGTCGGCGCTGGGCCGTGTCATGTCGACCGAATATCATGGAAATGACCACACATTGTCATAGGTTTCCCGTTATACGTCATATATGTCATTGGTTATGGCATCTGTGTCGTCATATTCTAATATGACCTCCTGATAGCTGTCGTAACTAGAGACAGGGGCGCTGCTCCGGCGGTCGCCGATCACCCTCGGAAAGCGGGAGCCAGCCTCCTGACATTTGGCTGATTATATGCGTGTCAGATAAAAGTGAAGTAATTCTCAGTTAAGGAGGGAAGTTTTACCTTTGGATATTTTTCCATAAATCATGCTAACATATTTTTGTGCCCGATGTTGCCGAAATAACATTCAAAAATTGAACAAAGACTTCCGTTGTTTGTCCTATTCGTCTCCTCCCCCTAATCCAGGGCAAAGCTGTGCCAGTAGGGTGTAACGGGCATTCATCATTATCATTCCTTCACTCATACCATTTTCACCTCACGCGGCTTTCACTGTTCCGATAGTTCTTCTGATCATCTATTACTTCATGAAGATTCTGATGAAGGGCTGTGTTCGAATCTGTCACTACGCTTATTCTATATCCAAGATTCGAGGAGAAAGGCTAATTAGCAACTTATTAGCTCAACAAAAAGTTTTGCTGCTGCAATTTGTGGTCAAGGTGCAACAGCGAAATGCGGTGCTACTTAATGAGTATATGTTTAAATTAAAATAATGAATTTAAAGCAGCCTGGCCGTTACATATGCATTTCTGAATCTGCTCCGACCTAAATTAAATATGCAGTAGGTCGTTGTAATAATTATTGGTCATTTTTTAATGGTAATTCAAAATAAAAAGATACCGATAATTTTCCTAGCTTTCATTGACAACATGAAGGTTCTGATGAATTGCAGTACTCGAATATCTATGTAATTAGACTGAATTTGGCCATGTTTACATCCAGGATTTGAGAAGGCAGGCCAACTGATATATCATCAACTTATAATCATGCTCCCTGGTTCAGCACTCGGGTATCTGTCATTCCTTTTCGTATAAGTCCGTCCGCTCTATATGCTGTGAACATAGAATACCTACCTGTAATATCAGAGAACATAGTGAATACCTGTAATAGGCCTTCTCAACGTTACGCCAGTATCAGAAGATCTTAGTGAATGCACCGAATTTTATACGGTAATTGCCCTAAGTTTGCTGTTTTTGATATTTGTATCGTTGTATTTGATGTTGCTGATAAGAACCACTATCGTGTGCGAAACTAATGTTACCATGGTAAAATTCCAACCCTGCTTGCAATATCACAAGGATAAAGTGTCAGTTGGGTGACAGCTGCCGCCGTAATCGACGCGGTACGGGGAAACATATGGACATCACAACTTCGATCTAGACGTCTCACTGCTCAATGACGTTGGGTACCCTGCCATTGAAATTGTTCACTTGTCTCTCCAGCATGCCGTTCGGAATGCTCCTGATTGCCGCTGATGTTTTAGTTCAAAATGTGAAAACTCTGGACGTAGAAAAGTGGGCTAACTGTAAGGTGTGTTTTTTAATAATTATATATCTGGATAACTTTAGGATAATGGCTGCCATCGGGTGACAGTGCATTCTGAGCGATCCATCGCCATGCTGTGAAGACGTTTCATTCCAGTATTAAGGAGGAGAGACTTGATATGAACACAGTTTTGTGTGAACAGGGTGTGCGCCACCTCACTGTTCAAACCGCACCTTCGAATAATAAGGGGAATAATTTCCGGGCGATGGATTAATATGGAGGAGAAGTGACAATCCTTGGCCCACTCCTCCGACCTGAGCCCACCACATAGGCAGATGCAGAGGCACTCCGCCTCCCTGATCGACCCTCGCGGAGGAGTAAAACATATCTGGCAGGGTCTTCTGCTGGTAGTGATGGAAGGCATTCCGGGCTAGAGTCCTGGAGACGTTCATACATACATGAACAGGAACACAACTGTCGTTCCCCGCTCTCCGCCCAAGGGTCTCGAATACCCTGAACAAACGCAGAGACCACCTACAAGAGTGGGATACACGCACTGTGTGGTGCGTGTCAGAAAGGTATGACGGGAGGTACTGGCAAACTTAGTTGAGTGCTCACTGGTGTCAGTTCTCTGGGTGCCGTTACAGCTGAGTAGTGAGGTATGTTAACCTTCTTTCTTAAGCGCCCCTTGCAGATGACTTGATTTATATCAAACTTGTTATTAACACTTGAGGAGGTATTGTAATGCCAGGTGCGATACATCCAAGCCGCTGAGAGATATAGCCAAGCCCTAAAACCCAAATCCACGACCCTCGGCGCCCCCTTAAATGACCAAGGCCCCTCTACTCTTTGAAAGGTCGATGGTGGCACACTGAAATATCGCTTCCCTTACCCCACCCCTCCACCCCAGGATTCGGGTCTCGGTGCCCCTCGATAGGATTTGGCGCCCACCTGATAGGTTTTGCCTTCCAAAAGGTGCGCCCCTGGTCCGGATGGCGCCCCCCGACCTTTGTACCTCTCTCTCCCCGGTCAGCAATCCTGGATCCGCCAATGGGCCATCATGATTCTTTCATTGGGGCTCCCTGAAGGAGAAGTGTGTCAGGAACGCTAAAGCGGAACTGGTGGGCTGAAAGAAAACATCAAGAGGAAAATTCTGCCTGTCGTTTTGGAGAGGAAATAATTTCAATATCACAGCAACGAACGCCATACTGCATTGAGGCACCAAGATCGAACTCGTGATCAATTATCAACCACAGTGAGTAAACCTTCAGAAATCTGAAAATGGTTTTGTTAAATGTAGCAAAATGCTTTTGTCAGATTTATCCTACCCGTAGTGAAAAAGAAAAAATGTCAGAGAGTTCCTAAATTTTGAGAAAATATAGCAACTTGATTTTGCCCTTTTTGTGGGCTATCCTGTATATTCATACCATATACAAATTAGTGCATTCATGAAATGCAGGTCCACCATGGTCAACCAAAAAACCGGTGTGCTAACAATATCTGCTTACGCTCTGACCTCTAAATTAAGAAGAGGAAACGAGTAGAGAGGGGCGGACAAGTATGAGACTTGAATTATTTTAGCATTGATGCTGAAATGTTACCTGTAATTCCAGATTAGGTAGTGAACGTTTGAGGCCAAACTCGGTCTTTGCGCTTCCCTCCAAATAGAATTAGATGAGTCCATGTGTGGAACTAGTTCGTTAGTATGTATCAAAAACAGCACACTATAAAGTGCATTTACTAAGATTATTTCCATTTGTATGGTCTAAACATTTGCAAGAATAGTCCTGACATTCGTAGAAGAGTTTGAAATTCTCGACCAGGCTAATGTGCCAGATGACAATGTGTAACCGGGAAGTTATATCAGCAGCTTCACGAATGGCTGCGGTGGCACCGTACCCACGTGCCCAGGTCTCAGCGAGCCTCTGCCCATGCCGCTGAGTAAAACCAGGCCTGAACCAGGTCCTAATGTGACCGTGATCGATTTCTGGGGGCTGAGTGGAGCCGGAATGTAAATATGGCGAGGAGTGAAGACCATCTGAATTTAGTCCTTATGGTGAGTGCTTGAATCGCATAGCGTTCCCAGTCGTACAACTTTGACCAGCTCCTGAATTGATAGTCTAATGATATTCTGACCGTTAATGAGAAAATCTCCATTGCTGGTTGCCCAAGGCCTTGCCAGTGCCAACAGTGCGGTATCTAACTGAGGCCCGGCAGACATGTTAAGCTTGGCCGCGAACAATGCTGTATTGCAACCTCCTGGCACATCAGCCGTAGTACGTAGTAACACTGTCTGGGATTCGGCAGAAACCGTTCTGTCCCATCAATCAGCCTGTGGTCCGCAGCGCCGTAGCTTTTGTAGCCTTCCACGTCCTCAAAAGACTATATGAGATGGACCCGAATTGCCGGCGCTTCCACCGCGATGCCGCCCGGCGTTGACTCGCATTGTCGGTGTTTCCATCACATTGCCGCACGGCGTTGACTCGCAATATCGGTGTTTCCATCACGATGCCGCTCGGCGTTGACTCGCATTTTCGGTGTTTCCATCACGCTTCCGCCTGGCGTTGACTCGCATTGTCGGTGTTTCCACCACATTGCCGCACGGCGTCACGCCCCTCTGACGGCTGTGAGCGACGCTCCCAGCAGTGCAATCAATCAGCCAGCGACGTTGGTACACGTGCCATTTCACATCATCGTCGCTATGGTTCGACCCATCCATCACGGCTGGGCCTGGTGCGATGATTGAGCGAGGTGCAGACCTCGTTAGCTGCTTGTAACAGCAAGTGTGCAGAAGTGAAAAGTGCCGGAACTGCCCAGGGATGGGTTTTCTTTTTTAAAGTACATACTCTAATTTGATTCAACTATTACTTCTAAGCATAAGATGGGACGTAATACAAGTAGGAAAGGCTGCAAACAAAGTATCGGTTTCATCGGGCCTTCAAAGCACGCCCGGCGCCAATGGTATCGACTTTCTCGTCTGACTCTCAAAACGCCCGCAGCTCGTTTTATGAAGTGCGAACGTTTTGGGCATGCCTTTCTACTCATCACATTGTGCGTGGCAAGGATTTCGAACATAACATCAATTAAACACTCAGAACGTATGACGCTTGCGAGGTATGCGCTTTTGCAGTTGCTGTAGTCATGAAGTGTGGTGTCCAGGAACTACAGGTGCAATAATATATAGTGTCAAATGGTCGAATGGTGTGGTCTGTGACTGTTTCTGGCTCTGGAAATATTCATTTGTTTGAAAGCGTTGAGTTTTGGGATGAAATGAATGTTGACTTTTGGGTGTTTAACCTGCTGTACAAGATGTGTGTTTCGGTTCCAATGCATCAGGGTGACACGTCGCCAAATCCCGGTCAGAATGCTGCTGGAGCTTCAGCGGAGTCCCATGTGGAGCCGCTGTTAGATGCCGTGGCTGTTGAATGGAATTTGCTCTGTGTGCTGTCGCTATTTGAATGGAGGCTGCGCTTTCATATTGATGGTCGAATGAGACATCGATGAAATAAACGAGTCTGTTTATACGTATTCTATTCGGAGAGACGGGGCAGCAAAGCTAACCCTATTCCTTTCGGGAGGCGGATTCTATCCACCTATCATGCTTTTCCGAGATATCTCCAAAACGGTTAACGATTGTCTTTTCAAACTTTCTGACTTATCCCCCAACTAAATTGGGCCGATTCCCCGAAAGCTGTGAGATAATATCCTTTATCAGGCGCGGAGCTGTGGGTCGATGTATAGGGAGGATCAATTCGCAAACCGAATATTATCGTACACGATGCGTTGTTCATACAACAAAGCCGTCTGTAACAATATTGAGAGCAGGTAGAATGTTTGAACCTTATGAATACGATGCCAGGTTATAGTTAATGTACATTTTGTCTATTTTTCAGAGAAACGGTTCCAGAAATTCAAAATGGGGGCTTCTACTGTAATTTGGATTGCTATCCTGCAGAGTGAATATATGCCTGGCTCATATAGGAAAGCCGGGGGGACAAAAGTAACCATACCATGCTCCTAATTAGTGGTACGTTAGAGTGCTTATACTTAATGCAGCGCCGAAGAAAAATTATCCCACACGCCTTTCTAAACAGTTAAATACCAGAAACTCAAACAAATATAGTGCTTCATTTGCGGTCCGAAATGTGATAAGGCTATCTAGTCTTACTTTCCTCGCATGTGGTCAGAACCCCCATTTGTGCGGGCCCTGCCTGAGGCCATGTGTATAGTCTTCTAGCTTTGCGCCCGCAGTTCGTCCCTGCAGCTCTGTTTTTGCCAGCCGAGGGCGCCGCTCACACCGGCTATGATTGGTATTCAGGTGGATGGGACGTCTGTCATCCGGTGGCCGTGCCTCGGAGAACCATCGGCGGGGTTCCGCTGAGACAAAGATGCAGCTGGATTGGTCGCTCCTCCGCAGTCTGGTCACGGCAGAGTTATCACGGCGACTGCCGCCCACAGCACCCTCTGATGCCGAGCCGTAGCCGTACCTAAGGGTGTCCTTGAAGCTGGTGGGATAGCCTTTTTCCTCTAAGAATTATTGGTTTTGTCTCGTTGTGATGGTCTATTGGGCGTCCCATTGCCTACAACGGCAACTGGCTATCGCCGTCCTTTTTTTGTTTTGTTCCGATAACTGTAGCATCACGCAGTCTTGATACATTAAAACATCACTCCACTATGATTGTAGGTGATGAGTTTAACATCGCAGTCCCAACTTTTACGTGTACTACATTTCATACCGGTTGGGATAGGGGGGAGCGCAGGGGGCTCCAACTTTATATCCCAAAAAGTTCCCGTTTCTGTAAAATTGGGAAGACATAATTCAGTAACCGACCAGTCGGATGTCTGTTCGCTATACGAACACAAATCCGATGAGTTTTTGGTTCTAGATGGGAAAGTCTCTTGTCAGCGGTAGGATGAAGGTTGGCTGACCCCGTCACTTTTTCACCAGTGGCGACGCTTGTGCTGCGTTTTGTTCTTCTTGGCGCTAGAACGATTATTGTAGATTTGATTGAGTTCTTATTCAAAATTTTAGGCGTTATGCACGCTTGTATAGAGTGGACGACGTGTAGGCTTCTAGAATATCAGAGGGTGCCAAGTATGGCCCTTCCAAAAGGTCTGATAAGGACGTAGCCTAATTGTTTCGTCGCAAAACCGACAGGTAGGCTAGCTTCGTTATTGTTTCACGCCTTTATTCGACCAAGGCTTTATTTTCATAATTTCTATTCTTAATGAGAATGAGTGCGATTAGGCGTTGGCGTAACTGACGAATCCTGCGCCCCTCGGACGCCACATCCGCTCCAACTTCGGGCGTTTCCAGCTAGACTTGACAGAGTGAATAGACCAGTGCCTGGGCGTTAAGCCGAGTATTCTAACGGGTACGTCACGTGGCTGCCCATCTGCCAGCGCGTTACAGCTTTAATTACATCTATTAGAGCTCTCCTACGCAGCAGTGCGCAAGAACAACAGTGAAATGCATTTTGAAACCTCATCCCTCAACCATGTTCATGCTACACCTCGTATTTAAAGGGAGTGCGGCTCCTTTATAATTATTTGTGAATTGAGGTAGCGATGTGATAGACTATACCGAACACCCATGTTTGATATTTCATGTATTGCTGAATTCACTGATTGTGGAGGAAAGGGGTGTATTTGGAACACGTGTCAACCCCATCGCCTCTAGCGTGGCGTCACCGTGGTGAGAAGCCGCCACCGCCATCCATTAGGGCCAGATGGCATGTATGTGCGCTTTATGAAGTGTGCTCGTTAAGCATTACATGTAATTAAGCATTACAGAGCTGCAGCTCTGTAAAAGACGAGCCCTGAGAAATGCGAAATATTGAACTAGGGGTTCCTGTTAGTTCTAAAGGACTGATAGTTCAGTTGAAATCCCATGAACGTGCCATGGCTCCAAAAGTAATGAGAATTCTGGTAAAAGTAATACAAATTATCCAAAAGTAATTAAGTAATCTGGCTCCAAAGTAAAACACCTACGGCTGGTGCTGTGGAAATTATCAACCTCTGCAGACTGTGTGCTCTCATTAAAGCCCGGTTCCACCCTAGGTAAGCTCCCGAACGCATTCCCGTGTTGTCAGACGTCATCGGAACTTTGTGACGTCACTCTCCTAAGCCTTTTCGGACCGTGTTAAAGTGAGTGAAGAAATTAGGAGGCCTCACGGTCCTGTGGGTCAAAGTATTGTCACCATTGTCACGCGTCCCTGGCGGAATTCCGATCGCTATAAAAGGTATTGGAGCTTGAAATTGCCTGCGACGTCTTTCCCGGGAGATTCCGCTTGGTTAGTCCCGTTTTTTACAGAAATTTCTTTTTCTAGGCTGCCACTGGGGAATGTTTTTATTGAACACCTTGTGACAAAATTGGATGTGGTAAAAGAGAAGAGACATGTAAGCATAATTCCAAGGGCTGGGCATTTTTTGGATGACACTTCACCAGTTCTGTTAACCGTGGTACATCACAGACACTGCTGCTGGAAGCTGGGACGGCACTGAAGTTATGACTGGGCTGTTTTACAACGTACTTGACAATGGGTGCAGGAGGCGGCGCGCGGACGCCGGGGCCGGCGTCCATTTGCATCGATGATGCACTGCACCGCGGGGCGCTCGTTTCAAAAACGGCTATTCAGTGCCAACTGTGATCTTGTGGTGATGTTGCATCCTTGATTTGGCACGCCAATGCACTACTATTTTAAGAGGCATGTCTTATAGGGGCGGTTGAAGTGGTCATGCAATTATCTAAGTTGATTATTGTTCGGATTTATGGTATGCGGAGGATATTTCTATGCATAATACCGTATGGATCTTGCACCTTTAATTAACGCTTTATGGCCCGTTGGGTTACCAATAGATAATAAAAATGGCCAATATGTAATTAAAAACAAATTCTGCCAAACATCCTCTGATTGTTAGGCATCTACAGGTGTGCGCATATATTTGCGAGCATGCATGATACAGGCAGTGACGGAAAATACAGTTTGACATAGCTTCCTGTGAGAGAGATTACGCCACAAATCGTGGAAAACCGAATTTTTACGACAATGTGTTGCTTCCAGGCGGGAGTAATTGCCTGTTTTGGGTTTGTATTCCCCACTAATATATCCTTCCAACGTAGATTCAAACGCAGACCCGGCGCTGGAGCCGGTGATCAGTGTCTGAGACACCAGCAGGCGGCCATCTGCTGGTGAGCAGGGTCAGTTCTCCCGCCGATAAGATACCGGGCCCGCTCAGACCGGCGACGCGACGGTGGTGCCGGGCCGGTGCTGCCCGGCTGGCGATCCCCGCACACATCAGTCGTCGCCCGGGGAGCGTCGGAGCAGGTGCTGGGGACGGTGACGCAGCGGGGGAAGTGCCTGCGGTTATTCAGTGAACGGTGTAGGGTGTGCTAAGCCTTTCATGTGACAACCAGTAGGGAAACAGCTGTGGTAAGGATCACATGTGCTCGAGGCCGCGGCTGTGGTGTCGCGCAATGTGTATGCCCACTTAATTTGCGCGCTTTGTGTATTGAAAGGCCTTGAATAACGGACAAATGAGATTGCTCCTCGTTTTTCTTTCTGGCAACATCGAATAAGCAGGATGTTTTTTGTCTGTTTCAGATGGTCAAAATTTCGGACCTTCCAGCTGACCGGATGAGCAGCGCCTTCCAGTGTTGAGCGTAGCGCTTGTACTGGACCGTCTGTGAACACCAGTGAACCGGGACGGGAAAGCCCTTGGGGTGACGTGATATCTGGATGAAAGTGACTGAGTGATGAACACTGGAATCCACGTGCTTGGCGGATGGCGTGAACGACAGACCATGCCCCAAGATAACACTACCTGAGTCATGAGGAAGGATTCTGAGGTAAGTGCTGCAGGCCTTGTTGAGGCAAACACGAAAGCGAAAACATTTGTCAGGGACCTTCTCATTGATTTTATCCTGATATTTTTCCACGAAGATGATAGCTACCTGAAATGTGTTGTACATCGTGTTTATGATGGGCATATTTTCCTCAAGTGTTTCATTTGCCAGCAAAGTGCCATCATCTTACGTGTTGCATTTTTCTTTCTTGCAGTTTGACAGGATTTTATGTTTAATCAATGCGAGAATCCTTCTCCGAATGATAAATTATTCCCGAGTAATTTAGTTAACATCACTTTCTTCGCTTTGGATATCTACAACAAAACATCATGCATCCAGCTCAAACGTAAAAACGGTTAATTAGTAATAATTTTTAGGGCTTATCGACGCACCAATTGCCAGGTTCATATGGCGTCGCCAACTCTTTCCCTGTTGGAAGGATTTCTCGGGAGCCAGCTTGCTCCTTGTTCAAGGAAGCCGCCGGGCCTTGAACCCGGGTCGGCTCCGTGGAAGCTAGCTGCGCTGACCACTCCACTACCACGCCCCCACCGTTTATTTGTTCTTATTTTTTGGTTATTAGAAGTTGATGGGCAACAGTGCCTGTCCCAGTAATAGTTCAAGTCGAGACAATTGAAAAGCACAGTCATTAAGATATTATATGACCAAATGATAGTCATACTATTCATATGTCATATATTACACACATTTCTACACCATTGAGGTGGCTTTAATGTGTTGTGATGTGTATGAAGTGAACTATGGAAGGAGACGGCAAGGATAAGGAAAGGTGAGGATAAATAAGGTGGGATTTTACCCGGAGGGGTCGATACAGCCACAGGCGCACGGGCTCACAGCCCCCAGGTAGTGTAAGGACCAGGATTACCGGTAAAATATGAAAACACTCACAATCGCACACACATTAAACATGCAAAATACAATCTTATGAGGGTGAAAATGCTCGATTCTTTGCCTTCGTATTCATTCTGTCTTCGGTTTTATTAATTTTATTCTTTATGGTCCATCTTGCCGGTGCCAGCGTTGTTTTCCAGACTTCAGCATTGCTCACTTCTTCCGTTTTATCATTTCTTTTGATTTTTAGTCCTGATATTTTCTTAGATTCACAATCTTCTTTGTTTGCTTCTCTTCTAAATAGTAGAAATGCTGAAATATTGTGTTCCTTCCGCCCCAGAACTTTTTCTTAAGTGGGTCACAAAACTTCTTTGTTTGCTTCTCTTCTAAATAGTAGCAATGCTGAAATATTGTGCTCCTTCCGCCCCATAAACGTTTTTCTTAAGCGGCTCACAAAAACACACAAAAATGCAACGAAAAATCAAGGAGAAAAGTGCCGAAATGACGATAGTATGCCAAAAGCGATGTTTAGCTTCTATCCTCTTCTAGCTTGCGCCACAGGCGGTTGAGCTTAATGAAAATTAGCACATCATGTAGCCAAATAATGCATTATGCACCAGTGTAATATATTTGCTGGTTTTGAATTGGAACTGGAGTATTTTATCAATTGTAAGGGCACCGAAAACACGTCCATTCCCTGTAATTAAAAAAACTGAACTGAAACCTTGATGATCACAGTGTACGGAGACCTCTTCGGACCCTAACGTTGGCATCGCTACGAGAAAAGTAGTACTCAGCAGGGCACCAGGATGTGGGTTAGTTTCAAGCCCGTAAATACTCTCCTGTCGTCTCCGTAATCCGTGCCCCGAGAAAGTTTTATTGATGGCTAAGTTTGCTGAGCTTGATAGCATACGAATACGTTTTATTGAGATTCCAGCAATTGTTGTCGGCATCATACCGACAGTTTTACAGTTTCCGGAAAATTATCCTGGATTCGAATCAGCAGGGCCTCTTGGTCTTTGGTGGAGGGTGTTATCTGCTGTTATTTAGCACATTCTGCGGGCATGGTAAATTGCTATTTTACATTGGCACCTGGCCTGTAACAGCCATGCTTTGTAATTGTTTCATTACAGACGCTAAGGGCAGAGGAGCATCGGATCTTATCCGGACCACAAACCTAGAGGCCCCGGGATCGAGCCCGGACGCAGGAGACTTTTCCGCAAACTGCGCATGTAGTGGGCGCGCAGCCGTCTTTCCATTGCTGGGGTTTCAATAAAACGTGCTCTTCCAGCGGTCTTCTCTTGTATAGGGAGCGATTTCCTGGAGTTTGCATGCAGCGAGCATGGTTTCACTTGCAACAGTTCGCTGTGCGATTACAAGGGATTTTGTTTAAAGTATGAATGAAAACCTATTCTCGGCTGAAAACCCACGGCACTGGCTCGGAGCAACAGCCACGCTTTTTATGGGGCCTGGATGTGCAGTCTATTTTTCATGCTAATGACCGGGTAACATCTTAATGCAACACAACTTCTGGGAACAGACGGGAGATGGGCCATTTGCAAACCAAATTCTGAGGCGAAACAATTCCAGCCAATTAACTGCAGGATGCAGATGGCCGCGCGGACAGCAGCACCGCCGTCCTATCTCATGGTCTCAATTTATTTTGGTTGAGGTTTCAAATAAACTATTCGAAAGTGGTAGGTGTGGTCTAAATAATACATGTGACTCCCCAGCTCAATGGTTACTAAACATGACGGACCATTAGCATATGGCTAAAACTGTATTCATAATGGCGGCCGCTCCATCACATATGCGGAGGCTCGCTATATTAGGAACGGCGCCGCCAAGGAAAGCGTATTGGGATGGAACCCTGGTGCATCAGCACAGGAGTTTGCTCCGTTTTGGCAATCCTCGGAGATTTAACGGGTTCAAAGAACCACCGTATTTGAATTTAAAAAGCGCCGCTCTGGTTACGCCTAAAAGTTAGTCTTGAGCGGAAATCTTGAGAATCGTGTTTCTTATACCGACACTCAGTGCTTTCATTTTCCAGTAGAACTCCTTATAAGGCCATGGAAGCTGAGATTTTCCCTCTGTGACGCAACTCTTCGCTTGTCCTCGAACCACGTTCACCCGGGCGCTATTAGCGCCGAACGCACCCCAGAGTACGACCTGTGTGATGATGGTTCGAACGCCGAACGCACCCCCGCAACACACGACCCGTTTAATGACAGTCTGTATATTAGCCAGGCCTTAAAGATGAGCGAACCCTACCTAGATGGCCTATTAGGAGCCTGAGTGAGTCGCCAGTGAGTAGTGGTGGCGCTAATGAAGTCGGGACGTGGGAGGCCAGCGCCCGCAGGGAGCTGTGCGACTTTCAAATAGGAGGAGTGTCGGGATTGCGTGAACACTCAAGGAGTGACAGCGATGGAGGGTTATCTGTTCAGTCTGGGGACTGTTAACCCTCCTGACAGTGCTGGTCTGAGGACAGTGCTACTGTCCGTTTGTGAAATTCCATCTCGGAATTGGCGTGTTTTTGTATAGTTTGAAGTTCTGTAACCTGACCCTGAAGTAGATCAATCCAATGAACAGCGGCCCCCGGATAGCAAAATAAGATAAATCAATGTCCAGTGTTGAGTCAACTGGGGCTCACTCATGATTGTATTGGGGTACGATTGACTCCCTTTTCAGAGGCCACGAAGGAGGACAATTGAGGTTGATAAATTTTGGCTCCAATGAGAAGGTAGCGTGTTACGTTACTGCTATGTGAGCCCTTTATTTCCATATTTTTGCTGGTGTAGCATTCGTCATATGATATATATAAGCTTTATATATAAGCTTTATGATATATGATATATAAAGCTTATGGCCGTAGGCTCACATTTACAGAATCGGTATGTTACGGGTAGGAAGTGCTTTCTATCATCTATTGCAGATGAGCTCAGTGCAAAAGTGAGAGCCTTCCAGATCAGCAGAACCAGCCACCACACCGTTGTTTCGCTGGGTGTTTGTCGTGCCATCGCGGGAGGCCGCTTTGATCTGGATCAGGTCAAGGTCTCGCCACTGGAACGCGTCGAAGACCGGTCGGCTCGCCACTCCAACAGCCGCACAATGGTTTCTCTCATGCCGGCGTCCGTTTATTGGGGCCGTCCAAGCGATACATGTATGGACTGCTCCCATCGCTCGGCTCGGTCCATTCACGCCACACATTTTTCCTCTGCAGTGAACAGGCTTTTATTTGGTTTATAGAATGTCGGTATGCCGTATATCTGTGCCATGCCTAAATCGTACAATTGCGACGATACCGTTCCGTCAGTTCCGTCAGCCCCGCATGGTGTGCAGGGCTGTATATTCGTATGGAAATGTCAGGAGGAGCGGTGCTGGAGCATTAACACGTGCTGACGGGCGCCCGAAGGGCAACACTGAAATAGAGATGTTTGGTCACCTTTCGAAAAATTCCACCAAAAATGCCAAAGCTGCGAATCTCAAATCTTCAACATATATTTTTGCTTGTAAGGCTATGATGTACAATGCTATAGTTGGTATAGGACGCCTATTCGATCCAGGGAGGCGCACAAGTGGGCTCATTTGCTCCCCCGGCTCGGAAGTTCGAAGTGGTGAGTCTAACTCGTGTTTCTAGGCCGGGAAACACCGAATTTCGGGTGCTGGATATACAGAAATTGAATGCTGAAACTGCCTGCCACGCCAAACGATGTTATAGTCTACTGTTCGATTCGGAGGGTCACAAATTTAATTTTATTAGTGCTCATATATGTACATAATTGTGACTACCGATTTTAGTAAATTCAATTACCTAGTCACCCAAATAGTCAATATTCTAAAAACTCCTTCAAAAAGATAGCAAAAAGCCTTCTAAATTAGGCCCTGTAACCATAAGAAGGGAAATGCATATATAAATATTGGGGATCCGTTCTATGAACTCCTGTTTTCTGATGATTGTTTTTCGTGTATCGCTATAACGTGGAATCGGCTCTCATGATTACATTAGGTGAACTGAACCTCACCGGACACTTCGACTGGGTCTGGAACACTAGCGAATGCTACTCAATGATCACTGAAGTGGAGCGAGGGAAGCGAATAAATCATATCCGTTGTTATTGTCACATGTGAAATAAACAAGCCAGAAAAGCCGACACCTTGATGTTGATGGATTGCGCCGACAGAATCTGGGGTAGACTGATCGGTGGAGGTCTCATGCCGAGCGTCACCCGTAAGGTATGGGGAAGGCATACAACACCATACTTGTAGGTGAGGTAATTGTTTCTGTCACGCAATACATCATTTCTCTTTGCACACATGAACAACATTGCTTGAGTAGCAGTACATGGAAAACAATATTTTGTATGTTCTGGATTCATCATGTATTGTTATTTTATATCCCGTGTGCAATTGTTATGATTTGCATTATCAATACAGGCGAGGAAAATGCGAAACACATGTGGTTAAGACAACGGGTGTTCAACCGGAAATGCCCTTAACACTGGATTAGTCCCCGTCTCGCTCGGCTTGTTTCCACGTCCCAGCTGGACTGGTTTCCTCGCCCCAGCTCGGCTCGTTTCCGTATCCCAGCTCGGCTCGTTTCCGTATCCCAGCTCGGCTCGTTTCCGTATCCCAGCTCGGCTCGTTTCCGTATCCCAGCTCGGCTCGTTTCCGCGTCCCGCCTGGTTGGGTGGAACCCTTGCAAAGGACTGTGCAACCTTGAGAGCTACGTGCCATTGAACTGATAGTCTGTCGGAGGAATAATTAAACGTAAAGAAGGCCTAAAGCTAGTGGAGTCGACGATGCCAATGAGAAAACTTGCGGAATTAGCGAAATCATCAGTCAAAATGGCCCCGCCTGTTCACACGAGAGCGGCCCCAGACTGCTGTATGATGTCGCGACTCTTCACATTTATGGTCGACTTTCCTTCGATATCTGGTTTCGTTGGACTGCCTTCAATTTATTATCCCGCTGGGCTGCTGTCAATTTGTCTTCACACTAGACTGCCGTCGATTTCTTGTCCCATTGGGCTGCCGTCGATTTTTTGTCTCCTTGGGCTGCCGTCGATTTTTTGTCTCCTTGGGCTGCCCGAATTCTTGTCTCCTTGGGCTGCCGTCGATTTCTTGTCTCCTTGGGCTGCCGTGATTTCGGCGCGGATTCTGTCTCTGGGCTGCCGTTGATTTCTTGTCTCCTGGGCTGCCGTCGATTTCTGTCTCCTTGGCCTGCCGTCGATTCGCGGGCTGCCGTCGATTTCTTGTCTCCGGGCGCCGTCGATTGTCCCTGGCGCCGTCGTTTCGTCTCCTTGGGCTGCCGTTGATTTCTTGTCTCCTTGGGCTGCCGTCGATTTCTTGTCTCCTTGGCCTGCCGTCGATTTCTTGTCTCCTTGGCCTGCCGTCGATTTCTTGTCTCCTTGGGCTGCCGTCGATTTCTTGTCTCCTTGGACTGCTGTTGATTTTTTGTCTCGTTGGTCTGCTGTCGATTTCTTATTCCATTGGGCTGCTGTTCATTTTTTTGTCTCGTTGGGCTGCTGTCGATTCCTTGTCTTATTGGACTGCAGTCGATTTCTTGTCTCATTTGGGAAGCTCTCAATTTATTGTCTCGTTATACTGCTACGATTCTCAAGGCGGCCGATCTAAATCAGCACATTTCGCTGGACCATAAGTGGAGGTTGCCTAAGGTCAAATAACTGTCTATGCTATATAGATTGACATGCATTCGGTGAATCGTTAAGTACCCGAAACTGCTGTTCTGACAGTACAAATACACTCACGTTAAAAAGTAGTCCCGTAAAATTTGAGGGATGGCAACAGAAGCTTTACTGCATTTGTTCTGGTCCAAACGATGTTCTAGACATAGTACATCGTTACATACATTGCATACATCGAGCTGCTCCTTATGTGGGTATAGGTGCAGCAGATTTCTATCTCTAGAGCCCAGTTTGGTCTCACACATTCAGCTTAATGTGCTTTAGTGCATGTAGCACGCCGAATAATCGGTCTCAGATAACTGTATCCAACTGTGAAGGCCACCATTTCAATCAGTACCCACCACTTACATAGGTATCTCTTCTGAGCTGATTTTAGGCACCATCCCTGTCATTTCGTGCGGTCCTCATCAACATCAATCACAGCCAATGCCTTTCTGTGGCCAGCATTCCCAGGATATATAAATGCTTCAATGGCTGCCCCCAGAAAATCGTCAGCACCGAGGACGCTACCATTTGTTTTGTTTTTGTTTTGCTGCATTGCGTATATCGTTGTGTTTTTATTTTATTTTTAAATTGTTTAAGATTGATAACTGAATATTTAAAACGGTGGGAAACCAAGCCTTATGAAACCTTAGTTTCATTTTATGTCGAGGGTAGTCGAATTTTGAACTATGCAGAGCGCGTCGTGGCTCCATGCTGTGTATATTTGACGCCTACACTTGCCAGAGAGCCGTTGCCGGGCAAAAAGCAGACGGGCTACCAGTAAAAAACACACTTTCTCGCTAACTCATTGTTCATGCTTCGGACGGCTTTGACAGCTTGTGAATGTTTCAAGCCTTTCTCCACTGCAGTACGGCTTGCCATGGCTGTGTTTTGTTCTGGGCCGTTCAGTAGTCATCCCTCTCGCGCGCTGTCTGTGTCAAAGCGCACCAGAACTCACACGCTCAACGTCAAATAGTCACATGCAAGGCTCCGTCAAGCCCATTCGTTTGCGGCCTTGACGTGGATGACTTCTCCTGCCCACTCGCTCACGGAGCCAGATCCTGCTGGTTTAGGGCTCACTGCCCCCTCACCTTTAGCAGAGGGGGTGCATTCTGCTCACCCGTTTGAATCACCACCCGCTGGACCGGGCGTCTGATGCGTCCGAAATCACCGCCGGATCGAGGCACTGTATGTGGGGAGGGTCCGACAGGGATTTTGGAGTCGCAAGTGAGGGAACCATTTTTGGATAGATACTGTGTTATTTTGGCAGTTAGTACCCTGCCTCTGGATCCGCTCTATCTGGGGCGACAAGAAAAGGGGGCGTCGGTACAAAAACACTCGGTGGTCGTTGTCTCGCCCGCGGCCACCCCGCCCAAACGGCGAAAGTCGAGGCCGCTGGTAGGAGGTTGGCCTCAACACATGCATTAGCTAGTCCTCTGTGTATGATGGAGTTACAAACTCCGGTTGAATTATTACAATCGACTCGCTTTATTTTGAGTGATGGTAGGGTGCAGTGCCACATTTTGATATTTGGGCAAAGTGAGAAAGTCGGAAACGGGAATCAAGCTAAAATAACAACACTTTTCATTTTATTATTTCCTTCCATTATAACCCACGTTTGGATAGGCATCTGGTTAAGCTAAAGACAGCACTGATTGGTTGCAGAAGGTTAGTTTTTTGTATTGTTTTAGGTATTATGAATAACTGGACATTATCCCATTTTAGCTGAAGTCAAGGGACGTAAAACCATATGTATCTGCAAGCCATGGTAAAATGAACGATACATGAAAAGCCAAAATAGGTGTAGTTAGGCATACTTTATGATAAGATGTGAACATATGAATGCAATGCAAGTATGCTCACTCTAAAAGCATTTCGCCAACAAAGTATGAAAATATAAATAAACAGTAAAAATATCCTCCTAGCATATATAACCACACTAGCCCTAAAATATGAAAATGTACACATAAAAGGATCGCCGGATATGTGCGTGCTAATATGAGAGTTGAATGCGTAAGTTTCATGACAGAGCTTAACTAACTTGTCGTCCGAACGTAGCATTTAGCATTTTACCGCGGCCCCTCCTGGCTCGGCACTGAGGCACATGCAATAACGATTTCCCATGAAGGAAGGCAGGTCAGTTCTGCCAAGGATAATTCTTGCAACGAAAGGGGTGTTGTACCGAAATTGTCTCGCGAGAAATACTTTATTGAACATTTTTCTATCAGGCTGCTGTAGGACAGTGCATGTTTGCTTGTGTGCATGTTGCATGTTTTGCATGTTTTATTGTGGCAGTTTGATGTGGACAGTTTGATGTGGCAGTTTGATGTGGACGCTTCAAAACTCTAACCTTTCCAGCTTTTTTCCGCAGCGCAACTTATAATATTGGGCACACAGCCTGAACCTGACCCAATGTCCTAGGTATTCTCTTGATGCATGGAATTCTCTTGGTGCATCCTCGGAAGAAATGTGGCTAGGAATTTCATCTTAATCTTAAGGATAAACTACTAATAACGATGTGTTCTGTGCCTTTCTGTGATATAGGATAAGCAAACGTTACGGCTTGGGAATTTTCAGCACTGTAGCATAGGTAAATGAAGGCCTGAATTATCAGCTTTAAGAGCCATTGCTACCTTTCCTGGCTCTGATGATGCTGCGTCTGTATCGGATGCTATACTCCTACCTTAATTGTGATAATGAGAAGAGGGGTTTCGAGTGAAACCGAATTCTGCAGTTGTGCCATTTGAAATTAAAAGAATATGAAAGGTGAGCTGCTCAAGTGATTATTTCATTCCCATTTCATATGCGCCACTGACATGCGAGAAACCAGGGAAACCTGTATTAACCCGCGCCCCACCGGGGGTCCGGCGCCACCTTCGCCCCACCGGGGTCATCCATGGCCCCCTTTAACTCCGAAAGTATAGGGGTTAGCAAAAATCTGCAAAGTGCATTAAAAAGCTCGCGTGAATTCAGTAAGAAATTACTTCGCATGTTTAAGCGCTCCGGTCAATGGGTTGACCTCCAGAGGTCAAGTTAGGTCACTACAGGCTATTTTCACACTCCGGCCGGGCGCTGGAGCCGCATGACTCCGGCCGGACCCCCTTCAGGTCATGTTGCTAGCGGTATGGGCCCGGCGGTGCGCGGCTGCGTCTTGCTGCGCGGGCGGCATGCATGACCGGCTCCGCGACTGCAGTCATCTGGGACTTATCGCTGTGAATTACGTCCCCCGACCCTCCGTATATATATATATATATATATATATATATATATATATATATATATATATATATATATATATATACTATATATATATATATATATATATATATATATATATATATATATAAACGTATAAAAACGTCACTCAGTTCTGGACTACAACGAAGATTGTTTAAAAAAATATGCAATGCTTAAGAAAACTGGGCATAACTCTTATGCCATTAGAGGTATTGAGATCTGGTGAAGTACATTTGGTAGGAAATTGGCAGAAATTTTTTCGCTATGTGAAACGTAATAACCTCCCGCCAGTGGTTTGATCTCCAGAGGTCACCTCGTAACCTAATATGACTTGAGGTTGCGAAAGGTCAGAAAGTGACTTTGCCGTATATCAAATGAAAGGCAGTGACGAGACATACACGATGATGTTTGATTCAGCGCTCTAGCTTAATTAGGTCAAAAGTTATTCTCAAAATACAGTTTTTGACCCCTGGTGACCTTGGATGACCTCGGAGAGGTCAAATGGAAAATATGGCTCCAAGGATCCGTAAAGGGGTGTCCAAGAACGCTTTTCTGAGCAGGCTGAGCATTTGCAATAGTTTTTGTGACGTTTAGGTCATAAGACAGCTTTTCCCATGCTTTTTCAACGGGAGAGGTCACTTCGTGACCTGACCTCAGGTCACGAAATCGAAAAATCCCGGAGATACACCTTGTAGACCCTGGGGGGATCATAAAGTGTAGAAAGTTTCAAATCGATCGACTAAGAAATGTAGCTTTTATAGAGCTCAAAAGTTGAAGTGAGGTGACCTTGTTTGACCTCGCCTGGTGACCTGACCTTGGGTGAACCGGGGTGAAAAATTTCAGGGATGTTGGGAAAATGGTGGGGTGAGAGATAGAGCTCTTAATCGCGGCGCTACATTTCGTCGTTTTTCTGCTATCCCGAAAAAAACCTTAAGGGGGCTATCGATGCCCTCCGGTGGGGCGAGGGCTAGGGGTAGGTAATGTTATCGGATCCAAAACTTTGGTCGACAGTTTCAAGGCTACTCATACTTTCTCCCTTGCATGCTTACATGCTCTGCGAATTGTATACTATCGTTTAAAATGCGTATTTATTGTGTATACCTATCCTTTGCCATTCCGAGTCGAAGCCGCTATTATTCAGTGTTTTTTTAGTGAGAGTTGAGTCGACTCACTGCTTGATTTGTACTGAGTCAGAGTCGGCTCACCAGCTCAACCCGGTGAGTTGAGTCAGAATCAGAGTCAGCCGCTAAGCTGTGAATCAGGGTTGAGTCAACTATAAAAAGGGGTCATCAAAAAGTCTGTCGTCGACACCCTAATCATCACGAGTGACCTGGTTTAATCCGGCGTGACACCCGTGACCCCCCGCCTCCCCCTCTGCATATCGTGACGGCCCGTGATCACAACAAATGATAACACCGTAACAGCGCCATCAGCCCCGGCATTCACGAGCTGATGCCAGCCCAACGTCAGTACCATCAGCCGCCCATCAGACCCCTGCTAAATCTCCGGCCACCTGAGTCGTGACGGGGCGCCCCGAGCGCGTCAGTCCTGTCGTGATCTAGGACTGTGCGCCCGGGGACGACTTCCGTGATCTGCGATCGGCGCTGGCGGTGGTCGTGATGGGCAGCTGTGGCCGCACGCCGCGCGCCGCGGCCCACATTCCTCCGCGAGCGTCGCTGCCGCCGGCGCCGACGCGACGACGTGGAGGCTCGCGTCACGCGGCCGACGGAAGTAGGCGCCTGGGTACCTGCCACGTTGCTATGCTCCCGGTTCGTGAGCAAATGTTGCTCATCTAGAAAACAATTAGTTCAGATATCTAACAGTGGTGTGTCACCCGATGGCAGAAACCAACATTTCAGTGGGTGTCCCATTTCACTGATATTTTATTCCTTAGCAAACTGATTGGCATACAAAAAAACAAAAGTTATTCCGTACTAGCTGGTCCCAAATCAGACCGGAGTGAAGCTCCGGAGGAGTCATAACGTGAACTGCCTGACGTAGAACCAATCGTTTACAGTCGTGTTTGTTGCCACACATTTGAGGTGGCTGACTGGTAAAATACCTGAAGTAGAATAATAGCCGCATAATGAGGAAGTGAGTTTTTTTTAAGGAAGACTGGGATGAAGGGCTGTCGAGTTGCACAGCCAGTGAATCAAATTCCGGCATTGCATCTGCTTGGTATCTGTAGTTTTATTGCATCATACCGCACTGGTGTGTTTGTTTTACCTTCACACAAACAGTACATTGCAATGATCAACACAACGTACTCTGATGAAGATAGAACTGCCTTCACTCCACCAGGGGGTACATTTGGGTGAACGTCACCCCCTCCTCTGCTAGTCTGCGTGCCTGTCGTCATCCACAGCCGCCTCAGCCGGCGCGGAGGGCTGCGCTGTCACGTGCACGCCGGCTGACTGCTACCTTATCGGCCGCTCTCACGCCTGGAAGTGGTGGCAGCTGATAAACACGTGCCTCAGCGACAAACAAATGTGCGCAGCCGGACAAACAGCCGACAATGAGATGAACCGGCTTATCGAGCATTGCGAGCGGCCGTGCCGAACCCAAGTCTCTGACGAAATCCACATGTCGGGCTGTGGAGGTATCCAGATTATCAGAAACCGATATCGGTGTGGAGAAATCACTGGTGCAGAAAAGCACAACAATTCGAGATATGTAAAACGTGTATAAAAGTCTACGGAGAAGTAGCCAGTCGCATATTCTATTTTATCTGGTTTTGTGCGATATTTTTCAGCTCTCCGGACTTCCATTCTCACTGCCGTTATTGTTCATGTTTTGTCGGAGAACATGATAGGAAAGCTGCTGGTGGTTTTTAGAGAAGAGCCAATCCCGGGAGGCCTAGATGTGACCTCACGGTAGTTCAAGGTGAGCTGAAAATGAGCTGAAAATATAATAATTGTTTTGGCTTGGAAGCACAACTAGAGGTGACACTAGGTAACTGTCTGCTGCTAGGTATGACACACGGGGCCGCAAATCACTGCGACTGTTTGATTGCGTGCTTATATTGCTTTTGCCTTGTTCACACATAATATATTGCCGCCGATTGAAGCAAAACATAGATAAAACTCTGCTGAAGCACTGTTCTGTGCGCCAAATTGCGTCCCTGCCTATACCTTAACCATGGCATTGGCGCTAACCATAAACGCCTAACTACGGATACATTTGTCCAATTGCAGGAGTATTGGCGGGGCTGCTTAAGTACCCTTTTCACCGGGCCCGATTGGACACGGGAGGCGGTTTCCCGCCGTGGGAATTGAACCCATGCTAATTCATGAAACCCAGTCTGGGTTTCATCATTGAACCCAGTCTGGGTGCAGGCAATAAATCCACTGGACCACCCGGCCCCGAATTGGAGCGGGTAGCCTAGTGGCTAATTAAGTTTTGCAGTATGTAACATCGAATGATAATTTTATCTTTTAACCTCAGGTTAAATTTTCCAACCCAAAAATTGCCGAAGTATTCCTGGATAATAAGTGATCTGCGCTTTCTTAAAATGTTTACAAAGTCAGCTGACCAAGATCCTTCTTGGTCAGCTCCCTTCTAGATCTGGCCTTCTATTGGTCTCTTCAAGATCCTTCTATTGGTCTGGCCTAAGCCAATAACTCTCTCATTGCCGAGTATCCTGTATACCATGGGGCTACCGTGGCTGAATTGTCCGTAAAATATTGAATGATTTTAAGAGTAATCTTCAAATATTGGTGCGATCCCTCATCGGGTAACATTTTTTGGTTAGCAGCCAGTCACATTCACACAACGCACTCACCCTGTGGACAGGGCGGATGGTTCTATTTACCGGCACCCCTACTGAACATCGAT
Source organism: Lepas anatifera (assembly GCA_034440635.1). Lineage (NCBI taxonomy): Eukaryota > Metazoa > Arthropoda > Thecostraca > Lepadidae > Lepas > Lepas anatifera. The sequence continues at coordinate 1,440,483 of JAOTON010001680.1, read as the reverse complement.
ACCGCGTTCTGCTGCTCATAGCTGCTCCAGCCTCTCAAATCAGCAGAGCTTTTGAAAGAATAGGAGCCTGTATGCGAGAGCTGCGGGCCAGAGAACCCACTAGTGAATCACTTTAACCTTTGCCCGTGTGTGAGGTGTTTCAGCATCCCGCCCCGACTGGGGTTTTTCCGACAGTGCCAGACAGCGGCGGCGTGGAGCCCTGCCGCATTTGGCACACCGTATCCTGATCAATTCCGCAACTTTTCTGAAAATTTTAATCTTATGTCACCTCAGGTCAGGTGACAATGGCAAGTCAAGTGATCTTACCTCCAAAAAGGTTTAGCATAGCATAAGTAATAGCGGGGTAATCTTTCGAGCTACAATTCGTATTATAGCACGGAATGGGCTCACTGAGTACTAAAACTTAACACGCGCCCCGCTGGGTCCCTGGCATGATGTGCCCCGCTCGGGGAGTGGGCGTATTTCTCCCCCCATCCGAATCTCATTTCCCAGGAAAGCTGAAGAAAAATTATGGACGGTGTTCGAAAGGTCATGACGAGACAAAGAGAAATTATAAGGCGTATTTTTATGTCAGGTCAATATTTAGGTCAGTATAGGTCAAAGAAGTTTACATAGGCTTACAACAGGGCAGTGTGCGTTTTGCCCTCTAGATTTTTTACTCAGCGGAGCTAGAGCAAATATTTTTACATCATTGGATTACTCTCACTGTGGCAAATTGCGTGATATATAATATGACCTAATATGACCTATGATATGAGGTCAAATTGTGAAAATGACCTGACATCGAGCTAGGTCAGGGTCACAGGGTGACCTGGTATGGTCATGTTGCATATTAATGGACTCCTCGTGTCAATATAAACACATTACAAGCAAATTAGGAGCTTTATCTCAATTCAGTGAGTAGTTATTGGTAAAACAATCAGTGTATGCTCCTGTGACCTGACATGACCTTTGAGGGGTCAGATGGTCAAAACCTCAACTTCATGGTCAAGATCGTGGTAAGAATATAGGATTTGAGGATTTTCAGCTTTATCTATGCAGTATTTACCGACAACAAACCCTTTCTATTTTTCACCGTAGACATATATAATGGGCTGACCAAAAATTGAGCCCACCTTAGGTCAACAATATCGAAATTACTAGATAGCAGATTTGTAGACCCTAACGACCTCATCATATTGTGAAAGTTTCAAACTGACCGGTTGGCTGATGTTCCTTAGGTGCCGCTTCAAACTCGTGATTTTAGATTTTGAGGTCGGATTGCTTGACCTTGAATAGTTCCTTGACCTGGACATGACCTGACCTAAAAATTTGGTCAGATGCGTAAAATGGGCTAGGGATAAGGTACGGTAAGGTTCGTTGTTCTGCGTCTCTTCGTATTTGCGTTATCTGGGGAAAACCTGGAGGTGGGAGGGGGCAAATTTCGCCCCCTCAGCGGGGCGCGTGTTAATGAAGGGAATTTTCGATATCGATGACTTAAGGTCAGATATGGGTCTTGACCTCTCATTAGAAATGCATGGGGAAAATGCAAATTGGCCGGAAAACGGCTATATTTCTGTAGATAACCCATAGAGTAAATTTGTTTGTATTTTAAACGTCGTATTTTTTAGCGAATCTTAAGGGTCATGTTGCAAGTATGGCCATGTGACCTCTGAGAGGTCATCTGGGACTACTTAAGCAGATTTTCAAACGTAAGCTAATAGCTCCGCGACAAATGACGATAGTGCTTTTGTTTTTATGTCATCACGTTTGGATCATCACTGTGAATCGATTAGTATGTATATTGATTATGGTGGGTCAGATGATGACCTTGACCTGAGCGTAGGTCAGGTCATATTTTATATTTCAGCCTAGTGTGGTCATGTCGGATCATCGTTTGATTTTCTGTAACGAGGGGAAGCGAATGGTGACTAAAACTTGAATCTAACTCAATTCAGTCAGAAAATAGATTCGCCCCGGTAGCTCAGTTGGTGAGTGTTGGGCTCCGGTCTGTTACTCAGGAACATGCAGTGGCAGTGCATGTGCATTCCTCGGATCGATTCCCCTGAGACGCTCTGGCGCTCAATATTTTTCTGATGTAGGCCGGCTGGAAACTGACTGTGAGAGGGTGACCTGAGCGGGGCGGCCGTCCCTATTCTGTGTGGGACGTTAAACTTGCTTCTAAATTAACCCGCCATTGCTGGAATTGTTTGTTTGGATGGTGGGGTCGGGATCTCCGTGACATGTCCATCAATTAATTTAGTGAGACGATTCCATAGTTCTAAATTGCATCACCTTGGACAAAATTTATATAAAAGGCAGGACGCAATTTATAAAAGACAATCTAATATGTCACATTCATTAATACATCATGATCTCAATATTGATCTGAGCAACAAAAAAATATATATATATATATATAGTTTTCGCCTCATTTTTCATGGGCTATTCACCGGTGTTCGCATTATTTCGCTATCCCGTGAGGGAGCCAGATTTGGGGACAGGGGATGCTTAATTCTCGTCACCTGGACGAAAGTGGATCTAAGGCCCAACCGGGCGGGTGTTAAAGCTCGATCAGGCCCGTGCACCTGCAAACAGGGACGGCAACTGTCACAGCGCTTATTCCATGCTAATTCATGTGTTCCACACACTTCCAAACTATCGGATGACTTTTAAAGTGTTGTCTTGATGAGTATGAAGTGATTAAACACTGGCGTCGCCGGGCTGTATTTTTCTTATTGGAGAGGTGGCACCAGGTGGCAACTTTTGACTGCGCGTTGACAGCTGAGGAGTGGCGCCGTGTGGACGGGACTGACATGAGACAAGAGCGAACTGGGTTGTGTCAGCCATCCTGTACATGCTGGACGCGGACGGTGAGGCTGCTGAAGCCCTTGTGGAAGTGATAAGTGCTACCTGCCGTTGAGCACTGTTGACAGCTGAGTCAGCGGTCGGGGCCGCGTTCTCCTCGCTGTGGGGTGCTTTGTGGACCGGGTGAGGTGTGGGCGGTTGCCTGTGGATGCGATACCGCGCTCTCTTTGCTGTGCAATTGTGTGTATTTACTTGTCGTGGTGTTTTAGAGTGTTGCATTGTTTTACCTTGTTTTTAACCAGTTGCTCCTGCGTCCGTGATTGCCTTGGCGTTATTTTGGAGATCTCGCGGTATGGGGCGGTCACGGGTGCGGGACGTTGGTGTTATAGGATGATTTAACCCCACGCCCCACCGGGGGTCCGGCGGCACCTTCGCCCCACCGGGGGCATCGATGGCCCCCGTCTAACTCCGAAAATATGGGGCTAGCTCAAAGGTGTGAAGTACGTTAGAAGGCCTGCGTGAATTCAGCAAGAAATTACTTCGTATGCTTAAGCGCTCATGTCAATGGTTTGACCTCCAGAGATCAAGTTAGGTCACGATAGGCCATTGTCATTCAAATATGAAATGCTTAAAGGGAATGTGGCACCTTCACAACGTGATATTAACTGAGATAGCCAAGTTGTAAAGCAAGTCGGAAAACCCGTTTTCCATATTTCATATGTCCTGGAACTCGATATTTCCGTACCAAAAAAAGCTAAAACCTACCTGACACCAGCCCCCATCAGCCCCCGTCGCCGGCGGCCATTGTTGTGAGCTACTGGTGTGACGACGTATGCTGACGTCACGATGAGCATCAGCCAATCGAAGCCCTTGAAGCGTTTCAAGTACGGTAGTGGTTGCCAGATCGTGACATCATCTACAGGCTGATATTTATTTTTTTCTAGAGGATTATTTTAAAAACAAAATATTGAGCTTATTGCACATTTTTCAGAGAAATAGCTAGTGGTTCATTATTTTTGGCTAAAAGTACGCCTAATTTCCCTAAATTCCAGGATTCGACCAAGGTGCCACATTCCCTTTTAGAAACCTTGGCCTAACTCTTATGTCATTAGGGCTATTGGGATCTGGTAAAGTACATTTGATAGGAAAATGCCAGACCTTTTTCCGCTATGTGGAACGTAATGACCTCCAACCAGTGGTTTGACCTCCAGAGGTCACCTCGTGACCTAATATGACCTGAAGTCACGGAAGGTCAGAAAGTGACCTTGCCGTATATCACACGAAAACCAGTGACAATACATCACAATGATGTTTGATTCAGCCCTCTTGCTTAATTGGGTCAAAAGTTGTTGTCAAAATAGGTACTGTTTTTGACACCTGTTGACCCTGGATGACCTTGGAGAGGTCAAAGTGCAAATATGGCCCCTGGGATCCGTGACATGGTGTCCAAGAACGCTTTTCTGAGCAATCTGAGCATTTGCAATCGTTTTTGTGACTTTTAGATCATAAGACAGCTTTTCTCCATGCTTTTTCAATGGGAGATGTCACCTCGTGACCTAACTTCAGGTCACGAAATCGAAAAAATCCCGGATGTGTATGATGTAGACCCTAGAAGGGTCATGAAGTGTAGGAAGTTTCAAATCAATCGATTTAGAAATGTAGCTCTTATCGAGCTCAAAAATTGAAGCGAGGTGACCTTGGTTGATCTGGCCTGGTGACCTGGGGTAAAAAATTTCAAAGATGGTGGGAAAATGATGCGGTGAGAGATAGAGCCATCAACCACGGTGCTGCGCCACGTCGTTTTTCTCCTATCCCGAAAAAACCTTAGGCGGGGGGCATCGATAGCCCCGGTGGGGCGAGGGTTAATATACGTGTTAAAAGCTATGGAAGGAGACAGTAAGGATGAGGAAAAGTGATGAAACACTGTTGCGGTGGTTTCACTGTTGTGGCTGCACTCTGGGGTGTACCGTCATCTCCTGGGCAGAAGGAAGCTGTGGAAAAAGCTGCCACAGACTAGCCTCCATCCAGGTGCCTTTCACACCTAAGCGAGACGCGTTTGGCAGCTGTGCCAGGGGGTGGCAATTATAAGGATATGTGCTAGTATTTACTGAAATCTTGATCTGTTCGAAATTCTTTTTCCATGCGCGTTATTGTTCGTTTGCGAACAAATGCATGTGTTCTTGTTCGTGAGCGAATAAACACTTGCCATTGGAGAGTAGTTTGATTTATTTTTGCATATAACTATACCAATATTTGGAATATTTCATTACCATTTTAAGAAACTGCGCTGTAACGCGTGCTTTCCGAAAGAAGTTGCTTTCTAAAAGCCGTTTATATAAAAACAACATGCTTCAAAAGTGACTCTATCGAAGAATATCCCAAGTGAAGAACATCGACCCAGGTATGTATGTATGTACATAGGTTGTGCTCATCGTTCTGGCTGTGCTCTCTAAAAGAGTACCACCGATGCTGATGTTCACACTTTTTTACATGCAATTCTATTGCTAGAAAACTTGATTGATTGGAGACCGGGACTCCATGCGAGGGGCGGGCATTGAAATAGAACCGTCAGAGAGGTCGGATAAAGCAGTGAATGGAGTTGATGAATGACTATCATCGGACATAGCTGAAGCTTGAAAGCCACTCATTCAAAGAAGATCTATTTTGAAGCACATCGTACCAGTGCGAGTGAAAAGAGTTTTCTTCTCGTTGTAGGAAGCTCGGCTCTCAGGAGCGGAACGGCAGCTTCCCAGACGGGCATTCACCGCGTCTTATATGGATCGACTTTCTCCATTCAGGTCGAACTGCACCGTGGAATAATCGGTCCGATTCACCCGTTTATTTTTAGCTCGGATTGTGATGACCTGCTGCAGTTGCTTCTTTTCGAGACATGGGACTTAACATAAGCTCAGAGCATCCAACGTTATGATGTATATGACCATGAGAGACTTCCGTCGCCGCATACGATGATATGCTGTCAGCTATAGGCAGATGCAGGATTCTTAATGGGTAGGGGGTAAATGTTCGGAGGATGCCATTTTTGGGTGAAAAACTCTATCAGGTGTGTGCCAAATCCTATCGCGGGGGGTGGGGGTGGTGGGTGGTGGTATGCCATCCTGGGGAGTGATATTTCAGGGGCGGGGGGCGCCATCGACCTTTCAGCGGGGCACGGTGACCATTTCGGAGGGCACCGAGGATCGGTGTACGTTGTCAGCCGTGCACATTCCCAGCCTAGTACCTGCGTTTTACTAGTTTTCGCCTTCCGCTGACCCCGGCCCTGCGGTCTCAGTCACGACTCCGTGACCTGGGCGCCGGCTCCCTGTGGGGTCCCGGCGAAGGGACGCCCACGTGTACTGGGACCTGACACTGACTGAAGAAGCTTCGACTACCGTACAAGGAGTAGTCCAAACAGGCACCGTCAAACAGAGGCCAACAGCTGCTCGACTCTGTTCGGGTCGGTAGGATGATGATTGCTTTATCAATGCAAAGGATCCGTTGAATAATGCTTGCTTGACCAATGTTGAAGGTCAGTTGATTAAAGCTTGCTGGGCCAATGCTGAGGGTCAGTTGATTAAAGCTTGCTGGACCAATGCTGAGGGTCAGTTGGATGATGGTTGCTGGAATAATGCTGAGGCTGAGTTGGATGGTGCTTGCTGGACCAATGCTGAGGGTCAGTTGGATGATGGTTGCTGGAATAATGCTGAGGCTGAGTTGGATGGTGCTTGCTGGACCAATGCTGAGGGTCAGTTGATTAAAGCTTGCTGGACCAATGCTGAGGGTCAGTTGGATGATGGTTGCTAGAATAATGCTGAGGCTGAGTTGGATGGTGCTTGCTGGACCACTGCTGAGGGTCAGTTGATTAAAGCTTACTGGGCCAATGCTGAGGGTCAGTTGAGCCATAGAGCTGTTATAAAAGGTCCTCACGGAGGAAGGCTTAATGTTCAGCAAGTCAGAAAAGGTCACAGTTTGTTAAGGCGGCCACTGAAAGAAAACATTAACCCTAAATATTCCAGCCTTAGATTAACTCTTAAAGAAGGCATCGAAAGGCAGGAGGTCCCCTCAAATGGGGTTGTTACGAAAATGGTTGAAACTGTAGTCCCGTTCCGTTGATTCTGATCTGGTTGATGAATGAAACCAATAAAAACCACCATCCACTGTGCATTAATATCACACACGATTCAGTGCGCGGAGCACTACGCACTATTTCCGTGCAACGACCCAAACAATGGCGATGAGAGTCTGCGCCTGCCTTCATCCCTGCTGAGACAACGACCTATTGTGACACTATCGCCAACACCGCCACCTCCCACGAAAGAGGTCAAGCTCTCTTCACGGAGCGCTGACGTCGCGTGGCGCTGGGGGTGCTGCAAACGGCGGTGGTCATGTCGGTCGTAAATATTGATGAAACGGCGGCGCAGCGAAGCGGTCACGCTCGGCAGTTGTGCCACCAATTACTGTGGCCTGTGCCTGCTTTATAGCTCCATTCAATCAGAATTAGGCAGCTAAGTGGTATCCACCAGAGACGCGGGAGAAATGACCCGAATTTCTGGATCACTGAACTGAATGAAAGGTTTGCGAGTCCAGGTGCTGCGTGCTTATTTTGTGTATTGGAAGGCGCAGAGAGAGAGAGAGAGAGAGAGAGAGAGAGAGAGAGAGAGAGAGAGAGAGAGAGAGAGAGAGAGAGAGAGAGAGAGAGAGAGAGAGAGAGAGAGAGAGAGAGAGAGAGAGAGAGAGAGAGAGAGAGAGAGAGAGAGAGAGAGAGAGAGAGAGAGAGAGAGAGAGAGAGAGAGAGAGAGAGAGAGAGAGAGAGAGAGAGAGAGAGAGAGAGAGAGAGAGAGAGAGAGAGAGAGAGAGAGAGAGAGAGAGAGAGAGAGAGAGAGAGAGAGAGAGAGAGAGAGAGAGAGAGAGAGAGAGAGAGAGAGAGAGAGAGAGAGAGAGAGAGAGAGAGAGAGAGAGAGAGAGAGAGAGAGAGAGAGAGAGAGAGAGAGAGAGAGAGAGAGAGAGAGAGAGAGAGAGAGAGAGAGAGAGAGAGAGAGAGAGAGAGAGAGAGAGAGAGAGAGAGAGAGAGAGAGAGAGAGAGAGAGAGAAGAGAGAGAGAGAGAGAGAGAGAGAGAGAGAGAGAGAGAGAGAGAGAGAAGAGAGAGAGAAGAGAGAGAGAGAGAGAGAGAGAGAGAGAGAGAGAGAGAGAGAGAGAGAGAGAGAGAGAGAGAGAGAGAGAGAGAGAGAGAGAGAGAGAGAGAAAAAAAGAGAAAAGAGAGAAAAAGAGAGAGAGAGAGAGAGAGAGAGAGAGAGAGAGAGAGAGAGAGAGAGAGAGAGAGAGAGAGAGAGAGAGAGAGAGGGGGCAGAGGGGAGAGGGAGAGAGAGAGAGGGGGATGATCTGCTCACTTCCGTGAATATACGAAGCTGTCGGCCATTAGTGCTAAGCGCCCATCCTTCTCCGTCGCTGCTGCACACCTGCCTCGTCCTTCAACCCAGCCTGCAGCAGCCGCCTGTAAATCCTGGCCAGACTCACCTCCCGCGCCTAACCCACCTGCATCGCAGCCCAATCCATACCGGCCCGCATCACGGCCCAATCTATACCGGCCCGCATCACAGCTCAATCCATACCGGCCCTAACCCACCCACATCACAGTCCACTACATACCCGCCCATAGCCCGGCTTTATCACAGCCAAGTCCATACCCACCCCTAACCTGCCCACATCACAATCCACTACACACCCGCCCTAACACCCACATCACAGGCCACTACATACCCGCCCATAGCCCGGCTTTATCACAGCCAAGTCCATACCCACCCCTAACCTGCCCACATCACAATCCACTACACACCCGCCCCTAACCCACCCACATCACAGGCCACTACATACCCGCCCATAGCCCGGCTTTATCACAGCCAAGTCCATACCCACCCCTAACCTGCCCACATCACAATCCACTACACACCCGCCCCTAACCCACCCACATCACAGCCCAATCCATACCCGCCCCTAACCCACCCACATCACAGTCCACTACATACCCGCCCATAGCCCGGCTTTATCACAGCCAAGTCCATACCCACCCCTAACCTGCCCACATCACAATCCACTACACACCCGCCCCTAACCCACCCACATCACAGCCCACTCTATACCCGACCCTAACCCACCCACATCACAGTCCACTGCATACCCGCCCATAGCCCGGCTGTATTTCAGCCCAATCCAAACCTGCCCTTAACAGGCCCGCGTCACAGCCCAATCCAAACCTGCCCTTAACAGGCCCGCGTCACAGCCCAATCCAAACCTGCTCTTAACAGGCCCGCGTCACAGCCCAATCCAAACCTGCCCTTAACAGGCCCGCGTCACAGTCCAATCCAAACCTGCCCTTAACAGGCCCACATCACAGTCCAATCCAAATTGCCCATAGCCCGGCTGCATCTCAGCCCAATCCATACCTTAAATACCTTGAAGATATTGCCTGACGGGGGCGGACCGGTGGGCGGGAGCGGGCGGGTGGTGGGGGCGTGTGTCGCCGTGAGAGTGTCTGGCTGATTAACGGCGGTGTTTTTAGCGGACGCCGCCTCGGGTTTTAGCGTGGGTTTTTCCAGCGCTGCCTGGAACTGACAGTGGCGATACAATATCACTGAAACCTGACAAATTTGAGTATTTTTGTTCCCTTTCCTTGCTGCATCTTTGGCGTCTCTCCAGGGGCGTGTGTTTTGGTAAATGATTCGGGGTGCCACATTTTGAAACAATGTCAACAACCACCATATTAAGAGGGATAGTGTAACGTAGTGTGTTTTAGCCTTCTCACAGACCTATTTCACTTATAGGCGGATCCAGGATTGCCGATCGGAGGGAAGGGGGCGCCATCCGGACAAGGTGGCGCCATCCGGACAAGGGGGCGCCATTTTTGACCGGCAAAACCTATCAGGTGGGCACAAAAGCCTATCGGTGGGCGCCGATTTTTGCATCCTGGGGGGAGGGGGAGGTGGGAAGCGACATTTCAGGGGGCGCCATGACCATTTCAGGGGGCGCCGAGGGTCGATCGGGGAGGGGGCACCTGCCCCCTTGCCCCTGGATCCGCCTATGGTTTCACTCAATACAATAAATATAAACGTTTAAAATGAGTAACACTAAAATTAGAAAGAACACATTTCAAAACCACTTCACCGTTTGCTTAGAGGTATCCAGACACCTCCCACAGATATATAAACCCATAGACCTGCGCCTGTCACTGCTGATTAGTGTTTTTGAGGTAGACAACAGTTTTGCAGATGAGATTGGGGTGTGGCAATCTCTAACTATTTCTGGCGAAGGGGGGGGTGTTCAGCTGATTTCTGACAATTGCTGTCAAAGGGGAGAGGAAGCCCGAACACCCAATTTTGGCTGACGTCATATGTGAACAGCCCCTAAGTATGTGATTGAAGGTGGTTAAAGGTAGTTGGAATTTTAGTAGGTAATTAGTGTTTACAGCGTGACGTTAATGAAGATTCAGTGATGTAACGGTACTTTAAATGTTAATTGTCAATGCTGCTCTTTTAAATCGATAAATATGAAACTTATGATAAAGCAAAAGCAAGGCACCAATGATGCACCACTGGGGATGACCGTGCTGTGCTGGAATCAGCAACCAACGGGTATCTGGAAATATGTTTCTGACGAACCATATGCGTGTTACACGCCGATAGACTGACGTGATGAATATATGTTTACAGAAAATATCTCATTTATGAAATTTTATAACGTCATAATGACGTCCTCAAATCTTTAAAATGGTCATTATTTTAGGCTATGTAATTATACTATTGGCTTGTGTTGTTCTTGGAAATCTAATTTTGACCATGTTTAGGCAATTTTCTCGCATTGATAAACATTATTATGATATTTTCCATGAAATTTAAATTGATATTTATGTTAGGACGTCATTTACGTGAATATTCATCAAAATCCAAATGAAAGCATCTTTATGGCAATAAGCTCTCATCCCTGGCCATTAAAAGTGGAATCCAGCTTCAAGTATTTGCACATGGGCCGATAAACAAATGAGATGAAAATTGTCATATGTTTACGTGGATTATTACCTATTTTTGGGGGTGTCCGGGCACCCGCAATGAAATATCGAGCTAGTGTCAAAATACCCTTCAGATTTCATTGTTTATTATTTTCAGGATTCAAAAGGACTGTGCGATATCTAAAACAAAGATACTATTATGCGATCTCTTTTATATGGTGGTCATGTGATGTTTTTTTAATTCGGCCCCCAGTGATTTTGAAAAATTCACACCCCTGGAGACTATGAATATCGAAGCGGAGGAAGGCAGCCGCGGAGGGTTGTATCATCACAGCGGGGGAGAGAAAGGCGCACCCTTGCACCCTACACCTCCCCTGGATCCGCCCCTGACTGTGACGTGTGGTCATTTTATGCTCATCGGGAGCAGCGTTAGTGGGTGATTCTTGGGGTGATTAAGCCTCCCACAGCGCTGAAATAGCTTCTTATGACACAAAGGGTATGTATACCTATGCTCTTCCCATGCGTCCACCGTGCATAAACAAATGTTTCGAATGCATATGATTTTGAAAACCGAGTGTTTGTTGGTGACCAACATCCAGTTGTGAAAGAAGGAAGAGCTGAGCTCGTATAACCGTGACTTGACTGATCACCGGAGTTCTGTGACACCAGCACCTGCCTTACCCTCACCGTCTCCGTTTCAGGAGAGCGTGCGTGAAGAAGCCGGCCGGCTGCCTCTCACCAGCACCTCCCAGCCCGTCAGTCAGGTTAGTTTATCTATGTAATCACCGAGTGCATCTGCTGTACCAGCCGCTGCGCCCTCTGCCGCTCGTCTCAGGCGCCGCTGTTTTCGTTTGCCAACAATGCAAGCGTTTCCGGTCGTTAGCGCGGCTCCAGCAATAAACAGAGAGCGGGTGTGGGGCGGGTAACGAATGTCTGGTGGGGACTGCGACGACGGCGGCAAGGAGGAGAGCACCGTGGCCGGCTGGGGGCTGTCACCTGGAGAAAGGGGCGGCAGCTGGCAGACGCCGGGGCACGCCCCGACACGCCAGGAAATCACGGCGACACCGGCCAGAGAAATGAATCATCTTCTCCCGCGAGCTGGGACCGGGTTCTTAAAGCAACAGAAGTGCTTTTGGTTAAACCACGGAACTTGATATCTTAGCACTAGATCACCCCCGGCGGATTTCTTTTTTCTTGCGCTGGAAACACGTGGACAGGATGTGAAAGTAAACACTTAACAAAGACAGAGTGCAGAACTCTGTACCGAGACCAGGCGGTGTCTCTGGTCGAGAGAGAGAGAGGAGAGGGCCAAATGCGGCACGATATGGTGAAATGATGAATCATTGGAGCTTGAATTATGCTGGGATGGAGCAGCTGAATATTCATAGTCAAATTTGCCATCACAGGCAATAGTCCTTTGTTCAGAGCAGACTGTCAGAACCCTGTACATGTTTTTAATGGTAGTATGATGTGGAAAATGTCACATTCTCTTTAAACTCATGTTTTAGTTTGTCGGGTAAATTCTTACGCTTAAACGATGTAATATTAAGAAAACCATCTTGGACGAGGAGGTGCAGCTGGAGGAACCAGAAACAAACAAACCCTCTCATCGTATAATCCCGTTCATCACACTCCCGAAAGGAAGTGTATATCACCGTTCCTTGTTACGTAAACAATTCAGTGGGTAAACAGACGCCGCCCAGCGGATTCCAGCCCCGCTGATGACACTCGGCTGGTAGCCGCGGATGGCGGTTGATGTGTGGCGTGATTGCGTGCTCACAAAAACAGGACGGCTGCGCGGCCGCTGTGTGCCAACCTGGCTGGTGATAACCATCTCTCAGAAGCGTTTTTGTGCGAAATTAAGCCACGCTATATGCTTCCGCTGAATGAGGATTCTGGTGTCACAACATCAGCCCTAGATCACGAAGGGCGATGTTTGTGTCATGGCTGCAGGGTTAATGGGCCGTTTCCGTAGGCTCATTGTTAGGGGTTTGCAGGTGCAGCCGTAACTTCTCTGCTTCAGGCGTTTTGACTTTTTGAGTGCTTGGTGATCGGTCTTTATTTTTTTAGTGAAACTATTTTTTTACGTAGCAGGAACTGACCATTTATACCCCGAAAAGAGTGTTAAGCCAGCGTCCGTTAGTTTAGCTCTTCATTTTTCCTACCACCAATGAAGTATCTTCGTTGGCGATAACCCAGCGATGTCCTCTGTTTCAAGATGACACATGGAGGATGGCTTAAACTATCGGATAGCTTATGCATTCGGTAATTATGCATCGTAAACACGGCGAAATCGCACAGTCGTTCTAGTTGCAATAAATGAGAGTCTTGCTTACTGCCAATTTACGTGTAGCACGATATAAAAACTGACCGGAAAATAATTTGGAAATAAATTGATGTAATTTCTTCTTTTGAACTTTCCCAACCCACTAACTATTTGAATTGATTGTCAGCAACTGCAAAGAGTTCTTGAGAAGTATGGCCATTTTCAGTGGCGGATCTAGCCGGTCGGTTTGGGAAGGGCAAACCAAAGTCGATTAAAGAAAGACGTCACGTAGTGACAAGTTGTGCTACAATAATATGACTTGACTGTATAATTTGGGATATTTGAGGCAAAGAGCAAAACAAAGAAAAACGTTATCAGAATCGGTAATCGGTAAACGTAATCAGAATCGGTAATCGGTAAACGAAACGTAATCGGTAATCAGAAGAGCACGTACGAGTGACGTGAGATTCCATTCCCAGCAACAACACAAGATTTCAGAATCGGCATCAGTACTCTACCGAAATTCCCAGCTTTCCGTCATGGCCACAATTTCAGCAAAAGCAGACCTGTCTGGCTGGCTAGTTTACTTTTAGTCTGGGTGCCGGTGTGAAAAGTGCTTCTCATCTAAAAGAACGGCTCTTTTGTTCGCTCTGCGCGCTGGTAATCACGGGGCTGTGCTGGCCCTCTGGGGGATTGCGTGACCTCCGCGGAGATTCACGAGGTCAGGCCTTGATGAGTGGCAACGCTGCCTGCTGCTGCCAGAGTAGGGGGAGTCGGCGAGGGTGAGTGTGCTGACCTTGATGCTGCAGAGCTTTAGCCCTTTACTGAAGCAAAGACGCAATGTATATGTGACGCTGGTTAACCCTATCATTTTGGAAGCCGCAACTTAATATTTGTGGACTTTTTCGTGGCATGTTACGCTCTCTACAAATACTTGTGTTCCCTCCCAAATGAGTTTTCATTTCATTTCACTCCCCCAAACTTAATTCAAATTTCACTGCAATTACTAAATTGCTTATACTGCTACGAACAGTGGTTTTCATTTCATTTCACTGTTTTGGAGCTTGTGTGGCGGAAGCTTGGTTTGTTAACCCTGCGGAAGAAGTTGCGGTGAGAAATTCGGGCGGAACCATTCATTCATCGAGCGAGCGCACACACGGTTTCCCATAGGTTGTAAGCCGGTTGCGCGTCATGAGTTGTGACACGATCTGAGGCACGCGCGGCGTTCTGACAGGCGTTCGCGGCAGGTGCGGCCAAAGTGACGCAGCGCCGCGCCGCTGACTGTCGTAGCCGAGCCGTCAGTCAGTGCCGCCGGCGCCGCCGCCCGCAAAAACACTTCCGCGGCGCCCGAAATACGCGGGCCAACGGCCGGTGCTGAAAGGACGCGGGTGCAGTGACACCCGGCGTGCCCCCGACAGATCTAATGGGTGAGATGAGAGAGACTGAGTGCGAGAGGGTGTCTGACAAGACTGGGCGGATGAGAGGCACGTGGCGCCGCGAGCGGCCGGTACCAGGTGGACTTCTGTCAGCTCGTGCTGAATACCTTTCCGCCGGTCTGTAAAAGTAGGAGCTGGACGGATTTTGTTCTCACTGGTTAGCGATAGATGTTTTATCACGGTCTGAAGTTGGAAGTCAGAACGTGAACTCTGCTTTCTATTTCCGCTGCCACCATTCAATCCCATTCAGCTCCATTCAGGCCCGGCCAACCGGCTGCGCGAGCTGGGCTGGCTGGCCCTCAGGCTTGTCCGGGCGTGGTGGTGGGAATCTGGGGCAGGGGCGCGGTCATCACCCGAGTCAATCAACCATCAGCAGCACCCAGTATACTCGTTAAGCTCGGTGGTAGGCAGTTTATTGTCTGTTGATTGTTTTAAGAAGAACGTGCAACCTTAATAATGGGATTTGAACTGAGATAGCCATGCGATAGAGCACGTCGTGAAACCACTTGACCGATATTTCATTTGTTTGTGAACTTATCGTTCGCATATAAAAATGAAAAATTCACCCTCTACCGACCCCATCCTCCCCGTGTGTTAACGTGATTTGAGATCTTAGGAAAGTGACTTTATTGTCGAGCCCCGCTGTGCGTACTGCGTGGACACCTTTTTCCTGGCTTTGACAACCCTAAACTCGAGTGCTAAACATGACCTTGGTGCTGCCGATGATAAATGCGTATAACTTGCTTTATTGACTAGTTTGAAACGTGAAGTATTTTTAAATACCTATGAAACATCGAAGATATTGATAAATGTCACTTTGTTTCCTAATGGTAAACCCTGTTAGCTAAAAATCTGCATTTGTATTTGTATTCATTTTTGCACAACTCAGGTTCAATCTTGCACAGAACATTTCCGAATCATACGCTGATTTGACGGCACACTAATTTGAAGACTTTATTGCCAACGGAGGAAAATGAAAGTACAATGAAATATGGGGTAATATGCTTGTTAGCCCTTTCTCAGCAGAACTAAGGCCGAATTCATTATTTGCAAGGTAGTTCGGGACCTGTTCAACATTGAACGGGACAGGACATGCTAGATAGACTCGGAGGGTCGGGACAGGACCTGCTAGATAGACTCGGAGGGTCGGGACAGGACCTGCTAGATAGACTCGGAGGGTCAGGACAGGACCTCCCGGGTAGTCTCAGAGGGTCGGGACAGAACCTCCCGGGTAGTCTCAGAGGGTCGGGACAGGTCCTGCCGGGTAGTCTCAGAGGGTCGGGACAGGACCTGATGGATGGACTGAGAGGCCGGGACATACCTGATGGATGGATGAGAGGGTCGGGACAGGACCTGATGGTTGGACTAGAGGGTCGGGACAGGACCTGATGGTGGACTGAAAGGCGGGACAGGACCTGATGGTTGGACTGAGAGGGTCCGGGACAGGACCTGATGGATGGACTGAGAGGGCCGGGACAGGACCTGATGGATGGACTGAGAGGGTCGGGACAGGACCTGATGGATGGACTGAGAGGGCCGGGACAGGACGGACCGGATGGGGTCCGCTGTGTGCGGGGGACGTCGCCACTGGAAAGCTGGGTGCTTCCTGCTCGGGCATATTCTCATCATTCACGGATATAGTTTGCTTAGTAAGAAAAGGTTAAACAAGCTCGCTTTAACTCATGACAGGGCTAGCAGTTCTCAGCTGAACCGACCAGAAAGTGATGTGTCTGTGATTGGCGACTAATGCCATAATTTATTAAAATACTGATTTCCTCTCCCGTGTAAATTTTCGGACTGCAAGGGAAACAAATATGACCACGAAAAATGAGTCAAACAGAAAATCGGACATGAGTACTTTATTCGACCGTTGTTGACACCTTCATCGTACATCGCGTGCCTCTTTGGTGATATTTATATGAGCGGCAAGTTCTCCATGTCCATGAACTTGACTATCTTTCAGAGCCACGCCAAGGGGGAAAGGTTCCTCGAAAGGCAGATGTTTACTCGGACACCCTTCTCATGGAACTGATGCCGCCGCTGCAAGTGTCTGTAATGTATTCACGACCAGAAATTTAATGGGTTCTGCGTGATCGTGATGGCCGGCGTGCTCTTAAACTCAGCTAAAATAACGTGTCTCATTCAAACGCGCTGTGTCTGCAAGCGCCGCCATATATTGCTCCCCCGAAGGGTTGTTGAACTTTTGAAGCGTGGAACGGTGAACTGGCACGCGGTATCGTTTGCAGTTGCTGCCATGCAGTGTAGGCAGGTCGTGCTGCACGCGTACCGCCCAGTCCTGCGTCGGGTCACGTGCCAGCTGGGGCTGTTGCAGCTCGGAGTACGTGAGTCCAATCTCTACACTTCTTTGTTGTAACACCAGCCCTGTGGATTTTATCGTCCCGTTTGAGCGCGTTTACACCCGGCAAACAGCGCAGGGCACGAGGGGGCAGGTGCTCTACTCTCTGAAGAGGTGTCAGCTGAAGCTGTTCAGACGGGCTGGGTTGAGGCTGGTCACGGGTTACACCCGTTGACGCCCACTATCGGTGTCATCAGGCGGATATTCAGCGCGAGGCGGGTCCGTGTGCGTCAGAATCGTATTCGTGTCCATTGTTCGCGGCAGGGCACAGCAGGCACAGTGCAGGCCACTGAACTGCGCGCAGTTGATGCATTTTCAGACATGTGCCTGCCCGGAACGCACACCGGGTCATTGTGAGCGAGTTTATGGCGGTACCGGCGTCGGGTCTACCGGCTCTGTTTTTGCTGCGGGACCTGGCCCTGACCACTTCGAAGGCCGTCATTGAGGCGAGAGGGACTTCACGAGCACTGTTGGATTGAATACCTCCATCTCGGTCATAAGTAGGCCAACGAAAGAGCAATGGGAGATAACTGTCAAAGTCCAGTCTTTTGACAATGAACGGATTATTAAGCGACCTGAAACGAATATTTTATTGAATGCATTTGCAATCCATCTCGAAATAATCATCAATACATCCATCAATCAATTTATCAATAGGAATGATGCATGGTGTTATTAACCAGATTTAGTACTCACGCTCATGTTTGGCTCAGAGGCAGTTGAAGAGTATCTATATGTTACCTCTACTGTAGTTTTTTCTGTATAGTAACATGATAGAGCATAATGAAAATCCCTCCGATAGAGCGTATTGAAAATCCCTCGGACAGAGTAGACTGAAAATCCCTCGGATAGAGTAGGTATACCGAAAATCCCTCGGATAGAGTATACTGAAAATCCCTCAGATAGAGTATACTGAAAATCTCTATTGATCTTTCATGTTTCCCAGAACTCGTCATTTGATGTGAAATAGCCTGTGTATGAGGGGAATCCGGCCTACCGTCGCCGAACGGCCGCCGCCAGCCGTTAATTCTCTGGGAGGAGGGGGGTCTTACCATCCGTGATCATCACCATTCAGTTTTTAGGGCGCGTGGACTTCAAAGGATACTTTGCTCCCGTAACACTAAACATGAATGTATATCACGTTAGGATGGAAAGGTAAAAAGGCGACATTCTGCAAAAAAGTCCAAGAAATGACACTCTTGTAAACACCATCCTTTGGTCTGAAAAAACCACTCGGTAAAATGTTACCTTCTTCAATGTTTTGCATGTTAAAACTTAATCAGGGCGTCAGAGGCATATTGTTGCTCACGCGGCTCAGCAACTGAGATGCATTGGAGCTTGCCCCGCCTACCATGCGCCTGTGCCGGGAAATGTGTGACATTGAAGCCTTCGCTGTTAAAAAAGGAGGTGATGGTACTAATTTCCACGTCCAGTGGGTTTCCGAGAAGATACATGCGTGCGGAATGACTCCTCTCGATGTCGTAGTCAAGGTATTCAACTAGAACAAGTTTTACAGACAAGAACGCACCGCATGGCGAGGCGAGGAATATAATTATAAGTTGACAAGGTATATGCTGGCCTATCTCCCCGAATCCTGGATGTAAAATATACTTAGATAATAATTCAGGTACAGCCCTTCATCAGAATTGCGTAGGTCAAATCCCAAATTCTCAGTCATAGTTTAGCCAGACTTCGAATTGAGCTTCCTACAAATACCTTTTAGAATTGATTAATAAAACTGGGACCTACACATTCTCTGCGGCAAGTAGGAAGAAACTCAATACGGATAACAGTCTTGGCTAGTTTTTCGGGATTCTTTAAGGTTTCTGCCAACACTATTTGACGGCCACTGTTGGTTTCAAACATTGCCTGCCTAGAATTGCAGCAAATGGTTCATATAATGTTCTCATGAAGTTGAATTTTGACAAAATGCTCGTGTAGCAGATTTCCCCAAACGTACATTGGTTTGTAGGATGACCCGTAGCATCGACTATAAAAGCGTGTAAGCATGACGCCACCCTTCCAAGCCTGGGTCTATTTTGCCGCCCGCCAATGGTCTCGCGTTGGTGTGTCGTGGTATTTCATAGCTCCTAATTGCGACTCTCCTTGGCTGAGAGGTATCTGAGCATGCACTGACTTCGTCTCCCTTCCATAAAACCAGGCTTACAATCTCAATTCAGCGGCAGCTCCCTCGGCTCACAGCATTCGTATGGAAAGCAGTTGCGGCCGTGACCCCTCATTTTATGCACCAGTGCTGGTGAATGATGACGGAGGTGTACGTTACGAGGCTGCGGGCGGGCGGCGGTGGGCGGCTGGTACTGTTTTGTTGCTGTGGGCAGGGCCGACCGTTGAGGCTGCCCCCTCCGGTTGGCTTCCTGCCAGGGTACTACGGTGGTGCCCGCAGTGTAGCTGTTCGTGACAATCGTGCTGGGCAAATTAGGAGTCGGGTCTACTTTACTGTTGGTGCACCCTTCCACTGCACGGGGCTCGTGAATTACATTGGCTGCATTGGTGGTCAGCAAGTATGCCGGAGTACTGTCTTGTATCTGCACTTCACTGAGGCAGTCTTTGTTGCCTAGGAATTTAACTTAATAGCAAGTGAAAGGACCAAGAAGTGGTCATCACCAGAATGCATTCTGGCTGACTGGAATGGTCGAACACCCCTTGTGTAATATTGAAATATTACTAAGCCTGTGGCGCTTCATATAAACTATTCGCTTGTCGCACTCTAGAAAGAGACCCAGTAGCACTTACTCTTGTGTTGGCTGTGTAGCTTAAAACCCAGTTGTGCCGGTTTAAGCATGGCCGTGACCTTGGAACGGTGCTCGTGTCCATTCACCGGAACACGGCGTGAAAGAGAGTGCATCCACCCGAACACGCTTGAAACAGCGTCCAGTCACCGGAACACGGCTGGTAAAACAGCGTCCATCCACTGGAACACGGCTGGTAAAATAGCGTCCATCTACCGGAACACGGCTGGTAAAACAGTGTCCATTCACCGGAACACGGCTGGTAAAACAGCGTCCATCCACCGGAACACGGCTGGTAAAACAGCGTCCATTCACCGGAACACGGCTGGTAAAACAGCGTCCATCCACCGGAACACGGCTGGTAAAACAGTGTCCATCCATCAGAACACGGCTGGTAAAACCGCGTCCATCTACCGAACACGGCTGGTAAAACTCTCTCTCTCTCTCGCTCTCTCTCTACGAGATGCCTGCGGAGCCGCGCGCATCTACGTTCAATTTTCAGCTATCGCATGAACTTGAGGACCTCCTCTGCCTGTAAAACGCCTGCGTCGTCCACCCGCTGACGGTGCCCGGGCCCTTTGCCAAGCAACCTGCAGCGGCACTGACGTCCATCGCGGACGCTAACCTCGCCGCCCACGGTTGACCGCTCGGTCTCGAGCTCGAGACCCCGTGTGTGCCCTTCTTAATACCATCTGCCCAATGTGACGCCTGACGTCACACTGATGCTTAACACCCGCACTGGAGAGGGGTCTGGCACTTACGCGCACTGCAGGAGGGCCTGTTAGGCCCCATGAGATCTCGAAAACTTAGACGCTTAAAAAAAACTTCGTTGTCGTTGGGGGTGGGTGGGAGCTATAGCTGTCTATATTATGGGCAGTTTTCACTGACCTAGATCAATATCTTCCTGGTCAATCGACGTCATAAAAGTCAAATATTGGCCGTGCTGGGGACCTATTGGGAAATGCTGTAATAATGCGGGAAAAAATTCGGGAACGTGCTAAAGGCGGACCAGGGTCATTAAGGGAAACTTGCAAAGAATCTTCCTTAAAATTTAGGGGCCAAGGTTATTGAGGGTCATATACCTATGACGTCACAATGTTGACATTTACGTTCGACCGTTAAATTTACATTTAGTTTCAATAACTATGACCTCATAGTTAAATATACATCAGACTGGAAGAACTGTGGGGCAATGACCTTGAAAGTGCTAGTATGACCTTGAACTGTGGCGTTTAACCTTGACCTTGACCGTAATGTGAGGTGATTTTGATATATCATCCCGTATAGATGGCGTTCTGACGTCACCACTCGTTTACCAATGCTGGCGAAACGGTTCGACACCGCGATTGTGGCAATCTCAAAATGTAAGCCTGATTTTGAAAGCCTAAAAGTCCAAGGATGTGCGGTCAATTTTTTATTTTCACCAATCGACGCGCCGTTTCATTCCCTCAATTGTGGCCGAGTAACGTGTTTTGGCTACGAGCGGTTCCCCCCACCCCCTCGGAAATATATGTGGAGGGCAACCGAGGACCCCTCTAGTGCGCGCGTTCCCGAGCCGGTGGTGAAGGTGACCAGAACCATGACTTGAGGGAGTCGCCTGCCGGCGGAACAGCTGATTTGCATGAGCTCGGGCGATTTCAGTCACAGTAAGGACTGGTGTGCCATATAAGGGAGGGAGAGGGCTGGAGTCAGTTGAAGAGGTGCTGTTGCCATTCTGCACATCTTCTGCACAAAATTAATGGATTCTACCTGTAAGCACTGAGGTCACATCTCACTTGCGCGTTAGCACGTCCCTTTCAACGATAAAAATATTTAAAAGCTCATATTTGAGAATGTGTTGAGAATGTGTGTAAAAATTAAAGGGGACGCCAAGACATCCCAAGCCTGTGGAGCGAATTTTGCACTTGTTTTATGAGCAGTGGCTATACGGTGTATACAAAATCGCATAGGCACGTGCGTTCAAGATTAACAGCGACAGCTTCTCCAGGACGGATGCAGTTTTCGTTTTGTTTTTGGCCCACTGCTCCAGAATTTTGAGTCGTACCGAAGCAAGAACTGAACCACCGGTTACAGCGTCAAATGGTACATGTTTTCACGTGCCATTTTAGAGAATATGTAGGCCCCATATTTTTAACGCAATAGCTACAGAAACCAGCGTATTTTTTTGCAGTTGAACTGGGGTGTGTATCCCAGAAGCTATTGATGCCATTGATGGATCAGGATTGCCGATCGGGGGGGGCGCCATCCGGACCAGGGGGCGCCACTTGGCCGGGAAAACCCATCAGTTGAGCACAAATCCCTATCGGTGGGCGCCGATTTTCGCATCCTGGGGAGGAGAAAAGCGACATTTCAGGGGGCGCCATTGATCTTTCAGGGGGGCGCCGTGACCATTTCAGGGGGCGCCGAGGGTCGATGGGGGCACCTACCCTTTGCCCCCTAGATCTGCGTATGATTCATTCACGGTCACAGGTATCAGTGACTCAAACATACAGCTGTCTACCGTCTACACAATAAAAGTGAAATGGAAAGTGAAAATTATTGTATTGACTGCTATCTTTTAGTTCTGGTGTCCTGTAAAACACGATTCGTTGCAAATATGGCTACTTTTTCAACATATAATATTATATACTTTGCAGAGCGAAATCTTTTTCAATGCTTGAAATGAACGGAAAATGTTTTATTACCTGTTGTCTCTTGGTTCAGGTATCCTCTAAAAAAAAGCACGAACATTTGCAGATCTATTTTTGTTTGTGTGCATTGTGCAATGTGCAGTGTACACTTCGTAATCTCACAACTCCCCTCTCCACCAGCTCCCTTTCTAGGTCCACGGTAACCTTTGTATAGAAACTAGATTATCTACTGGTCCCAGACTGACGTTCCTAGCTCCGCAAGGCGAGGGTTGTCCCATCAAGCTCAAGGTTATCTCGGCAAGCCAGATGTTGGTCCCCGCAAAGTCAGGGTGAATATCCAACTGGTCCCGGTAGTTCCAACGGGCACCACCATCAGGTCCCGGTGTTGGGACACCGACACCAAAAATAGAACCTATAAACAATGATTACTGTAATAGTATGTACGATTATATGTTCAAGTTCGGTGAACTATAATTCTAGTCCACTAAAACCCGTCTCGTTCCTGGTTCTGCCGTAAAAATGAAATGGTATCGAAAGCACGGATGAGTCATATCTCAACAAAGTATATGTAAGCATATTAGTTTGATTTTATATTTGTAGTTGTGTTCGAGCGACGACAGGTGCTGGTTGCGGCTAGAGAAAATGATAAATCGTGAACACAGAATGTCACCACATTGATACGCATACTTTTAGCATCAAGCAGTGATGGGCGAAAAAACAAGGAAGGCTTCATCGCCTCGGGTGAGTCGTCAGGTA
The DNA here is from genome assembly GCA_034440635.1 of Lepas anatifera. Classification (NCBI taxonomy): domain Eukaryota; kingdom Metazoa; phylum Arthropoda; class Thecostraca; family Lepadidae; genus Lepas; species Lepas anatifera. The sequence goes on along the minus strand of JAOTON010001680.1, from coordinate 1,417,505 downwards.
AAGATAAGGAAAATTTTACTTTTGAGTAACCATGATAATTCTTTAATAGTGGTTTACAAGAGCTCAGGCCCTCATAAACACTTGACACATAAAACCTGTTTGCCTCGATTTTTTCCTCATTGCGTCCAACGTGACACAAATCTGATATGGGTGGCTCATTGTTTCGTGGTTATTTTCCCTAAGTGACCTAATCATAATACATGTCAGATGTCAGTTTTTGTGTTAAAAGTGGCCCCAAACATTGATTCAATTAAAGGCCGGCGGCGACACGCTGTCCAGGTGGAGTTCCGCGGCCGGTATATTGGCGTGGTACTGAGCAGTTGTGGCGTCAGAGAACGGACAAAACATGACTTACGGAGGATTGTTTTCTGGACTCTGTTGTGGTACGATGTTTTATGTGTTAGCTGCGCTGTTTGGTGGGTGGCCATTGGGTGGGGACCCTTTGTGCGCGTTTTACGACCGTTCGCGTGTTTTATCACCCGCGGCGGCTGCGAACACTCAGCTCTGTCTGACTCAGAGGCTGAACCGACCCCATCTGGTTTCAAGGTCGCCCTGATCGCCGGCCACCAAGAGAATGCGGCATTTGACGCAATGGGCTGAGTGATGCCGAGTCAGATGGGGTGATTAGTGTCGGTCTGATGCCCTGAGTAGTACTGGTCTGATGGGGTGAGTAGTGCCGGTGTGATGGGGTGAGTAGTGCTGGTCCGATAGGATGATTAGTGCCGGTCTGATGGCCTGAGTAGTACTGGTCTGATGGGGTGAGAAGTGCCGGTGTGATGGGATGAGTATAGTGCTGGTGGATAGGGTAATTAGTGCCGGTGTGATGGGGTGACTAGTGCTGGTCTGATGGGGTGAGTAGTGTCGGTGTGATGGGGTGAGAAGTGTCGGTCTGATGGGGTGAGTAGTGCTGGTGTGATTGGGTAAGTAGTGCCGGTGTGATGGGGTGACCAGTGCTGGTCTGATGGGGTGACTAGTGCTGGTCTGATGGGGTGATAGTGCTGGTCTGATATGGTGAGTAGTGATGGGGTGAGTAGTGCCGGTCTGATGGGGTGAGTAGTACTGGTCTGATGGGTTGAGTAGTGCCGGTCTGATGGGGTGAGTAAGTGCCGGTCTGATGGGGTGAGTAGTGCCGGTGTGATGGGGTAAGTAGTGCTGGTTTGATGGGGCGAGTAGTGTCGGTGTGATGGGGTGAGTAGTGCCGGTGTGATGGGGTTAAGTAGTGGCGGTGTGATGGGGTGACTAGTGCTGGTCTGATGGGGCGAGTAGTGCCGGTGTGATGGGGTGAGTAGTGCCAGTCTGATGGGGTGATTAGTGCCAGTCTGATGGGGTGAGTAATACGGTGTGATGGGGTGAGTAGTGCTGGTCAAATGGGGCGAGTAGTGCTGGTCTGATGGGTGAGTAGTACTGGTCTGATGGGTTGAGTAGTGTTGGTCTGATGGGAAAGTAGTGCCGTTGTGATGGGTTGAGTAGTGCCGGTGTGATGGGGTGAGTAGTGTCGGTGTGATGGGGTGAGTAGTGCCGGTGTGATGGGGTGAGTAGTGTCGGTGTGATGGGGTTAAGTAGGGGTGGTCTGTTGGTGTGACTAGTGCTGGTCTGATGGGGCGAGTAGTGTCGGTGTGATGGGTTGAGTAATGCCGGTCTGATGGGGTGAGTAGTGCTGGTCTGATGGGGTGAGTTGTGCTGGTCTGATGGAGTGAGTAGTGTCGGCCTGATGGGGTGAGTAGTGCCGGTGTGATGGGGTGAGTAGTGTCGGTGTGATGGGGTTAAGTAGGGGTGGTCTGTTGGGGTGACTATTGCTGGTCTGATGGGGTGAGTTTTGTCGGTCTGATGGGGTGAGTAGTACTGGTCTGATGGGGTGACTAGTGCCGGTCTGATGGGGTGAGTAGTGCCGGTGTGATGGGGTAAGTAGTGTTGGTGTGACGGGGTGAGTAGTGCCGGTGTGATGGGGGTGAGTAGTGTCGGTGTGATGGGGTTAAGTGGTGGTGGTCTGATGGGGTGACTAGTGCTGGTCTGATGGGGTGAGTAGTGGCGGTCTGATGGGGGTGAGTAGTACTGGTCTGATGGGGTAAGTAGTGTTGTTCTGATGAGGTGAGTAGTGCTGGTCTGATGGGGTGAGTAGTGGCGGTCTGATGGGGTGAGTAGTACTGGTCTGATGGGGTGAGTAGTGCCGGTGTGATGGGGTAAGTAGTGTTGGTCTGATGAGGTGACTAGTGCTGGTCTGATGGGGCGAGTAGTGCTGAGTTGGATATCTGGCGAGCACGGTTACATAACAAACTTATACAAGCTTTTAGAAGAAACGCACCTTCTCATCGGGCCCTTCCCTCTGTATCGTCCAAAGATGCGGATAACGGTTCTGCCAATGCTCCAGGGACCAGCCTAGTTAGGCGCATGACAGCAATTACAAACAAGCTCCCACCGCAGAGTGGTGAAATTTGCCGGTCGAATTCACTCTCACCGTGTTACGCCGGTGGACTCTCAATTGGATGGGCCAGGTCCAGACCGGCAGCAGGCCGTGTACCGGCTCTTGTTTCAACACCGGTGGAAGGCAGCGGCGTTAGCCAACCGTTTGGACAGTTGGTAAATACCAGGAGGTGAATAGTTTCACGCTCTATATGTTTATGTGTTGCGATGCGTTGGCCTTCTTACTGACGAATTCCTTGCTGAGTGCGTCAAACTACCAGTGATCCAGGTTTGGGTGTAATTTTGAGTGGGTGTCTACAGATATTTCGAGTGGGGCTGGTCATTAGTCCTGCTTTTGCGAGATAATACCAAACCCATGATAGAAGGGGAAAACAAAGCACTAAACAATAAGCTAGATAGATACATGTGCCTCATTAACACGGACCTTCATGCCAGCTTGTATGAACACGGGCCAGCCCTTTCCTCCACTGATATCCCTCCAAGGCGGTCGGCGGCTGATCAAGGGACAAAGTGTGCCGTTGCCTTGCTGAAATCCGTAGAATCACTACCTACCTTCCTATCCTTTTCTGGGTAACTGGCGTGGATCAGACTGATGAAGGGAGCACCCTGAACACTCCTTTTTTCTTGGCTGTATCAAAATGTGATCTTAGGCAACATTATGTCTCTAGCCTCAGGTATGGGGCAATGGTGCACGGCATGAGTTTTCTACTTGCAATAGTCAAGTATAGCAAAGTAGAAAAGCTGTCATTCCCGTACCCATATTTGGGCATGCGGCACGTATCTGAATGAAAGGGCTGCATCGGGCGCTTTGTACTTTTGTTTGTGTCACAGCAAATCCATTAAATGCAGCTCAGTCATTCAGTTGCATGTTCAAGCCGGAATTGACATCGTTCTACCAGCGCCAGTCTTGTACAAGCTGTTGCTAAGCAGCCCTGTCACTGCCTGCGGTGCTTGGTGCTTGATTGTGGCATAGACGGCGTGCTCTTATTGGAAATTTCCCTTTTGTCCTACCGCCGGTGAACGTTTGGAGTGATGGTAAATGTTGAAGCACCCAATCGGAAATGCTCAGTTTTGTAACCGTTTATTGGCAAAATATTGACTTGAAAAGGGGTGAGCAGGTGAAGCTTCCGTCTAATCGGAAACTGAGATCGAAAGTTCGCGCCAGACACCAGGCTGTTCTTAACCAGGGACAGATTGTGAGTTCCCATTCAGGTCACGTAACAGACTTATAGGTCTTCCAATCCTCTTTAAATACAAGTCACGCACATAGCTGGAAATTATCGACGTGCAGAAGCCGGGTTGAGTATGAGTCTGACTTCAAGTTGGGAAATTAGAGTTATGTTAAGTTTTAGATAGCGTACGGTTATGAGGGACCACCATACGCCTGCGGAACAGGGCACGTTTTAGATAGCGCACGGTTATGAGGGACCACCATACGCCTGTGGAACAGGGCACGTTTTAGATAGCGTACGGTTATGAGGGACCACCATACGCCTGTGGAACAGGGCACGTTTTAGATAGCGTACGGTTATGAGGGACCACCATACACCGGTGGAGAACGCCATTGGGGGCTCACGCCGAAGTGTCAAATGACCCCGGCAGCCATCTAATGCGGCCGTCTACTGTCAGCGCGCGGCGGAAGCGGCGCGTCTGCTCACCAGATGTCGGCGCACCGGAGGGGTCACTGGACACGTCAGCTTCGCGACATGGAAGCAGGAGGCCGCAGCGTGTGTCGAGTTCTCGCCGCCAACCCCTCGCGAAGAGTCGTTCGAAGAAACGATGTGGTAATCGGACTGCACGCCCCTACCGTATCGCTTAGTTTTTCTAAACGAAAATGGCGAACCCTTGTTAAGTCTCTTAGCTTGCTGAACAACAAAGGGTTTTCAACTGCAGAAAAAAATCATCAACTTCGATCGTATAGATGGCTCGATCCATTAACCCTCGCCCACCGAGGGGCCATCGATGGCCCCCTAAGGTTTTTCCGGGATAGCAGAAAAACGACGAGGCGCAGCACCGCGGTTGAGGGCTCTACCTCTCACTGCATCATTTTCCCATCATCCCTGAAATTTTTACCCCGGGTCACCCAAGGTCAGGTCACCAGACGAGGTCAACTAAGGTCACCTCACTTCACCTTTAGAGCTCTGTAAGAGCTACATTTCAAAGTCGATCGATTTGAAACTTCCTACACCTCATGACCCCTCCAGGGTCTACAAGGTGTATATCCGGGATTTTTCGATTTCGTGCCCTGAGGTCAGGTCACGAGGCGACCTCTCCCATTGGAAAAGCATGGGGAAAAGCTATTTCATGATATAAAAGCCACAAAAATGATTGCAAATACTCAGACTGCTCAGAACAACGTTTTTGGACACCCTTTCACGGATCCCAGGGGTCATATTTGCCCTTTGACTTTTCCAAGGTCATCCAAGGTCACCAGAGGTCAAAAACAGTATTTTGACAATAACTTTTGACCTAATTGAGCTAGAGCGGTGAAACAAACACCATCGTGTTTGTCTTGTCACTGGCTTTCATTTGATATACGGCAAGGTCACTTTTTGACCTTTCGTGACCTCAGGTCATATTAGGTCACGAGGTGACCTCTGGCGGTCAAACCACTGGCGGGAGGTCTTTACGTTCCACATAGCGGAAAAAGTACTGGCAATTTGCTATCAAATGTACTTTACCAGGCCTCAATAGCTCTAATGACATAAGAGTTATGCCCAGTTTGCTTAATCATTGCATATTTGAGTGAAAATAGCCGATCTTGACCTAATTTGACCTCTGGAGGTCAAACCATTGACCTGAGCACTAAAACATGCGAAGTAATTTCTTACTAAATTCACGCGAGCTTTCTATTGCACTTCGCAGATTTGCGCTAACGCCCATATTTTCGGAGTTAGAGGGGGCCATCGATGGCCCCCCCGGTGGGGCGAAGGTGGCGCCGGACCCCGGTGGGGCGCGGGTTAAAGGGAATGTGGCACCTTGGTTGAATCCTGGAATTTAGTGTTATTAGGCGTACTTTTAGTAAAAAATAATGAAACCACTCACGATTTCTCTGAAAAATGTACGATAAACTCAATATTTGGTTTTAAAAATAATCCTCTAGAAAAAGAAATAGATATCAGCCTGTGGATGATGTCACGATCTGGCAACCACTACCATACTTGAAACGCTTCAAGGGCTTCGATTGGCTGATGCTCATCGTGACGTCAGCATATGTCGTCACACCAGTAGCTCACAGCAATGGCCGCCGGCGACTGGGGGTTGAGGGGGACTGGTGCCAGGTATGTTTTAGCTTTTTCTACGGAAATTTCGAGTTCCAAGACAAATGAAATATTGAGTACCGGGTTTTCCGACCTGCTTTACAACTTGGCTATCTCAGTTAAAATCACGTTGTGAAGGTGCCACATTCCCTTTAATAACAACAGACTGTCTTCTATCATAGATTTATGTCGGAGGCCCATTGTGGAGATCAGGACTGTTGCGCTGTAAATAGAACACGTCTCAGCCTCCACAGACTGGTGCAGCTGTGTAAAACACGGCTCGGCCCCATGACAGAGTGCTGAACCCCTAATCGCGGCCAACGGCGGTACTTGGGCCGGCGGGCTGGCGTGCTGCAGTGCGTACGCACTGCGCAGTCACGCACCAGCCTTGAACTCCTGTGACTATCTCACTTGTCGGGTATCTGTGATGTTGGCAGCGCACCAGAGATGAATAGAGCCTGCGCGTGGATGTGTTTAGATATTCCTGCAGTGGTTTGCGTAGTTACGTGATGCTGATGCTGAGGATTGATAGAGGAAGACGTTTGACGCAGACAGCGATCTTTAAAAAGGCTGCGTCCTGTTTAAGCACGTGCCAGCATATATTCGCAAACTGGCAGTGATGACCTCGCATAATATCCTGCGCCACGGTAGCAGCGGGTACATGCTCAATTCGGCTGGTGAATAGTTGGACGAGACGTCTCGCCTTGAGCTATGTCTGGCTCTTATTCATTCACGTGCTCCCTCACAACACTCATTTTCGTGACCTGGGCGACAGACTGGTCCCCTGGATTAATTCCTATCGCAGCATTAAGCGTAACTTTCTGTCACATAAACCACTCTCTCACTGTCTGAGGTTGAAACGGCCAGCGCGGACGCCGGTGCTAATTTCCGCTCACACGGCGTCATCGTCACTTGTCATTTCCTGCAGTGTCAGCCATGACGCCTCTCCACTGTCGGGTTACGCCAGTGTGGCTGCGCCGGCACGGCTTCTGCGTCCTTGAAGGGCTCTGTTCCGTGGTCAGAAGTGCAGCAGCCGCACGCGCCGTCCCGCCCCGGTACGGCACGGCTCCCAACCCGGCGCCGACCGCCGCCCGCCTCCGCGCCGTTTTTATTTGTCGGTCTGTTGGCCGTAAAACACTTGAGCGGCGATCGGTATGCACGGTGCGGAGTTGGTGGTTATCTGATGTCCGTGCCGCGCCGCCGCAATGGCCAACACTAGAGGGGGCTGTTGGTAACGGAACCGATCGTTTACACAAAATTACCGGTTTCCGGGCGGTAGTCGGACACTCATATCCTGACTTTTCCTGGCACGTTTCTAGATTTGCCGTGATAGTGCGCTTTTGTAGTGGTGAAAAGTTTCACATTACATTCACGAGTTGCATTACGTTTTTTTGTGCCCCGGTACTCATTTGAACTGCCTTGTAAATGATTGGCGCTGTTCATAATTATCACTTTGCTAATGTTGGCTTACTTGGCATCTCAAGATTGCACCTCTCTAGTTCCACCCCTGGTCTCTGTCTTGCTGGGTCCAGCCGTGCCCAGGAAGCCCCGAGCGGAGAGGTTACTTTGTGAGGTTTCCTCCCTGCATGTGCTGGATAATGTCTGACAGTCAAGGGCCCTTAGTGTGGCTATATCATTGCTGCTACGGGTTACTCATGGACATATTGAGCAAAATTGAAACGTATGGCTGTGCTTTGTGTGCGCCCATGTGGTTTGGTGGAGTCATCATTTTTGGTTGTTACTTAGAGGAAGTGACACGGCATAATTAACTACCAGAATGATGTAAACCGTACGATCAGGCTTGGGATTTCCGACGTTTATTTCATCAGACACCGTCACCATCACATGAAATAAATCTGTCAATGTCATCCCGCCATTCCTGCTGCTACCCAAAATGCAGTTTTCCTCATATGTATACTTTTTTCTTTAACCCTATTCCTGTCAGAGCGAGGGGGGCGGATTCGGCGTCCCCTAAGATTGCAAACCCGTCCGATTTGAAAATAATTGAAATGAGATCGATTTGTCTCATGGTGAAAAATGTTGGGAAAAATATAAAAATGTTGAAAACTGGACAAGAGTGGGCAATATATATATATATATATATATATATATATATATATATATATATATATATATATATAAATGTTACTTTAGGCTTTGGAGCGGACCACGGCCCTTTGGCTATCCCCTCAGATCCGCCAGTGCGTATGCCATATTATATGGAACATTGTCTTATTTTTCAGTTTGTGAAAATGCGAAACGCAATAGCGATTTTAGGGCCATAACTATATGCTGAAATATATATATATTTTTATCAGCTTTTGTTGCATAGATTAGCAAGCGTCAGATACTGCGTGACATCTTTATGGTTACTTCTCTTCCTCCCAGATGGCCCGTAAGCAGTCTTTTCACTCTGCAAGAATGTAATCCAAGTAAATTAGAAATCCCCAATTTTCAGCTGCTGGAACCGCCTCTTTTCGAAAATAAATGCATACTTAAATGAACTACTACCTGGCATCGAATTTATAATGTCCAGATATTATAATTTTCCTCAATATTGCTACATTCTGTACATAAACATTCTAACTGCTCTCCATAGTGACGACCTTGTTTTTTCGAAGAACGCACCTACATGATGATACCCTGTTTGCAATTAAATCATCTCTAAGTATTGAGCCACAGCTCGGCTCCGGGTAAAGATGTTATCTCAAAATTTTCTGAGAATCCAACCAATTTAGGTTCAGGAAAATTCAGAAAGACTAAAAAATACATTACGAACTGTGATGGAGATATATCGAAAAATATTTATCTGGCTAACCTTCCTATTTAACGCAGCCCCGGGCAGTAAACCTTTCCCTGTTCCCCGGCAGTTCATACAGCGTCCTTTGTCTCCTGGCAGTGAAGCCGACCCTGTCCCCGGGTAGTTAACATAACTTTGTTCACGGACGGTGAACATAACCCTATCCCTGGGCAGCGAATCAACCCAATCCCTGGGCAGTGATCGTCTGGTCCACTCTAACCCTGTCCGCGGGCAGTGATCGTCTGGTCCACTCTAACCCTGTCCGCGGGCAGTGATCGTCTGATCCACTCTAACCCTGTCCGCGGGCAGTGATCGTCTGGTCCACTCTAACCCTGTCCGCGGGCAGTGAACGTCTTGTCCACTCTCCAACCCTATATATCGTGTCCACTCTTTTATCACCTTGTGCTCGGGCAAGGAACGCCGTGACCACTCTAACCTCGTCCACGGGCAGTCAATATAGTGTTCACTCTTTTATCACCTTGTCCTCGGGCAGGGAACGCCGCGACCACTATAACCCCGTCCACGGGCAGCGAACGTCTTGACCACTGTTTGATCACCTTGTCCCGGGCAGTGATCGTGTTGTCCACTCTCCAACCCTATATATCGTGTCCACTCTTTTATCACCTTGTGCTCGGGCAAGGAACGCCGTGACCACTCTAACCTCGTCCACGGGCAGTCAATATAGTGTTCACTCTTTTATCACCTTGTCCTCGGGCAGGGAACGCCGCGACCACTATAACCCCGTCCACGGGCAGCGAACGTCTTGATCACTGTTTGATCACCTTGTCCCGGGCAGTGATCGTGTTGTCCACTCTAACCCTGTCCATGCGCAGTGAACGTCGTGTGCACTCTCCAACCTTGTTCCCGGGCATTCAACATATTGTCCACTGTTTTATCACCTTGTCCTCGGGAAGTGAACGCCGCAGTCAATGTCTTGTCCACTCTCCCCGTCCACTCCCTACCCCGTCCGACAAGCTGTACGAGCGCGGCGCGCCGTGAAGCTTGGTGCCCTTTTATGTCGTCGGCGGAGTGGCTGGCCGCTGTTTTGCCTGCGTCTTCTCCCAGATGGTATCGCGGTGACGTCAGTCTGTTTTGTGGTGCCGCGCACGTGCTCAGGCGAGCCTTTGCCCAGTGCCACCAGGCTCCGCGGTGAGCGGGCGGAGGGCGAGGTCACACACACCCGCCAGATGGACTTCTTACGTGTGTCGTTCTGAGGTGAGGCTCTTTAACTATGATCAGCTCTGAATAGCGGCTTCTGGATGTGGTGCGATCATATCGGATGATTGGAAGTTGTCGTGGGGCTGAGGGCATGTCTACCTTTCTCATCAGAAGTCGGGACTTGCCTAGTCGGCGAGGGCGCTCCTCAGCATCGGCTGTAGGCGTGTAGCTCTTTCGGATGGTAATCTACCTGGAGGACGGCTTCCGCGCCTGCCCGAACTTACATACCAGACACAAACTTGGTTCTCGTTGCATAGCAAATGTGTACCCATGGAAAGGGGATGCCGTGATCATAGTGGAACGCCCTGCTTCTGACGTCCGTGCTTAATTACCTTTCCTTTAGGGGTTGTTCACATATGACGTCAGCCACTAAAGGGGTAGGGTTCTGGCTTTGCTGACGACTTCTGACGATTTCTGATGAGGGGGAGTCATAGGATGTCGTGTAATTTTTTATTGAGCAAGATGTACGCAAGCCCAGGGAAGTCGCTCAGCGGGTGCTTCAAAGTTTTCTTAAGCAAACATGATATAATGATGGTATGGTACCAGTTTTAACTATATATACTAAGGAGTCATGCAGCTACATACTTTCATACAAGGTTAAAATGTTAATTTCCCGGTTCTTCCATGCGTTAACAATGTGCGTCGATGTTTTGGCTGTAGGTGGGTAGTTATTATTCGTGGATCCCCAAATTGTATCTCACCAGTATGCATAGTTGAAATATGACGGATATACTAAATGTTGCTGGGGAAAGCTTTCAGAAAAGATTCCAGCTTGGCGAAGCTTATTTTCTCAAAAAGACGAAATTGAAACTTGAAATGAGGCTAAGATAACACAAGATGGTTAGGTCGCTGTCGCCTTCTGCGGCTGCTTTTTCAACATGTGCTACTATAAAAATATTATTAGCAGGGGAGACTCTGTCTGAACTTAGAAACTGACTATCAAAAAAATTATGTCCCTTTTCCTGTAGGATTTAAGCTGCCTTTCCCAGGGTAATAGAGGACTTAAGCATCTAATCAACCATCGTCCGGAGGGAAGTGTAGTGTTTTAACACCGCTCCGGGCATTTCCGATGGCCTCAGATAGCCGCAGCGCGGAGCGCGGCCGTTCTTGACACACCTTATGTTCTTGATCGATTGATTGCACAACTTCTCTAAAAATTTAAAGTTCATGTTAGGTCAGGTCACCAGGCCAAAGCAAGTGACCTCATCTCCGAAACTTCAAATGGCACCAGTGAAAATGGTTAAACATCTAGGTGGAGGGGGCTTGGAAGCCCCCCACCTATATTTCCGAGGTGGCCGGAGAATTAACTGCGCGTAGTCGAAAACCGATACTTGGCTACATTTGGTAGAATTTAATGGCGCGTCGATTGGTTAAGGGATTTTGAAATTCGACTGAAAATGTTGTGACTGGTACGCTTTCACAATCAGACCTGCATTTTGAGATCGGTCTCATTTTTAATTCTAGACCACCCCATCCTTCTACAAGCTCAAGAAAACCTCAAGAGTAACAAAATCGCTGCCAGAAAAGGCCTACCCCGTGCTGTGGTATGCCAATTTTGGCCTGACGCCCCCCGTGACGTCATTTATGAACTGTTCCATATAGGCTAAAGTAATACAACTTAGTTGTGCGTAGTTAGCCATAGTATGTTGTTTATTCACAAAATGTTAAACGAAAACTACCTTAGTTGATTAAAAAGGAAGTAATCGCAATCCGATTTGGGCTCTATAAAAACGCAGGTCTTGATTTAAATTAATATGCTCTCCAATCCCCCGAGGTCCCGGCACGGTCCCGGCACAGACCCAGTTGGTACCGGCAAAGTCCCGGCCGGGACCAGCATCAGGTCCCGGCGCTGGGACGCCGGGACGAAAAAGTAGAGCCTCTACATCCAACAACCTTCCAGTGTGCGGTATTCGGTAGACGCCGTGTAAGGTCATGGTCAGAGGGCTAGCGTTTGTATCCCAGTTATGTGTTCCCTGAGAAAAAGGCAGCAGGTGCATGTCGCGATGGCACAGTGTCGTCTCCGCCCTGCTATTCGGCGCACCCCTTCCAGCCCTCACCGCGACCAGCCCCCACAGCCTGGCGGTGGATATAATCAGAGATAACGGCGATGGTGCAGCTGCAGATGTTTCATAATCATCGTCGCTTCATTCTCCGCGCTGGGTGGTGGGGTGGCATGATGCATCATCTCAACCTGTGCAGAGCCGGGCCGCGCCGTGCCGCCGCATCCGCCTGATTGCCGCGGCCCCAGCGTGATAGTGTCGGCACAAAGCCGGGCCCGGTCAGATCGATTAGGTCAAGAAAGAACGAGTTGGGATGTGATTAGATCGGGGTCAGTGGGTGATGACCTTTGGGTGATAGAGCGGGCCGGGCGACCCTGGCGGCAGGCACCAGCTGGAAGCTAAGGCCAGTTACCGCCGGGTTGTCTGGAGGTTGCGTTCAGGTCGTGACGGTCGGGTTGTCTGGAGGTTGTGTTCGGACTCTGACGACCGGGTTGTCTGGAGGTTTTGTTCAGGCTGTGACGGTCGGGTTGTGCGGAGGTTTTGTTCAGGCTGTGACGGTCGGGTTGTTTGGAGATTGTGTTCAGGTCGTGACGGTCGGGTTGTCTGGAGGTTGTGTTCGAACTCTGACGACCGGGTTGTCTGGAGGTTTTGTTCAGGCTGTGACGGCCGGGTTGTCTGGAGGTTGTGTTCAGGCTGTGACGGTCGGGTTGTCTGGAGTTTGTGTTTAGGCTGAGACGGTTGGGTTGTCTGGAGGTTGTGTTCAGGCTGTGACGGTCGGGTTGTCTGGAGGTAGTGTTCAGGCTGTGACGGTCAGGGTGTCTGGAGGGTGTGTTCAGGCTGTGACGGCCGGGTTGTCTGGAGGTTGTGTTCAGGCTGTGACGGCCGGGTTGTCTGTAGGTTGTGTTCAGGCTGTGACGGTTGGGTTGTCTGGAGGTTGTGTTCAGGCTGTGACGGTCGGGTTGTCTGGAGGTTGTGTTCAGACTGTGACGGCCGGGTTGTCTGTAGGTTGTGTTCAGGCTGTGACGGTTGGGTTGTCTGGAGGTTGTGTTCAGGCTGTGACGGTCGGGTTGTCTGGAGGTTGTGTTCAGACTGTGACGGTCGGGTTGTCTGGAGGTTGTGTTCAGGCTGTGACGGTCGGGTTGTCTGTAGGTTGTGTTCAGGCTGTGACGGTTGGGTTGTCTGGAGGTTGTGTTCAGGCTGTGACGGTCGGGTTGTCTGGAGGTTGTGTTCAGACTGTGACGGTCGGGTTGTCTGTAGGTTGTGTTCAGGCTGTGACGGTCGGGTTGTCTGGAGGTTGTGTTCAGACTGTGACGGTTGGGTTGTCTGGAGGTTGTGTTCAGGTCGTGACGGTCGGGTTGTCTGTAGGTTGTGTTCAGGCTGTGACGGTCGGGTTGTCTGGAGGGTGTGTTTAGGCCGTGACGGCCGGGTTGTCTTGAGGGTGTGTTCAGGCCGTAACGGTCGAGCTGCCGTCACTGGTAATCCCACCAGTCCTATAAATCCTACCAAGTCCTATCAATCCTATCAATACTTAGTCCTATCAATCCTGATTAAAATCCGGGAGTGCTTCAGGTTAGCACCTTTTCAAGACACAATGTATTTACCAAAAATACTCGTTTTTGGGCGATTACCGAGCGGACTTTTGGGTTTCAAAATGAGTTACGAGGGCTGGCTGGACTTCACTTAGAAGGCTAATGGTGTTTGCCTGACATAAACAACCGATTAACATGAAACTCGATTGAAAAAGGACAGAAAGTAAATCTAGCAATGCTCATTTTAAAATTTTATTATGGATAAGATAAATGATAATTATTACACAGAGTCAAACAATTGTTCAGAAACATAAGTTCTTTATCTTTACTCACACGCAAAATGCCTGCAAATATTTCATTTTTCAAGCATTGAAGTTTTCTAAAATCACTGTTTCAAAGGGTTTTGCAAGGCCTCGCGGAAACCCTACCCCTGGTATTTTTTGTAACGGTGTGGCTTGAAATTTGGATATGTTGAATATAATTGATGCAGCTACCTTATGGTGTCAATTTCATTTACCTACGTTAATTATTCGCAGAGTAATATACTCGTCAAGAGCGTTAGTTCGGCCGGGCCGGGCTGGGCTGGGCTGGACTGGACTGGGCTGGGCTGGGCTAGGCTAGGCTGGGCCAGGCCAAGCCAGCCCAGCTCAAACGAACAATGGTATAGATTCCTTTATTCCTTGATTTCTTTTATTCCAAGATTCTTTCATAAAGTAAAGGAATCTTGGGGCTGGGCTGGGCTGGGTCATGTGTAAATTTATCTGCTAAGCCAAAGCTAGCTTCGCTGCCTCTAACTTAGTATTTATCTAACTAATACCTCTAGATACCTCTAACTAATACCTCTATCTTAGTATTGCCGAGCGGACGATTATTACCGAGGGACGCTTCGCGTCCGCTCGGTACCTAATAATTCCAAACAGCAGTACAATGGCTGTGTAACGAGTTCAAGCATGTTTGATATATGACCTGTGGGTGCCAAATAATTGTCATAATTTCGGGCTCGTATTGAACTTAAAACACTACGTGAACACATTCATTGTTAAGGGTTGCAAATTGAATAATGTTCCGTAAGCATTTGAGACACAATTTCGGTGGAGTTCTCGTTGTGCAGCTTTACATCTCTTATTATGCTAAGACAGCATGACCCCCTGATAACTTCCGGTAAAAAACTCGTGCTGATAAGAAGTGACACTTGATGTTTAATCTGTCCGATTTTACGCGCCCATGTACCCGTTCATCCTCTACATGCCCAAACATAGCGGCAATTCAAATGAGCCCGACTCCAACAAAGCGTAAGCTACAGCATTGGATTCTTAGAAGACGGTAATCTCAGTGGGGATCGCTCTGAGCTGACCGGTTCCATCGGCTGAGGAAGCGCCCGCCTCCTGACACCAGCTCGCTTTTTGGTGCTCCGTAGGCGTATCGGAGGGCTTTGAGCTCCGCCTAAACAGCGTGTGGTGCCTATCAAGATTGATATTCTGTTGTGTCATTCATAACCCGAGTTTGAAGGCTGTGTCAGCGGCGTGGTGTATAGGACTGTGATTGATGTTTAAACACGTAGTCGTTTATAACGCAGCACACTCCGTTCTCAGTCAAGGTCCTTCGCGACGCATTCCCTTTTCAGCTGCGTTTCTAAATAATGAGCGGGACCTTTGAAATTTTAGGTGATGAAACAAAAGGGGTAAGTTCATAGTTTTCGTACTAGAGTGGAAGGCCTTGCCTGGCGTTTTGATTGAGCCCCTTAGATTTTGTACTGCAGTGTCTTCTCCGGTGTCGAAGTCTGATTTTCTTTGAAGAATTGCGAGATCTAAATTGAAACTCATCCATGTTTCAGGCGATGTCTGGGATACAATTTGTAAATGTTACATGATCCCGCGCTTACTGAATTCGAAAAGAATTAAAGTTGACTTGTGCCCGGCTGAAAAAATATTTTGGGTTCATTATTGATCAGGATGTATAGGTGCTATGTTTGTTAGTCTGTAGGTACTGGTTTGTTGCATACCATGTGGATGATAAACTGACTTTACTTATAGTATTTTGGAGGATACCGTCTATTTCTATTGCTCTTGAAACATGTATTTCACCAGCTGTTATCTGGGCTATCTTGACTAGCCGTGAGTCAGGGAGAGTTTTTTTTACACTGCGTACTGCCTCGAAGCGAATGCTATATCTGAACATGTTGTTTGTAAACAAGGAAGAGAAGTTGTCTAGCGCCCAAAGTCAGTCATAGGTTTGGAATATATCCGCCATCAATACTTGGAGCCCAAGAACACGCACTCACTTATTAATTCCGTAAGGGATTGGGAGTTCTGACCTACACCCAGCTTCATGAAACTCAACCAAAGGAAAATAAGGCTCTGGAGTGCTGCAGCGAGGAGCATGATCATAAGTTGATAAGGTGTATGTAGACTGGCCTGTCTTTTCGAATCTTGTTGTACAACAAACCACTTAGATTGTATATTCAGAACACATCCCTTCATCAGAATCATGTAGGTAATGTCAGGTCTGGCTTCACTATGACTGAGAATTTGTGACATAATCTACATTATTCTGATGAAGGGCTGTGCCCGAATATACAATCTAAGCGTATTTTTACACCAGGATTGGAAGAAACAGGCTAGTCTACACCTTATAAACTCAAAGGAAAATTACAATCATTTATGAAGTGAGCAGATGTTTCGCCGTGAGCTGTAGACCCGTGGGCGGCATGACCTCACACAGGTGGGACGCGGAAATGACTGGTGGGCAGGGCCCAGTGAAGCTTTGGCACTATCGCTGCGGTTTTATGCACAGTGCACGCTTTGCACGAGCCATACCTCTGTTAAACCGACTAAAGCTCCTCTACGCCTGCCTGTTGTTACGTTTTATGCCTAGTAGCGACAATTGATGATGACTTTTGCCAGAATTATTTACAAGTTTCTTGTTGTAACCGTGGAAACGCATCTTATCAGAAGACATTAATTAGAAGTCCAGTTATGGTCGCTCGGCCAACAAGTCACGCTCTCTTCGCCATTGCGCTGTTGATAAGGCCTAGGTATAGCGCGTTTGGTATTCTAGTTTTAAACCTTCGTATTCAGCGATGGTTTGAAGAAGAACAGAACAAGGTCTGAAGATCCATGGTGACAGGGACGGATCCAAGGGAATGAAGGACCAGTCACAGGTAGGGCCAAGGGAACGAAGGGCCGGTCGCAGGTTCGTAAAGACGCGCCCTCCCTGTGGATGACAGGCACCCATGTGACCCCCCTGTAAGAAAGTTGGAGATCTGTGCAGCGCAGGCACCTTATGCTCTACGAGGCATCAGCGTGGAAGTGCGCCGTGTTTCCTGTCGTCCTTCATTGTCCGTTGTCCGTCCATTGGCAGCCGCAGACCTCCTATTAGGGGTATTAGGGCGCGACGACTGCGACGGCCATTTAGCGCAGAGCTTTTTGTTTCTGCTAGATTGTCTTCACAAATTCAGGGAACAACTTTTGAAGTGCACACTCATAAAAAAGCCAAGAAACTTGTTTCGGGGTGGGGGAGGGCTGGGTGCCCGTTGGAGTGCACAAAAGGAGCCCTCCAGGTGGTAAAGACAGTCGCTGAGGGCCCCTTTACTGAAATTCTGAACAGGATGTCTGCTCCTACCATAGGAGCATTGGCAGACGCAGGGGGAATGCCGGCCATGCCCCCCCAAAGCGCTGGAAGGGGGCTAAACTATCTTTTGGCCCCTCCAAAGGCCGGATAAATTTTTGAAAAAGGTGTTTACACTAGATCTGTCGAGAAATTAGATATTCTCTCCCCCAGGAGAGCGATCATGTCTTTGGATAGGTAGCTTATACTAGGTCTGTCGAGCACCCAAATCGCACTTCCCACTCCCAGGAGGAGGGGCATACATGGGTTGCCCCCCCAAAAAAACTCGGGTCTGCGTCCTCTCTGCCTAGGGTCATTTCACATATGACGTCAGCCGAATTTGGGTGTGTTCGGACCCCAACGCCTTTGTCAGCAATCGTCAGAAAATTGCCGACTCTCCCTTTCCATCGTCAGCTATTGCCAGATCCCCCCTCGTCAGCAAAACTGTTGTCCACCTCAAAACACTTGCGAAAGACGTACGAGTGTGGGCTTATAGCTTTTTGGGGGACCCGGACACCCCCATGAAACTTTGAAACGATATTGAAATATTCTTTAATTTATTGTGTTTTTTATTTGAAGGCTTTTTACTTATTAACGTATTTCTTATTTATGATGTTAGTCTGTGGTTTGTTTGATTAAGGTTAACAAATATTCTCAGTCGTCTGTACAAAAATACATGTGGCTCTGACAGCCCTTTTCGGCCAAACCCAATTTTCCCATTGTATTTCCAATGGATAGGTACCTTGCCCAGGGAGGCAATATGAAAAATTCCGTTATCACAACTTGTGATACTCGGGTGTCTATTATGTGATGTGAATATATTAGATCAATAGATCATTATTGTATCAGAGTTGTAAAGGTTCATGCATAATTTTTCTTATATCACATGCTCAAAAAAGCCACAGCAGACTTACGTACAACTTGTGACCATAGAATTAGCCTCATTTAGCGTTTTAATTTGGTATCTTGTTTCAATGTCTGTGCCCATCTGCTGCTCCCATATTTCAGTTTTACAGATCGCTGATAAACGAGTTGGGCATCCACAAATTACAACTACCCACAACTACAAACATCGGCGCAGCTGTCACCATGTGGAGGAACCGGACAAAAGGCTTGAGAAGCAGCCGCTTTACCACACAAAAAAACAAAGTGAAAATAATGGTAGGGGTAATAACATGTATGCTACCATGAAATCTGTTCAAAAGCACATGAAGAGACTTCAACGATCCCTCTCTTCAGGCGTATGTCTTCTTTGTTTTGTTTTGGGAACAAAACAGCCACTAGCTGCAGCCGTTTGTGGTTTAGCATTTATGAAATCATTCGGCTAGCATACTTTGTAGCTTATTCTTAATATATATATATATATATATATATGTATGTATATATATATATATATATATATATATATATATATATATATATATATATATATATATATATATATATATATATATATGTATATATATATGTATATATATATATATATGTATATATGTTTAACTAAAACTAGTGGCATACAATAATTCTAGCATGTTTCGGTACAAAACTTTGAAGCACCCAGTCTTGAACTGCCCTGGGCCCGCGTAGTTCTTGCATTCTAAAACAGTGTCACGCCAGCCGATGATGGATACCTTAAATCTAGGGAGGCTTGACCCTCCAAAAGGTCCCGCGATTCCTGCTCACGTTCGGTGTTCATGATTATTTAATTATTCCGGCTGGCACTGCTCTCGAGCGATATGGGTCTGATGCCAGCGTATATTCGCAGCCGTAGGATAAATAAAATGATTCATCCAATGCTGCCCATCCTTCTGCTTCCATAAGCAGAAGGAAACTGGGCAAGTGCGACTGGCTTTTGGTGTTTCTGGTCATTCCTGCATTACAAAAATGGTTAAGCTCTCGCTATTCTTCAGTTATATTATCCCACAGAATACACACATCGGTGATAGTGGGCTATATTTTGGTTTGACAGCAATAATCTTATCCGCTATCGTTGTAATAATAATAATTTTGGGGCTTATCGACGCACCAACTGCCAGGGTCATATGGCGTGCCAACTATTTCCCTGTTGGAAGGGTTTCTCGGGAGCCAGCTTGCTCCTTGTTCAGGAAGCCGCCGGGCCTGAACCCGGGTCGGCTGAATGGAAGCCAGCTACGCTGACCACTCCACTACCCGCCCCTCCGCTATCGTTGTGCACTTTAATATGAACCCAAAGTGTACTCTGTCACTTCGAATATTTTTCGCTCGAATTCATTGGTTCTTGTAGATTGATGATTATTGTACATCCATTTTATATGATTGCCCGTGACCACATGTAATTTGACTTAAGTATCTGCCTTAAGCTACTCCTTGCACCTTTGGATATGGTTTACTGCTGAGCTGGACACAGTGTGACATGTCTGATCTAACGTTGACCCTCCTCTGTTGCAGGACAAGATGAGTGTCAGCGGCGGCCGCGTCCACCCGGCCGCCAAGAGGTCCATCTCTGAGCCGGCCATGTCCTTGCGGCCGGCGCAGGAGAAGGCCTGGGGCCGGTTCCCGCTGATGGGGCAGACGTCGCTGCAGGAGACACTGCCGGGCCGGGCTCCCGCGGGGGAGCGGCAGAGCCGGCCGCCGCCGCGCTTCCCTCTGATGGGTCAGCTCTCCCTGCAGGAGATCCTGCCAGCACGCCATCCTTTGAAGGAGCTGACCCCGGCTGAGGAGGTAGACTGCCGGAGCCCGGGACGGTTCCCCGTGTCTGACGTGGCGGCTCCGATAGAGGCCGCCGCTGCTTCAGAAGAGGATCCTCTGAGTGAGCCCCTGGACTGGGAGGCACTGGTCTCCTTAGGTGACGCTGCCGAGGTGGCCACGTCCCCGGATGACGTCACCACACCGGAGCGCCAGAACCTGGACAGGTGGAGAGAGAAGCTGCGCCAGCGTGGCCTGGACCGCTGGAAGGAGAAGCTGCGCGCCAAGAGGGCACTGGATGAGGAGAGGGAGTCCTGGACCCGGCTAGAGAAGCTGGTGCAGCGCCTTAGTCCGGTGCAGAAGTGTTTGGGAGACGGAGACAGCGCGCTGCTGAACGGTGAGTCCTCCCTGGCTGTGACGACAGGCGAGGACGATGGTAGTGGTGAACGTCTGCTGATGCCGGCGAGTCAGTGTTCTCCGCAGTCGGACTATGAGAATAGTCCACCTCTGGCCGAGAACGGTGGCTTCTCGGCCGTGCCTGCTCACACAGTCAACGGCGAGGATCATGATATGACTAAAAGCGGTGCTCTTTTGTCTGAGACCAGCCAGCTTGCGTCTGAGTCCTTGCCTCTGACTGGTGAGAAGCCCTCGCTGGACGAGTTGATGGCAGAGGAGACTGCCCTGATGGCCAGTCTGCTGTGTGCGCCCGGTCAGAAGCTGGAGGAGCTGGACTGGAGGTCTCCGAGTCTGAGGCCGCTGCACGTCAGTCTGCCCCTGTGCCACGACCCCTCCGCGCTCGAGCCGGCTTTGCTGTACGAGTCGCCGCTCTACCAGCCGCCCCACGACGCCAACAGTCCCGACACGCCCTCGCCTGTGGCTGAGGAGCTATCCTCTGGCAATGGGCGCCGGGTCAAGGCGCGACGGCGGCGACGGAAGCGACTGGTGCGGTCCGAATCAGCACCGGTATCGACGGTGGTCGGCTCGGACGACGGGAACACGGTGGACGCCAACGGGGTGTGTCTGTGTCCCGGCTGTGGGGACGTGTCGCCGACTATAGGCAGGGACTTGTTTTTAGCCGGCACGCCGTTTCAGTGGAGAAGTGTGGACGGTGAGGCGCCGCATTTTCGGAAGCTGACGTCCACGGACGGGTGCCAGAGGCGCCAGCCTCCTCCACATTCGATCATTGTGACCCAGAAGCGAGGTCACAGCCAGCCCAACCTCTTACACAGGTCCCGCTCTCCTGAGGGCGAGCGGGATGTCAGCACCTGCCGCCCTGAGGAGAAGAAGCCGTCAGTCAGCAGCTGGGCGCAGCGCCATCTGGATATGATCGAGGAAGCACACGGCTCCGCTTCTGGAACTAACAAAGGCGTGAATGAGGACGCGGCGTCGCTGCCGCGGTCGGCGGTGCGCCGGCGGGAACCCTCCTCCCGCCTGCTGCGTGCTCGCGCCCGCCGCTCCTACCCGTCAGCCGACCTGGACAGCGACGAGGAGGTGCTGCCGCCTGTGGAGAGAATCCTGCCGCGCTCGGCAGTGTGGCGCAGCGCGAGCGTCGACTCAGGCACCTGCACCAGTCCCTCCAGCGCGCCACAGTGTGACCACGATGTCAGTGCTGCTGCAGGCACGCACGGGTCAGCTGCCGAACAGCTTATCAGCGGGCAGCCGCCCAACGCTGCCCGCAGCCTGAGCGCCGACTCCGGCCGCTGCGAGAGCCCTCTCAGCGCCGTCTGCGGACTAGCGGTGCTGCCACCTGGAGCTGTAGTTCTCCGTCGGTCCGCGCCGCGGCGCCGTGCGCTGCGACCTCGCTCTGTGGAGCTGCACTGGCTCCGAAAGCGTGCACCGCGAGCGCCCCTGGCGGCTGACGCCGACAACTGGATGGCAGTGGGCGGACGAGGCCGGTGCTCGGCGTTCTTTATCCGTGACACGGGCGTAGTGTTGAGTGGGGGTGGCGCGACGACGCCGGCGGCCGCGGCACCAGGACAGACTTTACCTGCCGCCGCGCACGTGCAGGCGCTGGCGGAGAGCGACGCCAGGGCTGTCAGTGTGATGTCTGACCGTGCCGGAGCCAACGACGAAGAGGCTGACAGTGACGCCCAGAGTCGTCAACTGACGTCATCGTCCAACACATCCACGCTGTCGTCTACGAACATGGTAAGTGTCACACCGTATGCAGCGTTTGCTCGTTATTTTTTTGAAATGAATGCTGACTATTTTTGTTATATATTTGATCGTTTAAGGTAAAGTTGATTGCATTTTATTGCTCGCAAGCTTGATGTGCATAGTTTGGTATATCATGAGGAAGTAGCAAGCAATATCCACACACGCATAATATATTATTTGTATATAAATATGGCATCCAATATCGTTAAGCGATTTCAATCTGTAACCCATATTGCTTTTGTAAGTCCACTAGAAAGTTCACTCGTCAAAGCACCACCTTTTCAAACTAGCGCTGACAAACTGGCCTTATCTTGTCGGCGAATGGCGTCACCCCGCCGCCCTGTATGGTCCAGCGGTCTGTGTTGACGTCACAGCCGGTACTGCAGCTGTGGCGTGAATGGTCCGCCCCGGGCCGCTGCCGCCGCCGCCGCCCAGTGGTCTGCTATGTACCTGGTCTGTTGCGTCGTGCAGTGTAGTATTTGGCTTGCTCGTTTATACTGGTGCCCACGCGGGCCGTCTGGGCCTGCAGCTCGAAGAAGTGTAACCGATGGAAGGAGGTGCGCTGGCGGTATTTGTGTTCGGGTTGTGAACGATATAGTCTATGGCCAGCGCTCTGTGCGACGACTTTGTGGTCTGACTCTGAGAAGCTGAATAAGCTCTCTATAGATATTGTGGATAGTCTTAGTAATGGGAATAGCCTCTAAATGTTATTTTGTTTGTTTTAGTTCGTTTTTATATTATATTAATGTGAGTCAGATAACGCTGTGCCCATCGGTTCAACCTTTGCATGGGTTTGGTTGTGTTTCCGCTGTCCAGGAGAGACGCGTTGCTTCAGGTTTCCCTGGAGATCCTATGCTAGGCAGAGTGCGTTGAGAGACGGATCCTGGCAGAGCGGGTTGCGCGTGAGATACAACCTCAGCACTGCTGCCCGGGCAGCCTGGGCGGCGGCGGCGGCGGCGGCGGCGGCGGCAGCGGCCTCGGCAGACGCACCGGCGCCGGCTGACCTCGCCGCGCGCGCACCGCCGCAGCCTCTCAGACGGAATATTAAACAGCTGCCGCTGGACACGTCAGCTGCAGCCACTCCCGGCCAGATCCCCTGCTCTGACGGTGCCCCTCCCGCCCAGATCCCCTGCTCTGACGGTGCCCCTCCCGCCCAGATCCCCTGCTCTGACGGTGCCACTCCCGCCCAGATCCCCTGCACTGACGGTGCCACTCCTGCCCAGAGCCTCTACTCTGACGGTGTCAGTCACGTCTGGATCCCCTGCCCTGACGGTGTCAGTCACGTCTGGATCCCCTGCTCTGACGGTGCCACTCCCACCCAGATCCTCTGCTCTGTCGGCCCCACTCCCGCAGCTGCACGTTTGTGTGCGTGCTTCTACCCATGCTAGTCTTGTGGTAGGTATGCAAAGGCGGATCCAGGGACAAGGAGGCACTTCCCCCTTACCGACTCTCGGCGCCACCTGAAATGGTAATGGCGCCGTCCTGAAAATGCGATAGCGGCCCATGAAATATCGCTTACCATCCCTCCCCAGAGGATACGTATATCGGCGCCTCCACGATAAGATTTGGCGCCCACCTGACCGGGTCTTGCGTCCAAAAGTTGTTGCCCCCGTGGTTGGAATGGCACCCCCGACCACGTGTTGCCCGATCGGCAATCCTTGATCCGCGATCCTGGATCCTGGATATGGTGGTTAATGTGTATATGTAATTACCAGCACCTTTTCTGCCCCACTTTTCAATGGAATTGGTTTGCTTAGGCGCTCCAAACCACGTCATTGGTACCATTCATTCCTCGTGCTGAGCGTCATCGGAAGGCGCGATTCTCAGAGTCGAAGATACGGTGATGCAAAGGTCCCCTGATAGGTTATCTAGTCTGCGGTGTCATGACGGTGCGAGAGTTTTCAGTGTACTACATTCCTCTGCCGTAACCGATGTCGAAATATCAAACCTCTACCGGAGTTTCGATTTCACTTAAACGCATCAGAGCGAACGATTTGAGAATAAATGGATCAGAAGAGCACCGGCAGCTGCTTTAAAGGGAATGTGGCACCTTGTTCGAATCCTGGAATTTACTGAAATTAGGCGTACTTTTAGCCAAAAATAATTAAACCACTCATGATTTCTCCGAAACATGTTCAATAAGCTCAATATTTTGTTTTTAAAAATATTCCTCTAGGAAAATAAATAAATATCTGCCTGTGGATGATGTCATGATCTGGCAACCACTACCATACTTGAAATGCTTCAAGGGCTTTGATTGGCTGATGCTCATCGTGACGTCAGTGTATGTCGTCAAACCAGCAGCTCACAACAATGGCCGCCCGGCGAGGGGCTGATGAGGGGGTTAGTGTCAGGTAAGTTTTCAGCTTTTTTCTACGGAAATATCGAGTTCCAAGACAAATGATATATGGAGTGCCGGGTTTTCCGACTTGCTTTACAACTTGGCTATCTCAGTTAAAATCACGTTATGAAGGTCCCACATTCCCTTTAAGACGTTACTGCTGTTTGGCTTGAATACGTTTGCTGTCTGATTAATGCCTGGCTGATCCAATGCTGGTAACGGAACGTCTCGCTTATCTGTGACGAGACAGCTATTTTTCCTACATATTTCCTGGATGCGTACTTCATGTGAACTGTTCAATACCTATTTTGAAAGTTGGATGTCTGATTCAGGAATGGAACACGGAAATGGAGGCATCCCCCTCAGGTCCGTAAATGCGCCCACCGATAATTATATGGCACGTTGGGCGCCAAAGACGCCCACGTGGACAGCGAAGTGCCTGTAAAATGTCGGAACTGTGCGTCTCAGGTACCGTGAAGTAGGCTACAGGTAGTGGTGCTGGCACAGACGGTCTGTTTTTGGACGTTTTTCCTTGTTCGCAGTCTGTTCACTGCTGACTGCAGGCCCCTGCTTGACTATTATTCCCTCTCACCTCTGGCAACAATTGCAACAAATAATTCCCTGTTATACCTTTGAAACAGCTGCCTCCTAAAAATAGAAAGAGCGAAGACTAGTATCAGAAGGGGGCCCTTCTGTCGGTATATTGCTGTACCACCGATAAGCCAC
This sequence comes from Lepas anatifera, assembly GCA_034440635.1. Lineage (NCBI taxonomy): Eukaryota > Metazoa > Arthropoda > Thecostraca > Lepadidae > Lepas > Lepas anatifera. Next base: position 1,392,783 of record JAOTON010001680.1, on the reverse strand, counting down.
CCTCCAGTCGGTATATTGCTGCCCCATCCCTCCCCTGAGGCATCCCGCATAGCGAAATCTAGACCCGTCACTAGTCTGATTTAGATAAGGAGTGAGGGATTTCCGATCATGGGGTATTGAAATCGATGTAACCTGTCTTCCGCATCCCCTATCTCCGTGCTCTCTCGCCATTATGCTCATCGATTTTCACATCCACCCGAGACTACTCTCCTCCAATGTCGCTGAAAAACGGACAAGCTTGTAAACTTTCATTGCAACACAACAGTGTATTCTCTCAAATTTGTTCTGGCGACCAATATGGGAAATAGACAGGTATTATGAGGTATTATGAGGGCTTAGATGGGCACATTTTGCTGGCCGAAACAGTGCTTTTGTTTTTTCATCCGACACTTTTCTTTCCTGTTTTGTAGCAACAAACCTTACCAGAGTGTTTTAACGTCTTCCCACATAGCTGCAGTTAGGGGCATGCATTTTGTAATGATTAGGGCTGCCCAGATTTTAAAAAACGCCAACAACCAACATTTCAAAGAGAACATGGAATAACCAGTGTGACCTTCTTATAGCCTTTTTGAACTAGATCAATTTTTCATCATTCAAACACCACTATCTTAAGAATATTTCAAGGCTGATTCAACGCCTCATATGCTGTGTCCCGGCACCCCCAAAGAGATATAAATAGGCACTGGTCCCAGTGATGGAAAATCCAAAATAGTGGGGACCATTGGGAGGGGCTGGGGGCCAACGTGATTCTCAGGTTGTAAACAAAAAACGATCTGCTGCACAGTCATCCCCATCCTGAACGGAGGATGTGCGTTTAGACACTATCGCTCATAGCTGGTAGTTTGAAAGGGAGCTTATTTTACCTAGATGTCTTAAAGCCGGCGGGGAGAGGGAGGGGTTCAAACTTTGACTAAATGGTGTTACACAAAACATTGAAAATATTTTTGCTAACAACGATATTCCCCCCTTTTCACACTGTTGTCGGGACAGTAGAGCGTGTTGGATCCCCGTCCCCATTCCCACTTGACGCGAAGGCGGGTGTCACTGTGTCAGTCGTCGTTTTGTCCTATTTTACATCAGTTTTTCTCCGTTGGTTGCTCCCTGGAGATTTTCATTTGCAGATGGTTGTGCACGTGCCTATCCCAGTGCAATAGCAGATTCAGGGGGAGGCATTTGCCCCTCCCCGACGGATAACGTATGACGTTTTTTTGCTATTCGCTTCCAATACCCAAAATTCTACCGGCAAGTCATATTGTAGTGTAATTTTTTTTCACTGCGTGACGTTTTTTCCTTTTCGACTTTGGTTTGCCCCCCCACCCTCAAACCGTACGGCTAGATCCTCCCATTGCACGTACTATATCTAACAGACTTAACCGATTACAACGTTTGGAGAGCATGGGTCGTTTAGTGGAAAACATGAGTCTCTTGAGCCGCAGGCCCCAGGTTCGGATCCCGGCGGAGCCTCTGAAGCTGATCCCCCAGATCCCTTCCAGCAGGGTCAGAGTGACGCTGTATAACCTTGGTAGTTAGTGCGTCAGACCCCGACAAGTATTATCAAACGTTTGCAGAAATATTCAATGCCATTCTTAGGGCGCGAGTCTCATTTGCAGGAGCAACAGTTTTATTATTTTCGCACCGAGTTTCTCCAGCGGTTTTCCTGCGCTGCCACCTGACCGGGCGGACGTCAGTCGTGCAGATCCGGCTGTTCGCGCCGGCGCGCCGTCACGTGACCCGGTCGCGCCTTTTTGGGAGCGCGCGCCTCCCACCAAGGTCGTCAGACGCATAATTATGACGTCATGAGACGCCAGCAGCGAACGGAGAGGCGCACAGATACACAGCGAGCACAGTTGTTCAGTGTAGGAATGCTCAAACTCAAATAAGAAAAACGAGTTCTTATTTATTTATTTATTCAAGTAAATCGCCAACAGAAAATGATCCAAAACAGGCGGAGTCGATGTAAGTAAAAGGAAAACTATGTACACAGATGAGAGACACTCATGTAAAAAGCGGTAAAAACATCAAAATGTGAGTGATGAGAAAGATGCAGCTGATGATAAAACCAATGGTAAAAATGACGTTAATAAAAGCTAAACAAGGCGAATATATGCAAGAACATGTTTCTTAAAATCGATAAAAGAATCGTTGAAAAAATCTGATTTTCCCCGCCGCAGAAATGCATTTAACTCCCTCGGTATACGCTGAGGGAAGCCGTTATTGACGGTGCTGACACGACCGCGGCGCTCAGCGAAAAGAAGCAACGTGCGAGTTGATCGGGATGGCACATGCAATGGGAATTGTTCTTTAGATTAATATTTAGGCATTGATGGATCATGCATTACACCTCCAAGGGAGGGGGCACTATATAAAGCTTGTACATGGGCGAATTCAGGATTACCAATCGGGGTGTGCACCTGGGAAGAGGGTGTCACTTTGGGGGTAAATCAATCAGGTGGGCGCCAAATCCTGTCGCAGGGGCGCCGTCACTCGCATCCTGCGGGGAGCGACATTTCTGAGGACGCCATCGGCCTATTAGGGGCGCCGAAGCTTGATCGGGAGGGCAGGTACTTCCCTTTACCCTCTGGAACCGCCTATGCGCTTGGGGACATCATTTGGTCATTACCGAAGAAACCTCCCCAACGGCGATTTAAGGTGTTTGGTGTCGAGTGTTTTGAAGGTGCTATTAGAAAGTGCGAATCCAATTTTTCCAGTGGGACCCATACCGTCAACTGCGACTGAACAGCTGGCAATGGAACTTACCTGCTTAAGGACTATTTATAAGGCGTACACCTTTGTGTTTTGAAGGTGCTAATGAAGGTGCACCTTCATTACACCTTTGCCCGCCTCTAAAGTCTGGCAATGGAAGGGTGACCTCAGTGAAAGAGGTGGACGCCGGGAAGCTGTGCGCCTCTTTTCGGTAGATTAAGGTGTTTGGTTGTTAACTTAGGGCGCCTTCGGTGCACAACTCGGACGGGGGCGTCTCAACAGACCTAGGGAAGACTGCCTCCTCCTCACCCGCATCCGTTCCTGTGTCGAGATATCGACTTTCTAGCTGCTACCTAAAAGACAGACTCAAATTTGTTTTGTGGAAATCGACCCCAATTCTATCTCTTTCTCCCTCTCTCTCTCTCTCTCTCTCTCTCTCTCTCTCCCCTCTCCCCCCTCTCTCTCTATTTATCTCTATCTCTCTCTATCTCTCTCTCTATCTCTCTCTCTCTCTCTCTCTCTCTCTCTCTCGCTCTTTCTCTCTTTCTCTCTCTCTCCTCTCTCCTTTCCCCTTTAACGGTCTTCCCATCTTCATACCCTTGAATTTTGAGATATTCAGGGCAGAAGGTCCTTACAATCCCTGAATAAAACATATGTATCGCAAGACATGCATTTTGCGATATCCCTTAAAAACGATGAAAAATCAGGCCATAACCTGTTACCGGAAATTATATTTAGCTTACTTAAATCCTCTAGTCATGTATCGGCTCGCTAACGAATGGCTATATCATCGAATTAGTGAGCGCTTTGTTTCATATCGAGGCCATAGAATGTTTGGCTTGCTATATACACCTAATTGGATTCATACCTGACTACCTCCCGGCTAATTATCTGTTCTTTTACTGCCGGCGCTGGGGTGTGGCCCCGTAACGGTTCCTGCACCAGTGCTGACAGGGGCAAGGGTGTCACGTGACCCGGGTCGCAAATGATAATAAACACGGGGTTGGAACCAGTCGTGGCGGCGACGGAGTTGTGTTTGTTTCCGCACCAAAAGGACAATGGATAGTAGACGTCACCATCCCCTTCTCAAGGATACGGCTCGGAGAGGCCAGGGATAGAAGGAGAGAGTGAGAAAGAGCCAAAAAGGTCAAGTTCAAGGTCAAAAGTCTTTTGTCACGTTCAACCTCTGATTTGGCGCCCAAAACTTTCGATATTGCTAGCAATATTGTACATTATTGGAAATATGTAATTTTGTTACGCCATAGATCAGTGACCCTGAATGACCTCGACCTGAATATTACAGAGGGCACTGTTTCGAACCTTCCAACTATGACCTTCCTCCACTTAGTAGATTGTATTATTGATGGGTATGATAAGGTACAGCGGACACAGTTTCAGTGCATAAAGAGTATTTAATTAGCTACAAAATGAGCACAGAATCTGTCGCCTAGGCCAGCTCGTTTACGGGCAATTTGGTTTAAAACGTTGCGCGTTGCGATGGGGACAATTGTAACATTTCTTTTGGGGTCAAATGTAACAATGTTGTAATTGACCCCTATGGCCTTACGACGTATTAAACCTGCTTCTACTGCACAAATGCAGTAGCTAGGTTAGTGATTTTATGATCAGGCGCGCACCCAGGATGTTCGTGGGAGGGGGTCTGACAAGGAGACGTCAGGCCGATGAAGGGGGCGCACTTGTTCACCAAAGGGGTCAATCTTCATATCCTGGTGGGGGAGGGGGAACGATGAACTTTTTGCTTCGCAGACCTAGTGTCAACTGTTTTTCAGAGGAGGCACTTGACACGTTGAGGGGAGGGGCGGGCCTGGATCCATGCTGACCGTTGGGGGGGCAAAGTGGCCTAAAATCTGGAAAAGGGATTTTGAAGAAAATCGACCAAAATCGGGCAATTTGGGGAAATTGCTCTGTTTGACCCCCATCTAACAGTGGGAGGGGTGGGTGGAGTGCTGGCCCGTTGCACCCTGGGTGCGCTACTATTTATGATAATCACATTGCTTTCCAATGATATGTTTGTTCATAGGCTGGTATATGTTTCGGAAAAGTGGCGATGTGGGCTGCCTATATAATATCTCTTATATTGAAAAATTAACGAGATTTCAGTGAAATTATAAATAAATTTTTTACATTTGCACTGCCGTTGAGAGGTATCAGGGATACATCTGTGAAAACTGTGTATTAGACTAAGTACCTACATGCCGACGCCTGAGTGTAGCAGGCCAAAGATGCAGAAGTGTTTGCATTATGATGTTTTTATGATACAAATAAATCGCCGAAATTCATACGGCTTTAACATGGTACAATTGACCCCCGGTGCTGTTACAATTGCCCCTCACGTGGGGTCAATTGTAACAGCTGGAGTAAATTTTTAGAAGTGAAATTTTGACCCCTAATTGTTTTTACTTTTAAATCTTGCTACGTCTGTCACCTTCAAAAATCTTCAAAGTTCATGAAAATATAATTATAAGTGCTCTAACTCAAAGCAATATTTCTCCAAAACCAGAAACGTGAAAATTGTTACAATTGACCCCATTCTCCCCTACGGCCCAGATTTGACATTTACGACCTTGTTTGACCTTGAAGATGTTGACCTAGGTCGATGGAAAATGACTGTTATGTCGATCTCTATGGCCTCCACACACTCTCAAATGTTTTTTTCGAATCCTCTTGGTTTGTGAGATCTCGGCGGGGGGACACATTAGGACCCCGCGCACTGCGCGTTGACGCCAGACCCCTCTCAACTGCGCGTGTCAAGGACTATTGTGTCTTCATTCGAACTTTTTATCAAGCCAAATATGCACTAAATGATAAAGTAATAAAGTAATGTAATAAAGACGTTGGCCTATCCTATCCAGTTCACTCTGCATACAGGGAAGTGGGAGCAATTGAAAATCGCGTCTTCCCCCACTCACTAAGAACAGCTGCGGTGCCCTCGGCATCGAGCTTACTGGATGTCCTCTTCCTCTCCGGTCCGCTGTCAATGATGTTGACGTCCATATCTGAAGTCTTCAGAAATTCCTGTCAGTCCGCTTGGGTTCCAGGAATTGTACCCCAAATTCAATCCAGTTCAGTTTCCAACAGTGCCGAGATCTCCCCCCGGTAGGCGACCCCTCACTATAGTCGGTTGGCTGTGCAGGGATCTCCCGGATAGGCGCTCTCTGATTATAGTCAGCTGGTTGTGCAGGGATCTCCCGGATAGGCGATCCCTGATTATAGTCGGCTGGCTGTGCAGGGATCTCCCGGATAGGCGATCCCTGACTATAGTCGGCTGGCTGTCCAGGGATCTCCCGGATAGGCGCTCTCTGATTATAGTCAGCTGGTTGTGCAGGGATCTCCCGGATAGGCGACCCCTGACTATGGTCGGCTGGCTGTGCAGGGATCTCCCGGATAGGCGCTCTCTGATTATAGTCAGCTGGTTGTGCAGGAATCTCCCGGATAGGCGACCCCTGACTATAGTCGGCTGGCTGTGCAGGGATCTCCCGGATAGGCGATCCCTGACTATAGTCGGCTGGCTGTCCAGGGATCTCCCGGATAGGCGCTCTCTGATTATAGTCAGCTGGTTGTGCAGGAATCTCCCGGATAGGCGACCCCTGACTATAGTCGGCTGGCTGTGCAGGGATCTCCCGGATAGGCGCTCTCTGATTATAGTCAGCTGGTTGTGCAGGGATCTCCCGGATAGGCGATCCCTGACTATAGTCAGCTGATTTTGCAAGGATCTCCCGGGTAGGCGCTCTCTGATTATAGTCAGCTGGTTGTGCAGGGATCTCTCGGATAGGCGATCCCTGACTATAGTCGGCTGGCTGTGCAGGGATCTCCCGGGTAGGCGCTCCCTGACCTTGCAGTCGACTGACCCTGCGCTCCACGCCGCCCGCCCTGCCGTGCAGCGAGGACGTGAACTGCGAGTGCTGATAGGTCACGGCTGACGTCGATACGCCATGAACCGTCACACGGCATCAGTATCAGCGGCGCCCTGTTTACACTCGTGAGCCCAATCGCCGCGCATCTGTCTACACGTTCTCCCTGGCGCCAGTGGCGGAGCCAGGGCGGAGACGCGGGGGAGCGGCCGGGTCAGCGCCGTTAGGAGGAGCCGATGGATTTATCTGGATAGGGTTGTATGGGAGGTAGTACTGATAACTGTTTTAGTTGGAGGTAGATATACCATTTGCCCGGCGGCTTCCCTGAACAAGGAGCAAGCTGGCTCCCGAGAAACCCTTCCAACAGGGAAAGAGTTGGCGACGCCATATGACCCTGGCAGTTGGTGCGTCGATAAGCCCCAAAAATTATTATTATTATTATACCATTTTTAGAATAAGAACTTCGATTACTCTCGTGTTTTTACACTTCCTTATATTACAGGAAAAGTGTGCGTACACATGACAAACTCACGGCACGCATGCCGCATTGCAGACAAAACACTAACACATATCAAATACATTGGGTCTCATCCACCTCACTCCAAAGCAGTTGGATGACCCTCCGCGGTCAGCCTTTCACTTTTGGCACGTCCCCTAATGCTAGTGTTTTCTCTGTTTGCAGCAATCTCATCCGACATTTAACCACTCCTTAGAATCCTTACCACGTTACCAACATTGAGCTCTCTCGACCTCAAAACAACACTTAACAACAATAATCCCGTGTTTTACAAAGCTCGTTTCCCCTAAGCCAAGAATAACTTGCCGTTCTGTATGTAAATAGGTCTCACATCTCATTACGGCTATTTGAACCATCTTAATAGGAACTCTTTCAAAAGCATCTTACAATGTGGCAACTCCCAAATTGGTCCGCTAAGCTCTTCATTTTCACAACATCTCTTGCAAATGCTTTTTTCTTCTACACCTATCATTTGAAGGAGAACATTTGTAACTTGGATTCTCGCTAGGCTTTTGTAGCGGATTGTCCGTTATGCAGAATAACTAGCGATGTCATTAACGTTCCGGTGTACGGTATTGCATTTTTCTGCCCATTTGTGGGTGTGATTTGCAAAGTTTTTTTTGTAGCATCAATCAATAAGTTTTTTTGCGCCCGTGGTGCTTAGAATATGCGCAGCAAATGGATCAACAATGAGATTATTTTCTTCTTACTGGAGTTAAAAAAGGTTCTGCTAATCATAAAAAGAAAAGTGGTCAGAAGCCGACCACTAGGTGCAGTAAGTGAGATAAGACCCGTCGCGCACTTGGATCCGCCAGTGATCAATGTCGCATCTCTTTGCTTGCTTTAGTCAAAGCCGATCTCGTAGTCGTATCAGCACGTTATGCGTGGGATGAAGGACATCCGACGCGTGGGAGAGTGGCGTCTAAAGCCTGCCCGGTCTAATTAGAGGCCCGGGTGGTCAGTGTCTGTAGGTACGCAGTAGTGGTGTTCTGTACAGCTGTGTCACGGGACGGAGCGCTTCGCCTGCCTGCAGTCGGGCCTGCTGCCGTGTCAACAGAGCCGGTGCGTGCGTGGGGCGTGGTTTCATTACGGTGGTTGACACTGCGGTGCGACGGCACGGTCCGACTCAGTGTGCCTCAGAGCTGGACGACGACAGGGCCCCGGACGTGCTTACCCAGGTCCGAAACCGAGCTCTATTCTCCCGGCGGTGTGTTTCAAAACAGTGTTGCTTGTAGCCGCCGGTGCCGATGCCCCTCTGTCGCACAATCTAAGTGTGCTCGTGTGGCGATGGGGTGTTGAAATATTTCTTCTGAACACCTGTGAAGGTGAGAATTTCACTGCTCCAGCCTATCCTGCACCTTTTGCATTGTCTTGTATTGAAGCGGTGGAAAGCCCGAGTGGTGCGTGCTCTGAGACGACTGGACGCCGGCCGGGCTCGCCCGCTGAGGCGACTGGACGCCGGCCGGGCTCACCCTCTAAGGCGACTGGACGCTGGTCGGGCTCGCCCTCTGAGGCGACTGGACGCCGGTCGGGCTCGCCCTCTGAGGCGACTGGACGCCGGTCGGGCTCGCCCTCTGAGGCGACTGGACGCCGGCCGGGATCGCCCTCTGAGGCGACTGGACGCCGGTCGGGCTCGCCCTCTGAGGCGACTGGATGCCGGTCGGGCCGCGGCCCCCGGGAGCGTCAGCTCGGCTGGAGGTAGCGGCGACCCCTCCCGCTGCGTTCTGACAGCACCCCCCCCGGCTACGTGCCGCCGCTACTGCTGCCGCCGCTGGCGATGCTGGGGTGAGATAAGCCCGCCGCCGCTTTTGGCACTGGTTCCAGGGCAAGAACGTCACAGGCGCGGCAGTGGCCTCCTTGTTGGACGTGGTGATGTATGATACTCGCCAGGTGGTTAGGGTCGGAGTGGACACTAGACCCTTAACTCCCAGGACTATATGGTAACGCGGGCCAGCTTTGAGTCCAGGCTGGTGTGTTTATGCAGGAGCAAGATAGCGCAGAGGTTACAAGCAAGGTTTCCAAGCCGGAGTCTGGACTGCTGCCATTTATCTTTTTGGCTTCTAGGGAGCATGGTCCACGTAATGGCAACATAACCTCTCACACCGACCATGTTTTCCGGGGTCCCCAAAGTGGACCGGCTCCGAAACCCTGTTGGTTATATTCGAAACGTTTCTAGTCATTTTTGGGCACATGCTAACTTCTCCCCAATCAAATCAGGATTACCTAAGGATTAGACTTGGTCGGAGCAGCCTTTCTACTCGTTCGATGTTCTTACTCTGTTTTTGCTTTACATATAAGCGTCTGGTGATGTTAACATGAACCTAATATTCACAGATATAATACGTGTGCTCATCGGAGACCTTCGCGTCAGACTTATCCCAAATACGGGCATATATAGAAACTATCAAAGCGATAAAGCAGGGTGTAGATCTGACTTCGGGATGAAGACAACACTTACCGTATATATTGCCAGCATTCGAGACTGCCCCCCGGAGCCGATGTCACACGCTCACGCGGTTATCAAGAGAAGCCCCGGACATCAACATAGTGATCTGAAACGCAGACTTCCTGAGTATTTGAAAGTAAGCCCGCCCGTGAGCCTTTCATTCAGTGCAGTCCTCTTCCACCTTCTGGAGAGACGAGCACAGCTTATATGACCAAACTGAGAGATTGATTAGGTGGCTTAGGAAGTTACGAGGGAAAAGCAAGCAAGCGATGGAGTGTGATTGGACGTTTTGATGACCAATTGTTGTTAGTAGAACTACTGAAAGCGATAGTATTCAAAGCAGATATCAGGTCTGTATGGAAACGTGCTACCCCTGTGTAGCTGCTCCCAGTTAGGTATAAAAAAGAAGCGGAGAAGATTTGTGAATTCAAGGCATACTAGACGAGCATCTCCCACCACTTGCACGTGTCTCAGGAACCTATTTTCCCTCACGTCCCACTGAACGCTGTCATTGGTCTTCCAGCGTCGCTTTCGTCTCGGCTTCACTATTCGAACCTCGGGCCCACAGCTTAGCCCTAATCGTCCATGTTGACGCTAGCGGTAGGGGTAACGCCCCATAGGCGCAGGAACTTTGTCCAAGTTGGGGGGTAAAAGTTGGCACCGCTGGTGGAGTCAAATATGATTCGGCCAGATATGATTGCGCCTGCGCGGCGGTCCTGGTCTGCGATCGCGCCTGCGCTGCGCGCAATGCAGCGTGCGGGTGGAACTGGAATCGCCTCGGAATCGCCTCGTATACTCAGAATCGCCTCGTTCTCATTGGCTCCGATGTGTGTATACTTAGAATCGCCCTGTTCTGGCTGAGTCCAATGTGTGTATACTCAGAATCGCCCTGTTCTGGCTGAGTCCGATCTGTGTATTGTCAGAATCGCCCTGTTCTGGCTGAGTCCGATCTGTGTATTGTCAGAATCGCCCTGTTCTGGCTGAGTCCGATCTGTGTATTGTCAGAATCGCCCTGTTCTGCCTGAGTCCGATCTGTGTGTATACTCAGAATCGCCCTGTTCTGGCTGAGTCCGATCTGTGTGTATAGTCAGAATCGCCCTGTTCTGACTGAGTCCGATGTGACAGCCGACGAGGGCGGAAGCCGTGGGCCGCGTGTGGGTTTGGACGCGTGCATAGCATTTCGGTTCGGATGGGTGGGTGTGAAGGGAAGGCGCAGCGTCAGGTGGAAGCCCTCCTCGCAGGATGTAACTCTCTACAGAGTGTTTGGACTTCTGCTCCCTCCGGAGTGTCCAGGCCTCCGCGCTGCTCGCTTTCCACCATTCCGTTCAGTCGATAACCGTCGTTAACTATCAGGCGGTGTCGATTCGCACCGGAGCACGTGTCTCTGATTTAATTTCATTCCAAAGCCAAAGTGACGCCAGCGACTGTTTTTGTCCCTTCCCTTTCAAAAGGGAAGGAAGGGACAAAATGGCTCATTGTCCGCGGAATTTCACCTGCACGAACAGGAAGTTTTCTGCGGGTCAGGTGTTTGCGGAGTGAGACCGGCCGCAGGAAACTCGGAGCGGATATCACATCGCGCCGGGCTGGCTGAAATGTGTGGAATTTGACCAGGTGGGTGACCTTGGCTGGTGCACCTGCCCCACGGGCTTCGTTATGCGACAGCTCCCATCAGATATTCAGAGGGACTGAAACTATAGCTGCGGCGCCACCAGTACGGGGAACCTGGTAATGATGGGGGTGCCTGCCGGAACGGCAGTGCCACGTCGGAGTGAGTAATCATCATCATGGACAGAACGTGTGTCTAGGGCTGGGACTTTGTTAAAAAGCTTCGGAATGTTTTTCCTAACCGGATCATAAAATTTTTTTGACGAGGCGAGGAAAAATAAAAATTTAGAATGAAAAGCATTAAAGTGCTGCCATTACTGTGGCGATGTAATGATTTGTTTTTTTCTTACGACTCTTCTGATTCCTCATTGGCTTGATCTCAGTGTTTGAAAAGGAGGGTGAATATGTCTTTAGCTCTTCGGATTTTATATTTTCGAATTTTTGTATTAGCGGGGTGGGGGAATACGTATATCTATAGTATTCTCAATCGATGATTGCCATTATTAGAAGCAATTATTTACGATAAATGGTTGGATGCAACGTTTATTCAATAGGTGGGTAATTCCACGATATTTCAACACGTGATGGTCGATTTACATCCTCATGTGCTCTATTTTCTTCCAGCCTTGTTCATGGACATATCGGCAGGCCAGAACACGCCTGTCACCTTTTTAGGTAGGTAGCTGCAATGGCTTAGGAGCTATAGCGTCCGGAAATTGTACTCTTTGCCCGCGCAGCAGTTTCTTCTACCGTTATTTATCCAATTAAGATAATAATAAATGGGTAAAAATGTATGTCTAAATATTCGGAAAGAGGTGATCAAAAAATCAGACTGTTTGTTTTTAAGCACGAAAAACTACACCAGAATATATCACGAGTAGCGCCGTTGGCGCACCCCGCGCGTTGTGCAGGGCTCGTTTGCTTCTCTCTGTACCTCAGACGTCGTGACCTTGACCTGAATATGGTTTCCGATGGAGCAAGGGATTGGGTGTTGACAGAATACCTTTATTATCAATTCCATTCCTTGTTTCAACCATTGGGATTACTGTCTTAAAGCTCGACGAGTCATGATACTGGTTAAACAAGCAAGTTAGTTAAAACGTGCGTTCTTCAGCGTTTATTTGAAAACTGGCACAAGGATGTGAAAGAGAACATTTCAGAATATTGAAATAACAAACCTTGGGTATTTGATTCTAAGCTTGACAAACGAGCGACATACATTGTGGATAAGCACCGTAGGCGCACCCTGTGCAGTGTGCAGTGCATGTTCACCTCTTCCCTTGCCTGATGCGCCCTGAACTTGGCCTGAAGACGAATAGTTGCAGTAACTTAATAAGAAGGCGTCAAAGAAACGGATGATTTGAGTCCACGTGCGTAGAAAGTCGTATCTGCCTGGTCATGTCGACGGAATAATTTGAATAGAGCCTTTAATTTTTATTTCCATGAGCTTCCTTTGTCTCTGAGAATCATTTGATGCATAAAATAAAAATGTGGTGCCAAACTTAGGTTTCCGTGGAATTTGCCGTGATGGCTAGATTTTGATGGTGTTAAGGGATTGATCTGGCATGATCTTTTACCAGACTGCTCAAAAAGGTGAATTACTACTTGTTTATCGCTCGTGAATAAATAAAAAAAAAAAAAAAAAAAAAAAAAAAAAAAAAAAATCTATATATTAGTAAAAAGTGGGAAAATGGTTAATTCATGACTTCTCGCAGGTCATCGAAGGCGATTTCTCGTTCCTTTATGTTTCTTGGAGAGCCGAATTAAATGGTTACCGTTTAAACTCTCCCGCCTCCTTCCCATAATTTGTAGACTTCCAGTTGGGACCGGTAAAAGCTGAGTTCATGACGGCGTTGGGTGGATTATTTTTTACTTCAAAGTAAAAACTCAACTATTTTGGAGGAAAAGTCAGGAGCGTGGACTCTTAGAATGATGGGGTGTGTCCAAAATTGAACCATGTCAATAAACATCATATCAGAAGACGATGATAAAACATAAAGTGGCTTTCCACGGGCGCGCTGAACGATATGAAGTAATGAAAGATCCTGGAAAAGAACAACACTAATGTTGAACGGATATTTTAACAATATTTTGACGTTTCATTGGGGGTGCCCGGGCACCCTCAAATATATATAAATCCTTACACCTGGAGTAAGTCCAGTGTGAACTTGTTTTTTTCTTTCGAAAGACATTATGTGGGAAATGAAACGACTAGAGTGATGGTGTTGGTAAGAATGAATAGCTCACATCACATACAATTATTCTTGTTGCTCTCTAGGCTTTTGTTTTGCTGCGATCTTTCGGCAACGGACGCGCGCTTTCAGCCTTTGTCGTAAGTGGCAGCTGTCTAATTTCCATGGTTACTCCCGCGACTTAAATATGATGTGCAATTTTATTGAGCCTCCAGACTGCTAAAGTAGTATTTTACCCTCTGATCTCTTCAAATTAATTGTTGCCGTAGGGAAGATCTGTGAGCCCATAACGCTCCCTGCCGTATTTAAAAAAATTGTTGGAAGTGCTGGCCTTAGGTCCGGTTTGAGCACCGCTAAAAGTGTTAGGGCTTCTTTTCAAAGGCTAGGGATGCTTTACGAACTTAGTGAGGTACTCGAGGACCCCGAAAGGTGTGCTTAGTTGCACTACTGCCTATGTGAGTTCATAGCCAGTACCCGCTCCAAGCTATGTTGTGGACTGTCGAATAAGTGGGTTTGTCCTGGAGGCGGCTGAGAATGTTTGATCCCAACCAGCGTCGCTGCCCTTTCACCGGGCGAGACGGACGAAGCTCTGTCATCATCCGCCTAAGTCTCAGCTCTACAGCTTCTTACGCTGCAGTTCTTACAGACGCGGCCCCTCGTTAACCTTTTTCGCGCCTGACCGAGGTCACAACTAGTCGCGCTCTTTATGCAAAAACCGCTCGCCTGCTGGTGAGATCAGATAAGGGTTCAAGGACAGAGTCAGGGGTGAACTGCGTCGGAGTGGCCGGCCAACACTGTGATGCTAATCACACACAAATCAAACTGCAGTTATGGTGTCATGCGCTTCGTTAGCGTTTGAGACCAGACCCATTAGGTCAGCCCCCGCCTGACATCATCTTTTGCAAGCACGCCGCCCCGGGGATGCAACAGGTTCTCCGCCATCTTCCTGTTTCATCCAGATCTGTTGTAGCTCCCAAAGGTTTATCGGCAGAGTGAGCTTAAGGCCGCCGTGTACACAAATCCGAGGTGATTTCATTTTTGAGGTTATTCTACCGATAACGCCCCTCCCCTGACGTGGTCAGTAGCGGCGCTGGCGATCCTGTTACAGCGGTGATGTCATTTGGCGAGGACATGAGCCGGCGGCGTGATTTCACACCCACTCCGTGAATGGGACTGGCAGGTACGCGGTGTTTCACGACATGCTCAGGCACTCAGGAAAACAAGAACTCAGATCGCTTATGGTGGTAGTCTCTCACCATGGACTGGTCTTCCACGGACGTGATGGGTCCCATGCTATCTCTCGCAACCTGAATTCAGCAAGCGCTGATTGGCTCTTCAATCCTTTTGTAAAATGTGCTCTAGTTTTTGGCAGGTCAACTCTGAGGTGTTTACTAGATGTCAAAGTATATTTTATAGGAAAGCAGGGGAAACTTGCGTTTTGTGTCATAACGTCTGACAGAATGGGGCTGTCTACAACGTAGAAGCACTATTGGAATCCTCTCGTCACTCCCGCTTGAATCATGATCATGCGATCTTTTCAAGTCAAATCTCAAAGTTGACCTGGCTTTAGGTCAGATTAAGGTAAAGCCAAAGTCAAAATATGTCACAATGCATATCATACAAACTGCGGTGGCGAGCCAAGCACGATGGCGTCAAAATAAACGCTCTATTACTATTCTCTGCGATGTTTTCGGCCTTAAACCAATTTCCCATACGTTTCTAATGAAGAGGTCATTACTATGACCTGAGCCCAGGTTATCTGTATAAAAATCCCGTTGCTAGAAATTGTTGCCTCGGTGAAAGTATTTCATGTTGATATCAAACCGATAGATTAGGTTTGCTCTTACTGCTGCTCCTCTAAGCATTCAGGTACAAGTCGTGTTTTATATCTGTGAAAAGCCTTAGGGAGGGAGGGCGTGGATACTTGCCCGAGCCTTGTATCAGGGCATGTTAAAACTTTCCGGTATTGCTGGAAAATGACGACTAAATTTGGAGGGACATTACCGTAAAAGTTACCAGAACGGTTCAGAACACTCAGCTTCTCTCCTAAATACACACCTTCAGCTATTGAGAGTTGTTCGGAGACGAACAAGATGTCATGTGTGCTCTGGGCGTCTGACCGGAGAAGAAGTTTAAGAATGGAGCTTCGAGTCTCAAAGTCGCATTTCCACGACGTCATAGCTAAATAGGCTAAGCCAGATCGATGAGATCAATGATTAGACTAGGCAGATACTGCCACTCTCAGATCTACGCTAGCCTATTCGATGGACCAGTCCATGGAGGGACACGCATACTCTAAACTCTCTGGACTGTGATGGTGTATAAAGACGTCTCGTTTGTAGGGTAGCAAGACATTCGTGAACACTGTGAGGAAGAGAGGCGTTTGTTCGTTTCCTCTGCCGCGTATAACAGCGTCTGACCGGGCCTTATCGCAGCATGCCTCGCTGGAACTAAAAACGTTTCGGAAACTGCAGCGAAAATGACATCAGCCTTTCGTCAGAAAGCCAAGTGTTTATGCCAGTCATGGAACCCCATTTTACCTAGAAATGGCACCAGAACCGACATCATAAACCTTCAATCGGACGGCCGGTCCAAACTGACGTGCACGCTGACCACAGTGATGCCAGACTAATCGTCAGACTGCATGCGACGTCAGATGACATTTATAATGACGGACGCCGCTGCTGTCAGCGGCGTGTCCCGACGCCGCGCGCCGCCACGGAGCGGGACCGCGTTCCGCTCGGAAACCAACTGCGTCATGACGTGGCATTTCGAAGCCACGCCGACACGGCGAGCCGGTTTGCAGCGCAGCAGTCACAGCCCCTCCCCCTCCCCACCTACCCCCTCTGTCCATTGTTGGCGCTCTGGACGTCTCCTGGTGCACCCACCATGAAGTGGGAGTGGTTGACGGTGTCCTGCAGGGGCTTTGTTTGTCGGTAGATCTGTTTGTTTGGTCCGGGTGATTGTGGCGGGTCGTTGCTCGTAGAACGAGGAAAGAGTCTGAATGGGCTCATTGTTGCTGACTGTACACCTGTTCTAGGGTTTTGGTCATCTATAAATAGCAGTTTCTGCATTAGTCTGGGAATATTCGAAAACGTCCGGGGTATAGAGTTTAATTTTTTCAATTTTGCCGCGTAAAAAGTAGAAAGACAATACATGCATACATGATTCAGGATTACTTCCCTGCATATTGCGTTAGGTGTAAACATTGCAGCATTAGATTTCCTAATCTTAAATTAGTCTATATGATTTCTATTTTTGTCCTAGTCATTGCAGGTTCGGCTTGTTGGAATCGAAACCTCAATGGAGTGCTTAAGGGACGAGACGAGTTCCAGTATGTGACATTGGCTTTATAATCTTAGCTATGATCAGGCTTCGGTTTCGGCAGAGTATTAAACAAATCCTAAATCTAGTGTCTTATTCAGACTGAAACGTAGTAAGTGAACGGTTGTGTCTGTGAAGTGCGTTGTTGCCTCTAGTATGGTATACAGAAAGTGCGCTGTGGAAAGGCTTCATCTGCGTATTCTCTCTAGAAGAGTGATGTCGCCACCACCTGACACGCTGATCCTTTTGCAGCGGCCTGACGAGCTCAACGCCTTCTTGCGGCGCGTGGAGTCGAGTATTATGAGCAGCCCTCCAGCCGACTCCACCTCTGCACTCGCCTCCGCTGACTCCACCACCCTGTCTACCGACGCTAGCGCCACCAGAGCGGATTCCACCGACATCACCAACTCGAGCGCCGCTGCTGCCGGCTCCACAGACTCTCCAGGCCGGGCACGATCGCGCTCCACCGCTACACAGACCAGTCCAGCAGCATCAGCAGCCTCCTCGTGGTCTGACCTCAGCGAGCGCGCTATTGCCGGCCCCGTCCCAGCGCAGCTCTCCTCCGACGCCGTCCCGCCCGCCACGCGAGAGGCCACCACCTCCATGTCGCGCCGACCGGCCCTGAGGACGCTGCGGGCCCGCTCGGAGGAGCCGGCCGAGCCGGCCCACCTCAGTGGCGCCGCCTGTCAGTGGCAG
Organism: Lepas anatifera; assembly: GCA_034440635.1. NCBI lineage: Eukaryota > Metazoa > Arthropoda > Thecostraca > Lepadidae > Lepas > Lepas anatifera. The sequence goes on along the minus strand of JAOTON010001680.1, from coordinate 1,375,428 downwards.
AGCGCCGAGCAGATGCACCGGCTGCCGGAGCTGGGTGAGGAGAGTGTGCCGGCGTACCTGCGGCGCCCTCTGCCGGGCAGCCGGCCGGTCCGGCCCATGCTGCTGCAGCTGGGCGAGGGTGAGAGGAGCAGACAGCGCTACCACATGAAGGCTGGCTCGCCGGCCGTCTCACCACTGAGCACGCCGGGAGACGAGCGACCTCTACCGGGCATGAACGGCTCGGCTACAGAAGAGAAGCCGCCGCACGGAGCCGGGCGGGCGCAGCAGCGAAGGCGCAGTTCACATTTGTACCTGGAGAGGGCAGCACGTATGTCGTGCTCGGAGCCGACGCTGGATAACCCAGCGTTACGGACTCAACAGGCCAGGATCGTGAACCTACAGGTGGGTGCCACTCGCTATCGCGGTTACATATAGCGCCCAGAAATATTTGTAGTCGTGTGGTGAGTATGAATGCCCGTCGTTTGGAGAGGGGGCCCGCGACCCGGGTGAAGGCAGCGGAAAAAATTAAATGTGATGGAAATCAGCTTTAAAAAAAGATTGGTGTCCCATGCCAAACCCGGGGTCGTTTTACAGGTTTCCACCACACCTACATGCTTGTATGAACTATATAGTCAGTATATACATATTCAGACAGGGCATTTCACTCATAGCACCCTTGCGGTGACCTGGCAGCTGCGCCGGGAGGCGTGTTTTCCACTGCTTAATGTCGACCCAAGGTGTGGGCGATCACCCCATCGCGACTACCTTGGGTCCGCTCCTGTTTTCTGGTGTAGGATATGTTTGTGCTATTTATGGATTAATCATCACTGGGGTCTGGGGAGTTAGCTCGACTTATGAACGTTTGTATCGGTATTTTCGTATCAGAGAGGTGACGAATAATTGGTATGATAACTGTAAGAATGGGGACGCAGGTTTGAATGGATTTACACTCTAAATATTGCGAACTCTCCATCATTAATCATCGGATCTGACAATGTACAAAATACGAATTGACCAGACAGTGTCCTCTAATTTTCTAAAAAAAATATTCGCTTAACTCGCGCTCCACTGGGGGTTCGGCGCCACCTTCGCCCCACCGGGGGCATCGATGACCCCCATCTAACTCCGAAAATATGGGGTAGCGCAAATCTGCAAAGTGCATTAGGAAGCTCGCGTGAATTCGGTAACAAATTACTTCGCATGTTTAAGCGCTCAGGTCAATGGTTTGACCTCCAGAGGTCAAGTTAGGTCACGATAGGCTATTTTCACCCAAATATGCAATGCTCAAGAAAACTGAGCATAACTCTTATGAAATTAAAGCTAATGAGATCTGATAAGTACATTTGATATAAAAATGCCAAACCTTTTTCCGCTATATGGAACGTCATGACCTACCGCCAGTGATTTGATCTCCAGAGGTCACCTCGGGACCTAATATGACCTGAGGTCACGAAAGGTCAGAAAGTGACCTTGCCGCAAATCAAATGAAAGCCAGTGACTAGACATACATGATAGTGTTTGATTCAGCGCTCTGGCTTAATTAAGTCAAAATATATTGGCAAAATACTGTTTTTGACCCCTCGTGACCTTGGATGACCTTGGAGAGGTCAAAGACCAAATATGGCCCCTTGGATCCGTTAAAGGGTGTCCAAGAACGCTTTTCTGAGCAATCTGAACATTTAAAATCATTTTTGTGACTTTTAGATCACAAGACAACTTTTCCCATGCTTTTCAATGGGAGAAGTCACCTTGTGACCTGACCTCAGGTCATGAAATCGAAAAATCCCAGATATACATCGTGTAGACCCTGGAGAGATCATGAAGTGTAGAAAGTTTCAAATTGATCGACAAAGAAATGTAGCTCTTACAGAGGTCAGAAGTTGAAGTGAGGTGACCTTGGTTGACCTCGCCTGGTGACGTGACCTTGCGTGACCCTGGATAAAAAATTCAGGGATGATGGGAAAATGATGGGGTGAGAGATAGAGCCCACAACCACGGTGCTGCGCCTCGTTGGTTTTCTTCTATCCCGAAAAAAACCTTAGGGGGCATCGATGGCCCCGGTGGGGTGAGGGTTGAGGTGAGAAATTAATGACGATTTGTGTCCTCCCACTCTGTGATAACCGCCCGCGGAGTCTTCACACTTATCACAATTTTACGTGCTTACGACGTATTACTTACGTACGAGAATGTTGGCTTGCCCCCGCCCCCACCACGGGGTTCGCTGTTGACGATAGACAAGGTTTCCCTCACAGCACCATGACCTGTCACCGCGGGGGTTCTGCGGCACCCGCGACCGCCTGAGGAGCCTGTTCAGACCCTGTCCCCTACGATCTCGCAGATAAATGGTGAAACGGAGGCAGTCTGGGTGGCGCTGAAAATGCCCCACGCACCGGCTTCTTCTCCTGCACCGAGTCTGAACTGTCCTGTGGAGCTGTGGACCTCACAGGGGGCTGAAGTGGGTTATATTTAGACGGATTTAGGAAATCCCTCATAGCTCGGGAACTGTAAGAACAAACCCAAGAATACTTATAATAAACCCATTGGCATCAATGTCTTAATCCTGACCCAAGAATGATAAAGATATGCGACATGATAAACTCAGGTCAAAGTCGATTAAAGTCGTTTCAAAGTTACGTTGCTCATCATGGCAATCCTTGGATTGTGCCGGTAACTACGGTATCACAGTTAATGCTGTATCCTTTTTCTTTAAACAACATATGGCTAAAAAATATTGGAAAAGCGTAACCTTTTGTGACCGGACTTACAAAATTATTACGGAATGCTGATTTGTATTTCCAAAAACTTTCAAGTCATGTTGAGAAACTTGATCTAGCTCTTCTATAAGCAGAGTTAACCATGGTAACTAGTCTACCTCATTTTAGGAGAGCATAATCCGCTTACAGGACCTCAGAAACAATGTCGAAATTCGTCAACCTGTCCTGATCTCATATAAATTTCCGGCCAAAAGTTTTCAAATTATTCACCGACCACTGTGTCCTCGCATTTGTGTCTAATTCAACTCAGTCTGGCATAATTTGCAAAAGGTTTTGAGGTAAACCCCAGGCGATGGCTGATAAACAATCTTATATGATTCCCTGAGGCACCACGCTTATTTTTATTCTGATCTGACTGTATATTGATTCGTGGTGTGTCAGCTTAAATATTGAGGTAAATTTAGGCATTCTGGGACTTGTGTGTGTTTATTCCCCTGTGGTAACCACACACGCCCTTTTTGGGTATATCGCCGGGCTTGTCCGGGTAAATTCCCGTCCAGGAATCCAATTTACATTCCTGGGTTTCTCTGACAAGCTCTCATATCAACATCAGATGTGGAATCCTTTCATAAGTATGCAGTAAGTTGTAGTACTGCAACGTGATGAACATATACTGGACATATCATTCCGGCCATCGTGATCTCAGCACCCATATCTCCGAACGCAGAGGCGGGAATTATTGTTGTGAAGTCCCCTGGACATAGTTGAAAAGCATCATACGTCATGAAGCGCAGGAAAATCAGAAGGGAGCGGACTGCCGCCTGAGCCGGATTGCGCGGGAGCCCTGACTTGTTTTTTTGCTCTGCGAATGAAGAATGCTGCAGCATGTACAATGATGATCCATGTAATTGCCTTTGCGTTTCATCGTTCAGTATTTCTTATTCAATTTGAAGCCATGCTTTTACAATTCTTTTTACCTCCAACAAGCTTGCTTCCAGTTGCAGGATGTAGGGACGGGAGCCTGGTGTTTGAAGGGAATATACCACTTTTATCATGGCCTTCCAACTGATTATCTGGGTGTTTCTTAAGTTTATCCTCGTCTTCCTAGCAATATGGGCGTATTCAAAGTTCTTGCCTCGGCCCCTTTGCTTTACTGTATCTTTGCCAACGCCCTGAGCCTGCATGCTGAGGATGCCTCCAGTACGCGGATGACAACCAAGTGCTTGTCAGCACCAAAACGTCACACCTTGGAGTTCACGTTTGCGAAACAACATGGGTTTATAGCCCGGGGTCCTTTGACGTATGACGATCTGCCCGCTGACATGAAGGTACTTTCAGTACCTGTTTGCGGCCGTGCCCCTAAGCGCCACCTCGTGCCACAGCGGACTTGGTGTGTCCTGGGATGTGTCTGGTGCGTTGCATGTGGAGCAAATGTAGAATAGTTTGTATCAAGTATAGTTTTTTATGTAATGATGTATTAGGTATGATTGCGTTGGACCGTAGAATGTTTCATTCAACTGTGACCCCATCTATCAACAGCTTGGCGTGGTGTCGCAACAGCCATAACTGTTTTTATATAATGACTTTCAGGAAAATATTTGTCACGTGCCGTGGGATCTTAAGCGTAACTAATGCTATCTTGTTCTTAGATGAGTCAAAGTGGATGCTGCATATATATATAGTTTGATTGGATTGATGACTTCTAAATTATAGCGTGGGTGCGAAATCGGTTCATCCCGTTCCCGTGCACCTGCGCGCGGCTGGTTTGACCGGCAATTGTATTCGCCACCTAGCCCATTGCACAGGCGTTCCCTGAATACCAAGTTTGGGACTATTCAGGTGAGCCAGAACCAAATAATGACGTACTATGTAGCCCAACTGTGATGATTTGCCTGCGCTTGCTTTTGCACGTGTCACAAATATGTCCAACACCCCACCCAGCTTGTTTATGGTCGTTCAGAATTGGATCTGATCGGGCTTATAGCCTGATCAGTTGTTGAGGACCCCGTTAATATATGATGCTTACTTTAATAGGAGATACAAGCTTTACATTAGTTTGGTGCTCGGGCCGGGCCGTGTCGCTCATATGCTAAAGTGTATCCGCAAGTGGGGAGATACCTCACTCGGTGATGATTATAGTCAATGCCAGGGAAGATCATGTCAAACCGCCCATATCAAGCTGACGTGACCGTTCCTTTTGTTGCAGGGTGCCACTTGTGCTATGAGGTCGTTTTCGGCAAAGCAGCTTGCTGGTAAGTACCCGACGAATGACAAAGAAGCGAATATAACATTGGAATACCTGTCTATGCACTTGTTCGTTCATTAAGTGAACGTGTGTGACCCTTCTGTGTTTTCCCTGACGTAAGAGTGAGGGGGCAAATCCATTTGCTGGCACCCTCGCTGAAAAGAGTCTATCCTCTTGCCGTTTTTCGATACGGGCTTTTTCGAGGCTTGCCTTAGTAGCCTGCGTTAATTTTTGTTGGATTTGGGAAAATTTAGTAATATTAGGGTGCCGGCAGGACCTCTCCCTGTCCCGGTATCCGTTAGGGTGCCGGCAGGAACCCTCACAGTCTCGGAATCCGTTAGGGTGCCGGCAGGAACCCTCACAGTCTCGGAATCCGTTAGGGTGCCGGCGACCGCCGTGGTGCCGGCAGACCAAGTCTCGGAATCCGTTAGGGTGCCGGCAGGACCCCTCACGGTTGCTTTGCTTTCATCAGCTCCCAATATTGAGGGATGTTCTAATTGTCTTCCGAATTATTTCCTACCTTTTAATTTGGTACGGAAATGGTTCTGGCATCGGCTAGAAGTGGGAGGGGAGGGGGCCACAGCCACCACCCCACGGTTCCTGCGCCGGTGTAACTAGGTGTAGTTCATTCAGACAGTGCTTTAACGAGAATACCAGGACCTCAGAACAGGTTGTGACTTAAAGGTTAATCGCATCCCTCCCTTCGTATCTCATTTCCTGGAAAAGCTAAAACAAAATTAAGGACGGTGTACTCTTCATGAGACGAAAAAATGCAAAATTAATATTTAGGTCAACAGAGGTCAAGGATGGTTCCATAGACTTACAACAGGGCATTAAATATTTTCCTTATATATTTTTTTCTGAGCGGAGCTATAGCAAATAATTAGGCATCATTGCAGTCCTCTCATGACGAGTCCGGTAATGTATAATATGACCATGCTAGGTCAAGCGGGCAAATGACCTAACCTCAACCTGGTTCAGGCAGGGTCACATGGTGACTGCCACATGGGGACCGTCACACGGTGACTTTGTATATTCATGTTGCTCGTGAATTGACTCCCCATGACAAGATAAGCGAAACGAAGACAAAATGAAAGCTCTATCTTAATTCAGTGCGAAGTTGTTGGAAAAACAATCACTGTATGCTCATGTGACCTCACATGACCTATGAAAGCTTGGAACTGACCAGTGGGCACATGTTCCTTTGGCAGCGCTTCAAAGTTGTGATTTTTGGTTTTGGTGTTGGGTCGCTTGACCTTGAATAGCTCCTTGATCTGACAAGACTTTGACCTAAAGAAATTGGTTAGATGTGTGACATCACCAGATATAAGGTACTGCAAGTTGTATTCTTCTGCGTTTCTTCGTTTCTGCTTTATTGTGGGAAAACCAGGAGGGGGCACCGCAACATCCCCCCGACCCGGCGGGGTGCGCGTTAACCGTCACTATTTTACATTGGGGTTATTGCAGCTTTATCCCGATGACTTTTGGAATATGGCCTGGAAACAGTTGCCGTGAGGTTCGCCCTGCCTCGCTTATGGGCATCTTGTGGCGCTCGTTGTGCATTTGGTCCGCTGCCCCCCCACTCCGGGTTTTCCAATGCGAAAACAAACAAGTCCAAGAATGTGTGCTCGTGCCGTCCTGTGCAATGTCCTTCGCACTGCCAGGGCTGGACCTGGAGCTTCAGCTGCATGGGACAGTCTCATGTACTTGAGGAAAGTGTCTCAGCTTTCTGAACATTCCGGCTCCTTGCCCAATCCCTGACACTGTCTTTAACGCGCTACAAAGTTAGAAAGGCGCCCATCTTTGGGTTCTCCCTTCAGTGAGTGTGTGATCTGAGCATAACGTCAAAAGGTGGGGCTTTTCACGCTGAGGCCAAATAGAATTGTAGCGGAAAATATACCTTAGCCGACATTCGCAGGGTAAAACATTGCCCTGCACGCATTTAGTACACGCGGGTAAATTTGCACCTATATATAACTGTGCATTAGCTCATTGTCAACATTCGTGATGGAAACTAGTCTGGGAATTGGTTGTCACCCTCTGGTGAGCCTATGATCACCGAAAATTATTATTCGTACCTTTAGTGATAAAAGAAGCTTCTTGTAAGCGATTAGTAATCTCGTTTCCTTCTCAAATTGTGAAATGGTTTTCACGCCAGCATCGGAGAAATTTGAATCGATATGAAGCATTCCTCCGAGATAAACAACTGCGAATTATGGTTACGGAGTACTCTAAAAGTTCATAATGCCATCTGGAACCACGAATATATATATATATATATATATACTATATATATATATATATATATATATATATACATACAGTTAGAAAAATGAGACAGAGTATCCCAGCGCAAGATCAGCACCAGAACTTCAATGGCTGAATGGAAACAGAGCGATGGCTCCGGATATTCTGAATGCAAGACACATAATGCTTGCAGTGCAGCCAGTACAAACCAACGTGTGGACATTTTTAAGCTCAATGGTGACTTTTACTGAGCTTGAAAAAAAGACGCCGTAGTGTGTCAGGGGACCAAATGTGTTCTTAAAATCCGACAAAAACATAAGTATACTGGCCACCTAATTCGAGCTCAAATTTCAAGCTCTCGGGGTGCAGAGTTAACCAGTTGATTTTTTTAATTGGCTGAGATCAAGCTGATCAAAAAGCAAAAAGCGGGGTTCAGAAAGCCGCGCTTGTCTACTTAAACTGTTATGCAAAGCGGAACACGCTAATGCATATATCTTCATTTCTGGTCATCATATGGTTGAATGAATGCTCCAGCAGAAAATTATTCTTAACAATGTTGTCCTGGGCCTGTGGAACAGATTGAGAGACCGAGCGTAAAACTATTTTCATGGTCGGAGGTCTGCTGCTATTAACGGCCTCGGTTTCTTTTGCGTGGAAAATAACTGAAATGCCTTGGGGGAATTCTCGAGATATTTGAATTCCAGTGGAGCATCCAAGCTGTGTTTGACGTAAACTTCGCTCTTGATGATTTCACTGGCGAGTGAAATTATCAATATAGCCCTCGGTTATTGCTAATATCTGTTCAGTGTTGCTTAAAGCAGAAAGCATCGAATTAAAAACGTGCCGGCGCGGTCTCTGGACGGCCGGGAACTCTGCACGTTTCCGGCACGTGCCCGGATACCTGAGCATACCTTTCATCTAGGTGATCAGGATCTCATTATTCACTTAATCTTGTACCTCCCCTCCTACGCATGAAACTCGACTCTGGGTTTATACGCCACATTCATTATGCAATGAAATAAATACAATATATCAAGGCTGTGGGCATGGGTGACACAAATCTCGGACCCTCATAGTGCGACCAGTGTCATGGATGTTAACTGGGTCACCACTTATGCTGGTGTGTTTAAAATTGTTGCACCTATTAAAGGGAGTGAAGCACCGTTATAATGAGATTTGCACTGAGGTAGCTAGGAGATGAAGAACATTATCGTCGCCACCGCGAAAAATTTGTATGAGGGGGACCAGTCAATCTTCATCCTGCCGATGACGAGCACCTTTCCCTTCTGCAGCCAAAGAGTCATCGAAGACTCCTGTTGCTGTTGTCCGCACTGTCTGGTTATACATGTTCAAATGTTTTCCCCATTTTGGCTGGCATTATATTTTTTAACGGGGGGGAGGGACAGTCCCCCACTTTTGACCTCTATTCCGACGCGTATGATTGAGCATGCTGTAAAACCGCTTGTTTAGGTCATTGTTCCTCCACAGGCGATTGTGACGTTACCGACGGTAAACTTCCAGTGTTGTATAGAAGAGAAAGCAAAAGAAGAAATAAGAATGGAAAATAATTCATACCACTGAAACATTGCCTGGGAACAAAAGTAAACAAAAGAACTTGGCTCTTTAGGCAATGTTTATTACTTTTGTTTACTTTTAGGGGAAAGTGGGGGTCACGGACACCGTGGGTAAGGCGGACACCCCCTGTTTGGGACGAACTGACAGCGCCGCTACCGGAAAAGCGTCTAATACGCTTCCTTTTATCGCGCGTCGGTCGCAGAGCAACGTTAGGTCCGGTAAGCTTTCTAGGTTTTATACAGTTTTCATGAAAATAATATTACTTCAGCTCATGTGTTGTTTTCACACTCGAATTCGTAAGGTCATTGCATGGATGTTTCTATAGATACTTTATTGGTATTATGTAACATGGCTCTTCAAGATGTTACATTTTGTTCACCGCAGGCGCTGACTGTTTAATGGCAATGGCGTCCGATTCATGTCCAAGTTTGTTTAGGAAGAGCAAAATGGGGTAAGACGGACACCACGTGTGGGGTAAGATGGACATGGTGTCCATGTTTACCCCCACAAGAGTGTATTTAATTTTATATAATATAACCGTAAATAATCAAGGGTTTTGGGGTCCAGCGCTTCACCTGAGCGGAGGCGGATTTGGCTAATGGTTTTGGGGGAGTGGTGACACAGGGCCCGAAATACTTGAGAACATATAATTAAATTTGGGGGTCACCCAGGGCCAGGTGTACCCCTCGACCCTCAGTGCCCCCTGAAATGGTCACGGTGCCCCCTAAGAGATTGATGGGCCCCCTAAAGTTTCGCTTCCAATCCCTCCTCTCAGGAGCGGGGAGGGGCGCTCTTAGCCTTGCGAGAAGATTTGGCGCCCACCTTATAGGTTTTGCGTTCCAAAAGTGGCACCCCCTGGCAGGCGCGACCCAGGATTTTTATTTGGGGAGGGGCCCGGCTGACGAGAGGGGGCAGCAGGCCGGTGGAGGGGGCGGAATTTGGCCTCAGGGGCGCACTTGTTCACCCAAAGGGCGGCCAATTTTTGCATCCTGGGGAGGGGGGATGAGAGCGGTGAATTGTTTGCTCCACAGACCTAGTGTAAATTGTTTTAGGGAGCGGCGTGTTGTGTTCAGGGGCAGTAAAGTCAGTGTAGGGGGCGGCATGTTGGGTGCAGGGGCGGCAATCAGCGTCGCACTGCCTCTAAAAGTCAGATGAAGGCTCATTCTTTCCCTCGATGGGCGCCTTCGGCGCCCCACATGGATAGGACCGGCACTTTGGAGCCAAAGCGTTTGGGGGGCGGGCCCGCTGCTCCCCCCTGGGTGCGCGCCCACCCTCTGGCCCGGATGGCGCCCCCTTCCTCGACAAGGTGCTTCTCCCTCCTGATTGGTGATCCTGGATCAACCTATGCACAGTTCCACGACCGCCCTTGATACTCTAATCCTCCATCATCAAAAAAATCAGAAAAGGCATGACCCCCTTTGACCCTTTGACGGAAAAAGTAAAAGATGCCCCCTTCCCCGCGGCGGACGACAGTCGCCTAGTGGGTGGATGCAGATGGAAATCTTCATGGCCGGGTTCGATGACTTTGTTCATCTTGTCCATCTTTCCCCATGGAGTGACCATGTTACCCCTCTAGGTGGAGCGAAATGGACTTTTGCTACTTTTTTCTAAGCTTTACGTACATTTTAGCACGATACTTACAGACACATAGATGCTTGCACAGTGGTAAATAAATGTCTGAAGTAGGGTAGAGTGGGGTAACGCGCCCACCTGGGTAAGACGCCTACTAGCATCTGCAGACTGATGTAGGAACTGGAGCCTACGTATATTATTTTTTTCTGGTCGCGATTTTTCTGATCGGGTCCTGAGCGTGTTTGGACGTGCCTGATCTGCTCCGGTTTTTTTCAGCAAACATTTGCTGTTTTTTGCCCCTCCGGATATAAAAACACACAATCCTAAAGTTGCGATTGTACTGTATGCGATTTAGATGCACTCACGGTAATTTGTGAGGTTGAAACAGCGAGTTTGTGCGACATTTTGACAGCCACTATGCGGCATGGAAACTCCGCAGAATTGAGTAATATTTGTTGCGACGCTGCCGTTGCTACGTGGGTAAGACGCCCATGCGTAGTGCGGGTTAAGACGCCCCAGGCGCCTTCCCCAATATTTGGTAGGCCTTTTACCCCAATGGATAAGTGTGTCCTTAGGATAGGTAGGACATGGAGGCAGGGCTGCTATCGCTATTACCACCATCACGACCACTACTGGTCGTGATGGCGAAGTACGTTGAGTTAGAAAAAAATCACCGTAACAGAAGACATTGAGTTTCAAATATTAGTTCCTATAGCAAACAGAAAAGTTTTCGCGTTTGCTCTCATTTGGTCATCTTGAGGGGTGGTCTTAAATCACTGACGGATCCAAAGGGGGCAAAAGGGGCTGTGGCCTCCACCAAAGCCTAAAAAGTATATTCTCCCCTTCAAGGCCAAATTTTGGCCGTTGTTTCTTAAAAAATACTACGTTTTCGAGATTTTTCTTGATTTACCCCCTCCCCCAAACGTTGGTTTGGCCCCTACAAAAGCTGCTCCTGGAGCCGCCGATGTATTAAATACCTACCTTCGTCATGGATCTGCTCGAAGCACTGTTTGCATATAGCGATCCCGAGCCATCATCGTCGTTAAACTACATTTTCCAGATTATACATACCCGTCCTCATCCTACCTTGACATCCTGTTCCAGAATATGGGAAGACATACCGAAGAAGAACCACTTGCGGGCAGAATGAACCGGAGGCGCTTTAAGGTGATTTGCGCTCCCTAAAATATGTTGGAACTCTATCTTAAATTGCTTTTGCGTTTTCCGTTAATGGGTAAAAAGCCTACCTGCTTATTTTTGCTGTGCCGGGCTTTAATGCCTCGAATAACTTGCCCACTTTGTCACAACATTATCGTAAAGCGTAATCACAATAATGTTTCCACTCGCTCATGCAACGAGATACAGTATGCGCTGGGTGTTATATGAAGGGCGTTTTACCCCGGGGCTAGGGCATTTTACCCTGCTATCGGGGTAAAACGCCTTTTTACATGGTTTCGAGAAAAAACAAATTTCGCACACTTCGCATAGTGTTTGTGAGTCCCAAATTTCCATCAGAGTGTAGACAGAAGATCACAAAACTTAACGAAGAAAGCATGAGGCAATTCCATCCACGCAGGATTGGTACAGACACATTCTCCCTTAACGTATGCTTCTTAACCCACTCTACCCTATCTCTACAGCAAAAATAGGAACGAAACAAGCTCATTAAGTTATCAAAAACTCACGCCATCGTTACGGTGTCCATGACCCCCCACTTTCCCCTACCCTTATTACTTTGTTTATCACTTTGTTTTCTTTTTATCCCTGCTTCCTCGAGGTTCGCCACAGTTTTTAGGTGAAGCTTATCACATTTAATACTTGCCGTTGCCGTTTTCTCGTGATTGTGCAGCTTTTGTGATATGTGGAGTGGCATTTGTCACCGTTGGAGAATTAATTTCCTTGCTGAATGTATTTGTTATGGGACGACAAAGGACTGCAATTATTCCAGCTAGTGATAACAAGAATCACAATATCTATATATATCATTTCATATTGGTCGGAGCTCTAACAACTCAGATATTTTACTATTTCTCTGTGCGCGGATCCCGTCGTCGAATATTTGCACATATTTACATTACATTACTATACGCTCGAGATTACCCTTAGTGGCATGTCTGCACTGGTTAATCAGTTCATCATGTTTGGCGCGATAGGCATTATATATCATGCGCAGGAGCACATCTACACTTTGTGTGTGTGTGTGGGGGAGGGGCTACAGGGCCTAAAATCATGATAAACCTAGAGTTTTATTGAGAAAAACTGGAAAAAACCGGGATGCTTCAGGGACGAGGGAAAATACCTTTTCTGCCAATCCCCTGTCCTGGATCCGCCAGTATCACGCTCATTGTCTGGGAATGCCCCGCGGGCGTCACGTGCTCAATCACGTGCGGCCGCGGGGTGTATGGGGGCGCCGCTCTCTCCATCACGTGTGTGAAACGTCCCTGTTCAATAGGCGCGGTGCGCGCGAGTGCGCTCAGCGCCGATACCGGTACATTTATGAAAAGGCGACGGGGTCTAAGGTATGAACATTAAATGCGTGACGGACCTGACATTCAGGTCAAATGTCAGGCAGTATGGCGACTTTGGAGACTACTTTTATCTTCACTGAAATATTCGCGCGTGCCAGTCCTGTTTGCACCTTTTCACGTGTCTTACAATCGCCGGCAAGTAGAAAATAGGTGCTGATCATGCTCGTGTAAACTGTTGCATTTTCATAATCTAGGTAAATGTTGAAGGGAGCATAAGTGTCGCTACCGGCAAAAAAGTGGGGGGGCCAGCCAAACTTCAACATGATGCTGACAAAAAACTTTCATCATCAGGACCAAAAACTGTTCGAATTTGGCCTCCTCGTTGCCCTCCGCAGCGGCTGGATATAAGAATGTCCGGCTTGCTCTCATTTTGACTGAGATCAGGAAATTTTTGGCCAAAAAGTGGGAGGGGGGCCAGGCCCCCCTGGCCCCCCTTTTCCGACGTGTATGGAAGGGAATGCTCCACTTTTATATTGGGGTTTGAACTGAGATAGCAATGTTGGTAGAGCATGTCGAGAAACCACTATTAACATTTTGCATTTCACGGAAAGCTTCCTATATTAAGGTTTCCGAATGCTTTAATGTTCAAAATAATTGGCATTGGCACTGACCAAGTCCGGAATTCAAACCTTAAATGAAGCCCTTTCCATCTGGAAAGGCATGCCACGTGATAAATGTTAACAAATTGTATGGTTTTTGCAGCGTTAGATGCCGCACGCAGCTAGCTCAGCTGAGCTTTCTAATTGCACGCGATGCTTAGGTCACTAGGGTAGTGAGGGAAGAGGTGGTTTTTTGGCTTTGAGTAATTTAAGGAGAAAACTAAATGTGGTTTCTTGATTTTCAGACTGTTTTGTCCATAGTTAGTTCTTTCAAGAATTTTGACAGAGGGGTCCATCAGTGGCGGATCCAAGGGGAAAGGCATTTGCCTCCCCAAACGGAAAGGCTCGGGGGTAAAACTTAGTTTTTGCCCCCCCCACAGCGGTCAACCTCCTTCATGCCCGACTCCTTTTAAGGTTTATAAACAAGATTTTGGCGCTTCAACTTTCAACTTCAAACAGAACCAGTCAAGTTCAGTGTAAATATTGGGTCTTGAAAAGGAAAGAAGTATCTTGAACCTATATTTTTCACCCAGTGACTTTTTTTGCTCTTCGCCCCAAATATTTCAAATTCTACCTTCAATTCCTGTTATTGTAGCACAATATTTCGCTGCGTGACGTTTTTTCCGTTTTTTTTGCTTTTTGAATTTGGTTTGCCCCTCCCAAACCGACCGTGATCCGATACTGTGGTCCTTATCTTTTAAGCAAAGAAGAAGAGTAACACAACAATCCACTGTGCCTCAACAATTATTTTCACTAAATAAATTATGGTGGACGAAGTTTTTTTTGGTTCGATAAATTCAACCGTATATATTGAAGTATATATTTGGTTGGTTTTCAAGGAAACCGTTTTTATATCTTCATAACTATCGGGACTAGGGAAAGCTAATGAGCCATTATATTCGCGGGAAAGCTATTTTTACCTTTACGCCGTTGGGAAGCGCGGTGACATTTGGGCGTCCGAGTGAGTGGCATTTCCGAGTCCGCAGTAGCGGCGGCTGCGAGGTACCGATGTGTTCCGACACCTGTGGCGACATCCCGGGTCAGAGCCGACGCAAGGTGTCCACAGCTCCTCTAATATAGTGGTGTGACTAACCGATCCGGCCGGTAATACTGTGCAGCGCACAATGCAGAGCGCACTGAACCACCCTCTCTGCTCTCACACTTGGTACTTGTTCCCGTCTGATCAGTTTGAAGTTCCTCAAGACTTTCCTCAAGATACAGATTACAGAATTCAGGTCTATATTAATTTAAGCAATTCCATATTTAAGACATGAAGTTCAGTCACCCGGGGAAAATTGTGTTTAGAAAACGTCCGCGCACAGAAAAAGTAGTAAAGTCGTGGGGCGAACTAATGGGGTGTGCCTAGAATTTCTTTGTGTTTGGAGGGCAGGTTTACTTTCAAGGCTTCTTGACGAATCTTGACTGACTTGACTGGAAAATGACGAATCCTAACGAACTGCGTGAGGGAAGGGAAGGGGCAGCCTTAAAGCTATACTGTGCCCAGACTCACATATTTCTACAGGTTAGCAGAAGCAGACGAGTAATGTTGAGGTCACAACGTGCAAAGCAAACCCTGCGACTTTATGCAACGTCCCACGAGCAGTGTTGCGATGCTGTGGCACTGTGTCACGTTGTTGTGACGTTATCTGGCGACGCGATGCTGTGGCACTGTGCCACTATGCTCTGACGTCTGGCGACGCGATGCTGTGGCGTTGTGTTGCGATGTGTGATGTTGTGTTGCGATGCCATGACACTGTGTTGCGATGCTGTGACATTGTGTTGCGATGTTGTGCCACTGTGTTGCGATGCTGTGACAGTTTTGCGATGCTGTGACACTGTGTTGCGATACTGTGACACTGTGTTGCGATGCTGTGACACTGTGTTGCGATACTGTGACACTGTGTTGCGATGCTGTGACACTGTGTTGCGATGCTGTGACACTGTGTTGCTATGCTGTGACACTGTGTTGCGATGCTGTGACATTGTGTTGCGATGCTGTGACACTGTGTTGCGATGCTGTGACACTGTGTTGCGATACTGTGACATTGTGTTGCGATGCTTTGACACTGTGTTGCGATGCTGTGGCACTGTGTTGCGATACTGTGACACTGTGTTGCGATGTTGTGACACTGTGTTGCGATGCTGTGGCACTGTGTTGCGATACTGTGACACTGTGTTGCGATGCTGTGACACTGTGTTGCGATGCTGTGACACTGTGTTGCGATACTGGGACACTGTGTTGTGATGCTGTGACACTGTGTTGCGATGCTGTGACACTGTGTTGCTATGCTGTGACACTGTGTTGCGATGCCGTGACACTGTGTTGCGATACTGCGACACTGTGTTGCGATGCTGTGACACTGTGTTGCGATGCTGTGACACTGTGTTGCTATGCTGTGACGTTGTGTTGCGATGCTGTGAGATTGTGTTGTGATGCTGTGACGTGGTGTTGCAATGCTGTGACACTGTTGCGATGCTGTGGGTGTAACTCTGTGTTACGATGCTGTGACGTTGTGTTGCGATACTGCGACATTGGCCGTGGCGAATGCATACTTCACGGACGCTAAGTGGGGATTGTTTATGCTTGGATGAGCCGTCAAAACAGGCCGGCCGGCGCGGTGGCTGCGGTGGCCGTGGGGCCGGGTAGGGTGTCGGGTTCAGTAGCAGGCGACACCGCAGGCGGTCGCCGCAGCTACCCCTCTCCAGCACCGCTGTTCCGGGGATAATCCGACTGCCGCGGTTCCAGTCAGCAGGGACCCACCCCTCACCCGCGGCCATTGCCAAACTCGGCATGGGAGGTAGAGAGGGCGTGGGTGGTCCGGCAGCAGCGGGCGCCTGCCTTCCGCCTTCGCTATCCGTGTGTCACCAAGACTGATTGATGATGTCGACCCCGCCGGCATAGGGGTAACCCCCTCACTCCCCGCCCCGGCGCGATTAACTCGTCATTGTCATGACGCCGCTGTGGAATAGCTGCGTGCTGAGTCGAACTCGAATAACAGCCCGAGCGTCGCAGAAGCGGAACCGGTGCAAGCCATGGCTTTACCGTATTCGGACGGATTATACACGCATGTGTTTACCATGCGTGAGTTGGCAGGACATGTGGACAACGGAGCGTGGACGTCGTCCTTCCCATAGTCACAAAAACCGTATTCACTTTTGCTCTGGTCTATTGCAAGCGCATCGTGATCGTCATGGGAGTCGAAAACCACTGCCAGAGTTCTAGGTAAGCTGCTGCGTTCGGTGCAGTAAATGCAGACCAGTTCTTATGATTCATCGACTGGTTTTAAGGTGAATTGTGTACCTGGATCGAGACTCAGAAATATCGCATTGCGATCTCGAGGGCCAATTTGACTTTGTGATGCCTTGAGCCATTACCAGCTAAGTCGTGTTGCTTGGGTCCCATTTTTGTACCACAAGGCTTGCTCACTCAGTGAAGACATGACGGGTATCACCGATACTGGTCAGCTACTTGTAGAGGGTGGTCCGCAGCAGTCTGATTTCACCCCATCGCCCGCCCCCTTTTCCGCCCTCTTCGTTTCACGTGTCGGCTGTTCGCATCAGGGGGGACAGTGCGCCGCCGCCGCGCGCCGGCGTCCGTGAGGCTCGGGCGGGGCGGGGGCGGGGGCGACAGCCGGCCGGCCGTCATCCGCTGGAGCCGCCAGTGCTGGCGCGCCTGTGACGGGAGGTGGGCGAGTGGAGAAGTGCGTGAGGGATACGCAGACGAGACTGCTGTACTCAATCCGGACATTTGTGCAGGGCAGAAGGTGGTGAACGGGATGGTCGAGATTGCGTAAAACCTCCATATAATCTGGTGAGTTTCGACAGTGTGTTTGGTGTTCTTAGTACCTGCAGATTTTGTAATTAACAGCCTCAGTTTGTGGCGATATCCCGTTTCCCTTGTTCGCGGTAAAATTGGTTACCTCACTTTCCAAAAATAATACTGATACTCTCCACGCGTTGCAAATTTGGATAGAATTTGTTGATACATTGATTCATAGAAGTGTGTTGACTAGGTATTTTCTCCGGCGTAATTGCAGTCCATACACTCGACGTGTGACTAATGATCGAATAAAAACAAACAATTTGTATAGAACCAAGCATGAATGTAACGAATTCAGCTGAACACACGTATATAGTGAAGCACCAGATTTGCGCCATGCCATCAGTACCTATGTCCTCCGGAGAAGGGTATCCTCTGGTTCAGCCCTCCGCCGCCACCTTCCACTGCCCGCCGGCAGTGACCTGCGCAGTCTGGCGGCGCTAAGGCTCTCATCGTCACTGACGCCGCTGCTGTTTTGTGCAGTGGATCAAATACGAGCCAGTTGTTCGCGCCTGTGGCAGCCGCCGTGTGTCGTGAGGCCGCTTATGTGGCCGCCGTGTGTCGTGAGTGCCGCTGGTGACGGCCGTGTGTCGTGAGTGCCGCTTGTGGCGGCCGCCGTGTGTCGTGAGTGCCGCTGGTGTGGCCGCCGTGTGTCGTGAGTGACGTCGCCAGCACGTCACGAGGCCGTCAGGTGGCGGCGGCGGCGTCACATCCGGCACTTGAGACCGCGCCAGCTGTGGCGGCCACTGACCGGCTCCGAACAGAGCCTACAGACCTAAACAGAGACCACAGCCCTGAACAGAGCCCACAGCCACCGCCCCGCACAGAGCCCACAGACCCCAGCAGAGCCCACAGCCCCGCACAGAGCCCACAGACCCCAGCAGAGCCCACAGACCCGAACAGAGTCCATAGCCTGGAATAGAGCCCATAGCCCCGAACAGAGCCCACAGCGTTCAATAGAGCCCACAGCCCCGAACAGAGGCCACACCATCGAAAAGAGCCCATAGACCCCAGCAGAGCCCATAGCCCCCAGAGGATCCCACAGAGCAGGCGCCGGCTAATTGTGTTCCGCCGGCTGCAAGATAAGGCGTTTTTTTCTGGTCGAGTGTGTCGTCGAACGGCGTATATGGCGATGGTATTTCATTCACGGCGCGCCGGTTGGCGTCATTGATGGTGAACCGGTACAAATCCGGAGATGGGCCGCGATACGGCGGCGGCTCTGAGCTGGTTCCACCGTCCCCACGCTGGCTGTGGGAGACAGGCTTAACAACAGCAGCTGCAGCCTTCACCACGACACCGCTGCTGGTTCATCACTTTACCGTCAACATCAACGCACCAATTAGAACCTGTTTGGTTCGTGAACAGAAACGTTTACAAAAATATGTCCAGCTGGTCTATGTTTTTAATAATGGATTGATATATTGGCAGCAACAGCCGACCGGGGTTGGTTAATTGCGCGGATTCTGCAGCGGATGTGTTCATGGCCCTCCGCAACGGATGTGGTCATTAGCTGTAGCAGTGTCGTCCGGCGGCAGCGTTGAGCGTTCAATCGTCACAGCCCTGCGTTCAAGGCCGAGTTGTCCGGGACCGTCCCACGCCGAGCTGTCCGGGACCGTCCCAGGCCGAGCTGTCCGGGACGGTCCCAGGCCGATCTGTCCGGGACCGTCCCATGCTGAGCTGTCCGGGACCGTCCCGGGCCGAGCTGTCGGGACCGTCCCACGCCGAGCTGTCCGGGACCGTCCCAGGCCGAGCTGTCCGGGACCGTCCCAGGCTGAGCTGTCCGGGACCGTCCCAAGGCAACTTCCGGGACCGTCCCACGCCGAGCTGTCCGGGACCGTCCCACGCCGAGCTGTCCGGGACCGTCCCAGGCTGAGCTGTCCGGGACCGTCCCAGGCAACTCTCCGGGACCGTCCCACGCCGAGCTGTCCGGGACCGTCCCACGCCGAGCTGTCCGGGACCGTCCCAGTCCGAGCTGTCCGGGACCGTCCCAGACTGAGCTGTCCGGGACCGTCCCAAGGCAACTCTCCGGGACGGGCCCAGGCTGAGCTGTCCGGGACAGTCCCAGCCGAGCTGTCCGGGACCGTCCCAGACTGAGCTGTCCGGGACCGTCCCACGCCGAGCTGTCCGGGACCGTCCCACGCCGAGCTGTCCGGGACAGTCCCGCCGAGCTGTCCGGGACCCTCCCATGCTGAGCCGTCCAGAACCGTGCCGTGCCGAGCTGTCCGGGAATTATCATACTGCATACAGACCCGAATTTCAAAACCGATGCACTTTACTCCCGGAAAAAATTTCAGCTCGGTAACAAACATGAAATGGGTTTTAGCTGGGGCTAAACTAGCTTATTGTGGGTTTTTTAGCTGAGATGCAGTTTTGTAAGGGTGAAAAGAAACTACTAGTGGTATATTTCATTTTACCCAAGGGCACCTATATTAAATTCTCTCACGTTTTAAAGTTTGAAATAAAGTGCACTATATCCCAATTTAAGACCGTGAAGGAATCTATTTTCATCTGGCAACGCTTGTCACGTGATAAATGTTAACAAATGACATGGCTTTTGCTACGTTGCATGCCGCAAGCTGGCAGCTGACCTGACCTCCGTAATTGGACGCGATGCTTAGTTCAACCCAAGGTATTAGGAAAATAGGTGATCTTTTTGTTTTGAGTGAATGAAAGTGAAAACAAAATTGGGTTTTCCGATTTTCTGACCTATTTTCCCCGGCATAGTAATTTTTAGGATTTCGACAAAGTGGTCGATTCCTGTTAACAAGGAGAGGAGCAAAACTGATGAGTTTCTACGGTGCTACAATGATTATTTTCACTAAATAGATTATGGTAACTACGGTCAAGGAAATGTATTTTGACCATGATCTATTAATTTGAACAGGAAGCTGCTATTTCTGAGCTGTTCATTACTTTCGGGACTAGGGAAGCTTATGGGCCATTATATTCGCGGGAAAGCTATTTTCACCTTTACGCTGTCAGGAAGCGCAGTGACATTTGGGCGTCCGAGTGAGTGGCATTTCCGAGTCCACAGTAGCGGCGGCTGCGAGGTACCGATGTGTTCCGACACCTGTGGCGACGACTGAACCACCCCCGCTGGTCTCACACACTAGGAACTTGCTCCCGTCTGCGTCAGGAACGACTGTGCAGACAAATGCACCCGCGAGAACCCAGTGAGTGTCTAATGCATATATCTAGTAAACCCGCATGACTGCATCATTCATGACTCAGCTCTTCACCCCTGTAGAGTTTGTCTATGTGGACTAGACTATCCGTCAGTTATGAGAGAGTAATGGACTTGTGATGTCGAATATAACGGCTCCGATGGTGATCGTCGTTCCGATACCGGTCTCTGATGTACACGTGGACCTACCACCCCGCACCGCCAGCTCGGCCGTCGCCACCATCCTGCACCAACAGCCCTGCTGTCGTCGGTGTGACCCGTGCGTGGTCCGTGACCTTTTCGGGAGCATGGAACGCCGCTGGACGCCCTGACTCAGCGGCGGGGCTGGGACAGAGCTGACTCAGACTCCGCGGTCCACCCTCGCCCGGCGGCCGTGGGTATGACGTCACGTATCCGGCCCTGGACCGGGTGCCGCCCCCTCTTGATTATGTGGAGCCGTCGCGCCGGCGTGGGCTGCAGCTCGGCGTACCACCACCTCGGCCGCTGCCGCTCACCACCACCTCGGCCGCTGCCGCTCCTGAACCGCTGCAGCGGAGACTCGTGGCCGCCGGAACCGCCGTCTACCCGGCGGGCCGGGCGGCTGCTCTACCTCAACTGTTTGCCAGGTCCGCCGCTCCATGGGGGGCGGAGGCCGGTGTTTGCTGTGTCCACTGCTGTTTGTCTCTCGCCATTGACTCGGGTTCGTTTGGACTGCAGCGTCGGCAGGGTAATACGGTGCCCCCCCGCCCCCGCAGCGCTGTTTGATCGGGGGACTTGTTTTGGATGGCGTCGACTGGCACCACCGTGCAGCTGTATTTGTGTTGGTCAGACACGCCGTCTGCTGCCGTGTCCGCCTCCTCTCCGTCGACGCCTGCCAATCGAGCGATGGCACCTGCGAATTTGCAGCAGGAGACTCTGATAGCGACATCCGCCGGTCTCACAGCCGTTTTATCTGTGCCGAGGGTAGATGTTAATCCTGTCGGGTAATGTGTTTCTTATTTACCGGGCATTGTTTCAATGTTAGATCTCGAAACTGCCTGGGGACACGCTCTGCACGTTCCTCCGATAGAGCCAATGGTGAAAAGGGGCTGGACTTAATTTTTCTCTCGCACGGGCGCTCCGTGATTCTCCCGCCCCGATTCACGGAGTGGCGCATGATTCTGCTGCCAGCTCGTGACTTTCGTGCTCTGCAGCCGTGATCAGCGTCCGTGAGAGAGTCACGGGTCACGGGGCAAGTGTGCAGTCGCCGTGACGGTGCAGGACAGACCACAGTTGTAGCTCTGCCGGCCGTGACGGTCTGTGACGCCAGCCCGTGACTGCAGACCGTGACTGTCCGCCTGCGCGCTGCCGTGACAGAGAACCGTGACTTCTCTTCGTGGGTGGAGGTGTGCTAGTAATTATGTCCTTGACTAGTGTCGTGGTGGCTTGTATTTAAGGTACAGGGTCGTTCCATGACTTGCAATCCACGTCATTGCATGATTCAAATTACTATTTAGTTATATTTGCCTTCCAGTCTTGTCCTGCTTGGTCACTCTGGGAAAATTGTTTTCCCGTTACTGGTTGCCAAAGTGAGTGCCGCTTTCTAGTTTTCGACTTGTTCTATCTATTGCTAACCAGGGAATTTTGTAATCCAAACTTAGGACCATTTCGGACCCTCAGCCCCTCCCACGATCCCCAGCCCCTCTCTCTGATCATCAGCCCTTCCGATTCCCCTTCAGTAGTTACTAATGCCCTTCTTGTACCAAACAGTTGCAAACCTGTTCCTCATGCTGCAAAGGCTTTTGTGTTTTTCACCGAAGGCTGTTATGGCCTTCTAAATAAGTTTATTGCGTGCAGAGTAGAAAAAGTGGTTCTGCAAAGCAAATAAACTAATCACGGCGCCACTTCGTGAATCGGGGCGAGGGAATCACGGAGCGTCCCTGTGCTTTGTGGGACGTTAAACTTTGACTTCTAAATTAACCCATCATTGTGGGAGCTGCTCGTTCGGGTGGCGGGGTCAGGGTCTTCGTGACAAGTCCCTTGATGACTTTAGTGAGACTCCGACTCCAACAGCCGAACTAGGAACAACCTGGACAAAATTGAAAAAAGCATGGCGCCCTTTCGACTGCCGAGTTGTGCCCCTGTGGCTTATCCCTTTTCTGTTTGCGGTAAAGCTTCAAGTGCCACATGCTTTCCAATCTTCTGCATTTTTGGGAGCTTTCTAATCATTTGTGGGCGTGAAATTGAACTCACACCACTGTAGGGGTGGTTGAGTAGGCGCTGCTTTAGGGGTGTTTGAGAGTACTCGCCGCTGTGGGGGTCGTTGAGTACGCGCCGCTGTGGAGGTGGTTAAGTGCACGCCGGTGTGGGGATGGTTGGTTACGCCCGGTGTAGGGATGGTTGAGTACACGCCGCTGTGGGGATGGTTGGTTACGCTCCGGTGTAGGGATGGTTGAGTACCCGCCGGTGTAGGGATGGCTGAGTACGCGCTGGTGTAGGGATGGTTGAGTACACCGCTTAGGGGTGAGACGCGCCGGTGTAGGGATGGTTGAGTACGCGCCGGTGTAGGGATGGATGAGTAACGCCGGTGTAGGTATGGTTGAGTACGCGCCGGTGTAGGGATGGTTGAGTACGCCCCGGTGTAGGGATGGTTTGAGTACGCCCCGGTGTAGGGATGGTTGAGTACACGCTGGTGTAGGGATGGTTGAGCACACGCCAGTGTAGGGATGGTTGAGTACGCGCGGGTGTAGGGATGGTTGAGTACACGCCTGTGTAGGAATGGTTGAGTACGCCCCGGCAAGGATGTTGACACCGCCGGGGATGTTGACGCGCCGGTGTAGGAATGTGAGTACGCCCCGGTGTAGGGATGGTTTGTACGCGCCGGTGTAGGAATGGTTGAGTACGCGCTGCTGTGGGGGTGGTTGAGTACGCGCCGGTGTAGGGATGGTTGAGTACGCCCCGGTGTAGGGATGGTTGGTTACGCGCCGGTGTAGGGATGGTTGAGCACACGCCGGTGTAGGGATGGTTGAGTACGAGCCGGTGTAGGGATGGTTGAGTACGAGCCGGTGTAGGGATGGATGAAAGACAGCGGTGTGAGGCGGCGCTTTTCGTCAGCAGCAGGTATTTGTTGTACTGGGCCGAGCCATCGCCCGCCTGCTGACAGCACTCTGTCGGGGTGAATGCCAGCGAAAGCTGTTAATTGTACTGGCTGGCGTGGTCGTTAGCGTCCGTCCAATTGTAGCTGGCGGTAGTGGTATCTCTTCCAGAGTACGTTAGCGTCTGTCCAATTGTAGCTGGCGGTAGTGGTGTCTCCTTTGAAGTACCTTATGACCAAGAAAGTTCAAATCCAGTCCGTGTCCCAAGTTTCCCCGAGAAATCCAGATCCACCCAGACCGTGTACACACCGAGATCATCATCTTAAATCCGCATCTGAACCATAGGACGGGATTGACAAAATATGGAATCCAGATCCATATGGAAACCCAGAACTCCCCGAACTTTCCGGTGCCTCCTGTCTAATCCGCGAGCGGATCAGCCGTGCAGTTGGACGTCCAGTGCAGGATGCGCGCTGCTCTCTTCTGAGGAGACTGGTCGCTGCAGCGGGCGCGGAGAAACGCACCAAACGAAGCTGACGGAGCGTCCCTCGACTACTGCCGCCTGAGAGCCAGTCCATTACGCACGCTAGTTTATAGGCTACACTTAACACTCTTTGGAAGAGTGCTTAATGACCACTGTATTCGCCTGTGGTGAGAGTCAGTACAAATGCCACCGAGATTGAGATGTGTTATCTGAATAGCTCCACTGATCGATCGGCGATTCTGGTCCAGTGCAGTTCCATGTCTCCTTTGTCTGTCACATGTGGGTGGTGAGTGACTCACCCGGCGGCAGACATGTGCCTGGATGTCACTGCCGCAGGCCCGCATCCTCCGCCAGACAGCGAAACCCACCCCGGGGCGCGCCAGCCGGCATGTGAAAGCCATTTAACCGGTAAGTGGGTGAAACTGATGCGCTGCCGGCGCGCCAAACTCTGGCGCGCCATTGCCCCAGCTGCCGGCTGACGTCGGGGGATCTGGCCGCTGCTGGCCCATGCACTGGCATCTCACTTTCAGCTGGTGATGTCTCGGGATCTGCCTGCTCGTTGGAAGTCTTATGGTTTTTCGGGTGGTGTCGCAGAATCTGACCGGCCAGATCGGAGGCGTGGCATATCGCCGCCCATTGATGATGCTTGTGGATTTGGCTCGGTTCGGCCGGCCTAAGTGGGCATTGTCTATTGCAGCTAGTTTTCATTTTCCCTGCTTGAAGTAACAGACGTTTGAAATCCTTCCTACCAGGTGTCTTTATAATTAGACCGCCGTTGGGGGATATCACTGGCTGCGACTGTCGTTGGGGATCTCACTGACTGCGACTGACATTGGGGCCATCATTGGTCGCGACTGAGGTTGGGGGCCATCACTGGTCGCGACTGACGGGGGATCTCATTGGCGGAGACTGACGTTGGGAGATCTCACTGGCTGCGACTGACGTGGGGGGACCATCACTGGTCGTGACTGACGGGGATCTCACTGGCAGCGGCTGTCGCTGATGGATCCCGCCTGCCGGGGGCGATAACAGGTGGTCGTCTTCCCCGACCTGGTTTGTACGCCGCCCTCAGGGGCGGCCCCAGGGGTTCCTCAGGTCCGGCCGTGGTCTGTTGGCTTGACCTGATTGTTGAACCGGTGCGTGTGCGTGCGCTGCTCTCCTGTCGTTATGATTATCCACATCTGGAGCTGGATTACGACTGACGGAGCGGTTTCCGGGCCACCGCCCCTGGCGAACGTCAGATTGATGAACAGGGACGTGCCAGCGTTGCTATTTTCCTTGGACTGCCGATAGGTGTCGGCACAGGGCACCAGGTGCGTGTGTTTTCCACCACCCGGCATGTCTCAACGTGACTCATTAGATATTAGATCTGGCGCCCGCTGACCGACCGCGGGGTGCGGTGGGTTCATCTCTTTTGACTTTGATCACCCTTCAGACCTAAAAGACGTCCAGTGCGAGACTGTGTTTACGTTCCAGAACGCTTGAAACTCCTCCGGGGAAAAAACGCCGAGCCAGCGCTGCCGCATTCTTGCACAGTGCATGTTCTGCGAAAACTTCAGCCGCATTCCAGCGTTCCAGTGCGCGGCACTGGAGTGTCGTCGCTATCGCCGCTGTGACGGCGGCTTTCTTGAGGCTGGCTAATCCACTCAGCGCTTGATTGCGGACCCATTAGCGCTGTAGGTGTCGGTCAGTGCCGGCGCTCCGGTGGGACGTCTTCAGGTGACGTGAAGGGCACTGGAGCGGCTCGGCAGCGGCCCACGTGTCCACCGCAGACGGCCGGTCAGAGCTCCCAGACGCCGACCGTGCCGTCTGCAAACCTCTCATCAGCAGGCAGGGCGCACGGCCACGCCGACACATTTACTCTATTCCGGGGCTTTAGTCTGGCAGGGACTAGGTTTGTCGATTAGATTAGTCGCGCCCAGAGCGGTGGCGGCCGACAAAGCTGGTGGGGTGATAATGCGCGATGGTGGTGCGATGGACTGCGGCACGTGTGCTGAGCCACCACTCGGCCCGTGGCCCGGAGGTTGACGACATTGAAGTGGGTGGCGACTGCAAGTGGGATAATCCACGCAGTCCATATTTGTGCTGTCCGCCCCCTCTGCTCATCAGTCTATATCGGGAGCTATTTAGCCCCGGGGCGGCCACCGCGCACACGCCCGGCCGCCGTCCCTCACGCATAGCACGCACATCAAAGACCCCGCCTGGCTGCCGCCATCTCCCGGCGGGGGAGTTTCGGGTGCGCGGGGGCACGAGCAGTGATAGAAATGACATCGGCTCGCCCTGAATTTAGGGCCAGCTTGTCGCTTCCATCAGTCAGCACAGCATCGACATCACATTCAGTGTCGACCGGCTGGCGTGTTTCCGCGATAAGGTGAAGTAGACGGTGCTGTCTCTGCTCGCAGATCTATCTGACACCGCCATTGGCGCGCGCGCTCAGCATGCCGCGCTGTCGAGTGTCGGTGCACGCGTCTCCAGGCCGAAGCCGCCGCTCTTCGACTGGAGCTGCTGTCCGTCAAGATCCCGGCGTTGTCTTCCTCGTCGTCCTGTCTTCGGTCCCATTTCTCCTGCGGCCTGCGACCCGGCTGGCTCCACCCCGCGAATTTGCGCGTCATTCTTCCTAACGCAGTGAAGGTAGATGCACCGCCGCACCCGGCGCGTGTCGCGGCAGCGCGCTGTCCGGCATTTCAGGCACGTGCCGACGACCGGCTTACCATGTGATCAGTCATTGCGTCGCCATGGAAACGCGCCATGAGGCACCTGAGGGCGAGCACGTCATCGGAAACTAATTAACGGGCCGATTATCTTTCTCTCCCTCTCGCCTGATTGGATAACACACGTGTGCTATCCGCGTGACTAGGGAGGGGCCCGGGGAGGACTCGTGCACACCGGGGTGTCAATAGTCACCATGATATCGTTATTAGCCACCGAGCACCGTGTAGTTATTAATAATCCCGGACCGGCGCGTCAGAGTGGCTTGATGGAATAATGAGATTATTCACCCTCCCGGGAGGTAGCTCGACTGGACTGAGTTACCCTGAAAGGTACTCTCGGGCGGATACTCGACTGGAGTGAGTGACCCGGGCGGGTACTCGACTAGAGTGAGTTACCCGGGCGGGTGCTTGACCGGAGTGAGCTATCGGGTTGGGTACTCCGGGTCGGGTACTGGACTAGAGTGAGTTACCCGGGCGGGTGTTTGACCGGAGTGAGCTATCGGGTTGGGTACTCTGGGTCGGGTACTGGACTGGAGTGAGTTACCCAGGCGGGTGTTTGACCGGAGTGAGCTACCCGGCTAGGTACTCCCGGGTGGGCACTCAACTGGTGTGAGTTACCCGGCTGGGTACTCTTGGGTGGGTATACTCGACTGGAAAGGGTTACCCGGTTGGCCGCTTGGAGTCTGTGGTTAGGGCTGTCATTCCATTGCGATGACTCTCCACTGAGGACAGTACTGTTTTGTACACCCTAAAGCGTCTCGCGGTCTTGGTGTTGGCTTAGAATTGTAAGCAGCCCCTGTGATGGCCTATGTGCGAGAAAAATGCCCTGGCCAGCCCGCAGTACTGAGGGCTGTCGGAGCGGGGAGCCATCCGCTCACGTGGTCATCATTATTCGTCGGACGTGCGTGGGTGGTGATTAGACGGTGGTCTATTACATCAAATGGCTCGGAAGGGACTGTGGATACGCTTGCAAGCAGTCTGGCGGCGAACTGCAGGGACAGATCGCGATGTGAAAAAATGGGAAAAAATTATTGGAAAAACATCTCACTAGTACCAATATCAAGTTATGAAGCCTCTGGAACAGGTAGTCCGAAGTCAGCGGCGGATCTAGGGTTTCGGTTGGGAGAAGGGGGCGTGAATTGTCATGGCGGCTTGAACCACTCGGGGGGCGCCTGTGCCACCTGGGGGGCGGCTTGAACCACCCGGGGGCGCCTGTCGCCACCTGGGAGCGCTGGTTGTGCATTCCGAGGGGCGCTCTCTTGATCAAATTTTCCGGAGTTTTTTAAGGGTTGGGGTTCCAAGATTTTACTGGAAAGTAGATTCACAAAGTTGGAAAGGGGTTCGCTGCCTGGAGAGGGTGCAGGTCTGCGACTGGCAGTAAGCGGGTGGTGAATAGTGAAAGACGCTGAAAAATGGGGCGCCTCTGCCAAGGTCACCTTCTCCAGTCAGTTTTAATTCGCCCGTATCTCACAGCTCTTACATCTAAGAGTGTTGGTGGTGATGGTGCTTGGTGCTTTCGGTACCGATATAGTGATAGTCTTTCCGATTCGATATAACGATGGTACTTTCCGATCCGATTCGGTATAGTGATGGTGCTTTCGGTACCTAACATGGGCACCTGACGTCCACAGGGGAGGGGGTCTCTGCGGACTTAGGGGTTTTATCGGTGTTCATTAACGTTCTCTTTGCCCCCCCTCCATCCTGGATCCGTCCCTGGCTAGAGTCATTTTCACCGAAATTCCGACCGCGCAGTTTCATGCGAGCTCTTTTTAGCCAGCAATAATCAGACCAGTGTTTGATTCATCGGCTGAGCGAGGTAGGATTTTCCGAAATATAAGTAGGATAATTGTATCTGCTTCTCTCTGGAACGATGATTCAACAAGAGCTGACAGCGATATCTGGTTGCGTTGCGACAGTTTTTAGGTCTCAGCGCTGGCCGTCTCGCGAAATAGATGATACAGTTCGAGACGACGGAGGAGCCCAGGAAACGGATAACTGCTGATTGAAGCCGCCTCTGCAGCCCAACGATCCAATCAGACGCGTATGTGTCGTCGCCAGGAAACCAGTCTTTGTTGTGCCCACAATGTGCATTCAAATCAAGTACGGACGGTCGCTGCCCATGCCAACGGCAGTGAATGCAAATTGACCACCCCACTGATAATCTTGTCTGAAGGCGAGAAGAAATCGCGAGTACTCTGACGCACATCACTTGTCAATCACCTTACTTGTCCGTTGTTAGTAATAAAGCAGCATATCCTGGAAGCGCGACAATGAATGCTGTGCCATGCTCGGCGCCTGCTCCCTGATAAACTTCCTGATTAGCTGGAGCCACAGTCACCCCTCCCAGCCGCCGTAGCTGGAGCCACAGCCACTCCTCCCATCCGCCGTAGTTGGAGTCACAGTCACCCCTCCCAGCCGCCGTAGTTGGAGCCACAGTCACCCCTCCAATCCGCCGTAGTTGGAGCCACAGTCACCCCTCCCAGCCGCCGTGGCAACGAGCTGGTTGACGTTAACGAGGTGACAGCGCCGATTGGTCACCGGAGCTACTGGGTTAATGCTCACCAGGGTTACTCCATTAACCGGCTGTCGGTCACTGGCTTTGTTCTAAACTCGGACGGGATCGTTTGATGTTTTATTAACTCGGCTGGGCTCATTTGGTAACTTTGTTAGGGAGTTGACTTATGTCGTCAGCGACCGAAGGGGAAGGGGTCTGACATTATCTAACTTGCTGATGAACGGGGAGGGGTCTGACTTTTTCTGACGATTGCTGACGGGGGAGGGGGATGTGGTGGAGGTGGTACATATCATCGACTGTCGTGGAATTGTTTTATTGAGCGAGAACTGCGCAGGCCCAGGGCAGTGGAAGGGTAGGTGCTTCAAAATTTCGTACCCAAACATACTAGCATTATAGTATGGTGTCAATTTTAGTTTAATAAGTATATTAGAAATAGTTAAGGAATTATACTAGCCAAGTAATTTTATACAATGTTAAACCACAAACGGCAGCAGCTGGTGGCTCAGTGTTTCTTCTCAAAACAAAACAACGAGCCGTACCCTTAAAGAGGGGATCGGTCGTGTCTCTTCATGTGCTTTTGAATTATTTTCATGACAGAATTTATGTTGTTACCTACTATTCTTTTTCATGTTTTTTTCGTTGTGAAGAGGCTGCTTCTCAATTATTTTGTCCGGTTCTTCTACACCGTAACAGTTTGCCCTGATGTCTTCAGTTGTAGGTAGCTGTTATTCGTGGCTGCCCAAAACGTTTATCGCCAGTCTGTAAAGTTGACATTTGGAAGCAGGAGGGCCCGCATCAAAAGAATCCACTACACGATGCTGGTGGAAACTTGAAAACTTGGATGCAGAGTGCGAATAGCTGCATAACAAAAGATAGCAGCTGTCACAGGTGGCCATTCATCGATCGGGCAGAGTTTTCCGGATCTGGCGAGATAAGGTGGTAACAAAGCCACCAATCTGGTTGAACATGGTGGGTGAAGCTGTCGATGTTGATTAATCGAGGCGTTGCAGACAATGACAGATCACGCCGTTTGAATGAGACTGCCCGCTCCTTTTAACGACAACCGGAACATGTCGTTACCGAAAAGTCAGGGCTCTGGGATATTTTTGCCGCGGCACGGAATCTAGTGGTTTTGTCTGTGGAGTTGGCAGGTTCTTTGTGACCTATTATGTTGCATTCCATGGGCTTTACATACTGGGTGCGGAGCCCTTAAAATCATTAAAAGTGAATAATCCCCTGTCGAGGTCACTGGCGTCAATTTGAACTAACCATGGCCGTGGCGCAGTTGGTTAAAATATGTCACAGACCAGTGTATAAGGTCCCTGGGTCAAAGCTGACCTCAGGGAGCCGTTTCCTCGACCGCCTCCAACCCAGTTGGCCTCAGATCCACCTTCGTCAGGCGGGGGTAGGGGCGGGTTGATCTTTCTCCCCTTCGATCTCGGCTACAATGGTAGATAGTAAAAAAACGGGAACGGTGATAGATAGCCCGGAGGAAATTATAACGAACTTAAATCGTACGCGTGTTGGCCCAGACCAATATTGAGGTCATGACAGGTCAAAGGTGACAGGATATGGATGAATATTCTTAGCTCTAGCGTCTGACTGTGTTAGGTTAGGGTCAAGTGTAGGCATCGTTCAATTCCTCTCGTTACAGAAGATTGAATGATGTATTTCATGACTGTTACTGGGTCAAAATGTAAACATCGCTCGCTCCAAGGTCTTCTTTGGGTCACCATATGACTAAATATAGTCAGCATGCATGTCAATCGACTCCCAATGACAATACAAACATATTTGCGTTAAGATAGAAGATAAGCACGATGGCGGGAGCACCACCGAAAAAATCCGAGGGTGTTAAAACATTCCCTCCCCACCGGGGCGATGGTTATTATCCCACATTACAGATAGTCCGTGTATAACCCCCGTGAGTATAACCTTATCTGCCACGTGTCCGCCTACGCCGGTCGGGTGCGGCGCTGCTGGCTGCACACCCCCGGAGCGGCGTGCCGGCGCGGACCGTGAGAATCACGAGTCCGCCGAGCCGTGACTCCCGCGCCAGGTGGCCGGCCCGGTCCGGCCTGGTTTCACGGCGCGGCGGCACAACAGCGGAAACGGAACAGCCGGACGGGGGCACGTCGCCTGCTGCTGGAACTGGAACCGAAAGTCTCGGACCGGAGGGGGATGAGTGACAGGTGTTGGAGTTGCAGGCATTCCTTTTGTCACGGCTTGTTTCAGTCTATTGAGAAAAGGGGCCGCATGCCGTCTTTCACAGCGCACTTACAGATACTTCTCACAGTTTGGGTCCCCTTCCCAAGCCTGGTGTGTATTACGGGCCCGTGCAGTCTTCAGTTCAGGCTTTAGATTGCCTTATGTGAACATAAAACCTTTTTGAAGATTTTATGGATTGGATTAGTTTGGCTGTCAGCGGGCGCGGCTCCAATCTTCCGGGAGCCTCTGTTTTAGTTATCGGATAACAATATATGTACTTCTCCGTGTACCCAGTGCTGCATCGCGCCGTAGCGGGTCCTTGAGTGGTGTGTCTGGTACGCCCCCTGCTGGGGGGGGTACGCGCCGCTGCCGTGCACTGTTTATTGTCTCTGCAGCCAACTGCGGGCAGCTGCGCGGCACAGAAATGTAGCGCACACGCGTCTCTCGACTGCCCGCGGCGCCACTGTCGCGAGCCGCAGATGGCGGGCGCGGCACACACGCGTGCTAAAGGCTGAACGCATGAGGAAATGAGGGTGCCTCAAATGGCCAGGGGATTGCATGAAGCACAAAAACGTAACAACAATACAACGGACGGAAGCGCAACAAAAGCTTAACGCTGGCCGAACAAATTTAGATAATACATACTTTTATGGTTTACAAAAATGTAGACTTGTTTGGTTTATGCAGCACCAGCTTCGAAGAATTGTGTCCGTCTTTGTTATAATGGGAGAGCCTGCGGAAGATCAAATTGCAGTTTACTTCGGGGAACTTGACTAAGAATTGAAGCCCAGTCACCCCACCGTGAGAGCAGGTGTTCTATGTCTGATCTTTTCACTCTCGTGCCAATTAAACGCTAATCCCGAAATCGAGCATTGTGGGATCTCATCTTTTTTAACCAGTTTTTCAGCTTACGAGCCAGTTTTAAGAAAACCAATTGGACTTTCCTTGCCGGAAATTTAGACCATAATATTTACATTATATATGGTGTATTCAGAAATGAAAGAGAACTTCGAATTTAAGCGTACATATTTATGCTCAATTTGTTAAAAGAAATGATAAGAGTTTGTACAAAAGTTCGGCACATTTCTAACGTAGATAGAACTTGATTTCCTGTAAAAATGATAAAAGTTTACCTCAGGCCTCTAGCCACTTCCATCTTACACTCCTCGCCTGACGATGGTCAAGAACCGAAACGTTGTGTTTGCCTCATGCCACGCTTTACACCTTTTGACATTGTCAAACTTTGCCTCTTAGGGCTAGCTTCGTCTTGCCCAGCAGGTGTAGTCGCATCAGTCTTATCCCATAGGTTTTGGTAAAAACACTTTTTTCACTATCTTTCTGTTCTATCGCCCGTGCACCCAGAACCTATGGGATGAGGCTGAGGCGACTACACGTGCTGGTCTTACTACCAGTATGGAGTGTGAGACTGGCTTCTTCATGTAGGTCCCGCAGGTGTCGAACCAAACTGGGATTTCCACCAGAGGATTCTTTTACGAAAAGCTCATTTCAAATTCATCGGCAAGACAAAGCAACGGTTGGCACCTGGTGGCATTTCAGAAAACACTTGCGCGGATCCAGTGCTACGGGTGACCTGTTCCTGCATAATGCATCTCACTGCTGGAAATCTTGACACTAAGCAACATTCCACAAAAACTGACACGTTTTCGAACATGCAGAGAAGAGTTATTCTTGTATGTTTTCCAAAAATAGTACAGAAGGTTCTCGCCTGAGGTTAATGACAGAGCGAGTGCTTTAATGGAGAAGCATGTATCAACTCGGGCTAATAGCTCATTACGAGGTCGCAGACGGACAAGTCTGGCAATGATGGCCTCTCCTCCTTCGACACGTGGGTGCTCCACTCGAGCCGTGGTCAGCTACGATAAGGTTGCTAGTAAATCGGAGTCGTGTATCATCGCCGTCAGCTGGTGATGGGCTACAGCGGGTATGCATCAGTGAGTCCACACCGCACGTGGACGGAGCACCCTCCAGAGAGAGAGAGAGAGAGAGAGAGAGAGAGAGAGAGAGAGAGAGAGAGAGAGAGAGAGAGAGAGAGAGAGAGAGAGAGAGAGAGAGAGAGAGAGAGAGGAGAGGAGAGGGAGAGGAGAGAGAGAGAGAGAGAGAGAGAGAGAGAGAGAGAGAGAGAGAGAGAGAGAGAGAGAGAGAGAGAGAGAGAGAGAGAGAGAGAGAGAGAGAGAGAGAGAGAGAGAGAGAGAGAGAGAGAGAGAGAGAGAGAGAGAGAGAGAGAGAGAGAGAGAGAGAGGAGAGGGAGAGGGAGAGGGAGAGGGAGAGAGGGAGAGAGGGAGAGAGGGAGAGAGGGGAGAGGGGAGAGGGGGAGAGGGGAGAGGGGAGAGGGGAGAGAGAGAGAGAGAGAGAGAGAGAGAGAGAGAGAGAGAGAGAGAGAGAGAGAGAGAGAGAGATTCGAACCTTAGGGATAAGACGTCCAGGGCCTCCAAATTTATCGCTTTGGGTTGGGGTAGAGTAGTGGATATATGTATGATTAATAATCATTGATATGTTGATTAATCATTAATAATCATTGGTCATGTTGTCGGGTGACCGGCTGACCTGCGAAAACTTTTAATTGCTAGACCATATTGCACAGTTTGGAGAACAATGACGTTTTACCACGACGTTGACAATGTAGTGCGGCGAGCCTTCATTGGTTTTAACCCTCTGTTATCTCTCATTCATATACAGGATATTACAAAAGATTTGCATGAAAATGCCCAATTTTGCTGATGAACGCATTCCGGACAAATATTGATTTATCCCAAAACCATCTGACCTTCAGAGGCAGATCACCACGGTAAGATTCTTCAGATCATATCGTCAGTAACTCTGTAGAATAAAGGATTGAATAAAGGTATTCATATACTCTATTCCATGGTAACGCCAGTCATGCCCCCTTCGTTTGGCGTACTATTCGCCACTTCTGGTCATTTACAAAAATCATTATAAGCTAGGAGAGCTTTGGTCGCTCGTGCTCATTCTCTGTCGATCTACTTTTGTTTCGTTTTTGCAACGAAATTCAGACGGAATTGCAAACTGCTGAAATGACTCCTTGGCTGGAGTTGTACCACTGTTTGAAGCCTGAAACTCATTCTCTCGTTCTTCCTCCCCCTCTCCTTTGCAGGCTGCATGCCCATCCAGTTTACCACGTTTTCTCTGAAAGTGAAGGTTTGAAGTGTCTGCACGATTCCGATCCTTGCGAAGGGATCCCTTGCCGTGCCGAATTGGCCGGAATCCATACGTGGCCGCCAGGCCGACCGTTCCCTGACGTGAAGCGGGCGGCAGGATATTGGCCGGTCTACCGGGCGCGGCGGCGCGCGCGGCCGGGTGAGCGCTGAGCTGTCCCGTCGAGCGGCGGACACCGACCCCGGCCCTCAGCCTGCGCCGACAGTTCACTCCGGCCCTAAGGCCGCGACGACAGCAGCGCTGTCGTCGCGTGTCGGATCGACGGGTCGGCGACGCGATGATGATGCAGTAATGGACGGACTGGCGTGGCTTCGTGTCCGCTGGAGGAGACGAGGTTTGATTGCTGCCTATCGACTATCGCTTCCAGTCCAGGCGTGCGATAGCTGGAATGTGGGGTGGCGTGGCGACCGCAGTTAACCCTCCCCTTGGTACACACGCATACGCACCTCTCATGTATATGCATGCGGTGCACAGGCCGCCCTCCCCGCGGTTTGCCGTTCCAACTACGTGGGAAACAACACCCGAAGAAGGGAACGGGCCGGCCTAACTGGAATTTGACGAGTGCACCAGACTCACTTTCAAGACGTCATCAGGGTAAGTGCTCAGGCTAACTACTATTCCGGTTGAGCCCATTTCCAGCTGAGTTAATAAGCCGAGAAATCTCACCGTTGTTCGGGACCGTAACGATTTCAACGATGCCATCCTGTCATATAAATGCTGGGGCGACAGTTAGAGCTGCCTGCGGCTGTGGGCCGGCCGGGCGGGGCCGGCTGCCCTCCTCAGCTGACAAAGCACGTGCTGACAGTGCCTGCGGCGTTTCACAGCACGCAGCCGCCGTGTGAGCGGCCAGCCATCAGTGCGTGCCGAGTGCGTGCACTCGCACCCTTGCGGCTGCACGGCTCAGTGTACGGTCTGCAGGACTGGCGCCGTGCAGACTGCAGCCACGGCGGCGAGTCTGCCCCAGTCGCAGAGTTGCGAGACGTGGCCCAACTCCCGCCCTCTCATCCTGTCAGCCAGCAACGCGCCGCAGCTCCCGCCCTCTCGTCTCAGCCATCAAGGCGCCGCAGCTCCCGCCCTCTCGTCTCAGCCATCAAGGCGCCGCTGCTCCCGCCCTCTCGTCTCAGCCATCAAGCCGCCCTCTCGTCTCAGCCATCAAGGCGCCACAGCTCCCTCCTTTCTCATCCTATCAGCCTTCAAGGCGCGTCTCCTAGTGTCGGCTCCCAGACCAGATTAGGTCGCATTCCCACAGCTTCTGACCTCGCTGATCGCGCTCTGAGGTGTGGAACCTGACTATCAGCGCTGAGAACTGAGGTCTATTTAGTGGCGCGCGGGATGCCCCACAAATCTAGCCACAAGCGGGCCGCCCGTCACCACCGCGGTTGGCACAGGTAGGGGGTCGCCGTGTTGCGTCATCGCTCAGCCTGGGCTGGAAGAGAGCTCAGCAAGAGATCAGCGGCGTTGACGATGATTTTATCAGCTTCATGCGTAAATGATTTGCGAGGCGAATTACTCAGGATGTCAGACTGGCTGGAAGGTAAAGGGAGTTGCCCAATACGCTTACGACTTCATATCGTCTTTGCCAATCGTTTGGGCTAAGACTTCATTTAGAATTATGCGTGTTTCAGGCTAAAAATGCTAGCAATTTTTAGCCGAGACATGCTAAAACAGTGTATTGCTGGAATTTTATTGAGGAATAAGAAAAATTTCGCTATTCTACACCTTGGAGAAACATGGGTTAAAGTGATGTATTCACCTTCCTTTTTGTCCGGCTTCAAACTAGTATTTCTCGTATCAATGGCAAGAATGTACGCAAGAAAGTAAACAAATAAAAAGACCCGAAAAAGCTCTGTTGAAAGCCTGCATGTTTTATTCACTAGCTGTAAGCTATATATGAGACTCTGTCGCCTACGTTTGATGGCCCCGGTCCCAGACACTGCTGCTTGTGCCGGTGAAGAGGCTGGAGGAGCAGGGCTGCCGTACCTCGGCGCTGGGTGCGCTACCTGAGCAGGCTGCAGGTGCCTGTGCCGGTGCCAGTGGATGGGAACCGTGTCACCAGCCGTGCCCCTGGGCGTCACCAATGCTACCGTCGCCGGCGTGCCCGCCAGTCGACGCCACTTTCCCCGCCGCTCTGGTATCTGAGGCGCGGCGATTAAGGCCCGGCTTTCCTGTCGTGTCGAGCGGTAGGTGACGAAGCGGACGCCGTGGTTGACAGCTCGTGGAAGAGAGGTTTTTGTACCACCGGAAGCAGAAGTGAACGTGGGATGCTGAAAGTTGGGTGTGATGTTTGTCCATTCGTTGTTTTTTATCCAGTTTATATAGTGTTGAGATTTTCCGCAAGGCCACTGCAGGACGCCTAAAGAGGGAGAAGGGTAGGGGAGCAGGGGACGAGTCCCCTGGTGAGCCAGGGGACGCCCCCCGCAATATATGATGGGACCTGAGCCGGACATCACCTGCCCAGACCTACCCAAATGTTTCCAGTTCTAGTTTTGGCGGAGTGCATCGTGATCGTTTTCAAAGACACCTAGCCATGTAAATGACACCTAGCCTTGTAAAAAAGACACCTAGCCAAAGACACCTAGCCATAACCATGGAAGCTGTATGTTCCAGCCTCGCTATGCACCGCTCGGTTATCACCCGGCCGAGTTGGTCCTCCCCTAGTAAAGAAATCCGTTGCAATGCGCCTTGGCTGCTGAACGGTCACGATGTCTTCTAGTGATTACTCAATGTAACGAAAGAAAGCTCGTGAGTGAAACAGCGGTGAAAGTGTTTTCATCCAATGGTCTTTGCATGGCATGAGCTGAATAAAATTATCATGTCAACACGATAGGGACGGAAAGGCGCCGACCACGTTCCCTACGGCCCAGCGAACACCAAACAACACGCCGACAGTTTTTGGTGCTGAAACCCGATCCTGCTCGGTGTCGGAGCGTGGTTAACTGCTGGCTAACTGGGGCAGTGTGACCGGCGTCCCACTGTGTCCTGCTCAGTATTCCGCTGTTGTCCGCCCGCTCCGCTAGCTATGTCAGCCATCAGTGAACAGCCCGATCGGAGGGCGATCGCGGCGCGTCGTGATTGGTAGCTCGGCGCGGCCGCGGTGATCGCGGCGGTTGCGGTGCGCCGGCGACACTGACGCAAAAACGCTGCCTCTTTTTGCCAGGTGTGGTAAAATGCGTGCTGCGTGACGCTTTCACTGGCCGCTGAGAACCGTCTTCATCGCCGGGCGGCGAAGGGCGGCCAACACGAATGCGACGTGTGTAAATAGACTGTCCTGCGGAGATCATCCGATTTTCCAACGGGTGTATTGTGTTTTGGAATAACATTTTGATGGCTGTCATGTGGTAATGTATCTTCGTCATGGGTGGTTGTCCCAGAGACGCGAGAACCTGCACCTTGGAATAATTGGCTGCAGCTAGATAAATTTAAGAGGGAAATCCTGTTCTGTCCTCTCCCCGCACAGATGACCTGGCACGTCAAGCCCATAGTTAACTCATCTGAGAACCTCTCTTGTCACAATGATGTTAAGTAGGCTATTACGGTGTGTAGAGTCATAAGTATGCGGGATTACGCGTTGGGTCTGACGCTTTTGTCTGGCCATGAAACAGATGTCAGGATTTTCATGCCCAACCACAAACGTTTTACCTGACCTGTCGTTTTCAAGGTGCTGGTCAGTAGGTAATTTTGAGGTTTGGATCAAAGCTGGAATGTCCCGGGACACGAGCATGTAAGCCGCACGTAACAGCTACTTTATCAAAGCCGTTTATATGACTCCGCCATACATAGGTCACGGAACTACTGACGAAGATCGTCGAGACGGCGAAGGAAGTGTCATGGAGTTCAAAACCAGGGCATACGCGGATCCAGGGGCAAGGGGACACTTCCCCCTCGATTGACCATCGGCGCCCTTGAAATGGTCACGGCGCCCCCTGAAATATCAATGGTGCCCCCTGAAATTTCGCTTCCACCCCCCCACCCTCCAATCAGTGATCATAGGTCCACCTTTGAACCAGGGCGGTCTGCCCTGAGGGTGACGGATTTAGGACGGTTTCCTTGGATATTTCTGTAATTTTACTTATTCGCCTGGAAATTGTTTTAGGTGCCCTTCAAGTGAGAAGAGACAGCGCTGGTGACTGGTGTTGCGCACAATCGAAAGTCTGTCGCCCGTGTCGAAGCCGGGGACTCGCGCTGCACGTTAGGCTGCTGCCCCGCCACTTCTCAGCTAGCGCGCTCAGGCAGCGACACTGCGGTGTTTCTCGGCGGTGATTCCGTCAGACTTTTTTGCTCCGTAACTGTCGGAAAGTAGACGCCCTCCAGCCCAATTTCGTGACACTGGTCGGGCCAAATCGTTTAATTGTGACACATGGGGCCGACTCGGCGGCGGCTGTAAGTTTCATTTGGTTGGATTGCCGCCGTCACGACAGCCGGGGGTGGGTCTCTCAGCGCCACCGGCCCAGTCATTCTGTCGTAAGTGCCTGGCTCCGGTTTAATTAGGCCTCGCATGTCCCGACACCGGTTAGTGAGGCCAGCCGGCCCCATTCGCACCCTTTCATTTCGTTTTTACGTAGCGCGGAACGACACAGCTACATTGTTGGGTTCACTGTGTTGTGTGATTATTTCCAGCCCGCAGGCGTTGAATCGCGATTCGGCGAGCGGGTTCACTGTCCGGCTCAGTCGACGGGCGCCCCCGGCCTTTCCCCGCTGGTTGTCTGCGTATAAATGGTAGCTTTCCTCCGGATGCCTGGGGCTGGGCAGAGGGCAGACTCTGCTATTTGGCGTAATCACCGCTGAGACAGGGTGGTTACGCACGCACACGGCAGGGTGCGCCGTATCCGTCTCACACCAGACTAATGTGACGCGCTGAGCGGCGTACTCGATGGCGGCGAGTTGTGGGTGTTGGCGGCGCGCTGAGGACGTTGGTGGCGCGCTGAGGACGTTGGCGGCGCGCTGAGGACGTTGGCGGCGCGCTGAGGACGTTGGCGGCGCGCTGAGGACATTGGCGGCGCGCTGAGGACGTTGGTGGCGCGGTGGTGTTGATGGCGCTGCGGTATAGGTGTTTGGTGGAAGGTGGACCGGGGTAGCGGCCGTGGAGGCGGTCACTGACTCCCTGCGCGGGCTGTTTTGTCTGCGAGGTGACGTTTCTCTGCTCACCGGAGCACTTCCGCTCCAACGAGTGGCGTAACTGGAAGCCCGGCCGACGAGGCAGTGTGGTGAGAAAGTTGAGCTGAGTTCAGCGGCGGAGACTGGGTGTTATGAAACTGCCTACTGAAGCTTTGGTCCCGCCAGCTGTTTCTTGAAAGACGCCGGAACGTCGTTCCTGCTTCGAGATTCTCTGCATTTGATTACCTTTTCAGTTCAGTGAAATAAGATTATTTAGGGCTTTTACTTAAAGTTGAAATATGCACACCATGAAAATATGCGGCACCCATTATATCAATGCATTGGTTCTAACTTGCGAAGTGGGTACAGCTTGGTCTGATACAGTCCGGATTTGTCATCGACTCCCGTATAAACTAGACTACTATTCACCCTAGCTCTGTGGTTTTCAATAGCTCTGGCGTAGTTCCGTTATTAGCCCTCTCCCCCACGTCACGCTCCACCGTGGTCGGCACTCGTTCAGCCGCTGGTCACCCCTCCCCCTCGTCCAGCTGAGGTCGGACATGCATACAACTGTGACACTCCCTCTCCCACCTCCCCTCCTCCCTTTTGACAAGGACCTTGTGTAGTCTGTAGGGAACATCACTGTATTTGTTGCAGGTCGTAGATGGGAAATGATTGAAGGAAAAGTGAAGAGGCCAAATAGCACTGAGGCTGTTCTCACAAGCTAGTTTTGTTCTCATTTTTGAGATCCGTGTCACCGGGGGCACGGCGGGAGGGTGGTTATGAACTCGCCGTCCCTAGTTTGTCGCGGGTATATCGAGGGCCCCGTTTCAACAACCCCGCCATTTGTTACTGGTATTTATGGATTTTGTCCTCCCTGCACTAGCTCAGTCCATGATCACAGCAGCTGTCCACCGCTCCGCCCACCATGTCCAGCCAACACTCCCCCTGCTGTCCCTCACCCTCCTACGCAGGCCTGCCCCCCCCGCTGCTGGAGGCTGCATCACGGGTTGTGACGCCGTGTCACGCGCGGCCACCATGTGCACCGTCACGCCTCACCTGCTGCAGCAGCTGACTGCGTGCACCTGACGTCACATGGCTACAGATCCGGGGTGTCTATGGATTTATTTCCATGGGGCTTACTATCCTATATCCCGAGGTACCTCAAAGTTTTGGGAGTCTGATATTCGATTTTCTTATACACACGAATGAAACTAATCCCTTTGTGCTGTTTGATGTCCTCTTGTTTAAGACAGGGGTGTCCAGTGTGTTCCTG
The DNA here is from genome assembly GCA_034440635.1 of Lepas anatifera. NCBI lineage: Eukaryota > Metazoa > Arthropoda > Thecostraca > Lepadidae > Lepas > Lepas anatifera. The sequence continues at coordinate 1,334,429 of JAOTON010001680.1, read as the reverse complement.
CAGACTGGTATGGGAATACATGAAGCATGCGCGCAGTACGCACTGTGACGCTGGGGGCTCCCGTGCCATAAGATCAGCCTCAGCTTGTTATTTACTGCTTTAGGTAGAGCTTCCTCCTAGACCCGGTCGTTGGCCCGGCCCTGAAATATGAGATTGTTGCCGATCGAAGACAATTCTCTTTTTATGTGGACTTCCTTGATAGCGGCATTGTATACATTTCAGGAGCATTAATTATATGTAGCTGGAGCTGCAACAGGATTTGAAATTCGGAAATCTTGTCGGAGTCGCTTTTCCGGATTTGAGTCCAAATCCGGTCTTATTTATAGTTTCCCGTGCACTTTCATTGAGAAAGAGTGGTTTGCTATTGGACTATGTTTGCTATCAAATTATCGAAAAGAAATAAATTCGTTGATTATTCTTATTCTCAGAAAGGATAGAAAAACAATGCCATGTAGGATATGATAGAGCATATAGAGCATTATACTCTTAACACTTGTCGATCGATCGATAAACATACTATGAAAATACTTTTCCCCATGGTATAAGTGACCTTAGGATTGAGCAAATCAAATTTTAAGAGCAGAAATCGCTGTATCCGTGTTCAGAGCCAAAAAAAGGTCCCTATCATCCCACGAAGGGCTGGACTGCCTATATTTTGTTGTCAGGTAGCTTCAGATCGCAAGTACTCCTTATCGCTGAACATGACTCCTAAAACTACTCCTAGAAAATATCTGTCTCCTCTGCTGCAACTGGGAAGACCATTATGCTGGTCTTAGCTGGACGATATCTGTCTCTTTTGCTCTAAGTGGGAGCGCCACTTGTCACTGTCTTAGGTGGATGGGGTATGTCTCTTCTTCTCCAACTGGGACCGCCATTATCACTGACATAGCTGGATGCTGACGTAGCTCCTTGACCTGTTTCGGGGACGGGCCTTAAAATATTGCGAACGATCACCTTCCGTGGATGGTCTACTAGCATCCTGTATCGTCTAGGCCGCGTCATTTGTCAGTCAGGGGCTGACCTCGTATGCTAGGTCCGTGAAATGTACGTATGGTGCGTATCAATGGCGACAACGTTATATATGCCGGTAGTGGGCCCGTAACGCCATTTACGTGGCCGGACGACTATCCCTAACCTGCTCTGGGGACATCTCCCGCCAGCCAGGGGCTTCAATTTCAAATAGGTAGTCTCGTTTGCTGGTTGGTGCCGCATTTATAGTTAATCAGACTAATGAGTCTATCAAAAGCTGCTAGCATCAAAGGGAGCCATGAGTTAGCGAAGGGTCTCCTAAAATTTCATGGAGCCAGGGCCTCCATGGATATTGATTGCCCTCTTGGCGACGACGCCCCTGCTCAGATGACGTATGAGGGTTCCGTCACCGGGGGCACGGCATCGCACAGACACCTCGTTAGAAGATACGCATCGCAGTCGGCCATTCACATGTTTTAGCAGGGTGATGTCATGGTGTGAGTGACCTTACTCCTGATAAATATTTGACTGTTTGGGATCGCGATATTTACGGTGTGGCTATTATGAAAGCGCTGACGTCTCGCTGGGCCTCCGTGTTTGGTCAGTGTCACCCGCCGAAACGGTGCTGTGTTGTGGTTTTGATATCCAGCTAACAACATAGTCATCTACTCCCTGCAGGTTTTTCCAGCCTCATGGACGGATGAGGGTCGCTCTGGACAGGGTCCAGCCTCCTGGGCGGGGAGAGACGCTCTGGTCAGGGTCGGTTGTCGGTACCATTCCCCGTCCCCATTGCAGGCACCGTGGGACGTTTCGGGTTGGCGCCGTGGTTTCTCTGGGCGTGCGCTGACCTGTCGCTCGCCTCTCCCGTCCACCACCGGCTGCGACACGCTGACCATTGTGCGACCTTCATTGTGGCCGGCCTGTCGCGTGATGTGACCAGTTCTCTCCGTCACGATTTGGCTCCTCGGCTGCGCCGGGAAGACTGCAGCTCGGCTGACGATCGTAAACCGCGTGTGACCGCAGCCGCTCCCGTCTGCAGTGTACAAGACAGCCTGTTGCATGACTGGTGTCAGGGGGCGCGGGCTGACATCAGCGCTGTGGCGGCCGCGCCGCGCGGTGACCTGCGACCTCTGCCGCTGCAAAACAAACCCATCCCTCCACCCGGTAATGGACCCACGCGTCCGGCCCATTGTGGAGCGGGGAAACTTTTCATGACACGACGCTCGTTTGCAGCGGGCCCGTTTCGCTCGTGTCTGGCCTCGCTTCTGTTTGGCGAGTTGTCGTTAGGCCGTTTGCCCGCGTCGGCGGCGGTTTTCAAGTACGCCATGAGCTGGAGTCGTTGCATCAGGCCTGTGACCGGCGCTGTCGGTCGTTGTGCGAGTTCTACTGCGGCGGAGGTTCATCAGCAATGAAGTTTGAAGTGGCCGGGTCAGGCCGCGGCGGCGCTGAAATCCGTCTTCCATATAAGGTAATGGTGGTAAGCTCAGCGGTGGTGACAGCTAAATTGCCACACGTGACCCGGCACTGCCGTTTCTGCGTAAGTGCGTCACCTCTGAGTCAGCAGTGACCAAAGCCTCTGGCATGTCCCAGAGGAGTCATGGGTGTCAGAGCCGGCACGGGGCCGCAAATCGCTGCTCTCAGCTGGATGCCGTTGTTTTCGGTAGATTGTGACTTGTGACGATTCAGGGCCGACTGATCTAGTTTTCCGTGGTTTCCGACTCCTGGTTCGACGTCTACTGTTGGGGTCGTGCCCCCAGGTCAGAGGTGCGCGCACGTGCTGGGCGCGGTGTCAGCCTGAGGGCTTCCTGCGATACTTGGATGGCAGGTTAACGACGTCGAGAACGCGCGCCATCAGAGGTAGCCAGGACTTTGATTGGTGTCCGGGAGTGGTGTGCCTCCTTAAACCAGATCGCCTCGGCTCGAAGAACAGCCTTTGAGGTTCTTTGTTCTCATTTCATTTATTTGTTTTAAACCACACTAAGGGCATAGCGATAGGAGGGATGCGCTTCATTTACCAGACCTTTTCTCAGTTAAACTCAAACATAGTTAGATGTCGCATCGAGTGTAATTTTGGGTTACGCACTATGATGTTACTTGTTCTCAAATGTAAAGTACAGCATTCCGCCGGTCGAATGTTTGTTTTGCGTTATCTAAGCCGTGCGAGTTTCAATTAGGAAATTAGACGTACGTGTTTGGGGGTTTCGGTGACTGTTCTGTTACGGGGCTGTGAGGTGTATTTGCTAAATGGCCTCAAACCTTTTGACCTGAGCTGAAGATATATCCCTTCAAATTAGAAAGCTGTCGGTCATTTTGGTCTTGCCAGCCCACTCCTGCTACGGCCCACGAACAAAACCAGTGTCTAACTAAGCTTCGGATGGTTGGATATTTCTGGGAAGAATGGGCACAAAAAAGCCGTCGACACCTCCGAGCAGATTGGAACAGCCGATAACGACAGCTGAACTCCTCCCTCTGTATTGTGCCGTAGTGTTCGGCTCTGGAGCGTCGTCAGTGGGCTGGTGGCCCTGTCGATGGAGGCGGCTCCCACTGTAACTGTACACTCCGCCCGGACCGGCGCCCCGGGCGCTTTGTGTTACGCTTCCGGCGCGCGGCGGTGTCACAGAGCCAGAGCGCGGCGGGGCGGCGCTGACGCTAAATGCGACAGCGCCGCCGGCCGGCAGCGGGCGGACGCCAATTGTAGAAATGGACTGCGGAAATGAGCCTCTGTGTAGCGCCACAATGGTGGCATTAAGCTTGTCGGTGTTTTAGTGGAGCTGTTGATACGTGTTGTGTTTCTGGCTTTGTGGGATGATGTTTTGCAGCACAAAATACCACACTGGGGACACCGTCAGTCACGTACAGTATCTGCGCTGTCTTTGCCCACAGTGTCCTCCCTGTCCCTGTCCACAGTGTCCTCCCTGTCCCTGCCCACAGTGTCTTCCCTATCTCTGTCCTCAGTGTCCTCCCTATCCCTGTCTCTAGTGTCCTCCCTACCCCTGTCCACAGTGTCCGCCCCATTCCTGACAACAGTTTCCGCCCCGTCCCTGTCCACAGTGTCCGCCCTGTCCCTGCCCACAGTGACCTCCCTATATCTGTACAGTCTCTGCCACCATCCCTGTCCACAGTTTCCGCCCCGTCCCTGTCCAGTGTCCGCCCTGTCCCTGTCCACGGAATCCTTCCCTGTGCACAGTTTCCGCCCTGTCCCTGTCCACAGTGTCCGCCCTGTCCCTGTCCACAGTTCCCGCCCTGTCCCTGTCCACAGTTTCCGCCCTGTCCCTGTCCACAGTTTCCGCCCTGTCCCTGTCCACAGTGTCCGCCCTGTCCCTGTCTACCGTTCCGCCCCATCTCTGTCTACAGTCCCTGTCAGTGACCAGTGTTCGCCCCATCCCTGTCCACAGTGTCCGCCCTGTCCCTGGCCACAGTGTCCGCCCTGTCCCTGTCCACAGTGTCCGCCCTGTCCCTGTCTACCGTCTCCGCCCCATCTCTGTCTACAGTCCCTGTCAGTGTCCAGTGTTCGCCCCATCCCTGTCCACAGTGTCCGCCCTGTCCCTGGCCAGTGTCCGCCCTGTCCCTGTCCACAGTGTCCGCCCTGTCCCTGTCTACCGTCTCCGCCCCATCCTGTCACAGTCCCCGTCAGTGTCCAGTGTTCGCCCCATCCCTGTCCACAGTTTCCGCCCCGTCCCCGGCCAGTGTCCGCCCTGCCCCTGTCCACGGTATCCGTCCCTGCCCACAGTTTCCGCCCTGTCCCTGTCCACAGTGTCCGCCCTGTCCCTGGCCACGGTATCCGTCCCTGTCCACTGTATCCACCCTGTCCCTGGCCACAGTGTCCGCCCTGTCCCTGCCCACAGTGACCTCCCTATCCCTGTCTCCAGTCTCCGCCCCATCCCTGTCCACAGTCTCCGCCCTGTCCACAGTATCCCCTCGGTCTCGGTCTTTACGCTGGCCCTGTCTGCAGTCGTTGCGCTATCCGTGTCCGCACTGGCCGAGTGCGCAGTCTCGGCTGCAGACTCTGTGCTCTCCGTTCTCTGTGCGCCTCCGTACAGTACAGTACGACCATTGGACGGTGACAGGCCCGTCGCCGCCAGTTACCGCAATATGACGGAACGCCGCGGCGCTCAGTCGCGATTTCAGCAGCACCACCTCGTGGGTGGTCATCAATTAGGTCTCAAAGACCACCCTGACGACTCCAGTCGCCGCTGTGTTGCAATGTGAGCGTGCCGAGCTTTCGTCTGCTAGTGTGTTGGAGCAGTGCTAACGCTCGACGTCACCGTGGTATCACTCACGCGATCGGTACGATCCAGCTCCCGTGCGCGCGTGTCTTTGCTCCTGTGCGTGGGCGCCACCGCCCTGCACCTGCGCGCCGACTGCCACGACACGGCCCGGCGCACGCAGGTACAAACAGGCCCCAAATGGCGGCTAATTGCGGAAACAATGGCCGGACATGCGCGCTGGTGGAACTAACGGGTCTGCTGGTGTTCTAGGCCGGTGTGCACCGCCGCTGGTGTCATTACCAGCGACGTGATGCCACGCGTGTGATACAGACCAGTGATGAGCCTGCACAGACGGCGTCAGAGACGAGTTTCCCTGCGTACAGCGCATTAAGGCACGCAGCAGCCCGCGCCGCCTGGCTCTCTACCCACCACTTGCAACGCCGGCTTGTCACACGTGACAAATATAAATAGGCGCCTTTGGGGAAAAGTGCGGCGACAGAGGAGGCGGCGGCGGCGCTCGGCGTCACGCAGTCTGACCTCCCGTGCACGCACACCGCCCGCTAATGACTGTTTGTCGGCCGGCGACCGGCGGCGCTCACAGAGAGAGCGGCGTGCAGTCTGCAATACCAGTCGGTCTGTCCGGGGGCACTGCAAGCTCCGTATCATACCAATTGTGCTGTCGGCAGTTTCCGCAGATCTGCACGGGTCACCTCTGGCGTTTTCCAAGGCCTGGCGTGGATTTGGCCGATCGTGTCTCAGAACAGAGAAACAACGGGCCAAAACCGAAAAATCATGCAGAGCAGGTGTTAAGCAGGATCCGTTATTTGACGGTCACGAGATGAACGGATTTCTCGTGGCACTGCGTACCTAACACCTCTGAACAAAGCTGGATTTCTGATTGGTCGTGCGCGCGCTAAGCCGCCTGGTGCTGGGGTTGGGTGTTACCGTTTTGTTTCCTGAGGCGGTCTCCGATAAGCACGTGGCCGTAGCCGCCTTCACACCGGTCCTGCCCTTTTCCCCCGTCTCTGGGGCTGACACGTCGGGTTGAGGAACCAAATAACGAAAGTAACATGCTTTGCTTCATTATGTGCTGACAGCTATAAACACACGTCAGCGGGGCTGTGATCTATTATACGGTGGAGGTATGCCAGCGTCCCGCCTCAGCCTTGAACAGATGACGTGAAAACCAGTTCTCCGTGCCAGTGTTTCTCGCCCGGTTTGAGGAAGGAGTGTCTTCTGCCGATTCAGCCACAATGGTTCAGCTGTGCAAACGCGGGCCCGGAGTGACGAAGCAGGCTTCTCTCGCGCTTCAAAGGCGCTGCCGCCGCCGCCGCCGCCTTGTTCACACGGCTGTATTGAGGAGGGACACCGCGTGCTACAGAACCCGGTGAATCTCTGGTATCTTTAAACGCGTTCGTGCTATTGGGTGAAGTGAGCACAGCGGCTTGAGCCAGAAATATATCAGACTGAATCAACTAGCGAAAGCGATTTTCTTTTCTGACTTTTGCCGGCGTCACTTAGCCAGCGGAAATCCGACTGAGATTACATACTACATTTGCACATAGCTGCATGTTGTATGTGGGTTCATTTTCTTCGGTAGGATGATGGTAATTTTTTAATGTCAGTTATGACGAAGTACCACTGGCTGACCTTCGTAAGCAATGGGCGTCGCCACGGGGTTTTGCTGGGCGGGGGCGGACTCTGACCTAACGGCGACCGAGGGGGTGGGCAGCGAAGTCAACACTAATAACAGTCTGGGTGCGTGCTATGGAGGCCATTCACCCAAAACCAAGTCTGGAATATGTAGGGAAGCTAGTGCTATAAACTTATAAAGGAAAATCATCGATAACGTGCCGACATTCTGGGGGACGTCCCCTGATCAGCTGGGGGACACGTCCCCCTGTCCCCCGTTTTCGACGCCCAAACTGCTTGGATAGATACGTCCTGAGGACTTTCGATAATACAGCACAGCTTGGCTAGGCTCTGTCGGCTCCTCGGCTGGTATGTAGCCCCGGGCGTTTCTCTGGATACCGCACTCTGCCCGCGGCGGCGGCTTCTGAGAGGCGCTGACCAGGCCCGGATGTCAGAGGTGGTCTGATTGGATTCCGGAGAGCTCACGCACACACTACCAGGGAGTGCGCCCGGCCCAGCGCCCGAGGCGATCTGAGGCGTTCAGGGTCGGCGATATCAGTCATCAAAGGACTGGGAGCTCGGGTACCGATCTCCAGGCTTGGAGTGCGTTCTGCGAACCTGGCACGCCCCAGCTCTGGTCTTCGACGCTGTTCCCTAACAGGATGAATGGCCACGGGTATTTGCGGAACTTCTTTGTATTTGATGTCCAAACAAGACTCGTGCACAGGTACCAGCGGTAAGGCTCTGTCTGTGCACGGCGTCTTGCAGTATTATCCCGCCCACATCGTGGAAACACGTACAAACTCGGTCCATCTCCCTCTGTGGGCGGCAGCGGTAGAACCCCTAAGCTATTACTGAGCCTTACTGGGGCGGTGGCAGATACAATAATCCCCCTCCCATCCTCCATATCGGTCACTAATCACCGGTCGCCCTCTCACTGTCCCAGTGTCCAGACCTTCATACAGTCCACCTCCCCATCCCAGGACGAGATTACTGGCGGGGATGCATTTGTAACGATTCTAGGCATCGACTGACCGCTCGCCCACGTGATCCGCCTCCGATCCGGATGGGGAAGTCAACGCTTGATAATGACGCGACGGTGCAAAATCGCCGATTGGTGACGTCACTAAGTGAATTACCGAGAGAGTGGGGGAGGGTAGCATTTCTGGTGCGTGACTACGCATCGTGTCCCGCCGGAAGGGGCCGAACGTTGGCGTGCGAGTTTTCATTGTCTGCCGGCCTTCTTTCTCGGTAAGCGTACCAGTCGAGTGTTCTGTCCCGGTTCTGTAGTAAATAAGCCTTTGTGCGTTCAGAAGCAGTTGTGACGTGCGGATAATGGCCAGAACGCCCGTCTTCTGCACGCAGCGACCGAGTCTGCTCCAGTGCGCTGCGCCGGTGTCAGCTAATTGTCGCATTTGCATGGGCTGTTGTGAGGGTACCGCCGCGGGCGGCGTCTGTGAGCGTGCCAAGGTCAAATGGAGGTCAACAGGTCTAAACCGAAAACAGGCGCCGACAGAGGGAATGCGGTGATGTCAGAGACAACGCGGCGGACGCAGCTCTGTTGAGGGAGTCCGGCAACGAAAACCAGAGAGATTCAGCTTAGCCTTTACCGAAGACGCCAGTCACAGGGGGAGTTTAGGTACAGAGAGCGAGAGCGAGAGCAAGAGCGAGAGTTGGAATGAGTGTTGATGTCATGATGACCCACTTCCTGGGCGGGTAATTAGAACACAAATATCATTAAAAACTGTTCTTTCCCATTTACAATAATTGTAGCAGAATATCAAAGTAAGCCGCAATAGCAGAGAAAAGCCCCAACTATCACACCTTTATCTTTATGATCTGAGGTGTATGCCGGTCATTTGAACTCTTCCGCTACAATTGCAGATTGGATTGCCGAGTTGGGAAATGTGCAGAGAGACGAGACGGTTCGCCATGCCCCGCGGGGTTTGTGTGCTGACCTCGGCGACAGTCGGAGGTGATGCAACCTGACTGATCCCTCACCTTCGACAGCTAGCGTAAACGTCCCCTCGGCTTCACTGGTGGTCAATATTGGCAACAGAATGAAGCATGGACATGGAGGCCTCGTTTGGGAAATGTCTGGTCCACCACACAACACCGTGTTATATTGTCATATGTATTTTAATTAACATAAACAAATTGCAGCATGAAATAATGTCTCAAGCATAATCATGACAGGAATAGATGTTTTCTTGCTGTGAACAAAATAACGGCTCTGCATTACTGCCGTGGGTACACATGTATCCATATTGCGATTGCCGCTCATCGCGATTTCACTAAAATCCAAGCAAAACCACAAGTTATAAGTTGATCGTGTGACCGTCAACAAAATGATCCACACCTAGATTTAGGTCGGCGGATCTGGTGTCTGGTATCAGCAGACACCGGCGGCCGTCCCTAGAACTCCTGGTCATTACCGCAGGTCTGTTGACAGTGGGTGCCCAGTCAGTGTAAACACTGGCGCAGGCCTCACTTAGTCCCCCCTGTGGCTGTGCCGCCGCCCAGGGCGGCGTCTTTGACCGCGCTTCTCGCCTGGCTGCATCACACGGTGCCGCCGGCCGCGCCCTGTCCGTCACCGCCGCGTCACATCAGCGTCACGGCTGATGTGCGTGCGCAGGGACACCGGATGCGCGTGCGGTGGCGGCGAGAGCACTCCTGTTCCGTTCCCAGCGCGATATCACGGTCACGCGAGCCGGCCGCCGGTCAGCGGTCCCTCCGTCGTACTTTCGCTATCGGTCGGTGTGCGCGGGGGCTCTGACCTGGCCCCCTCTCTTTCTACCTCAGCCGAGCGCGCGTCCGGTGACGATGGCCATTAGTTTCTCAGCAGTTACGCCTTTGTCCAGTGGGCTGACCAGTGGCAGGACTGGTTTAATTAAGCCAGTACTGGCGATTTTTAACTAAGGAAATTTATTTCGCACTGGTCAGATAAGATACGAGGAGCGAGACTCTCTCATGGTACCGGCTCATGAAATCAACGTTCTCTGAATTTAACAGTCATTTACGTGGCAAAACCTGGCGCGCAGTAGCGCGGTTGGCCCACTGGTTTGACCAGTTCTTGTGTGAGCTTGCTGTAGTGTTGTGTTTTTCTGTGGTTCATGAAGTAACGCCTACACAATGGTTGTATACCGAGTGGCTTCGATCGTGCTTATCTGGTGTTCTGCGGCTTACCCTGCGGATCTGGTTTTGGCTGAGGTCATCGCCTCTCCCTCTCTTCGTCATACGCGGCTGCTTTTTCCCGGCTTCCTGTTTTCATGTGATACGGAAAACATTGGTCCGTTATCCACTGCTATTTGTGCTGTGCTAATCTTGATATGTTTGTTTTGCCTTCATTTGATTTTCGTTGCCAATCTGTTCCCTCTCAGTTGTATTCTTTCCTTGCCTTTCTTATTCCAATGCGCATTTGACCACGTGTTATTCCATCCCAGGAATTAGTGAAACTTGGAACATATACGGCCTTTTTGTGTTTTCAAGGATATGCTCTGGTGCAAGCCTGCTTCTAGCGTGTTGAGCATGCCCGGCGGCCTGTCTTTGATGACACAACTTCAAAGGCAGGCCGAAAAACAATCCATCGATAGAAAACAAAAGCGGTGCAGATGTGGCGAGTGCGCGTGCGCCCCGGTGACGTCATCGATCCTGTTGCAGAGTGGGAGGCTCTGGAGGCGTGCCGCTGGCTACGGGATGCAGGCTTTCCGCAGTACGCCCAGATGTACGAAGGTGAGGCTAGCAAAGCAGCGGGTCTCCGACAAACCGACCGGCACTGGGGTGGTCCATGCGTCAAGGTGTTTCGGACAAGAGGAGAAATGTGGATCAGGTTGTGGGATTTGAAGTCAAGAATGAGCGTAAGGTTTTACGTGGTACTCCGAATTGTTTTAAGGGCTTCGGAGAATAAGGTAATACATAGTTTGAACCTAAGTAATCGAGAATAATTAACTCGTTAGATATGAACGCGCACGTGTTAATATTTGTACAATTTTTGATCATTCAGAAATATTTCCATTTTGGAAACAATTTTTTCGCAGGTACAAGAAACTAGTGCCAATGATATTGCAGACACGGGTATCCCAGTTTTTATCGTACTGTTTTGAAGGTAATTTGGGATCCTTACAATGCTATCTAAGCTGTGATCGTGTGGTGATAGTGCATATTGAAAATTCAGTTTTTTTCTCCTCAAAGGTGAGTAGGTACTTAGAGGAAACATTGTATAAAGCCGGGGAATTTTGTCATGCTCTACGTGAATGATAATTAGGTACAAATCCTTTGAAGATGCCATTTTCTCTCTTAATGGTAGGTGACAAAAGCTGCCTGTGAGTCACATCATCCAAAACCGATTTGATAAGCTTCGATGAGTCTACAGTATATTTTATATATCTAATCTCCAAAACAATGTGAAGCTTCTGACGTCCAGTTGTAATATATTTATCCAATCTCCAAAACTATGGGAAGCTTCTAAGGTACAGGTTGTAAAGAATCAGTTTTTGGAAAACTAAAATTATCGATGAACCACATTTTTGCATGTCACAGTCATTTGACAGAACCGTGAGTGCTGGCCACACGCGCTGGTAGTGATAAATAAACAGTGCAGCGCCCTCTCGTAACGGTGCTGGAGAAACCTTCTTACCTTCCGCTCAGCCGTGTCGTCACCTCCTTTTGGAGACGATCCATCAGCGGACAGTCTCACGTCAGCTGACGTAACTCTGTGCCGGTTCACCTGTTCTCCGTCACTCCCGGGACCACACTGTGAAGTGGCTACACCCTGTGCAGAATAGGAAACACCAGTCATGGCGTAGTCCGGTCAGATGCAGCTGATGTAACTTGACACCCCGGGCACCTGTCTTTTGTCACATTGTTGAGACCACACGGCTCACCGAAGACTACGAGGAGGTAGAGATGAGGAGCGCCGTCTATCTCAGAACGCTTGCCCTTTCCAAGTCAGCTGATGAAACATAAAACCATGTCCTTCGTCACGGTGGAACCACACAATTCCATTATGACGACGACGTTAGAGGTGTAAAATACTGGCTATCTTAGAGACTCGGCTCATCCTGAGGCTTGGGTTGGCTTTTTAGGGTGGAAATACCGAACCTTACTGGCGTTTACTGCCAGCTTTTCTACAACGGTAGCAGAACGCTTTAGCAACAACCGCAAGCGTAGTTGAGCTTCAGCTGCATGGAAAGTCCGTTCAGTGGCGTCAGAGCATAGCTGATGCCGGCTGGTCACTTCCCACTCTGATGTAGTATTCCCCGTGGTATTTTCCGCCTTTGGTGATGGCTGTTCCGTGGCGGATGGATGAGGCCCGTGCTTCAGCTGTCGCTCCGGTGACATCGTCCCCCTGACGTCTTCTGAGGAGCGCCGGAGTGCCCGGGCGCCACAGCGCCAGCGGCCGAGACGGTCGGACAGGGCGCGCCTGACGAAACCACTCTGTTTATTCGCGCTGCACTTGGCGAGATGGACGGGTTCCGTCATGTTTTAGAGAATGGTCAGCACGGCGTGTTGCGCGAGATAGGGGGCTGGATGTGGTCATCAGAGGCGGTACCGGGAGTCCGACCGCGACCGTCGGCGTCCTCGGCAGCCTTGGGCCGGACGTGGCGCCGGCCTTGAGCGTCGTTGAAGTGTATACGCTGGTGATATATGGCGGGTGCGGTGAACGGCGGCGCTCTCGCTGCGGTCCATTTCAACCAAACACACTGTCATCTCCGCGCAGGGCTAACTGTGACTCACTTACCCCGGATACATGAGCATCCGCGGTACCCAGACCCCTGATACGCACCATTACGGCTAGAAGAAATATGACGCGGCTCAGACGAATGTGGCGACGCGCACCGGAGCGTTGTGAAAAACAAAGTCGTTTATTCGAATGAAACATTCACGTTAGCTTATGAAACTCACTTCCCATCATTTGTACAAATAAAAACATAAAGTCAAATTACGGATATACAATGAAAATACCGTATTTTGAATCAAAACTGTGTCCAGTAGTACGAACCACCCTCATGGTGTTCTTTCTAGAAAAATACTCGAATCTAGTGGCTGAACAGTACCAGATACCCGCATGCATGGGTCGATCGGTCCGTTCCCGTGGTTGGTACCGTCCTGAGGCTGCTCATGTACCCGGGATAACTGTCGATCGGTCCGTTCCCGTGGTTGGTACCGTCCTGAGGCTGCTCATGTACCCGGGATAACTGTCGATCGGTCCGTTCCCGTGGTTGGTACCGTCCTGAGGCTGCTCATGTACCCGGGATAACTGTCGATCGGTTTGTCGGTCCGTCTGAGGTGCATGTACGGGATAACTGTCGATCGGTCCGTTCCCTGGTTGGTACCGTCCTGAGGTGCTATGTACCGGATAATGTCGATAGGTCCGTTCCGTGGTTGGTGCCGTCCTGAGGTGCTCATGTACGGATAATGTCGATCGGTCCGTTCCCGTGTTGGTGCCGTCCTGAGGCCGCTCATGCCGGATAACTGTCGATCGGTCCGTTCCCGTGGTTGGTACTGTCCTAGGCTGCATGTATCGATAACTGTCGATCGGTCCGTTCCCGTGGTTGGTACCGTCCTGAGGCTGCTCATGTACCCGGGATAACTCGCCAACCGACCGGAAAAGTCGGAACCCGGGCTCTTCCAGCGCAAAACTGAGAAATACACATAAAGCTCTGAGCTGCGGGACATGTTAAATCCCTGCGATGAAAGGGGCCGGTTTACCACCGCGTCAGCCATGGCACGGTCTGTCGTTGGCGTCTCCGGTGGCCCATAAATGAGCGTCCAACACCTGGTGCATCGACACCGCGGCGGCCAGCACGACGAGCTCGGCGGAGGGCGGCCAAGTCTTACCTGCAGCCGTCTCGAGGTCGTCTCACCCAGATCAGGCACCTGTCCCCGCCACCTGGATTACGCATGCTGTGGAAATGACACTCTGAAACTGCTTTATTGCATTCGCAAGTACTTTACATTTTTGGTACTCGTCCACTGTTGTTATTTTTAGATAAAACATAAGTTGCGTAGATATTCCTTCACGGTGCAGCATCAGAAAGTGTGAGCTAAAGAGTAGTGAGTGGGCTCTGCCGACCACTGAACTGGCGAGCTGTGAGGTCTTCCGACGACTGAGCTGGCAAGTAGTGGGCTCTGCCGACCACTGAGTTGGAGAGTAGTGGGCTCTGCCGACCACTGAGTTGGCGAGTAGTGGGCTCTGCCGACCACTGAGCTGGCAGGTAGTGGGCTCTGCCGACCACTGAGTTGGAGAGTAGTGGGCTCTGCCGACCACTGAGCTGGCAAGTAGTGGGCTCTGCCGACCACTGAGTTGGAGAGTAGTGGGCTCTGCCGACCACTGAGTTGGAGAGTAGTGGGCTCTTTCGACAGCCTGCTGCTGCCAAACCCAGCTGGGAACGTTCTTGGGACGTTCCTGCTGAAGCTCCCGACCCTTGCCTGAATGAGGACGTCAGAACCGGGACGACACTCGGTAAAGCTCGGTTGCTCAACAGGTGCTGTGACTACTGTGAGGCAGTACCGGCAGTACTGGCAGTACTGAGGGCGCTGTGACTGCTGTGAGGCAGTTCCGGCGGTTTTAAGTGTGCTGTGGCTGCTGTGAGGCAGTACCGGTGGTTCTAAGGGCGCTGTGGCTGGTGTGAGACAGTATCGGCAGTGCTGAGGCGCTGTGGCTGCTGGAGGCAGTGTCGGCAGTGCTGAGGCGCTGTGGCTGCGAGGCAGTATCGGCAGTAGGGCGACGGCAGTGCTGAGGGGCTGTGGCTGCTGTGAGGCAGTATCGGCAGTGCTGAGGGCGCTGTGGCTGCTGTGAGGCAGTGTCGGCAGTGCCGAGGGCGCTGTGGCTGGTGTGAGACAGTACCTGGGGTTCTAAGGGCGCTGTGGCTGCTGTGAGGCAGTGTCGGCAGTGCCGAGGGCGCTGTGGCTGCTGTGGGGCAGGGGCGGATCCCAGGGTCAGTGCCGTTGTTGAGGGCGCGCCCGGCCGGCGACCCTGAACGAGTCAGGGGAGCTGACGACTGCACGCTGTAGGGGAACCGGACGGGACCGTCACCCGGGCACTCGTGGTAAAGAGAACCAGCATACCTGCAGCGTCAGCACCGCAAATGCTTTTTTCAGTGTTCTCGGAAACTGGTGTTGGCAGCGCGCTCGTCCAAGTGGAATATGTACGCTGTATAGAAACAGGCTGTAAGTGCAGATGTACGGGAGATCAGCCAGGCCGCGTGAGTAGGTAAGCGGATGTGATGCCATGGCGTGAGCTCACCCATGCAGGCCAAATTACGTATTGAGCAAGAAACCGCAAACCACATCAGAGGGACCGTCCTGCACGATAGAGCAGATCCAGTCCCTCAACAATTCGTACCTGAAGGCCAGACTACGTTTAAGTTTTTATATTGTGTTAACCATTTACTCATTAATCAGTCTTAGATACAATACAGTGATGTCATAATTTTAATGTATTTTTGGCCTTCGCCTACGTATTGTTCAATCTGCCTTAACTTTAGTCAGCCTCTTACTGCGGGTTTGCAACAGCCGTGAATTCACCACTGCACCAGCCAAACCGGAGATATTGACGCTGGCGTGTTGTCCCGACGCTCATATTTTGCGCTAGGCCATTTGGAGTGCAGTGTTATTACCGCCGTGATTGCAGACACAGCGCGGTGCCGCGCCACAGACTGGTTGCACACTGTTGACTGCTGGTGGCGGGCGGTGCATTACGGGCCGGCTGTGACGGTGCTGGTCAGGCCGGCGCCAGGGCGCGGCGCCCCCGCCGCTGTGACCCGCCGTTTAACGATGGCTCGCCGCCCGGCCAACGACGTCAGCGGCGCCAGAGTCTACCTCTGGCCACCCCGAGTCGACCCCATGCGCCGTGCTCTCCGCCGTGCACTGGCCACCTTCTACCTGATCGGCGTAACGATATGGCGTTCGTGCAGATTTAATCACGGTGTCTTTGTTGGAAGCGATGCTGGTACCACCCGGTACCTGCGTCCCAGTCTCTCTCTCTCTCTCTCTCTCTCTCTCTCTCTCTCTCCTCTCTCCTCTCTCTTCTCCTCTTCTCTCTCTCTCTCTCTCTCTCTCTCTCTCTCTCTCTCTCTCTCTCTCTCTTTTTTTTTTTTTTTTTTTTTTTTTTTTTTTTTTTTTTTTTTTTTTTTTTTTTTTTTCTCTCTCTCTCTCTCTCTCTCTCTCTCTCTCTCTCTCTCTCTCTCTCTCTCTCTCTCTCTCTCTCTCTCTCTCTCTCTCTCTCTCTCTCTCTCTCTCTCTCTCTCTCTCTCTCTCTCTCTCTCTCTCTCTCTCTCTCTCTCTCTCTGCATCCGTGCGCGGGATGAGAATGAGAATGAGAAGGTGAGGGGTCGCCGAGGCACCCATGACCAGCGCTCCTCACCTCAAGGGACGTGCAGGAATTTCAACTGCGCAGTTAAAGGTTTTCCCTCTGTTTGACCTGCTTGTTGACGGACCCCAGGATGCCCTTCTTCGTCGATCTGCGACGTCATTGCCGATCTCTTCGCGCTGCATCTAATTCCGTCTTTCCTGTTTTTTTGGCGTTCTGTTTCGTCAGAATTGTGTTGACTTCGTATTCCGTTTCTCGGGTGCTATGATCTACAAAGGTCATTTAGGTTCTACGATCTGCATTTGCTAGAGGGGGTCTGGGAATGAGTCGTAGTTGAAATACACGTTTTCACGACCTCCTGCGCTCATCAGAAACATAACTGTAGCCGGCAGTCGAATAGTTTTGCACCAGCCCGTTACCATACTACCAGCCGAGTACCATGCTGTAAAAGGCCGTTACCATGCTATTGAAGTAGCGAAATGAAACGCTTTCGCGAGGATCTATTGCCATTGCTATTATTATATTTCACTCCAGTTTTGCGCACCATTAACGTTTTTGTATTGGTACCTAGCAACACTTTGCTGTTCTAATGGTCCTAAGTATAACCTTATGTCATTAGAGAGAACACTTTCATATGGCTGGATAAACCTAACAAGCTGATTCGAGGAAAGTTCGCGAAGTCCATTGCTCCATGGTTCAGTTATTACCTTACGTGAACTCTTTCTTTGTGACAGTTTTGGCTCGCACATGGTCTCCGTACTCCGTCCTTAATGGTCGTGCATGGTTGTCGTCATCAACGATCGTTATTTTTGTTTCCTTTCCATTTCATGTCGGAATTGTTTGAACTTCTCCCGTCGGGAACTGTGCCATGACTCGTGCGTAACAGCGATGGAAATTTCAATTTCGTTTGCGATTCGGCCGTCCTTTCTGGAGACTCAACTGTGGATTGACTGGATTATAGTGAACTGGTGGGAGAGGGGAGGAGCCTGTCGGAATGTTAGAGGGTGCCACAGACCGCGCAGGTTTGTATTGTTGTCTCCGTTCCGTCCGTCTCAGTGTCCCACGGACTGTGCGGGTATGTATTGTTGCGTCCGTTCCGTCTGTCTCAGTGTCCCACGGACTGTGCGGGTGTGTATTGTTGCGTCCGTTCCGTGTGTCTCAGTGTCCCACGGACTGTGCGGGTGTGTATTGTTGCGTCCGTTCCGTGTGTCTCAGTGTCCCACGGACTGTGCGGGTGTGTATTGTTGCGTCCGTTCCGTGTGTCTCAGTGTCCCACGGACTGTGCGGGTGTGTATTGTTGCGTCCGTTCCGTGTGTCTCAGTGTCCCACGGACTGTGCGGGTGTGTATTGTTGCGTCCGTTCCGTGTGTCTCAGTGTCCCACGGACTGTGCGGGTGTGTATTGTTGTGTCCGTTCCGTGTGTCTCAGTGTCCCACGGACTGTGCGGGTGTGTATTGTTGTGTCCGTTCCGTGTGTCTCAGTGTCCCACGGACTGTGCGGGTGTGTATTGTTGCGTCCGTTCCGTGTGTCTGCCGGCCTCCGTTCTTGGGTGCGTGCAGTCACGCAGCACGCTGCCCCGCCGACGCTGCGACCGCTGTCCCTTCCGAGGCTCAGAGACTGCATCTACTGCACAAGCTCATCACTTGATGCTATTTGCGGCTCAATGTGATCGGACTGTTTCCAAATGGGTCGTGCCACACTGTTTGAATTCTGTTCATTTGGATTTAATGAGTAACAGGTTTCCCCAGTGACAGCTCGAGCGTAATATCAGAGCGCTGCACATATTTCACCGTTGGAAACTCGGGAGGTAAGACCTAGCCGATTAACTGAAAGAAAAACGTTTTAGATCCTGGAATTTAATTTGCTTAGTGCAATTCAGTCCGTTCATGAAAATTAACGTTTTCTGTTGGTTCATCTTTACGTTTAAAATCGTTATTGTTGACTTTTCCGAAAATGTGTGCATCTAAAGTATTCATAACTGTTGTTTTTTTAATCGATTATACTGGACCAAAATTACGGAGAACACCACCATACCACCAGAGAAATACGGAACCATGTTCTTTGGTGAGGGAAGTTAGTGGATTTATGGCTCTCAAACAGTGTCAGTTGGGCATTCGCTCGGAGCGTGTGCAGTGGCGTGTGGTTTTTAGCGAGGGGACCCGGCAGCGCAGGGCTGCGACAGCTCTCGGCGTCGTGACGCTGAGTAATGGACAATCGCTGTCGCAACTGCCGCCGAGAAAAACACCCCAGCCGGGTCATGGCCTGATTAGTTCTTCCCAGTATAACAGTTTTAGGGGAATTACTTCCTTTGTTGTCAACGTCTCGTGCCGGACGTGTATTGGAAGCTTCGACGTGATTAAAGTCAATTCTATTGTAACCATGGCCGCAAAAACGGCCGACCCGCTGGCCGGCATGAGCCTAATCGGACGTTTTTGTCCAGTAAAGTCGCTCTTCCTCCACAGCACCGTATTTTAGGCTCATGTTCGGTGGTTGGCCAATGCCATTTCCCTAGCGTGCGCTTACTCGCCGCTGGGGTAAAAAGCTTACTGCCGGCTGCAGGAGCGGGTAAAAACAGCCAGCTCCCGCTGTCGCCTGCAGGAGCGGGTAAAAACAGCCAGCTCCCGCTGCCGCCTGCAGGAGCGGTCAAACACCGCCAGCTCCTGCGTGCAGGGGCGGGTAAAAACCGTCGCCTCCTGCTGTGCCGCACGGCTTCTGTTTAGCCGGAGTGGCGGCTGCCCCGCTCAGATGGGAACCCGCTGTTTTATCGCGGTCCTGGCTCTGTCGCGGCGCACACGCTGCCCGACACTGCCCCGTGCGTGCAAAGTTCATGTCGGGTTCAATGTTCAACTGGGAGGGGGCGCTGTGGGCTCCCGGCAGGGCGCCGCTGCGCTTCTGTGGAGACTGTGCGTGCATTGTGCGCACGCGCGGTGGCGGCGCAGCTGCTGCGGCGCCTTTGTCTCCGCTTGAATCACGTCGTGTCTGCCGATGTTCCCCGGCGGTGACCGTTGTGCCTGTGTGTGTGTGTGCGTGTCATGAGGTCACGTGGCCGGCGCGGTGGCAATGCCTCATTCTGGGACGGCGCACCCGCGCGGCTCCTCTCGCCGCGTGGCCGTGCATTTCTTCCTGGGCCTAAGTGGCGCGTGTCGCAGACGCCGCGGCGTGCGCCGGCATGGCCGCGCGGCCCGCGCAGAAACTGACGCATTTGTCGCACGAGCGTGTGCGCTGGTGGCGGCGCTGTTTAAGCGACGACAGCCAAGGCCACTGGCTGGCCTTGCTGTTGGGTGTTATTGTCTGAAATGGGAACGAGGTACTGCTGGAATCTAGCCCTGGGCGCTCGCTGCCTGCCAGCGCTGCAATGTAGCCCTTCTGTCGTGGTGAGTATGCTTTCTAGCCTGGTCTTCACCGCTGGCGGCATGGGGAGATTGTTCCAATATGCAGTAGAGGCCGGTGACCATAAAGCTTTAACGGCCTGTTGAGAGAGGAGTTTTTGTGAAATAGTGAAACAGTAAGCTGCAGAAAGCGGGGATTGCTGCGGCGACCCACAAACATTATTGTGAGTGGTTTTTATGTGTCTGTTTCTGGAAATGACCAATGCATTCCGACATCCTGGAAGGTATCCGGCTCACATTTGTGTTTTATGTATCTGGAATGCGCCCAAGTATGAGGCCGATGTCACTAATCTGTCTGGAGGCCTCCGCCCCAGTGTTTTATTATGGCAACTACGACTTCTCTAACGGTGGCTATCTCGCTCACGGTGAACTGCGAACCCCCCGTCAGGCGGCCAGCAACAGGGCCTCTTCTATGAACCAACATCCGCCTGTGTCGCGGGATCGTTATTTGCTATGACATGTGATCGTCGCTATTCTAAAGTTCCGGCTAACTCTTCTCCATCCCAGATGCTTGTGATGAATAGTAAAGGGTCGGGACGGCATGCTGACACATTTGTGAGCCTTGTTTTTGGAGAAGGAGCAGGGAAGCATGAAAAGGATACTTTTACGACAATGGATATAAAAACCTCTGCAGATCGGGGTAGTCCGGCCATCACCTTAGGTGGCGCTCTTGGTGGCGGTCTCATATTCTCCCGACGTGGGATCCAAAAGTCCGTTGGGAACACTCTTTGTTGTCATCCTCCAGCAGATGGTTTCGAACCTCATAGTTATTATTGCAGACTTGTACATGTTTAAACGTACCGCAGCAACTGAATAGGACGCGGTTTAAATGCCGTATCTTGGAATGATAGCAAACAACACATCACGCGCTGTTTACTCGTCGAGTGTGGGTGCGCCGATACCCTTCCAACAGCACCAGTGCCCCTGACCAACCGCGGGCCGGGGCTCGAATTTGAATCGTGGTATCTGTGACGCGACGCGTAACGACCGTTGGAGGAGCGGGGCTGCAGCCGTCACAGCTCTGACTCCAGCTCGTGGTCGACTGACTCATCAGGACCCCCGCTAACGCTGCATACCGGCAGACACGCCTGCATACCACACTTGGACACTTCAACACGCTCACGCCTCTGGCCTTTGTAAATCTCCAATACGTAATAATGCCCTGGAATCGTATATTTGGCTTGAAAGGTCCTGGAAGATTTGCTTTAAAAACTGGACAGGAGTCTCCTCTGAAAATGAAGGTGCCGTTGTTTCCAGGATGTCCAGGAATTGAGAGTTGCTTTGAGGGGTATTTAACTGCCCCCCTCACACATCTTCCAGGCAGTGGCGGAGCCAGGAATTTATTTAGGTGGGGGGACTAGAGGGCTCGAGCCTTACCCGCCAGTACCTCGGGCAGCCCCCGTTTACAGGCTGAATTGGGGGTTAGCCTCCTAGCCCCTCCCCCTTGGATCTGCCACTGCTTCCAGGTGTGGGGTTTGGGTGTTTGGACGCTCCTCGGTTTTTTTTTGCTCTGAATAAGTTGATCTGATCCCCAAAATCCCTTCCAACAGGGTGAGAGTTGGCGACGCCGTATGACCCTGGCAGTTGGTGCGCCGTTAAACCCCAACAATTATTAAATAGTCAAAAAATAGCGGCGAGAAGCGCTGCCGTACTTGGTATGAAATATTTGATCTTCCTCAAAGCTTCCCCAAAAAGTACAGGTCCGGATCATCTCAGATAAGTGTATCAGGCCAGATCCCGTGACGTGTTTTCCAAGAATAGTCAAGGTGGCTGCAGGAGTGTATGTTTAATCTTTTCATATGAGATTCATGTCACATGTATAAGGTCAACAAGTAACGCAATACGTGGTATTGGGATTTTATATCGATGGCCTACAGTCCAATGCGAGCCATTGGACTTGGTCATTGGTGCCATTGAAACTATCCTCAAACTATGACGAAGGTGGATCTGAAGTGCTTGAGGGCCGGGTGGGGTTTAATAAGCCAAAGCCTATGATTATTTGATAGGCTGAATTCTCTACCATGCTGTCTGTATTCCTACAGCGCATTAAGGCTGCAGTGCAGCTTACACGGTAAATTAAACGGCACGGAACGGTTGCCGGCGATGCTAGGAAGGAATTTTGTGGGAGCAAGTGGTAGGTCAGGGCTACAGCGCGAAAAGCTGAAACTTATTTCTGACAACTTGTGTTCTCTAAAAACACAAAATCCAGTGTTGTCTCAATTCCCCGCTGGATTCCTGGCCCAACGCGCGCTTGGCTTGGTTTGGCTTGACACGACCAAGCCGTGTCGTTTGATTTACCGTGTAAACTTCGCCTGTATCATGCAGTTTTATTTATTTATTCCACCACAGAGTCCACCGACGGCAGTGCTATTCTGTACGGCCCCACCAGGCCCCACCAGCCCAACACTGGCACAGGTCGGGTGGACCGCTCTGCTCCAGAAGCCTGGCCCGGCTGCCGATCTGCCGAAGCAGCAGACTGCCGCTGCCACCTTCTTCCTCAAGGGCAACCGCCAAAGCGGATTACCTTATCTCTGCCTGTCTTCGGTTACATCCTAACGGACAGGCTGCGCTCTCCGGAAGTGTTCAGAACCCAGTGCTGGGTGTCCGGTCCCGGGGTATTGGGAATCGAATTACCAGCCCAATGCCGGCTCCTCCACCCGCAGAACCGCTTCATTTCGGTGTAAAGCAGGGACTCGGAATCACGCGGGCGGGGAAAATACTCACTGCTGGCTGTGTGGGCCGCCTGTGTCGACCTTGCAGGGTTTACATTGTTCAATGTTTCAGTGTTCTGAATACTGCAAATCACAATTCAAGCCGATGCAGGAGCTGAGGGGTCCTACTGTGTTCTTTATGACTAATTACATGGTTCATGTCATGCTAGTTGGTCTGGAGGTTGAAATAAACCGTTCCCCATGCTTGAATAAGTCATAAGGTTCCTGCTGAACCCCTGTTAAGGTCAATGGACTGCTTGATGGCTTGCCAAAGCAGCACCCCAGCTCTATTTTCTGCAAGAAATCTGACCTAGTAGTTTTCTGAAAATTTTTGACCTGGCGTCGTAGTTCAAAATTACGCCTTCTTCGCTAGATTACTTAACGAATCAAAATTAATTCTGGTCATTGGATCTCAACATAACATCTGCAGCATTCTTAGATTTTCCATAAAGTTCTGTGAAGCCATTATCACCCTTTGCACTGGAACTAGGAATCCCTGTTAATTTCGACCAGCACGTGACATGGTAGTCACGTCAGGGAATTGGCGCGCAAGTGCACCGGAATTCTCATCAACCAGGTCTATTCACGGCACTCCTCCCACACAATACCATTCGGATCTTTGCTTCGTCTTTAGTTTTCTCGCATGTCATATACTGTTCCACAGCTTATGGCAACGGATCTTATTAAAAATGGAACACTGTACAAAAATATATAAATTTTTCCGCTAGGATATCAGGCAAAAAAGCAAATTCACCACATATCCAAAGAACGATATTGGCTTAGTTGGCTGGCCACATTGGAGGTGCTTAACCACCAGACTACTAAATTGTTCCATAGGATACGCTGGGATGGGTGACGCCGAGTTTTGGGTGGTATAACTCCGTCAACTTCTCTCCATAATTTGGGGTTTCACAGGGGCTGAAGTGCGGAGGAAATTTGCACGATCATGGTGGCGGTAGTGTGGGGAGTGCATGGCTCAGTGGTAGAGCACTGGTGCTGGAAAGGTCCCGGGCTTAGGTCCCGGCAGAGCTTCTGAATAAGATAGTCTGATCCCCCAAATTGCGTCCAACAGAGTGAGAGTTGCCGGCGCCGTATAACCCCGGCAGCTGGTGCGTCGGTAAACTCAAATAATCATTATTAACCGGAAAATGGCGTCGGTTGTATTTTCTGACAGCTGGAGCTGGATGGTGGAAGAAAACGCCTGTTTCATCTTGTGATAAATCTGGCCACTCATTTGGGACTATGCTCACCACCAAACTATCACACCATCTGCCACTATACCGAAGCCTGTCATTATTTGGGACGCTGTAAATCTCACATGAAAACGGGTTCCACGTGCTCGACTGCTACACTGCCAGCTAACGGTTCATTTCCGGCTAGTTGCCCCAGCAGTGACGATGTCCCCGCACCCTCACGCTTCGTGAGACGCTGTAACACCGCCTGCAGCGATCTCAGTGAGGCCCCAGCGCGGCGGCGGGGCTGGAAGGGGGACAGAGCCTGGTTACACAGCTGAGGCGACGCCGGCCGACCTTCGGGCGTTATCTGTGCGGCCAGAGTCCAGCCCCCTGGCGGCCGGCTGCGGCTGGGCAGCAGGAGGGGGCGCGGGACGCGTCAGTCACCGCTCTCCGGCCGCGGCGCCCTGTCGTGATTCCATGTGCGGGGTCGGCTCCGCCGGTGGCGGCGACATGTGCGGGATCTGGTGTGTGCAGGCGCGCTGGAGCGCTGGCCTGGATTTGAGTCTGCCCGTGCGGAGACTGGGCATGCCTCCTGCCAGGTATCCAGCGCCTGCCGAGATGCTGACTTCGGCATCCAGCGAGGAGTGGTGCGACGGTGAGTTACGCTTTCTTCTGCTCGAAATTGTATTATTCCCAATCCGAGCAATCCTGATATGTCCTAGACCAGTTTCAAACTAAGCAAGCCACACTGTTTGTCTATTAGCTTCACAGTCCCAAGGTGCAGACTTCATGGACTCTGTGCCGCCTGCGCCACATTCCTGGCTGGGTGCGTGTGCGTGTGAGCGCGTGCGGCCGCTGCGCCGGCCCACAGTGGGACCTCCTGCTCCTGCACAGCTGCCGCCCCGCCCCGTACGTACACACAATTGACGCGGCTGTCAGCCCACTTGCCGGTCAGAGCAGCCGTCGCAGAACTGGGGCACAGCTGCCGGCCCTCCGCTGCACCTCATCGCCTGTTTGCGTAGGGCACATTACTCCAGTTGAGCGGGCCGTTAGCGCTGGTTGGGCTGGGATGAGATGAGGGCCCGGGTGGCCTCTCCCCGCAGCTGCTGACGCTGACGTGCACCTCATTGGTGTCAGTGTGTTTACTCGGTGATGAGAGCGATGTGCAGGGACGCCAGTCACGGCCAATGTGCGTGGCGGATGGACTTCTGTCACTGTCAGCAGGCGTGTTGTGCGGCGGTCTGACAGGCCATGGGTTGATGAGTGGTGGTTCTGAACCCTGGGTTGATGCGCCTCCGAAGAATTGGGCATCTGTGTGGCAATGGTCCAATCAGCGAACTAAACAGGCAAGATGTTCTTGCTGACCACAGCGTTTGGTCTGTCTCCTTACTGGGGGAGGGGGTCTCAAATCCGGTGGCGTGTCGTGGTGACTGCTTCGTTCGCAAAACGGAAGAGATGAAAGTAATATCTGCTGGTGAAGCGAAGTCTCAACGCATGACATGAAAATATTATATTCCTTGTGAGTCTGATCTCATCACATCCAGAGAGAAGAATCTTCAAGCTTGTGTATCGTTTCAAGAGATACGACTCGTACATTTCGTAAGCATTGCTCCTATCCCGTAGTGCTGAACCGTCCAGGAAAAGAGACGTTTAGAGCGCCATCCTTAATCATCATTATTGCGGCTCTAGTGCATTAAGTGATGGTGATTGGTGGTGATGGTGATTTGGCGTAGGACTCTCAAATCGCTCAGACCGGGCAGATCAGCACCCGAGGACAGGAACGATACGAGGCAGACCGTATCGACCGTATCGTTGCCCCGATGTGGATCAGGTTCCTCTGAGACACAAGTAGGCACTGTGCTCTATGGCTCAAATGCACGTCAATGTGTCGAGGTGCGCTGGTGGGGTCGGTTTCTAACTATCGCCATGGCGCCGCGGCGCTGCGCTTGTCTCCGCTCGGACTGCGTAGCAGTGTAGCACTGCTACAGCCTGCTGCGGACGTCAGATAGCCTGCTGCGAACGTCAGACAGCCTGCTGCAGACGTCAGACAGCCGGCTGTGGACGTCAGACAGCCTGCTGCGGACGTCAGACAGCCTGCTGCGGACGTCAAACAGCCTGCTGCGGACGTCAGACAGGCTGCTGTGGAAGTCAGACAGCCTGCTGCAGACGTCAGACAGCCTGCTGCGGACGTCAGAAAGCCTGCTGCGGACGTCAGACAGCCTGCTGCGGACGTCTGACAACCTGATGCGGTGATGTGTCCGACCCAGTGAGGTGGACTAAGCGGGAGCAGACTGCAGCAGTGAGCGCCTTCGCAGGGGGAACAGCAGGCGGTAGCGTCGCCGTCGATGCTGTCACCGTCGAAGGAAGACAGCTGGGCGCTGTCCCGCCGTTATTTCGCTCTTGTAAACTTTGTGTCGACTCACTCACATGGTGCCGGTATTGGTATCGATAGATAAAGCACCACACAATCGCCCCCAGAATTCCACTTCACAATAATTAGGGGAAGTTTGACCATGCGGCAGATGTTGAGATCGCGTGACTTGACCGAGGCTCGCCAAATTCAGCAGCTGCCTGGGGACTTCAGCTGGCGTTGTTAAAACTGTCTGCGCGCGGTCGGCAGCGTTAGCAAACTGGAGCTGGTCGAGTGCAACACCCTTGTCGAGTGTGAAGCGACACCGGCTCCCCGGCCATCCACAGTGCTACCAATGGCCGAGTGCAACACTCTTGTCGGGTGTGAAGCGACACCGACGTCCCGGCCATCCACCGCGCTACCAAGTGCGTATTCCTGTTTCGTCGCCGTGTCGATTCGCCGTACAAGGTAAAACAGGCCGCTCTAAGAGCTGTGGCGAAACGAAGTGGGACCGATCGAGAGGCGGCAAACCAAGTCGACTCTTACGGCAAGACTTTCCAATCTCACCATTCGGTTCTCTGGGCCTGGCCAGAAATGATGTACCCGAGCACCTGCTTTGAAAGTTTCATTCCAATCGGTTATTTGTTGTATTATCGGGTATTTGTGTATTATTTTTGTTCAGGGCGCGTTTATAGTCTTTCAACAAAACGGTCGCTCAATTGAGTGAAACACAAAGGAATTTATTAAGATCCTCAATCCGAAAGTATATGCAATGTTAGCTTGACGATTGTGATCAAAAGATTATAAATTCAATTGATATGAAAAACAAGAAAGCACATTTTTTCCCAGAGCGTCACTTTATTTTAATCCACGGGAGGCTGACTTGTCGGTCATGTTGAGCTATATGCATTTGCAGCAGCTGTGTGTCTATATGGGAAGGAACGGACTGCAATGTTCTCTGAATTGCTATTTTCTTGAAAACTGATCAAGTTATCCTTTTATTGAAGTAGCGTTGGTGCATTATAACATGTTCTGAACTTAGACGTGGGATGTATAGATCAAATTGATAGAATGGCGTGGGGGAAGTTAACGTTACCCACGAGTTAATAAGATCGAGAATGGATTAGAAAGCTAAACCTTCAGGAAGGTCCAAGTAAGGGAGTATCGAAGAGGTAAATCACGAAATGAATCTAAAGTAAGCAATTAAAAGGTACTTCTGTCCCAGCTACTTGAGGGAAAGTCCGTGCCATGAACGGGCCATATAAGACCACGGCTGAATGTGGGCAGTGAGTTTTAGCTCGAACCACAGGAAACCAGAGCCAGTTACTATCGGCTTAGCAGGCGATGATTATCTGCCGATGTCAGAAAGATATCTGTCGATGCCAGACTGATATCTGTCAGTGCCAGACTGTGAGCAGGCTTTGGTGTGCGATTCCAGCTGGCAGTCGTGTTCAGATATGGTTTTCAGGCGATTGGCAGCGTTAGTGTTGTGTACTGATCTCCAGAGATTGATGTGTCGGCGGTTTGTCATTGATGTTCGGCGGTGTGTCAAGCACCAGGCTTTCACGGACAAGTGAAAGACGGCGCCATATTCTGGGGACCACTGCAGTTCCTCCGTTCTGTAAATAAGCGTACTTTGATCAGCTCTTCCGTTCTACGGATGAGCCTGCTTTGATTAGCTTCTCCGTTCTGTGGATGAGCCTGGCTTGATTAGCTTCTCCGCTCTGTGGATGAGCCTGGCTTGATTAGCTTCTCCGTTCTGTGGATGAGCCTGGTTTGATTAGCTCCTCTATTCTGCGGATGAGCGTGTTTCGATGGCGTTTGCCGTCTTGATGTTTATATCGGGGACGGGGAGAGGGGAGGGGGGCAGCATCCTGGATGGACTTGCCTGAGGCGCCAGTGCGTCACTTTCGCAGAAGATAGACGCGATTCCAACGGCCCGCTAACTAGGCGTCCTGGGAAATTTCCTCTCGGGAAGGGTGTGGTGTCCGTTCTGGTTGTCTCTTCGCTGACGATGGGGTCGTAACGTATACAAACAGGATCAGCCGTGGCAGTGGGAGTCGGCTGCTGTCGGCATTGATCAGTGGCAGAGCCAGCCGGCGGCAACGCAGCCGGATGTATCGGATGTTCGCACGGCCCTTGATTTACCCGGTGCCTTATTTGGGAGAGTCGCAGCGAGCCGGCCCCACTTGGCCCCAGTAATCCGACTGGGTTGGGCCGGTGTTGACAGTGTGTGGTCGCCAGGGCATGCCAGAGTACCTGTCCCCGGCCGCTTATCGCTGCCGATCGGCTCTGCGGTCGTTTTGGAAGGCGGTGGAAGGATTGGCCATCAGGCACACCTGTGGGATGAAACATATAGATCATGTCGACATGTTGACGACTGCTTTTTCGTCAGCATGATGCAATGACGAGAAGATAACTGGTCGCGTCAGCCTAAGAGAAATAACAGTGGATGAGTTTTGAAGTCCAGGCGAGTTGACATCGACAGGGTGCAGCGCCGGGCGGCACCTCAACATGCACATTTGTATATTTATGTTGGCTGTAAGCGTTGGTGTACAGGCATCTTGCTGACACTGCGGACGGTTGGACGCAAGAGGCCGATCTTCAGGTCGCTTTTAGGGCCGCAAGGAAAGGTCACGGACATGAAAACGGACGCATTAGAGTGTGTAGAAACTTACTAGCTAAATAAGTTGAAATTGTGATCAGTTTTTGTGGCTTCTGCCAACTGCCCACTGGCTTTGTGGCAGACTGAGGTCACTGTCCAGTTCAGCTATCACTCGTAGACCTCAAAATGAACTGAGAAAACAAAGGTGTCCTGGAACCGTACTGACTTATGTACCAGCTCATAAACCGGTCCAGAATTAAGCTGACACGCTAGCATTGTCATGAGCTCGGCTTCTGGGGAGGTTTTGGTGACATCCTTGATTTGGGAGCAATTACTTGGGTTCTGGACTCAGGGTGCTGGCGCAGCCCCAATGCGCAAAGAACCCTACCTATGACCCCGATACGCCAAGACATTCGTTGTTGTCATAAAATAACATTCTGATTCCTAGTTGAGATGGTATAACAGCCACACTTGAATTCGTTGCATATTTCAGCGTTTGACTTATTTACAGCCAACAAACACGAATCCAAGCCTGCTTTTTTATAAGAGGCCGCTTGACATCTGTTTGAGCGCAGAGAAAATGAGTGTGCAGACTTTGCTGCCGGCTATGTTTGTCTGCAATGCTGCGCACTGTGAGTTACAAATGATGTCTGCAATGTTGAGCAGAGAGCAATACTAACAGAAGCGATAAGGTAAATATACAGCCTGTTTCAACAGCCGCTCTCGAAGAAGAGCACGCAGTAGAACTTGTGGCGTATCCCCGATGTGCTGACAGCTCACAACACTTACGCAGACAAGTCCCGTCGCGAAACTCGGTGGAAACACAGCCGTAGCTCTTTCCGTCGCAATGTTTGGACCTACTTTCTGTTCTCAGTCATTACTTCACGTTAACCCAAAAACTGTAAAATACGTGTACGTAGTTTAGATTTGGTATTCACACCGCTCCGCAGCGGCACACCTCGCGTTGGTTGTGGCGACCTACGGCACTGTCTGTCCACCTCCGCCGCTGCCATCAGGCCTTATTTAGAAGCCTCCTTCAGCGGAGGTCGGCGAAGGTTACCCCACCTGCACTCAGCGGGGATGAGGCTGGGCAGGGCTGCGGGGTCATAGTGAGGCAGTGCTTTACCGCTGTGTACTGTCACTGTAGACATCATTATGGGCTTGTTTGCAAACAGCGGACAAACTGCAAAAGCTGCGGTCACGCGGCGCCGGCGCGGCGAGGGTGTGATTCAGTGCGGTCTGCCGGCTGAGGCACAGGGTACGGTGTGAGGCTGATGGTCAGAGTAGGGTCTGAGGCTGAGTCTCAGCGCTGAGTCCAGCGGGGTGTGATGCTGATGATCAGAGTAGGATGTGAGGCTGATGATCAGAGTTGGGTGGAGGCTGAGGCTCGGGGCTGGGTTGTGAGGCTGATGGTCAGAGTAGAGTTTGAGGCCGAGGCCGGGGCTGGGTGTGGATGCTGAGGCTCAGCGCTGGGGTGTGAGGCTGAGGCTCAGCGCTGGGGTGTGAGGCCGAGGCTCGGGGCTGGGGTGTGAGGCTGATGGTCAGAGCAGTGTCTGAGGCCGAGGCTCAGCGCTGGGGTGTGATGCTGAGTCTCAGCGCTGGGGTGTGATGCTGATGATCAGAGTAGGGTGTGAGGCTGATGGTCAGAGCAGTGTCTGAGGCTGAGGCTCAGGGATGAACATCACTGGCTACTGGTGACGTGCGATCTGTCTTGCTGGCACATCGCTGCTGGAACTGGCTGGTGGGTGACACTGTGACCGAACAGGCTCAGTGATGTCATATGTCGTTAGGGTCTCTATTGTTTTTTCTCATGTGCTTTATCTATGAAACGTAAGAAAGAACGAGATGCAGTTTGCCATGTTCAGCACGGATGATGAATCGTTGGTGCCCTTTTCTTACGTTGAAGTGTTGCTCTGTTGCAGAGTGTCGGTGTCCGATTGACCTGAGGTCAGTGCAGAGCGACCACCCTTCTCTGGACCTGGACAGCCGGCATGCTCTCTTCAAGCGGATCAACACGGTGAACCGCGCCACCAACATGAAGCTGGAGGAATCCGCCGCGCGGTAGGTGGCGCCTCGCGGCATTGCTGAGGGGCGTAGCCTTGGCTAGGCATGCATATGGCTGTTTTGTTGATTACAAAGCAAAATGCATACAAGTCAAAGTGTGTGTCGAAACTTTATGCCCCAACTGCAAAATCGGGCACTGGAGCTCCGTTGCCGCTAGATTTCACGTAGAAAGACCGTCATGCTCTTTGGAACTCGAGCCCGTATGAGGGTGAATAATTATTTTTGGCATCATTCCTTACGAATAATCCCTTTTTGTTTTCTCCTAGTTCATGTTTCGTCTTTTGTCTTTATTTTCCTCTTTCCACAAAACTAGTTCTCATGAAGGTACCGTTTGTCAGATTTTCAAAGGTAATCTTGGATCCCACAAAGCCCCCTGACGTTAATGAAAATCTAGGTTCATAAGGGTTCAACGGCCCAAAGAGGGTGAACCGAGCCTGGACTCTTCAGGACCCTGGGAAGAATGTGGGAAATGGACGTTCCTGAGTAGGCTCCCATTCGTTTATGGTTGAAGCATGTGTTATCGCACCGGATGGATGTAAACGTTAAAAATTTTTCATCTTCTGAGCAGTCAACGTAAATTAAAACTTCAGTTGGAAATCGATTCAGAGTATGATACGTGTATCTTAGTGTCATATCAATGCTTCTTTTGGCCAAAATGTGCGTAAGTTCTCATGAGATTTTTCGGGTGATGTACACTAAGCTGAACATCAAAAAGCGGGCCCTGAATTCCATTCGGGAAAGGTTAAGTTTGATCAAATATCAGGTTTGTGACAGTTGTTGGTTCCCGGGGCCGCCGTACACCGCCGATGTCGGGTTGGTGACCGGTGTTGGTTCCCGGGGCCGCCCTACACCGCTAGTCTCGGGCCGGTGACGGGTGTTGGTTCTCGGGGCCGCCCTACACCGCCGATGTCGGGTTGGTGACCGTTGTTGGTTCCCGGGGCCGCCCTACACCGCTAGTGTCGGGCTGGTGACCGGTGTTGGTTCCTTGAGGTCGCCCTACACCGCCTATGTCGGGTTGGTGACGGGTGTTGGTTCCCGGGGCCGCCCTACACTGCCGATGTCGGGTTGGTGACCGTTGTTGGTTCCCGGGGCCGCCCTACACCGCCTATGTCGGATTGGTGACCGGTGTTGGTTCCCGGGGCCGCCCTACACTGCCGATGTCGGGTT
The DNA here is from genome assembly GCA_034440635.1 of Lepas anatifera. Lineage (NCBI taxonomy): Eukaryota > Metazoa > Arthropoda > Thecostraca > Lepadidae > Lepas > Lepas anatifera. The sequence goes on along the minus strand of JAOTON010001680.1, from coordinate 1,302,847 downwards.
GGTGACCGGCCCCCGGTCCCACTATCAGGCGCTGTCTGTTTGTTTGCCATTGTTTGGAAAACAGCGGCGTTGGCACGGCGGGCCGCGGCGATGTTATCAGCCCGTCGGGATCCGGGCCGGGTTCGGTAACGTGCCGACCCGTCGACAGCTGGCACGCCGGCCCGGTTACCGCCAGATAGATGGCGGTGTGGTACAGGGTCGTGTCATCGCGACCGCTCCTCTCCGATCGGCCGTCCTCGAATTCCTGAGAGTCGGCGGGGGACTGAGTCACGCCGCCGGTTCTCGGACAATCGCCGCATCCTCGCAGAACCGCCGCACCCGCCTGTCTGCCTGGCCTTGCCAAATGTTGATTCACAACGTGCTGCATTCGCAACTGGAGGTCTGTTGTTGCACGAGGTACCCAGCGGGTCAGGCCCAGAGCGGCGTGCATCGTGGCGCATCACGGCCACCCGGAATAGTTTCGCGCAGCAGTGTCCGTGCTGGAGGGTCTGGCTTTACTCTGCGGCTAAAATACCCGATGCTGCACTAGCGTGCACTATAGTTTTCACGGAGAGGGAGGCATAAACAGAGTAGTTAACTGTTTGTCTGGTGAAGAGAGGAAAGAAGAGCGCACCTCTCCGATACACAGACAAGTACGCAGGAGCGGGCTGTTGATCTGATACGGTGGCAGGCCCCACCATTATTACCTGAGCCAGGAATGAATCAGGCCACTCCCATTGTAGCGTGGCATCCGGTGCAAGGCCCGGTCGGGTGTCAACAAGGTCGTCCGCTCCGGCGCGCGTCGGCACAGCCGTGCAGAAGCAATGGTCTGTCGGAACCTGATGGACGCAGGCGTCGGCAACCGCTGGACCTCTGGCAGTGCACAGTTGGTACCAGCTAGTATTACATTGAAACAATGTGGGTGTGTTGTAAAATTTATTCATTATGTAATTATCAGATGCTTTGCAATAAGGATTGTTTCCGACGTTCAGGGCCCACATTTTCATCCTTCCTCGGGATGGTGAGTCTATACTGGACGTGCTGCTCTGACATGCGCCGCCGCCACGCGCCTGTTACAGTACCCTCCCGTAGTAGCCGGTCAGCGCTAGTTGAGAGCTGTGAGGTGCACTGGTTCGTGTACTATGTCCTCTGAGTCAGCCGCCAGGGGGCAGGGCCGATCTGTAGGTGAGGTCGCGCTCTGGATCCAAGGATCCAGCCCGGCTGTATGGATCCAGCCACTAGACAGTGCTAGATGGAGGGAGGATGGACGCTCTTTTTATTTGCACGTGTGGAACAAAATGTCTCCGCCATACAAGTGCGAGGAACCATGACGGCAGTAGCCAAACAAACCGTTTTTTTTAAAAGCCTCCAATGCTGTAGGCTTTTGTAGCACAGAGTCGGAAGTAGGTACCTGGGTTTAGCTTTATGCCCATTTTTATCTGTAACTGGTCAATATTCCGCTCTTGATCGGAAGTTGGCAGCTCTGGTCGATATGGCAGCGCTGACTCATGCCCCGGTGTGCCTGGCGGCTGTTGCCAGGCGGGCTGGCGTCGGCCTCCGTGCCCGCCGCGGTGCCACTTTTCTCAGGAGTGACCAGGCTGCGGCCGGCCCACGGCAGCCATGTTTGTTGTTCCCACAGAGTGGCTACATTCGGTGTGAATGGCACTACCTCCGTTGCCATCGGACAGCACCGTGTTGTATGAGCCAAGGCATTGCTTGGCGGTACACGGCTCTCTTGTTCGCTCACGACCTGTGTTTGGTTGGCTGCATTGAGGAAAGGTAGCGAGATTTGTTGAACTTAGGTGGCAGCCACCAGTCGGTCGGATCTCTCGACTTCGCCGTGTTTTTTTAGATTTTCCAAGCTGTTGCAAGTTCGTTTTTTTTAGTCGGAGTCTCATTAAAGTCATCAATGGACTTGTCGGAGACCCCGGCCTCGTCGTCGGAATGAGCAACTCCCTCAGTGAAGTGTTGATTTAGAAGCAAATGCTTAACGTCCCACCAAGCCCAGATGGCCACCCTGCTCAGGTCACCATCTCACCAGTCAGTTGCCAGCCAATCTACGTAGGGAAAATATTGAGCGCCGGAGCGTCTCAGGGGAAGCTAGTTAATTGGTAGGTTCCCGCCATTTGTCCGGGTTGCGAGGTATTCTATTCCCCTCCCCTCACATGCTGATGCGCAGAACAGTCCATACATCCATCCAGTAGTTCTGATTGACGTCTCCAATAGATGCAGTAATTGTTGTTTTCGGTGGAGAGAAAACATGAGGATATTGGGGAGCGGTGTAAGGACCACATTCCAAAGTGAATTGTTGGGTTATGAGCAGCGGTTGTGAGGCGTTCCCGACACGTCTACCGATCAGCCCCCGTCTCCCGCAGAGTCGTGATTACGCCCTGAAGTCCCGAGCCGGGCTATTCGGGACAATTGTTACAGTTCCATCCGACGTCGTGTAACCCTGCCGTTCCTGGTCGGCCGCCACCGCTGGTCGGGAGGGAGGGACGGTACCGTACCCGCCGGTCAGGGGGGGGCGGTACCGTGACCGCCGGTGTCCCGTCGCCGCTGTATAGGGCCTGTTGTGCCGCTGTCGACGGTTGTAATTGCGGAGAGACTGCAGCCTGCTGTATAAGTGGTAACGGCTCATCTACATTGGCGTTTGGCCGCTACCGGAAGCTCCTGAATAAGGCCACCGTTCCGCTGCCTAAGTGATGAGGTGTTCTCATAGAGCTCCGTCTTTTTCGTTGTGCTGGCGCTGCGCGGCGAATTGAGGGGTTTCGGGGGGGATGTTCTCAGTGGAGGTTAATTCCCAATACACAAAGCCTTGCATTAGACTGGACAACATAAAAATGGAAAATCAGAGTCAATCGCAGAAGCTACGTGGTGGGTGAAATGAGGAAGTGTTCTGGGCGCTAAAGAAGGTTTTGAAATGATCCACATAACAATTACGTCCATCATCAAAGTATGTACGGGACAGTCAGTTAAACAGTATTGGTCATGGTTCCACGGCAAGACCTCGTGTTTCCTTTCGATGCAGCTGGGCAGTTTTAAAACTCCTTGCGACAAACCGAAAATGTGTGTTTCCTCGAATCCACAAGGATTAAACGTTGTGAGAAACAATATTAGATAAAAGATTCGGTCTGGTTGTTTGACACCTACTTTTACTTCAGCATACCATTCCTGACAGACTAGAACCTTTCTAAGCCAAAGTGGGACATTTTCGTTTACAAATTAGTCCGTTAAATACACCACCTCCCGCCATACTGCGTCTTAGCTGTAGCTTGCCATACAATGCCGCTTATCATATAATTATCGTTGTTGTCTTAGCAAGCACCGTCAATAGCATCTTCCGAGTTCACTTCAGCGTATTCTTCCGCACATCTCGCATGGCTGTGCACTGATTAGTTTCTGTTCCATCCGCCAGGGTGAGGAGAGCGACGACGACGAGGCGCGCGCCATCAGCGACAACTGGTCGTACCTGCGGCACTCGCAGCGCTGGCGGCGGCACCAGGGCGTGCCGCCGGCGCCGGCCGCCACCAGCCCGCCCAGCGCCAGCTCCAACAGCACCCTCAACTCGGACTCCAGCGCCGGCGCCGCCGTCGTTCACGACAGGAAGGAGCCGGCGCGCCGCTCAGGCCGCGAAAGACTGCAGCACGGTGCCAGCGCGATCCTGCGCCGGGTGGAGAGTCTGCGGGCGCGCCGCAAGCGCCAGCAGAAGGCCTCCACTGCCACCTCGTCTGTGTCCACCAGAGACGACTCCTCCAGCTACTTCTCCGCCTCGGACGCCAGCGTGTCTCCGCGGACGGCGCGGCCGCCGGGCGCGCCGCGCGACGACAGTGGCGCCCTCTCGGACGGCGAGCACTCGCCGCCGCTCTGGCGCCCTCTGCCAGCTGGCGCCAAACCTCGCGGTAAGGACGCCAACAGCAACGACACCGAGGAGATCGACTTCCTTGAGACGAGCTCGCCGAAGATCAGCCGGCACAGGGGCGGGAGTCTGCGCGTGGGCCAGGCGCCGAGCTCAGGCTGGAGATCCAGCAGCCTCAACATGGGGAAGGACAGCAACAGCTACCGGCGACGCGTGCAGGGTCAGTTGTGTGTATGTTTTTAATGAATGGTTGCTGATTTAACTGTGTTTAGATGCTACTTTCGATTTAAGTGTGCTCGCTTTGTCAGTGAGAAGTCATTACATTGAAAATTTCCAGGAATCTGTTTTATTTTTAGTCTCTGCTAGAGTAGAACCGTGATGAGGCTGTTACATGCTGGTGGGGATTCGATTTTTTGTGAATCGAATGTTTGCTCATCACTGACTCACTCCTACAGGTAAGCTGAAGAAGAAGGAAGACCGAGAGCGTTCGCTGCCGCCGCAGTGTCCTCCGGTGTCACCTGTGACGATGCTGCCACCTACCGTCGCAACGGCGCAGCGCATCGGCAGCTACGACAACGCCCCGATCGTAGTCTACAACCGCAGCTTTGTGGACAGTGACGTCACAAGGCGGCCTCCCAGCCCTGCCGGCCGCGAAGGACGCGCCAACTCCAGTAAGCAGAAGTCTGGATGTACCGAATGGACCGGGTCGCTGTCTGAGATGTTGTCAATGAACGATAAGTTTGTGATTGTTCATTTTTGACACTTATTTTCTGGTGCTGTAGATCGTTCAGGGTACCAGGCATTGCTGCTCCGTCATAAAGTGTACCGGCTGATATGTCCAAGGCAATAATTAACTTCCAATAACAGTCATTGAACAACCAAAGCTGCTACTCGTGCATCATGAGGGTGATGTAGGGAGCAAGGCGTTGTGGGACGACTGTGCAGTTGTGACGGCTGTGTGTTGTTGCAGGTCCTCAGATCCAGCCGGTGCCGCGCGGCCGTTCCGGGAGCTGCGACACCAGCATCAGCCACAGCTCCGACGTGTCGCTCCCCTCCACCGGAGGATCGGACCAGGAGCAGAAGCCGCGCAGGTGAGCGACTCCAGCGCCGCTCGCGGCCGCGCAAGGAAACTGAGGTCAGGGATAATGCGTGAAGATGGCGGTAGCCTAAACAAAATCGTAAGGGCTTGGATGGAAAATAAGTTCATCATGACGCATTATGTTGGGAACATGTACGAGAATGGAGTAAATATATTTTCTTTTAAACCAAGGAAATTCCGTTGGCATATTTGGTGAGAAGGCACACACTAACTGGCAGGCACCCTCTAATTTTGCATCATCTTCTCTGAAATTGCTTGTTGAAAGATGACACCGTGAAAGATATGACGATCTCTCCTGGAGCACATAGCCGATCCAAGTTTGGAACGCTAGCCATCTGTATTGCCCTCCGTGACCGCATCATCTGTCGCGATAACATGCAAACACGGCCCCGATGACGTGAGCTGTGTCCGGGGCCTACATTTGTATACAGTAAACAGACATTCCAGAGGAGAAGTTATGCAAAGCCGATACTGTTCTCGGGAGCGCCAGGTGTGCAGTCGCCTGTGATGCTGCTTCGTCACGTGGATGACACAATATCCTGTTCGTACGCTTTTAAGTCGGGTATTGATCAGAATTTCCGCGAATTGATATGACGTGTTGATAGCGGGCGGTCAGTAGCAGCGATGTTGAACCCATCCTTGAACCGCTGTACTTGACTGCAGACTGTCTGTGCAGCCGTGCACGTGTATGTGGCCTGAGGACGGGATTTGTTCGGTACGCTTCGGACGTTCTCCCCGCGCCGCGAAAGCCAGTTGTAGGGGCTCACTATTCGGAGAAGCTCTAGTTGTGCTAGAAATATTTTTTACTGAGGAAAGTGCCTAGATCTAAAAATTGACTACGTCTAAAAAACCTCAACGCATTTGCGTGCAACGTGTTGCTATTCCAGCTTCTCGTCAGAAGTGTAAATATATAAAAGCGCACATACTAAACTCCAGGTTTCGCACACGCCAGTTATACCACGACAAGTGAACGTATATTTACTCGCTGTCTCGGGCACCATCATCGGCGTCTGTTTTGCACCATCCTTACCAGTGCTTAGCGGCATTGTTAAAACAGGCTTTCGTGAAAAGGCCATAGTCGCCCATGACATGAGAAGTTGGCGACACTAGTCGGAAGCGCCAGTCTGGCGTGGGTACCGATTCGGACGCGCCTGGGCCACGGCGGGCGCCCTGGAGCCGAGTTACGACGCCCTGGGGTCGTGCACCGCGGGTGGCTGGTAATACATTAAAGCCTCGAACCCTGCTCATAGCCGGCTGAGACCACCTCGGGGCAAAAAGAACGACATAGCGTAGTGTGAGAGCCATGGCAGAAACATGAGCTCCAGAGAAATACTCCGCTCCAGCTGTGGGCTGCTGTACATAGCAAGTATATATACCTGCTACAAATATTGATGGTTGGCCTTTCAGGTTAGGTTTTTAATAAGTAAATTTGACCACAATTCCTAGCGAGCTTTATATTTGTTCCTCAAACACGCACTCTTCACACTGTTATACCTACTTGCTGGTCAGCCCTCCTCCCAGGATTAGGCAGGAACGTCCTTTCTGACACCTGCGTACCGTAGTGGGGTAGTCAAACCTCATAAATTATTCGGCACTACTATCGGTACGCAGAGGCCCTCCATCATGATAATTTGTTCGTGCAGCTGTAGGTATTAAATGGAGTGCCATAAGCTACAGCAAAAGCCACACGGTACAGGCGATGTCATCGCCCAGCTCTGAGTAGCTACGTCGGGGTCTTGGTGCAATACTGGTCAAATTGGTGAAAACTGATGAAATGCAAAGGTTAAATTCTGGTTTGTTATTCCACGATAGCAAATTTTGGTGCTGTTAAATTTTTTCTCTCTCTCTCTCTCTCTCTCTCTCTCTCTCTCTCTCTCTCTCTCTCTCTCTCTCTCTCTCTCTCTCTCTCTCTCTCTCTCTCTCTCTCTCTCTCTCTCTCTCTCTCTCTCTCTCTCTCTCTCTCTCTCTCTCTCTCTCTCTCTCTCTCTCTCTCTCTCTCTCTCTCTCTCTCTCTCTCTCTCTCTCTCTCTCTCTCTCTCTCTCTCTCTCTCTCTCTCTCTCTCTCTCTCTCTCTCTCTCTCTCTCTCTCTCTCTCTCTCTCTCTCTCTCTCCCTCTCCCTCTCCTCTCCCTCTCCCTCTCCCTCTCCCTCTCCCTCTCCCTCTCCCTCTCCCTCTCCCTCTCCCTCTCTCTCTCTCTCTCTCTCTCTCTCTCTCTCTCTCTCTCTCTCTCTCTCTCTCTCTCTCTCTCTCTCTCTCTCTCTCTCTCTCTCTCTCTCTCTCTCTCTCTCTCTCTCTCTCTCTCTCTCTCTCTCTCTCTCTCTCTCTCTGACCGCCTCCCCTCTGCCCGACAGCGCCAGTGTGGTTCGATGGCACAGCTTCAACCGCAGCGGAGGCTCTTCCCAGAGTCGGACTCCGGGTCCTCCTCCCATCAGTCACACTCACATCTCGCGACTCTCGTCTGGCCAGATTCTACTGCTGAAGAAGCATGCTCTCCTCAGGTGAGTGGAGCGTCAGAGATTATTGATTGTTATTATAGTGCCTTTTTATCATTGATGGCTTTCTGCCGTCGAGCGGGCTGCTGTTGCGGGTCAACTGTCGGTGGCTGATGGCCTCCTCCCCTATACGAATAACTAGTAATGACAGCCCTCGTTAAAAGTTCGGAATGAAGTTAGCTTTTTTGCTGTTGCTTACATTTGGAATGGTTTGATAAGGTCAAACACTTGAACAAGTTGTGATTGCGTCGCCAAAAGTGTTGCGCTTGCCGGTTTCAAGGGATTTTGTGAAACGGAAAGTGTGTCTGTAGTGATCTTGAGGCTGTCCTCGTGCATCTAACTTTGTGTAAACAAGTTGTGTGGTATAGAGGAAGACGAATCCTACAATAGTATACACTGGCCTCTTGCCGAAGTCATAGCAAAAAACGTTAAAAGGAAATGAAAGGTTGAATAATTTAACATGTTTCATGCTGAAACCATGGTTTCATGAAATGACCTGGTTAGGGGAGTATATAAGTACTTGTTTAGCAATGTGTGCGGATGGTACACCATTCCATAAATGCTAATTCAGTCATTTTATTGCTCCCATGTTTGCCGTGGCAATTGTTGTGAGTGTGCTGCATTAATGTAATCGCATTACCAAGCCGTAAAAGTCAGCCAGCTCATTAGCAATGGCTGCTAAGTCTTCTTGATGAGCCCGGAGTGGCACCATTCTGGCGCGTGAAACTGTGTTGGAACTGGGACCGGCCGCTCCCAGTATGAATTATTCGGAACCGGCCGAAGCTAGGGCTCGGCTGGAAAGCTGCTGCTCAATTTTGCCGACTCGCTGCTACGTGAAAGGAAACCCCTGGGCGGTTGAAGTCAGCCTGATTTTAATTGGGGACAGCTGGCAGACGTGTGCCCGCGGTAACAGCATGCCAAATCGCTAAATCTGACATTCCCGTGATATCTGCGCCCCATGGTCCCCGTGAAAACTGAATTATCATCACATTTACCTACGCAGTAGTACGGTTGGTAGCGAGGTTTTACTAACCACCACTTGACCGGCGGTTATTCCGAGAGTAGGACGGAACTAAGCCATGATCATTTTCCAGCTCTGCATTGGCTCTCTTTCAGCAATATGACAGTTTCCTCGAACGTTTTTTGGCGGTGCCTCACTTTTGCTGCGGGCTAATCTCTCTGATTGGGTTCTGAGTATGGTTTTGCGTAGCGGGTCAGGTTAGACCCTAGACGCCCACCAGGGATTCCATGTTGGAAATCCCCACCGCCAAAACTGCGTGTTTCACCGCCAGCTATTTTGCACAGCTTGCCTGTGTGCTGAGCAGTGCCGGTGTGTGGCACCCCTTAGGCACACTCATTCACCACCTGATATATCCATATACCTGTTTGTGACACTAATTCCGTGTTCAGTAATGACAAAAAGGTGCGTTATTGGGCGCCGGGGAGTGGTGACGCCGGCTTCATCGGCTGGATAGCTTCACCAGCTGCAATTAGATCCTGTGCCCAAAGCAAAAGCGAAACTCAGTGTCGCAACTCAGCTAGAAAATCGACTGCAAAATTTGGCAAAATTTCACCGTTTTGAAGATTTGAAGTGACAAGTCTTCCATTCTAGCCCCAATTCCCCTGTTTTTTTTCACCAGGCGTGCTTGCGTATAACGTCAATGTGGAACCACGTCGCCGCTCAGGTCGTAAAGGCCCGGATGTGGCCATTTTCAAACCTTCCCACAGCGCCGCCGACCAAATGGTCCTGCTGCGTGGCTGAATTTTCCGCCTGATAGCATTGATATGGATTGCAGTCATCCGTTACACTGCAGTCTCCTGAGCATTGGCGTTGGACGTGCGGTAACGCCGTGTGCGCAAAACTCGACAATGAGTATCAGAGGCGTATTCAGTTGCTGCTTCTCTTGTTTCTTGCTGGTTCTCTGTTACCGAGGCACCAGAAATCTTCACGCGAATTTGTCACCATAAGCCGGGGGCAGGCTTCACGAATATCTACCGATGTCTGATGCATGCTGTGCGCTTGTGTTGCAGAATCACGGCTACCATGGAGCGCCACTGTCCCTCCAAGTCGTCCGGGTGGAACTGGGACTTGCCCAAGTTTATGAAGAAGTTCCGCGTGCCCGACTACCGGGAGCGACTGGTGTTCGGCGTTCCCCTGACGGTGTCGGCGCGCCGGAGCGGACACCCGCTGCCGCCCTCCATCATCCAGGCGCTGGAGTACCTCCGCAAACACGCCCTCGACCAGGTACGGCGCTCCGGAGGCTCGGCGCCGCACTGGTGGCTTCTGAGCTGGAAAATCGGGAGTGTGGGTGTGTTGGGGTTTAAGGGCGCTTCAGCTGCTAGGGCCATTTAGCGCGGTGGAAAATCGGGAATATATATATATATATATATATATATATATATATATATATATATATATATATATATATATATATATATATATATATATATATATATATATATATATATATATATATAACAACTTTTTGGGGTTGTCGCTTTTTGTATTTGTTGATTCATGAAGTTCTTGGCCTCGCACGTTTCAGCCCATGTAAGCTAAAGCTGGGAGCATCATCGCTCACTGCAGTGGCCCGTTTCCGGTGGCCCCATGCCTGTTTCTGAGTTCGGATTTCAAGGCGAGTCTGACGTTGTGCCTTTTTCGCCCAGACCGGCCTCTTCCGGAAGTCGGGCGTGCGCTCTCGCATTCAGAAGGTGCGCGAGATGTGCGAGACGGCCAGCGCCGACCCCCTGCCCTTCGACGACCACCAGGCCTACGACATCGCCGACATGGTCAAACAGTACTTCCGCGAGCTGCCCGAGGTGCTGCTCACCAACAAGATCTCCGAGATCCTGATCGCCATTTACCAGAGTAAGTGGTTTTCCCGCAATGTGGACGTCCTAATGAGAACACCTCTGATGGGACCGTCTCTGAAGAAGGCGGTCGATGAATGATATTAGTCAGTGATAAAGCTTCCGCACCAATGATAAATGTATGTGGTCGATACTGGAGCGTCCAGAGAAAGATGACCATGGCTGAATCTCTCAGGCAATTTTCACACAATTTTCTGCTGAAGTCTTTGATCTCTGGTAATATTTGTAGATTTCAGTAATGTCTTTGTCTTTTGTAAATAAGCTTTAGCCGTATGGGATATTTTCGGGTGCCTTACGAAAGCCCTTTAATTACGACATTTGTTGAAATCCAGGCACAGTAAGTAAAAACGATACGTTCATCTACTGGAGTGCGCTCCGTAATCAGGATGTCATCCTTAACTTCTGCACCATATAACCATTAGTTGCTGACGTGTGCCTATAAAACTCGAGGCTTACACTGGTAACTGTGCCTCCTTTAAAAAAAAACTGCATTAACAAACGGAAGACAGTGTAATTGTTCCTCATCTTTCCCAGATGTTCCCACGGTACTTTGGTATTTCCTAACTCTCCCAGATGTCCCTCTCCCAGATGTCCTCACGAGACTGTGACTGCTTCTAACTGTGTCTCCCCTCTCCCAGATGTCCTCACGGTGCTGTGGTATTTCCCAACTGTGTCTGCCCTCTCCCAGATGTCCTCACGAGACTGTGACTGCTCCTAACTGTGCCTCCCCTCTCCCAGATGTCCTCACGGTGCTGTGGTATTTCCTAACTGTGTCTGCCCTCTCCCAGATGTTCCCACGGTACTGTGGTATTTCCTAACTGTGCCTCCCATCTCCCAGACGTCCTCACGTTACTGTGGCTGCTCCTGACTGTGCCTCCCCTCTCCCAGATGTTCCCACGGTACTTTGGTATTTCCTAACTGTGCCTCCCCTCTCCCAGACGTCCTCACGGTACTGTGGCTGCTCCTGACTGTGCCTCCCCTCTCCCAGATGTCCCCACGGGGCTGCGGCTGGAGGCGACCAAGTGTGCTCTGCTACTGATGCCAGACGAGTCTCGTCTGGCGCTGCAGACGCTGCTGGTGTTCCTCTCGGACGTGGCAGCCGCCAGCTACGCCAACCAGATGACGGCGCACAACCTGGCCGTCTGCCTGGCGCCGTCGCTCTTCAGTGTGACGTCACAGAGGTCCGCCTCCGCCTCCCCCGCCGCACGCGCAAGGCAGGGGTGCCCGACCAGCGCGAGCTCAACGAGAACCGCGCCGCGCACGAGTGCCTGGCCGCGCTCATAAGACAGGTGGGCACAGCACCCCTGGAATGTGTCGCCAAGTTGTCCGTGGAGTGGTGCTTGAACTTAACTGGATAATTCAGCTCTTGCTCAAGCACGACAAGCTGAGGATCCTTGAAGGAATGGGCTATTTTCATACGATGGTCTTCTTTATGGCATAGTGTTGACCACGGGAAAACTGGTGTATTAGATGGTAACAGCTCTGTTGATTAGAATATTGTTTTCTCTTTACGAGTGGAGTAAGCATATGATAAAGACAGAAAATACCGAAAAAATCGATAAGCAAACACCTCGTATTCCACCCCTCCACTGTGACCACTGCCACGTTCTGTGCGCTACATGACCATACAGTCGATACAGTCATCATTCCCTGCCGCCACCCCCACCGTGCTAAGCCTCTGTCCCCTGGTGCAGGCGGACGGCGTGTTCTGCCTGCCTGAGGAGCTGCTGGCCGGATGTAGCTTCTCCTACCTGGACGTGTCGCAGCCGGTGGGCCTCTCGGCTCTGGGCACCGAGGAGAGACCGGGAGAGTGGCGCGCCTACGCTGATGCCTGCTGCGCCGCCCTGCTCAGGGAGACGCGCGACCGTCCCCGCGGCTGGGTGGCCGTCAACGCCGACGACCCGGGCGTCGAACTCGCCTTCCGCAAGGTGGGTTACTTACTTGTGATTGGTGGAAGCTTGATGTGCGGCAAATTTTGCTGTGATTACCGAATGGATCTGAAAAAATGGGTGAATAAGTGATCTGATGTGCAAGGAAGGTCTTTTTGTTTCCAAAGTGTTGTCAGTTTTTAATTAGAGCCTAATAACGCTCTCAATTTCTGGATTAGTCGGTTGAAGTTTTCATCAGTTCTTTGGGTCAACTGAGTCGCTGCAGAGTCTATCAACGGACTGGACCCAACATCCACTTCCCTCCCGTGCACAGGTGGGAGACGGCCACCAGTTGCGGCTGTGGCGGTCAGCCACCGAGCTGGAGGCTCCTCCGCAGGAGGTGCTCCACCGGCTGCTGCGGCAGCGGCACGCCTACGATCTGAGTCTGGTCAAGTGGCGCGTGGTAGAGCGTCTGGCCGACGATGCAGAGGTGTTCCAGTACGCCGTCGCTTCAGTCCGACCGCTGCCGGCCACTGACTTCTGCGTGCTGCGGGCCTGGCGGTCCGACCTGCCCCGCGGAGCCTGCGCTGTTGTCGAGACCTCTGTGGAGCACCCTGGTAAGCTTAGTTTTGGCAGAGTTGTGTGTATTGTGGGAAAAACCCCGTTTTTCTACAATTGAGAAGTGTGTGCCAAGTTTTTTTCATTGGTCTTTGTTTGCTGGTTTCTTGTTTAGATAGAGGCTGGTTTATATGTTGTTCAATGGGTTCTAGTATCAGTTTGATGCGTTTATCCCAGACTCTTGAAAATATGTTGCGGGAGAGCTTTTGGCTGGCACGACCTTTTCCGAAGTTTATGCGATTGCTGTGGGCGAGTAAAGACGAAGCTTAGCGGACTGGAAAAAGACGAGACCGCTGTAAGCCTGTTTGATCCGCTTGAGCCCCGGCGTCTGAGACCCTCGCGGCGAAATTGTTTTCTGTGGTGAGAGGGAGAAAGACTCGGTTGTCCTTGCGTTTTCTGTCGTAATCCAAAGCTGGTGACGACACAGATGCTTGAAATTTAAGTCACGGGGCATGCCATGTCGGTCCACTGTCCTGTACCTGTCTCTCTGGGTGGAGAGTGCTGTTCAAGCTCTATATCTACTGAACTTCATTTTCAAACCCTTTCCGATAATGATAGTGTGTTTAAAAAGACCTGCATAAGCTTATCGTGGTCCTTAAACGAACTTTATGGTCCATGATAGAGGGAGCAAAAATTATCATGTTTCACTGTTTCAAACCGTTATGCAATAGTTTGCTCTGTGCTGCCCGTTCGTGTCCTGTGCCGTCCAATAGGCTAAGTCCCCTGTCTCGTGATACCGGTGTGCGTGTGAGCGGCGCGACCCTGTGTCGTGACCTTTCGGTGACCTCGCGCAGACTCGCCGCTACAGCCGGGGGCACGCCGAGGGGTGGTGCTGGCCTCTCGTTACCTGGATCGAGCCCTGCGGCGCCGGAAAGTCCAAGGTCACCCACTTCTCGCGTGCGGATCACAGGTTAGTACCCCCTCCCCTCCGCGGCCCCTTGAGTCCGTTTGTGTGTCATGAGTGCTTCGATCGCCGCGCGGATACCATTGTGTGTGGAGGCGAGGCAGAAGGAAAGGCTGGGGTGTGCGAATGGAGAGCCTTGTGGGTTATCGACGTAAGGCTATTGAGGGGCGATGTCGGCGTTTTTACTAATTGAAAACTGACTGGAACACTAACGTCGGTCTCAGGGACAGCGAGAAAGCACCATTTTTACTTGCAACAACTTTTGGCTCGCATTTCTCCCAATTTCAGTTTAATTTGGCAAACATTTGACGTGAACTTTAAAAGAATAGGTACTCGAACCGTTCAGCGCGGGAGATGATACTTTGTAAGGATAAACTTTAACAAGGAGTTTGCACCTCGAATACCTGTAAGCTCGAGGACTGAGCAGGGCTTTAAAATCACGCACTCAATCACTAGCGCCTGGCGCAATTAGGACAAAGCTGGTGGTGACACAGCTTCAATATCGCTAGCCGAAGCACTGGCAGACTTACAAAAGAGCTTGTGGGCGAGCGGCAGGCTCATTAGTGGGCGTGTTGAATGGTGTCGACTCCCTGGATGCAGGGCAGATTCATCCAGCGTGTTTGTCATTAGCGCTCTTTGAAGTCGCCAGCACCGACGTAGTAGAAATGCGGCGGCTGTACCGGGGTTTCGTGGTTGCATGAAGCATCAGCACAAAAGCCACCTCCACCTGAATGCATTTGTGAGCGTGGGTAGACAATTGGGTTTTGTCTTTTGAAAGACACTCGTGCGCATACTGTGGATTTATGGGGTGTAGAGAAAACGCCTGGCGAACATTCTGAAGAATCGTGACTTGTGATCCCGCTTGTTTCCGGTGTGATTTATGAATCCTTCGGCGACCCGCATTTTGTCATTTTCTGCAGATTTTTTCTTTACTGACACCTCATGAACGTGTAGCTTTAGGTTTTCATCGTGTTTGTGAACCAGTTTAAGCAGCGATGCAGCAGCGAACCAGTTTAATGTCAATATCAATGGCATCAGGTCTGTAGGGAGTGATTTTTCCTATTATGAGCCACAATTCAAATAGCATGCATGACCTTCCGGAAGGCACGCCGTCTGACGGCTTGCTTTGTACCCGGCAGGGCGTGCTCGCCGGAGTGGTACAACAAGGTGTACGGCCACCTCTGCGGACTGGAGCTGGCGGCGCTACGGGAATCATTCCGACACACCATCCTCGGTACCACCGGGCCAGAGAGCCAGGTCTGACCGGTCTGGGAGCCAAGTCTGACCGGTCTGAGAGCCAGCAGCCATGTCTGATCGGTCTGGAAGCCAAGTCTGATCGGTTTGAGAGCCAGAAGTCAGGTCAGATCAGTCAGAGAGCCAGGAGCCAGGTCTGACCAGTCTGGAGCCAGGAGACAGGTCTGACCAGTCTGGGAGCCAGGAGCCAGGTCTGATCAGTCTAAAGCTTGAAGCCAGGTCTGAACAGTCTGGGGCCAGTCTGAACAACATGGAGTCAGGTTCGTCCAGCATAGAGTCAGGTCTGGCCGTCTGGAGCGAGGAGCCAGATCTGAGAAGTCTGGAATGAGGCCTGAGGAGACTGGAATTAGGCATGAGGAGCCCCAGCGCCAGTTGTAAGGCGGCTGAGCGGCCAGTTGTAAGGCATGCCTGCGGCTCTGGGAGATTGACTGTCCACCTTTGAAAGGTCATATGAAAAATCTGGACTGTGATCGTCTCAGCACCGCAATGCAGAGACCAGGGCCATGAAACTCCTAAACGAGGCTTCTGGTAAACTCCGGGTCACGCCGCATCACAGTCAGTAGGTGTCTGCAAAGGCCGAGTCCAGTTGGCTTCCCTGCAGGGTGCAGGGAAGCTAACGGATGTGGGTGCCATTACAGTAACGAGTACAGTTCACTCGGCTATATCGGATCATTCCTTGTCCGGGAAGTGTTGGCTGAGCCTGCGACTCTTTATTGGACATGGGCTTTCTGTCAGTGAGTGGACTCACTCTTGCACGTTTTTTATGGCGGGCTTTACACACGATCGATGGAAGGTTGCGAGGTGATCATCGCCAGGCTTTGTCGCCCTCACCTGCATCGCTCTGTTCAACCTTTTGACAGTTTGGACGGTGGATGGTACTTAGCGTCGCCGCTCTGTTGGGGCCCGTCCTCGTTTGGGTGGTAATCAGAGTGGTGGCAAAGGTCACCGGTGTCCAGGCCTATTTCCGTTGTGTGCACATCAATCATAATAGCTGAGCAGTCTGCGCTGGGACCGTGGGTGCTACATCACCTGCTTCTGAGCGGTGCTACCACCCTGGGCAGGGTATACGGCTGCTGCAGGGCGGGTGCTACACGTGCGGGCCCAGGCGTGGTGTGTTTTCTTCTGCGGACCAGGGGTGAACTGGGTGGGTGGTACGTGGCAGATCGACCGTTGATTACGCTCCGCGCGGTCGGGCGGCGCCGGTGGGGCTGGTCTGTGTCCGGCTCGCCTTTATTGCTGCTGAGAGTGCTGTGTGTGTGTGTTTCCGTGGCAGGTGCCCGGGAGACTGTATAGCCTCAGCAGCTGCTGTGTCCTCCCGCGCCACATCCTGTAGCCGTCTGAATTGTTGTTGCATGTTGTTTAATTGTAGCCGCCGGCTGGGTTTGGCTGGTGGTCAGATGTTTTATGCGGCGGTTCTGCGCTGGACATGCAGCCACCGTGCTCGCAGCCGTGTTCAGTGTTTTGCTGTCTCGGGTGAGGTTGCAAGGAGCCAGCGGTATCGACGTGGTGTTTTGGTGTCTGGCGCCAAAATGGGTGGCGTGGCGGGAAGCGGTCGTGTCGCCAGCGCCGCGGCGGGCCGGAAACCAGGGCGCGTGATGTCTCTGGACACATTCCATCACCACCACATGCTATTAGAGTTCCAACTAGTCCATTATGTGTTGTTTCCCATCATGCATCGTGAATTTGTGTGTAAGTACGTGTCATTGTAACAAAGCTGTACCGAGGTGGGATGTCGCCGTTTATGAAAACAAAAAATTAAATGCGAATATATGAAATGATTGTGAGCACGTCTTTGCTTTGGAGGTCATGAAAATCTAACACGGAATTATTTTCGCTGTGAGTAGATTTGAGGGCTTGTGTATAATATTGTCTATCGTCTGCGTGAATGACTTCTGAGGATGCCTTCCGGGGAAATGAATGCTTTCCGCTCATCAGACAGGCGATAAATACACTGACCTTTGTGGAATGAGGACGTTGGGACGTCGAGTCGTCGATATCAGGCAGCTCTGCTCATAACATTTGCTTCTCTATCATTACCAGTCATAAACCGACTAACATACGTTAAACACAGCATTCCAAAAGAACGACAATAATTAAAGAATGCCTAAAACAACGGCACATCGTACATCGTTCGTCGGCGAAGCAGGAGAGTGCATCGACCTTCGACTGCGACTAAAGCTCACATTGGCTGTTATGATCACTTCAGCATTGCTAGTGATTCGCTCCAATCTAAAAAAAAACGCGCAAATCATTTTCGTAAAGAGTCGATCAGGTACCCCGGGCGGTTAAATGTATCGCCGAGACTGAGAGATGGCCGAGCGGGGCGTGGGCGATGAAATGTATTGGTGAGTCTGAAGAATGGCTGGCGAAGCAAAGCCCCGTGGTGGCTGATGGTTGCCTGTACGCCTGTTCAGGGTAGTCTCAGACTGTTGATACCTGGATATTCAAACAAGAGCGTCACCAAAGATTTCTTTCCATGGGGGCCATGATCGAGGGGGCCTCCTATCCCCAGTCCTGGGGGGATCTCCCAGCTGTTGGCGTCTCCATTTTGTATGTTATTTACGGGCTTTCTTTACACGTAAAGGGCCTCTTATGTTGGCCGCTTAGGGGCTTCCTTTATAAGTGAAGGCGCCTCCATGTAGGTCATTAAGTGAGCATCCTATATAAGTAAGAGGCTTTCTGGATAGGCCGTTTTTGGAGACTTGCTTTAGGGGCCACCTATGAGGCCCGTTTAGGAGCCCTTTTTAAGTGAAGGGGTCTCCTAGGTAAGCCGTTAAGGGGCCCCTTTATGGCTAATTGGGCCTCCTGCATAGGTGAATTAGAAGACCTCGTTTATAAGCAGGGTGGCTAGGCTCTTGGGGCCCCCGCGGTGGCAACACCCCTATATTCAACCTAATCTCGCCGCAGCGATTGGCAGCTGGTATAAAGCGTAATTCAAATTGGCAGTGAAGTTCCCAAGGAATCCCATCGATTTCCTCTGAAAACAATCGGCCGGCTGTGGGTATCCGTGAGGCAAACGCAATATCCCTTATATCCGGCCTCCTGGGATTACAACTTTTCCAGTACTGTAAAATTCAAGTATCGACAGGCTAGAGGACTAAGCGAGGGAAGCAGGTCTGGGAATGCAGTATGACTATGGCGTGAATAATCCAATTCCAATTGTTCCGGGATTTATGCAATGAGGTTTGAGCGGGCAGCCGAGCTGGCCCGAAGCGGTGGCGCGGTCGGAAATGGAAGCTGTTTACATCTTATTGGCACTTAGCTACAAAAGAACCACGCAGATGATACAGGTCCTACAGCTTAAGCGATGGGACGAGACGCGATTCAGAGTCCATACCAGAATACATTAGCTTGCGGCTGAGTTGAACAGGGCCATAATTTGTTAATGGCGCCATATTGCGGTCAGCAGAGATAGCTTAGCGGCAGAACTCTGAGGCAACGACCCTAATTCCAAGTGGGAGAGAGTCTAATGGGAGATGGTCCGATCAGCTGCGGGGGAGGCGATGCCATCAGTGCAACTCCCAGATAGAAGACACGACTTAGGAGCACCACTGCTAGTATAACCGATACCGCCCCGTGAACAACCAAAAAAACCAAACACCACTGGCGGTGGAACTGGGGGAGGGGGCACCGGGGCATGGTGTCTCCCCTTAACACGCGCATTGACGGGGGAGGGGCGGGTACCCGCCCCCCTCGGGTTTTTCGGAGACAGCAGAAAAACGGCGGCGCGCAGCGCCGCCGTACATGGTATACCTTTTCCCTCATCAACTTCTGTGAAAATTT
This sequence comes from Lepas anatifera, assembly GCA_034440635.1. Lineage (NCBI taxonomy): Eukaryota > Metazoa > Arthropoda > Thecostraca > Lepadidae > Lepas > Lepas anatifera. The sequence goes on along the minus strand of JAOTON010001680.1, from coordinate 1,284,123 downwards.
TAAGGATAGGTCATCTCAGGTCAGGTCACCAGTACAGGTCAAGTGACCCGACCTCAAAAAAAAGTTTAAGATAGCATAAGTCGGAGCAGGGTGAACTTATTCAATTGAAACTTATATCACATAATGGGCTCACTGAGTTCTCTAAAATATGTTCCGGTATTTTTATATTGATGATCTAAGGTCAGGTACGAAGCATGACCTCTCCATTGGTAATACATGGGAAATATGGTTTTTACTGAATAACTCGGTAACAGATGGTGATAGAGCGTTTATTTTAGCTTCATTAGACTCGCCATGGCTTTGCAGTTCTAATGATATGTATTTATATAATTTGACCCTGACCTGACCTCAGGTCAGGTCAAATCTTTGATTTGACCTAGCAAGGCCAAATCATATATCATTCGATTCGGCTTGCTGCGAGGATTCATAGCGTTCAAGTTGTTTTGCTCTATCTTTACTTGTTCAGATGTAATGGCCGAAAAACTTAATTTACATGTTATCCCTATGACGGCATGTGACGGCATGTTTTTGACCTCTGGTGACCTTAAATGTGACCTGACAAAAAATGGTTAAAATATTTTCGATGGAGAAGCGGATGGGCTACCCAACGTCGTTTACTGTTTTTTGCTACCTACCGTGGTTCTCGAGATCTTAGGGGGCGGGTACCCACCCCCCTCGTCAATCCGAAGGTGGCTCAGACCCCCGTCAATGCGCGTGTTAAATAATACACTTTAACACTAACCCTATGGCGTTGACTGGAAAAAATTAGTTGATGAGTTCATGATGCCCCCCTTTAATTCGGACGTTCCGCCGTCCCTGCCAAGCACCACCGATACCACCGTGAACAACAAACAACTAAAGCACCACCGATACCACCCGTAAACAACAAACAACTAAAGCACCACCGATACCACCCGTAAACAGACAACTAAAGCACCACCGATACCACCCGTAAACAACAAACAACCCAAGCACCCCCGATATCGCCCCGTGAACAACAAACAACCCAAGCACCACACATACCGGCCGTGAACAACAAACAACCCCAGCACCACACATACTGTCCCATGAACAAAAACAACCCAATTACCCCCTATATCTCCCGTGAATAACAAACAACTCAAGCACCCCCGATATCGCCTCGTGAACAACAAACAACCCCAGCACTGGCAGCAACACTAGGACGTCGAAACCAGTCACGTTGCCAGCAGCACACTGGGGAGCCGCGCCACTCGAGCAATTAGCAGCGCAGAGGCAGCAGCACCACCCTCGGGGAAAAGCGTCGCAAACAACCTGGACGAAGGAAAAAGTGGCAGCTGCAGTCGTGGAGATCATCATAGAGCCGCTGTTACAACCGGCCGAACCAGGTTTGAGCCGGAGCTGACGTTTTAGGGCGCTTCAGCGTCTAAAGGCTGGCACATATCATGCTATTTTTATTCTTTCTGTGTTTTCGTTTTTTCTTCTCATGCGGCTCTTTCTGGACCTATTTAACAAAGTTAACTGCCAAAGTAACATTTTTGTGACATGGATCTAAGTTTATAGCAGAAGTAGCCTGCTGGAGGCATGAGCCTATCTATAAGCCCTGGGTGGATCCAAGGGCGGACCAAAGTTGCAGGTATCTCGCCTGCATCTCACCTCCACCCGAACTAGCCTGGTGCCCCATCGAACTTCGCTCCCCGTGCATGGGCAAATCTAGGATTTCGAATCCGGGAGGCCCCCGGTCAGGGGGTGCCATTCGGACCAATGGGCGCCAGTTTTTTATGGTGCAACCGATCAGAGGGCACGGGGCTTATGACGGGGTCGGCGATACTCAATGCTGGGGTGCAGAGGTAGGTAGAATGTGATTCAGAGCGGTACCAATAACGTGTTAGGGGGGATGCTGAGGCGCAATCGAGGAAGGCAAGCGCCTGCCCAGATTCACCAATACCCCTTTCTCTCTGAATTTGCCTGTGCCTGCAAGTGAGGGCACAGAAAAATTCAGTGTCTAACCCAGCCAATCATGCATCGGTCATAGGCGGATCCAGGGGCATGTACCCACCTTAATTCAGAACTCTGAGGTTCATGAAATCGCCCGGCATCTCCTGAAAGCTTCGCTTCTCACCACCCTCCCCCGAGCGCCACCTGTAGGTTGCGACGGTCAAAAATCAAGCCCCTTGGTCCAAATGACGCGCCTTCCAGCCCACTATTACCCTTGATTATTAAACTTGGATCTGCCCGTGCTCAGGCCCCTATCATATCCTTCAGTGCCCTTTCAAACATGATCCCCCAGGATGAAGAATCAGGGGACCCGCTATGCAGTGGCGGCGGAACGTTTCTGTCCAAGGGGGAGGGGGCACCTCGATGGGGTCCATCTCATCAGTGGGAAATGCACTAGAGTGTTGTGTAACAGTGATTTACACAGAGATCATTACTACTTTATCGTACAGTCGAAGACACGAAATTTTTCCAAACTCACCTACTTCGAGTTTGAAAAATGAGTACATACATTTACCGTCTAGAGATAAATGCTTACTCGCCGATTCGTAGTGACAGGCAATGTCTACAAAAACGTGTTGAGTAGAATGCAGATTGCTAACTTCTTGGTTTGTTTTGTTTTGAGTCTTCTTTAGAGGGGCAAAAGACACCCTGTGTGCGACTGGAATCTTCTTTTAATGCTTATGTTTACAGAAAAAATAGTTTGGGGACAAATTTCGCTTCGGTGAATAAGGGGTAGTCCAAAAATACATTCATTCCTGCATTTTTGTGCCCCCTAGATTCACAACTCTCATATCTAGACACAAGCGCATTAATTGGGTAAACCGATTATAAACATGATGATAATGAAGCTGATAAACTATGTCGAATGTCTCATAATTCACGCGTTAAAACAGAAATTGTCCCGAAACATTTTAGATTATCTGCACACGTGGCCTTTCTTATAGTCTAGACATACTGATCGTCTTCGCAGCAAATGCATCAATTTTCATAAATATTACATGTGTTTCGGTTCCGAAGGTTACGACCTGGCGTAAAATGACTGCGGCAGGGAAGTCGGGCATCAGAGCCAAGTCGACTCACCGCGAGTTCGAAATTGGTATTTCCAACGTATTCTCGTGTTTTTTAAACCTGATTGTCGGAATCTGGTTTGTTATCACGATCGTCGCTCTATCGCTCTTCTGAAGCAGCGCTTCATTGAAGAATATGAGAGAATCAAGAACTCCTATGTTTGTTTTTATTCCCCATACCACAAGGGCGGACGTAGACCCGAGTTTTGGGGGCCAAACCCAAGTCTGCCTCTCTTCGGGGGGTGGGAGCGAAGATTGTTTTGCTCTGCAGACCTAGTGTAAACACCTTTTTGAAAATTTTCCGGCGTTTGCGGGGCCAAAAAAAGTTTCCCCCTCCAGCGCTTTGGGGCGGGGGCATGGCCGGGATGCCCCCCGCCTGCGTCCGCCAATGCCATACCATTGATAAAACAGTGACGTTAAAACATTGTGCACAGTTTTCCTATGAGTTTTTTTTAAATGTGTTGTTTTCATGGGGATGGCTCGGGTCTCTCTATTGAATCCAGTGTTACTGAAAGGAGGCCTGCTGAAGGTGAACTTAACCTAATTACGATTTTTTTCAATTAGCGAGGAAACTTTTTCAGACTACTTTTTAAGTCCCAAACATCATTTCTGGGAGGTCTAAGGCTACGTTCCTCTCCCACTACCACCTCACAGCATACGTCACGTCGCTGATGACATATGCCTTTGTTCCTTCCTGTTATATTGTCTCGCGCTGTGTTATGTGGCAAAGGTACAGCGCTGGTAAATACAGCTACCACATTGTTCGAGTAACCAATCTATTCTTGCAACGGCAGCAGTATCTAATACATACATAGGTACCGAACATAATTAAACGATAGTCAGCCTACACGCGGCGGGACTCTGTCTTATGATCCTATTATCGGTGACCTGACGTGACCTGAACATTTTGAACGTCTTGCGAGTTTGCAAATTTCATCCGAATAATGTATGGTATCCGGATATTAAAATATGGTTTCTCCGCATTTTGTTTCCGGATCCTGAAATCCGGATTGCAATATCCGCCATGTATCTGGATATTTAAATATCCGGATACACAGCGTATACCGGAATGATGTGCAAATTTCATCCGGATAATGACCGATATCCGGATAGTTGAATACATTTCTCCCTTATTTTAGTATACGGATACGGGAAATTCGAATTCCACTATCCGCCTTGCGTCATAATCGGGGTATTTCATAATCCGGATAATGAATGGTATCCGGATATCAGAATCCATTTTTTATTCTGGAGGCCCGTTACCTTCTTCACGTGTCCGTCTCTGCCTGCCATCATGAGGACAGCAAAATGAACCGTTTATTATCCGTATCAATTTGCACATCATTCCAATGTACAAAACGTATTCTCATTTTTTTACAGTGTAGGTTGAAAAATAATATGTTTAAAGGAATAACGTGCCAACTTCCGTGTCTGGAAGTTGGAACTGCTGGTTCCTGATGATATCATCATGTAAACAGCCAAGAGTCGTTCGGCTGGGCCACAGTCGAAAAATGTGAACTTAGGGACCATATTATAGAACTGAAATAGAGCAAAAGGGGCAAAGGGTTTAAATTGTTTTATATAGCACATATCTAGATTGACCTGAACTGTCACTGGGTATGCACACGTGTTCCTCATTAAGGCATAATAAACAACACATAAACAAATATAAAAATATACATGAGCGTCACCACCAGTAAAAAGTGAAGGAACCAAATAATTTACCACCTCCTGCCGACAAGAAAACCTCACGTCTAGGATCCAAACCTCGTCGGATTCTGACTACTTGATAACTACAGCCGGCTCCATACTGATTGGTAGGTATAAGGATGCGGCCGTTTTTGCGAAATATCTCTTAAGTGATGATCCCTGCCGACACCATTGTTGCCCCACCTGTTAAGTTTTAACTGGATGCATGAACCGAAATACTTCATTAGGTTCAAAATTCGGAAGGAATTGAGAATAGACAGAAAATCAGCGGAATCGGCGAAAATAGTTTTTTGTCCATAATTTTCTAAATTGGCGTATCACCCAATTCGCAGCGTCCCAAATTGGAAAAACTCGTCAAAATGCACTACTAGAGACGCAACCTTTTGTGACAAGTGTAATCGTTTGTAAGATATTCCTTGAAATAACTGAGACTAATACCTACCAATCAGTGTGGAACCGGCTGTGCCCTCAATCTTTTCCCCAGTTGGACTGAAATGGGGGAATTTTTACCAACGGTGGGGGGCCAGGCCCACAATAACCTCCTTATTTCATTATCATCATGAAGTAAATTTGGCTTAGTCATAGTTCGGCAAAACATGAAATAAAAAGCTACATTCCGTTTTTTAAAAAATAATATGGACAACATTGAGCGTTTTAAACATATGTGAAGCACAATTGTAGAGTAGTTTGATAGTTATAGTGAACCTGAGTTGCGGTAGTAGTGGATAACTTAGTTAATCCAAGGCGGTGTATCTGGCGACATGAGCTGTGCGCATTAGGCAGGGAGAGACTGGTGGCAGGGGACGATCTTGAGGGAGATCTATGTCATGCTAGCCCACTTGAATCCTGTTCGTACTTTGTCTTAACCAAGTGATAGATTTTCGGAGAAACCTAGAAATTGATCTGCCTGTCTTCACAAGGAGCGAAAGCCACCGCGAGAGCTCTGTCTCTACGAGTGAAAAGCAAGCAATCATCTCTCGACGTGAGCTAAGATCATCTGCGGAAGTCTTTCCATCGGTTTCCCATCATCCTCCATCAGCGGAGAAAAATTCCCGACGTGGTGCGGGGTTCTAAAATACAACTTTACCAGCAGCAGGAAGATATGCTTCTTTACGGAGGTGGCACTACTAACAGCTCAAGTTTGGAATTAAACTATATCTTCACTAATGGAAAACAGAACGCATCATGGCAACGAAAACATGAAATATATTTCACGATTTTGCATCTTCATCCATTTTGTCTGTACATGACATACAATATTTCCACTTCGTGGTTACCTACACTTTGTGTGTGAAATGTAACTTTAACAATAATGGAATACAACACACAAATTTCAAGCACTTTTGAGGCAAATAACTCAACGGTCACCAAAATCAGAATCTTCCATGTTATAGCCTAAAAGGATAAACTTTCAGCTTCATATTTGCGCGGAGAGGAATGGAAAAATATGTAAAAATTCGCTGGGATACAAAATCGAAAACGGTCAGTACATATACGTCATAAAAGGTCATATAAGCAATTTCAAATCCCATAATAATGATTCCTGTGAACCCATTGAATCACATCAGTATTAGCTCTAAGCTAGAGGTCAGGGGCCGTCCATGAATTACCAAACGCTTCTTTTAGTGATTTAAGCCCTCCCCCTCCGTAGCCCTCTCTTCGCCCTTATTGCCATAAGGGCCCAACGTCTGACCATCTGAAAACACGGTGGGTGGGGTTCCCCGTCTCTTTTCCTTGTGTAATTTGTGGACGGTCTCTAACATGCTTCGAAGACCATCTGTTGATACTGTCAGAGGTCAGAGCCTATAACCTAGGAAAGTGCATCCAATAAATTACAAAGGCTTTGTTTTGTTTTGAACTGGGGTGGCCAGTAGAGGTCTAGACGGAACTGGCCTGTCATTGAATGCAAATAGTAGAGCACGGATGCAAGATAATGATGTGGGACACTATTTTTAAAGGATTTATTTAATTATCTAACAGGACACACGCCATAGCCTATGGAACCTGCTATCTCAGTGAGGCTCCTTGTCGACTGGAACAAGCCTATTCCTTGTTTTAGAACAAACTTATCCCTCAGCGAATATGGGAGGGAGGAATCAAGTATAGGGTTTTGTTTAAAGTGCATTTTGCACAAACTTATACAGTTTTGAACATTAAGCCTTTGGTAAACCAACAGTGAAAAAAACAAAAGTAATATAGTGACTTACCTTGAATTTCAGAAAATTAGCGGCTGTAGGATTTCCAATCGTGGGGGAGGCAAATAAATGGTCGAGTGCGCCATCCGGACCAGGGAGGGCTATTTGGGCGCCAAAACCTATCAAGTGTGCGTCAAATCCCATCGTGGAGAACGCCGATTCTCGCATTCCGGGGAGGGGTAGGAAACGACTTTCAGGGGTGCAATCGACCTTTCAGGGCGGCGCCGTGACCATTTCAGGGCGCAGAGAGTCGATCGGGGAAGAGTCCCCACCTGCTCCCCAGATCTGCCTACGTAATTCAACATCAGCCCTATTGAGGGTCAGCATAGGAAGGAACAAAGGTAGTGGTGGTGGTTCCGAATATTCTTTGCAGGCTGACCTTGATAATTGCTAATATTGAAATGCTCAAAAGCTATTCAAAAATTCAAATTGCATGGAATACTCATGAAACGTGATAAGACGCCAAATTTAGACGAAGATCTCTGATATACTTGCAGGTGTTTGGAACAACCCTCATCTGATGCCAGCTACAACGCAGCTTAGTTCCACGCTCTTCCATTTTTGTTCCGCTATGTGAAGAAGTATGACCGACATCTTTGAGTGCAATTTTATAATGAAACATATCTAACATATTTTATGATGCCTTTCCTCATTCCCTTATTATTATTTACTTGGATGGATTACGACTATAATCGGGTACTCGTGCATGGTACCTTGCCCGCCTTTAAAGAAGTGTGGAATTTAGAACTTTAGGTAAGGGTGAGTTACGCAATTTCGCGACGCAATGGAGGTTATTTCAAGCCATGGGTCGCAAAATGTTTGAGTGATACTTTAGATAAACTGCTCTAGCCTAGCATCCTTCAAAAGGTAAAGAGCTGTCAAGCAGCTAGGGTGATCAATGTCGATTATAATTTTGAGGTTTACTGGGATGTTTGGATTCGGCAATAACCAGCATGGGCTGCCTATGGGTATCGTGATGGGGACATTGAATTAGTATGTGATATGGGTTTTCCATGACGTTGCAGGTACCACCCTCACGTCCCTATACATTAAATTTGGTGTCTACATTCCTAAGTCTGGTCAGAATGACCTCGCGCCGACGACCGTTTTGGTTTGAACTGGGCCAGTAGCCGATGTTAGGCTTTATGAGAATAGATTGGCAATGTGGTTAGTTGTCCAGTCATTTGAATTTGCTCCAGGATATTGTTCTAGAGGAGCGCTTTGTTATCATCTCCAGACCATTTGAAAGGTACTATCTCTCTGAGTTCTAGAAAATTTGTTGCCTGTTCGTCAGCTTTACATTTCCTATAAGTTTGCAGTGACCCGGGATCCAAAGAAAATACATACTGGATATGGTCAACACCCTTCTGAATGTCCGCTATTGCGTGATGGCTTGCGATTCAGATTTAGAGTCTGAACAGATAACGGCTGAGCTAATATTTTGGTTTCGGATTAGGGCTGGTGTATATAGGATGACAACAGCCTCAGCTAGAGAAGAATAGAGCAGGATTGAGCCGTTGTCTGGAATAATTTTCTGGAGGAAAAATTTTGCCCCCAGATGCTGAGGCCCACTTTTTCGCCTATTTTAGAGCCGTCCGTGAAGATGAGAGTCTTGTCAACGTTATTAGACGGGAATTCTAGGAAGTTCAGGGAGACCTCCTCTCTGTTAAGTCTACTTTACGAGAGGTGAAAAGAAAATACTGTGGGCTCTTTGCGAGTGCAATACCGGCAGCGTGGAGGTTTGCCTATTGCTTCTGGCATCACAAGATTCAGGTTTTCCAGGGTCTTGGCCACTCTGTGTTTCAACGGAAGTCACTTTTGTAGGGCGAGTTTAGTTGCTCGTCTGAGATGGGTGAAACATAGTTTCGTGGGTGGTTTTCGGTTGATGTCATCTTAATATAGTAACAAATAAGCTGGGAGTGCCGTCTTGTTTGGAGCGGGTACAGCCCGCTGTCCCCTAACAAACTGATGATGGGGATTTTCTGAGCACGCCTGTAGCTGCCCGGATACTTGCATTTTGGATGCGCTCTAGCTTTAGTTTATTGGTCTTGTTCTTTGCATAAAAACGAATGGGTTATATTAAAAATAGGCCGTATCAGGTAGAGAGCATAACCAGGGTATTTTGATCCCCGCCATGCTCTGTTCCGACGAGCATGCAGAGATGTTGACTCGTTTTTAACAGCTAGAGACGACTTTGGTAATATGCTCGTTAAAGCAATGTCGAGAATCAAGAGTGACGCCTAAGAATTTGAAGCTATTGGTCAAAACATGAGTTTATCAGAGACTTGGAACCGATGGACGTTGTGATTGTTATGCGCCCTGGCAAAGACTACGAGTGATTATTTTTCCGCCGAGAGCGATTAACCCATTGAACCACACCATATTTTGATGTCGCCTAGACTATCCTGAAATTGGATAGTTGCAATTTGGAATTCTGGTTGACTCTGCTGCCTGGTATCTATGAGAGTGGATTTCCACATAGCGGCATCGTCTGCAAACGGGGAGTTATTTATTCCAGGCGGTAGAGTTTTGGAAAAAAGGTCATTGATCATGACTAAAAAGAGGGTCAGAAATAAAACACTACCCTGGGGTGTGCCCTGGTCTTGCGATACCAGGTAAGAATAGGTGGTTCCGCATCCGGCTCTGAACTTTCTGTCCCTTAGGAAGTTTTCAATGAATTTAGCAAGGCGACTGCGGACTCCTAATTTGCTTAATTTGTACAAAAGTGTATCTTTTGTACACGATCAAACGCCAATTTGAGATCTACGAAAGCATCTATTGTCACTTGCTTCCTGTAGAAGCAATTTTGGATGTCACTCTCCAGTTTGACTAGATTGCCAGTGGTAGCTCGCCTGCGCCGGAAATAACCGCATAGCATCAAGTTTCTTTTCGATAATTTCGTGGAGTCTTCTGTTAACCATGTGCTCGATAAGCTTACAAGCACAGCTCGTAAGCAAAATGGGGCGATAACCTTTTGCGGCTGTTTTTTTCTTTGTCAGATTTTAGTAAGGAAATGATGATACTGTCCCGCCACGTTGTGGAGAAAGAATCACTCAGAAACATGTTGTTGATGACTGAAGGCAGGTATTTTAGTGCTGTCTGGTTGAGGTGCCAGAAGAAAGAAGAGTGAATTTCATCTGAGCCCACCGCAGTCAATTCCCACTTGCGAATAGAGTAATTTAATTCCGTCATTGTAAAAGCTACGTTATAATACTCTTGATTACTTGACTTAATGAAGGTGCGGTTTTTGCACCATTCGGTCTGGTTTTTAGAGCGCTGGTTGCATAAATTTTTAGCTGCAACACTGACGTTATGATCAGAAAATTTGTCCATGACTTCCTTAGGGACCGTGATAGCTTGGCCAACTACTTTAAGTTGAGGAAAGGTCCACGGGGTGGTCGCTTCGCAGAAAAAGATCCAATAGTTTTCCCAATTTTGGATTTGGGTATAAAGCTGTTGAATTTTGACATGGAAGAGTTCAAACTATCGTTTTTAACCCGCTCGCACGTGTTTTTGAAGTGACGTTTGCGTCCCTGAGGGCGTTTGAAGTATAGGGATTGTGTGCCTTTCTCTCGTATGCCTCTCTGGCTTTAATCATTTGGGCTTTGTGGTGTGCCGTCTCTGGACTATTTACTATTTACTTGGAAACGGGCAAATCTTCCATCGATGATGTTCCAATACCATGCAAATGCTAAACGCATGAAATATTCTGAAATGTAATGCTATTTCCCATATATGTATGATGTCCCGGTGGCGAGTGCCTTCGTTTGCTGAGCCAAGCCCTCCGTTCCAACCATCGACGGGTCCTTTAGAAAGGCAGCAGTCTGATTCTATTCCATCCCCTTCACCAGCAGCATTGGCGGTTCGTGCAGATTTCAGCACTAACGATGATTGTAATCGCAGCTTCCCCGCGTCGTCCAAGAGCCTGAGCCCAATGTAAGCAGTGGGAGCTCGTGGAACAAAGCTCTGACGTCACGCAGTGAAGATGCGCGGCACAGCCAATCGAAAGTTGAGAGCCCAGCCCAGCACGCCGCGCACGCCACCTGCTTTGAATAATTGAACACCACACTTTTGCTGCAAAGTTTCAGTAATTGAATTTCAAATTTCAGTAGAGCTGGCAATTTCAGTGAACACCTGCGGTTCGACGCTGCTGCGCTGAGCTGTGGCAGGACCCCGTCCTGCAGATGCTTCCAGCCCCTCCCTATCTGTGAACATGGTGGCAGATGTCTGGAAACGACGCTGGCTAAACTCTCCTGTCAGGCTATCAATTTCACGAAGGCGATGGCCAGCGGCGTAGCCAGGATTTTGCTCAGGAAGGGGCGGCGCCCCGAAAAGGGCCGCTGCGGCAGCGCCAAAAGGTCCCTGATGGGTAGAAGGCGCCCCTGCTTGTTATGGAATAGTGCTGTAGAGGGCTTAAGGGGGCCCTGTCTGGTATGAAATTCCAAATTTGGCCACAGAGCATTTTGCGGGCGAGCCGCACTTCGCGCGGCCCGTGTCCTCAGCAGGGCCCTTCGGGCCCTCAGGGGGGCGGCTTTCCCTGCCGCCCCCCCTTGGCTACGCCCCTGGCTATGGCTGTCCACGATAGTGTAGCTCTGCTGTCGAATGCTTCTGCCCGGAACCGTAAATTGTTACCAAACTGGAGCGCGATGTACCAGAGGCCTCTGCCAGCAGGTTTGGGCCAATCGCACCGCGAGAATGCATCGGGAAACTTCTATAATTGGGTAGGAGTGACGGTAAGTAAGTCAAGCACTTGGTAACAGAAAAAAGAGAAGCCAGGAAATAAACTGAGTGCTGCACATGAATAGCATATTTTTTAGCTTTTCGTCGACCACTTGGCCTCCTAAGTTAGACTTACGAAAACATATGAGTTAATAATAACCGTGTTGATTGATAACAAACAATTATGTTTCTTCACTGATGTGTAGTTGGCTTCCCTAGCTTGTTTAACGGCTTGTACATACACAACCACCTTCAAAGCTATTCCGAGCTGGATATCGAACTTTTTCGTTGAATTAAAGTACACACCCAGGTGAGCACACCAGTTTATTTGAACAGAGGCAACGTTTAGCACATCACGGCGGAGTTGACACTCGCCCCACATACCGAAAATCCAGCCAGCATACAACACATAACTCACATGTATATCTCCAAAAACGGGACCCTGACAGCGCCGCAGGCAAGTGATATGTGTTCATTGATATGCATCTGTCGATATGTATTGTATCATTTAATATGACATACATTTCCGTTCCAGTGTCTAAGACCACCTCTCTGTTTCGCATGAAACCTCTTCCTGGAAACACTGTCTGCCATAGAAAAATAGGTTGGTTACAGCCCGCCTCATGTAAAATGCAAAAACAAAAGCCGCCTTTTCCTACACAAACAGCTTAATTAAAACTGATCTCAGCTTCGTAAACAAGCTAATTCCAATAGCGGTAGTGACTACAACCACGGGGAAAAATCTGTTTCACCTGAAATCCTATAACAAGATATAAATGTTCTAGAATACGGACAGGGGTGCCGATTCCTCATCTACAGCAGAGACATATGTTATCCAGCATGGGGCATCGCCATTCACGATCTATGCCGGTGCGCCGTGTGCCCGGTTGCAGCGGTCGCGACGGCGATTGTGACCAGAATCAGCAGCGAAGCCGCCAGATCAATACTGGGCCGCTCTGCCGGTGCGCTCGGCTCCGGTTCAGGGTGGGCACGGTTCAGGGTGGGCACGGTTCAGGGTGGGCACGGTTCAGGGTGGTCACGGTTCAGGGTGGGCTGTCGCGGCTCGAGGTTAAACCCCAGCTCACACTGGGTCAGTGGGCCGACTGCGGCCGTTTGGGATGTATGGGGGATTGGGGCTGAGACCCGGCAGCTGTCGAGCGCCCTTAATCAAGAAGTTCGCTATGCTTGACATCTGACAGTCCGCCACCCACGCTCCGGGTTCATCTGATCCTCCATCTGCCCGGCGGAGTAGCTGGAGGAGTGGACAATTGTCTACGGACCCAGTGTGAGCTGGGGATAATCCTGGCGCTGTCGCCGCAGTCTTGGCGCTCCTCCGCGGCACACAGGTCATGTTTCGGGCGCTCCTGCAGCCGCCACGCTCCTACGCGACTCACAGGTCGTGGATGGCGACCAGCCTGCTGAGGCAAAGAAGCTGTCTAATCAGCTACATTTCCCCGAAGCTGGAGATGTTGAGACAGTACGTCCGAAGGAGACGAGGCTTGGTCCGAGCTCTGGAGAGCGGGTCAGGGGTGAGAGCGGAAGTGGAGGAGCTGTAGCAGCCACAGTGGGGGGTGGCCCTCCCTCGACGGTCTGCACCGCTGGCCCGCTCAATATCGTAACTCACGCGCGGTGCAATTCCGGCAAAGTTCGGGACCAGAAAAAATGGCTAAACAGCTTCATTCGCCTCAGTAAGTGGATGCACTGAACTGGCGATGGGGCAAAGAAAAAGTGCTTAATTCACACAACGGCAGGACTGCGCTTCGTCGCAAAAACTTACTTCTGACAGATCAGCTTGAAAAACAATAGTATAGATATCAAGAAATCTAGCTTTCCAACTGACACTGGATTAAGTCGTGTTTCAGCTTAAGCGCAAATAGCAAAACTTAACTCATTAGAGTTAAGCGGTAGTTTTCTTACCGTTTTAGTAGCGTGCTCTAAACTTTCGTCAGAAAAGCTGAGAGCTTTATTTCTGGGGTTCCCAAATTACTGAACATCACAGTGTTACAAGAGCACACTCGTATAAGCCAGCGTTACAAAACAGCATTCCCGACGGAGCCATCCACCATCTTCCTACACCTGGGATTGTCGACCGTTTAACGTAATTTCGGCCTACTGGTGGCGGGGCGATATTTCAACCCTCTCCAATTACGAACGGCGGTACCCACAGGAGAGAAGTTTAGGGCAGGGGTTTGTCCGCGTCGCTGCCGACGGGGGTGGCTGCCGTCCGATGCCGCTGGAGTGCGTGCCCCCTCGCCGGGGGGGGGGCGACGCCGCTGGTCTAGGGCGAGGTGGGCGTCGCCAGCAGAGGCAGCATGACTACGGAGTGGTCGGTAGATGCGCGCGCTGGTCGCAGCCAGGCTCCGGGAACAACCACTTGCCGAACTGCTTCAGGTACTCCACGGCAGCTGAAAACCCGGCAGTGGTTAAAGCGGACCACCAGCAGGGCGGAAACTCCATGCTTGACTTGTGAAATAAACATAGGCGGACTTGTTCATCATGACTAATGACGCTCATTAATTAGGACATGTATTTCGGCCTTGTTATTGCTATACTTTAATGAAGAGCAGAAACATTGTATACAGCCGTGTTGATGCACCAAGCCTTCCTTAAATTGCATCCACCCGCTTATTGTCCGCAAGCACTCCGACAATGTTTGGCGTCATCGTCTCACCTCTGGGTCCTTCGGCGTCGCGCGAGTTCTCGTCCTCGAAAAGGGCCGGCGCCCAGCGCAGGGGCGCGGTCAGAGTGTGGGCCCAGTCGTGGTCGAAGGAGGCGTAACAGGAGGCGAGTACGCCGTCCACCACGATGGTGCCCTCTGCTGTCAGCGGCACGAACGCTCCTGGCGGGCCAAAACAGAACCGCTTATGGAACGGAAATATGGAGCTGGAAAGGTGACATGCAATATGAATAGGAATTCTGAAGTGCCCTCGAACGGGCAAGAATGCAGTGACGTGCATTGGAAATAATCTGTTTTGGCTCGTTTTGACTTATTTTGCCTTCCATGCCCAGCACTCGATGCTTATAGGTTTACCATGGGGATCATTTGTGTCCTTTTTGTTTTTTCCGTACCTCGGATGATTAGCTTTTTGGGCCTGATAGGGTAGGGTCTGTCTGATAAAATAGGTATTAAAAATATTTTCATTCTTGTTTATACAGGTGCTGTTAATATCTTACATCACTCCCAAATAATTTCCTGCCTTACATTTTCAGTAGTGCTGATGTTTCACGGTTTCACAGCAGCAAATAGCATGTGTTTATGTCTACCTACATTCCATGCAGCCATCATCCTGTTCTTCTCTAACCCTTACAGTTTTCACCCTCCCATCCGGCTCAGCATTTTTCCGTTAGTTTTCACCAGTTCTCCCTCCGTTGGCTGCCTTCATCTCACTCACATAATTAACGTCAAGTAACTTGAGCCAAGTAATCTATTTTCTTCAGCCGTGTTTCCCAACTCGGCACAGTTGTTTTATTGGATTTCTTTGCTGCTGTCTTAGGTTCGACGTTTTCCCTCTACCTGCTGTCTTT
This sequence comes from Lepas anatifera, assembly GCA_034440635.1. Lineage (NCBI taxonomy): Eukaryota > Metazoa > Arthropoda > Thecostraca > Lepadidae > Lepas > Lepas anatifera. The sequence continues at coordinate 1,268,930 of JAOTON010001680.1, read as the reverse complement.
GTTATGGCTCTGGCTGTAACATACGTAATATATACCACACGTATTGTGTATAATATAGTGATAATATAATTTTACTAATTCAAGAAACTATAATATATTCATATTTGATATAATAACACAACATATCATCATACGTGTTACGTATGTATCCATAGGCAGATCCAAGGGGTAACAAAGGGCACTTGCCCCCCACTGATCGGCTCATGGCGCCCCCTGATAGATCGATAACGCCTCCCTAAATGTCGCATCTCCCTCCCCTTCCCCAGGATGCAAGTATCGGCGCCCAGGCGATAGTATTTAGCGCCCACCTGAAACCTACAGCTTTCGTCCAAACGCCCCCTAGTCCGGATGGTGCCCCTCCTCCCCAGTCGGAAAATCCTGGATCCGCCTACGCTTGTATCCTAGTGAGAAGCCCCAGCTGAAGCTAAAACTGGAACGGAATCACATGTAAAGGTTGTTTCGGATAATACTGACACTGGTTAGAAACATGCCTACAGTTGTTACGAATAATTACACTGAATGATTGAGCAGGTCAAAGGACAACTTGTTGCAATTTGACACCATGCGCATGTCTATTATTAATTGCGTTATAGGGAAGGAGCTGATGACGCGCTATGACCTTAACATTTATATTTTGAAAGTCCGGACATCTTTTCATTATGAGGAAGCTCAAAGATCTAAAGAGCACAATTTTACCTGGATACTGAACCGGTCATTTGGGCAGCGAAATGTTTTGAAATGTATTTCAAAGTGAAAGCAGCGCAAATGAAGAAAGTTAAGGGGTGGAGTGTTCTACAATAGACCCCGAGCACTTTCAGCACCGAGATCAACCTTCACAAAATGCAATATAGAAATAACTCACACGAATGCCAGAATGATTTTATAGCTCAGGTGTATCGCCCAAACCATGCTAATCTGACAAGACAACACCAATGAAATCAAACTTTTGTTCGTGACGTAAATTGTTCTGGAAACATTACTGAGCCACATAAGAAATTGGAATAATAATTATCACCGATTGCGAGAGGGTATCCAAGGAATAAGATGGTTGGTGGGGGGAGCAGTGGTGCAGTGGTTGCCGGCTATTGGCTCTCGAGTTCGCTTTCCATGCGGCAAACCCCGGTTCAAGACTCGGCGAATGTCCCGAACTTGAAACAAGCTGACCCCCGAGAAACCCTTCCAACAGGGAAAGAGTTGACGACCGTGGCGGTCGGTGCGTCGATAAGCCCCAAATATTAATTCATCAAGGTATTTGGTATTTGAACAAAACAGAGAAAAATATAATAATGATGCCTCCAAGAAGTACAGAAAATATGTTCGTGTTTGTAGCCCGTTATTTGACATAATGCCAGAACCAGGGTGGTTTCCCTACACATTGGCGGATCCGAAGGAGGGGACCATTAGGGCCATAATCCAATAAGCTCTCAGGCCGGGAAGGGGTAACAAATTCCCTTTCAAACGAGTTGTCTTGATTTTTCAGTACCATACCCTGATAGAATTTATTTTGCAAGTCAAAACTTAGTCTTGAGAGCTAGAAATGTGAAAGCAAGAAACATTCTGGTTGGCGCTCTTACCTTTGCGATATTGTTCCACTTTAATCTTTGGGTATTTTTCACAAATGCTGGACAACAAGTGCAGTGTGGCCCTACACCTACCCCTACCTACCATCCAACAATTTTCTGTTTTAGTCGCATTTTGGAAACAAAACATAAGCTTTGCGAGCAATGTACGTTAAAGACAACATCAAGCTCATATCCCAAGAACCTTTATTCGAGAGCGAGTATTTCCGGCCTTAAAGGGTTGGACATTCACTGGCCCCCTCGCTGAATTCTTCTGTTTGTGGCATTAGTAGACATTGCAATTGCCTTGGGCGATAGGTCTGATTTTTGTAGGGACTACTGGAAAACTATAGAGGGGAAAGCAGGTTTACAGAGAGCCACATCACTATTTTATTCCTATATATAAATATATATATATATATATATATATATATATATATAAAACATATATATATATATATATATATATATATATATATATATATATATATATATATATATATATATATATATATATATATATATATATATATATATGCAACATTCGTTAAATATGACCGCAAAGCGAGCTTTTGTTGTCTTTTTTGCAAGGTTTCGATGGTTCTTATAAGTTTTCTCTCGCCACGTCTGAGATCTTTTAAAACATCTCCAAATACTTCTTTGTGTAGCAACGTTTCGCTATTCCGGATAGCATCCTCGGGCATTATATACAAATCACATTTCACAACTATACCATGAACACGACACTTCAAATCGTAACACTTCGCGTCGGGTCGGTTTCTCGGTAAAACAGAACTGGAGATGTTTTGTCTTAGTTAAACAATTTTAAGCTTAAAACTGCAGGGGAATGCTTGCTTTACAAGGGCACTCCGGGTCAGCTGAATGAATTCAATTCAGGATATTCACGTCAATCACCACAGCACTGAAAATTACAAATTCAAACACATCTCGCTTAGTAGCATCACCTAACATTTCTTCAGTTACGTAACCGCAACGGGGCGCTGTCGTATAACGACAGATGGGAAGCAAGCTTCATCTGAATGTTGATTTTAGGGTTAATGTCTCGGATGAAAGCAGCTTCCAATGCTTGGAGCTTACGACGGCCGCGTGCCCGGGCCACTATGGACGTATGTTGCACGACCTCATCCCTAGTGAGCGGGAGGTCATGGGACGTCCTCATGTGCTGTAGAAGGGCGCCTTGCTGGAGGTGACATGTCATTCTTCTTGAAAGTGTCGTGGTCGTGTATCCGATGTAGCAGCAGTCTGCTCGGCGCGCACAGTCGCCATGTCTACAATCAAACTTGTATACTACATCGGTCGTTTTTAGATCAGAGGGTTAAAGGGAAAGGTTGTTTCTCATAACAAGGCTTGATGTTTTGCGGTTCTTTTAGTAGATTGTCAGTTTTGTTGAGTCCTCCGCTTGTTTTGGGACAATGTTTTTCTTGATGATCGATCTCAGTACCTTTTCGTCCTTTTTATACTCAGTAGAGTTGGCATTTTGGTAAAACAGATGGTGCACGGTTCCGGATGGTGACTCTTTCGCTGCTGTTGTCGCGCAGGTTTTGTCCATTTCTTTTGAGATGATGTCCTCGATGTCGTTCAGGTCGTAATCGTTGTTTGTCAAGATGCTTTTGACTCTAGTCAACTCCTGGTGCACCAGCTCCCATGATGAACAATGTGTCAGTGCCCGGTGGACATATGCTCTGATGACGCTCTCTTTGTAGCGTTTAGGACACTCGCTGCGTCCATTCAAGCACTGTCCAGTGTTGGTCGGCTTCCTGAAGACTTTGGTGACAAATCTTCCGCCTGAGCCATCCACATCAACATCTAGGAAAGGAATCATGTTATCAACACTCTCCTCTGTTGTGAACTTTAGAGTTGAAGACCTCTCCAAATGCTCTTTTAGCATGTTCAGTTGACTGGTGTCGGATACTTCACAGTATATATCATCAATATAGCGCAGGTACGTAAGTGGAGGAGCTTCCATGCTGCTAAGAGCACGCTGTTCTATGAAGGACATATAACTCTCGGCAAAAAGGACGCCGAGAGGTGATCCCATTGCCACTCCATCGTGTTGATAATATAAGTTTCCTTCAGGGCACCTAAAAGGTGCACTCTTGGTGCATGCCCCAAGCATTTGCTTGAGTATACTTCTCGGGACACATGGAGGAGGTAGATCTGCGTGGTTAAATGCATAATCTAGGATGATTTCGATAGTGTCATCAATCGGGACGTTAGTAAAGAGGCTCTGAGCATCTAATGAAGCGAGGATGCCTCTCCTTTCACGCACTTTAAGCACTTCAATGAACTCAGACGGAGACTTCAACGTATACGTCGATGGGATGTAAAGCACGAGTAGCTTATTTAACGCTTTTGCCAAATCATACGATGGTGTTGGGATCTGGGAGATGATAGGTCTGATGGGATTACCTCTTTTATGCGTTTTTATGTTTCCATAAAAATATCCGGGGTTGAAGTCGCCTGTTATCGGCTGAAATGCTGTATATCTTGCTGCTTTGTTGGCTGCTCCAATGAGACTGTTAAGCTTCTTTTTTGTTCGTCTGTGGGATTTCTGGTTATTTTCTTAAACTTGGAAGTGTCCTTAAGGGTTTCACGTACCTTATTCAGGTAATCTTCTTTATCTAAAACCACAAATGTCTGGGACTTATCGGCACGACGAATGATAAGCTCAGGATTATTATTTAATTCATTTGCAGCTTCACGTAATCTTGGGGTGAGAACAGAACTTCTTGTGCTACCTCGTAGTTTTGAGCTTTCAGTCTGTAGCTGGCTTTGGATGTCTGGGTTGACATCAATCTTATCCTTGCTATGTAAATCGCAAATCTGTTGATACAAAAGTTCGACTTCTGCTTTCTTTTCTAGCCGTGAACGCTTAGAATAATACTGGCAGTTCAAACCTAAATTGAGGAATTCTTTTTGTGGTTCTGTAAGTTCGGCAGTGGACAGGTTAAGAAAAGTTAAGACAGGTTAAGACAGGTTAAGGAGTGTCCTAAACGCTACAAAGAGAGCGTCATCAGAGCATATGTCCACCGGGCACTGACACATTGTTCACCATTGGGAGCTGGTGCACCAGGAGTTGACTAGAGTCAAAAGCATCTTGACAAACAACGATTACGACCTGAACGACATCGAGGACATCATCTCAAAAGAAATGGACAAAACCTGCGCGACAACAGCAGCGAAAGAGTCACCATCCGGAACCGTGCACCATCTGTTTTACCAAAATGCCAACTCTACTGAGTATAAAAAGGACGAAAAGGTACTGAGATCGATCATCAAGAAAAACATTGTCCCAAAACAAGCGGAGGACTCAATAAAACTGACAATCTACTACAAGAACCGCAAAACATCAAGCCTTGTTATGAGAAACAACCTTTCCCTTGAACCCTCTGATCTAAAAACGACCGATGAAGTATACAAGTTTGATTGTAGACATGGCGACTGTGCGCGCCGAGCAGACTGCTGCTACATCGGATACACGACCACGACACTTTCAAGAAGAATGACATGTCACCTCCAGCAAGGCGCCCTTCTATAGCACATGAGGACGTCCCATGACCTCCCGCTCACTAGGGATGAGGTCGTGCAACATACGTCCATAGTGGCCCGGGCACGCGGCCGTCGTAAGCTCCAAGCATTGGAAGCTGCTTTCATCCGAGACATTAACCCTAAAATCAACATTCAGATGAAGCTTGCTTCCCATCTGTCGTTATACGACAGCGCCCCGTTGCGGTTACGTAACTGAAGAAATGTTAGGTGATGCTACTAAGCGAGATGTGTTTGAATTTGTAATTTTCAGCGCTGTGGTGATTGACGTGAATATCCTGAATTAAATTCATTCAGCTGACCCGGAGTGCCCTTGTAAAGCAAGCATTCCCCTGCAGTTTTAAGCTTAAAATTGTTTAACTAAGACAAAACATCTCCAGTTCTGTTTTACCGAGAAACCGACCCGACGCGAAGTGTTACGATTTAAAGTGTCGTGTTCATGGTATAGTTGTGAAATGTGATTTGTATATAATGCCCAAGGATGCTATCCGGAATAGCGAAACGTTGCTACACAAAGAAGTATTTGGAGATGTTTTAAAAGATCTCAGACGTGGCGAGAGAAAACTTATAAGAACCATCGAAACCTTGCAAAAAAGACAACAAAAGCTCGCTTTGCGGTCATATTTAACGAATGTTGCATACAAGAGAACCTGCTGCTCCCAAGGTACACAAATATATATATATATATATATATATATATATATATATATATATATATATATATATATATATATATATATATATATATATATGGCTGTTTGTGGAGCCGGGCGGTACGCTTCTTTAGTACTCTACTCCGCTACTTGCGGACCTTCCCAATGATAGGGGAGTAGCGGCAGCGGCTTCTATAGCCACGAAGTAGCGGAGTAGCGGGTAGCGGATAGAAATGAATGCGAAACCGCTACCACTGCTGATAGCCTTTTAAGGAGACTGCCATCCAAATCCATTGCAAGATGTAGACTGATAGAAATGTTCCTCTCCATTAGTAAAAACGAAGGAAGACTCAATGCATGTTTTTGTCGTGCAATTTCTTTTGAATCTCTTACAAGCGGTTAATTTCTACATGATATATTGGTAGGCAATATTCTCCGTTGAAATTGAGAATGAGAACAACGCAGATTAATTTCTTGAGAAGCGCTCTAATGCCGCTTTATGACAAAAAGTAGTGGTAACGTAGTATTTAGTAGCGGTTACAAAGATTTGGTATCTGCACCCACCTTTGGTTTTAAAACAGGCATTTTCCAATATCTGCCAATTTTTCAAGAAAATAAAATGTATGCCATTGACTTCTGCCACAGCACGTTTTCAGGATCCGCAAACTTAAAAAGACATTTAAACTGACGACGAAACAGCCAAAAACCTGAAGCTAACCAAACACAGTTCAAAGCTATGACAGTTCGGAATTATTGGATGATCGCTGTGAACAAACCGATGTAAGAGAGGCAAGCTATACTGTAACATACTGCAAACTGTGATTAAATGTAGGGATTTTGGTTTTAGATGTCACTTGAAACGCTTCCCCCAAGGAACCTTTTCATCATACTTCTTAGATGAAGTGTTCAGAATCTGTCCGCAATTAATCCATGTGCTTATTTATTTCACCCCCAACAGATCATGCACACAATCACTACAAATGGGACTGAGTTTAGGCGGGATTTTCAAATGGCCCCACCGGGTTAGTCGGAGCATGGTTGGCCAGTTCACGGGTCAGTGACCTCGTAATTAAAAAAAGCTTACATTATCGGTCTGGCCAGTAAAACGTAATTTCGGCCTACTGCTGGCGGGGCAATATTTCAACCCTCTCCAATTACAAACGGCGGTACCCACAGGAGAGAAGATTAGGGCAGGGGTTTGTCCGCGTCGCTGCCGACGGGGGTGGCTGCCGTCCGATGCCGCTGGAGTGCGTGCCCCCTCGCCGGGGGGGGGCACAAGATGTGCACAAGATGTGCAACAGAGCTGTTACATCCGCAGAAAACGGGCTTCCCTGCTTTAATGTTGACAACGTTGTTCATTCGTAGCATTTATACAATTTTCTGTTGCGGACTTTCTTGGTGTCAGCCTTTGTCTCCATTCATCCGAATGTCGACGAACAGAAAGCTAATGCTGCTGCGATAGAAGTAGTCAATACAGAACTGGTCATTCAGTTCTGTATTTCTGTCAATACAGAACTGGTCATTCAGTTCTGTATTTCTGCTATGAAATTTCACTTCGTCAGGCGTTTCGTTACTTGCACCTTGGCTTCATAGCTTCTCTTTTCTTCTCGCTGACTGACCTACTCCGCTGCACGTCTCGTCAACTCGGGGACAAATGACATTTCCATAATCAGGGTGGTTCATGAACCCGAAGACTGAAGAAAACCATTAGAATTTCGTCAAAGCGCTGGTGTGGCGATGTAAGTGTTTTGATTCGATAACAAAGCAGGGTCTGTACTTCACAATTCAGGTGCAATCACTAGGAAATTGATGGAAAAACTCTGGGTTCACCAAAACTCTTTGAATGTCAGTGCTTCTTATTTGGTCCGATGAAAACAAAACATGCTGAATCGATAAGAACACGCAGCTTTAACCCTCACCTCGGTGGGGTTGTTTGAACGCACCCCTCAGGTTTTTCTAGCGGCACAAAAAAACGGTGGCGCGAAGCGCCGCCGTACTTGGCACGCTTCATCCTTGATCAATTTCGCAACTTTCCCAAAAATTTAAGGGTGGTCATCTTAGGTCATGTCACTAGTGCAGATCAAGTGAGGTCACCTTCAAAAATGCTTAAGGTAGTATAAGTAAGAAATGAGCAAATCTATTGGATTGAAACTCATACCACATAATAGGCCTACCAAGTGCTACAAAAATATATTCTGGGATTTTTCATATCAATGACCTAAGGTCAAGTACGGATCATGACCTCTCCATTGGAAATACATGGGAAAACAGAAACTGGGTTGTATTTGCGTAGATACAGCTGAGAATACGTTCATATTATCCAAATCGTAGTATCTCCGACTAAAATGTCACCATCCACAAGCTTTTTGTGTAGTTATTGTAAGTCGCAAGACACGATGCGGAACATAAACCGCTGCTTGCGAGATTACAAAAATATGCCAACCCGCCAAAGGGGAATTGATACAGACAATGGACTTTGAACTATTCAGTAGGACAGCAAATATCCATGCAAAATCCGAGTCAATCCGGTCAGTCAAACACAAAAAAATACTACGGAGCCCAGAGCTTACAGGGTGATGACTATGATTGCCCCCCGGTAGCCCAGTTGGTAGAGCACTGGGGTCCGGTCAGCTGCTCAGAAACATGCAGTGGCAGAGCGTGTGCAGGCTTGAGATCTATTCCCGTGAGAAGATCCGGCATTCGATTTTTACCCGACGTAGGTCGCCTGCCTACTGACTGGTGAGAAGGTTACCTGGGCGGGGCGGCCGTTCTGTGCTTTGTAAGACGTTAAACTTTGGCTTCTAAATTAACCCTTTTTTGCGGGAGTTGCTCGTTCGGATGATGGGGTCGGGATTCCGTGACAAGTCTATTGAAGACTTAAGTGAGGCTCCGACTCTAAAAGCCAAACTTGCAACAGCTTGGACAAAACGATACAAATATTACCAGATAACGTAATAGGGCAAAGATAGCTCAATCTCTCTTTTTTCGGATCCAGAAGCAATGTATTCAAAACCAAAGACTTATCACCAAAGCGTTAGGTTGAACAATAGATTCAGCAATTTCAGTCGTTTTCCCTTTTCAACCGCGCTGCATAGATCTGCTACTATCTCTTCCATTTGTGTCTTTCAAATTTTGACTCGTGCGACCAACCTGGAAATAAACAAAATTATAGATGCTGGTGCAAGAAGACATCCAAATGGACGTCAATTGCATTAGCGGTAGCGCGCCCAGTCGGCCAGCCCACCCATGCCGCAGTGCAGCTGTGGACGGCAGCGAGAGGGCGCCGCCGTCAAATGTTATCGATTTTACGGGCGACGAATTTTTATGATGGGGCGACATCCATTTTTTGGCATGAAACAAGGAATCTTTGCTTGCTCTATTTCTGGATGCAATGCATTGTCTCACTTATTGAGGATAGATTGTTATCGATATGTTCCCTCAGCGCGCAGGACCCAGATAGCTGCTTAGCTCAGTCGGTAGCGCGATGGGTTTGAAATTGCTGGGTGCTGGATTCGGATTCTGGTTAGATTCAGACCCCGGTCGGATTCAAATCTTGACCGGATTAGGATGCTGGCCCGCTCACATTTTTTATTCTTATCGGTGTTGCCTAGCAGCGTTTTGGGCAGCGCTTATAACGGTGACAGCATTACTCATAAGTGCATGCTGTTCAGGAAGGCACGTTAGAAATTCAGAAATATGATTGCTTAGTTGTTTTTTTATATTCGTAACAATATTCACCATGTGGGTGGATTCCAGAGGTATGTACCTTTGAGGCACTTGGCTTTTAAAGACGGCAGCTTTCGGTATTTTTGTTGGTGCTAGATTTGAGCTTTTTTCTCCCATGGCTGCTTCCAAATATCGAATATTCTACACACGCTCACCACCAGACTTGTTGATGACTTAAATTGTCTTAAGTCGACTCAACTCTGACTCCTAGCTAAGAAGCCCACTCTGATTCTAACTCGACTCACTGCGTTGGCAATGGTGAATCGACTTGACGCAGCCCAAATTCAGAAGTGAGTCGACTCAACTCCGACTCAAATAAACATTGTGTCTGATTCGACCCCGACTCAGAATGGTAGCAAAGTATGCACACCCAAAATAGGTAGCAAAGCAGCAATAGGTAGCAATGGTAGCAAAGCATGAACACCCCATACCTTTCCTGCAATAATGAGCAAATTGCAATGCTTTTATTCATCACCTTAACTATTTACTAACTGCAAATTTCCTTGCTTAATATTCAAATTGTAATTCATTAATTCATGACATGAAGTAATTGCCTCTTACGAATTAAGGATACTAAATTCCGACAGTTGAGTGAGATTAAGGGCCTGAAAGTATTTTTAATTTTGAGTGCATGACCTTCATTATCCAAGTCGGAACTAAAGCAATAAGCGAGGTTTCAAATGCAAATAACAAAAGTCGGCATTATAATATATTACATTTTGAGTGGCAATTTCTGACCTAGTACATTCTGAACCACCCTTTGACTACTAAAGCTTAAAAATACTACATGAGACATTGACAGGCAGACATAATGCATGCATGCACCTAAAAAAGCAAACAATGAACACTTGCCACGTCCCGAAAAATCTGCAGAAAAAGATGGTGCATTGAGGACATCGTGAATCTAACTTTGGATGAGAAAAAGATTATGCAAATTGAAAAGCCACGTGACGCAAAAGAACCTATGAAAAATATCATTTTACCTTCAAGTCTTGGTAATGTAATCCGGCCCTCAGGCTACTGAAGTCTAAATCACTAATATTTTTGTTCTGCGCCACGATGGTTTGGCGACAAGGAGTTTGGTGACGTATGGCGCGCAGCAGTGAGCTGTAATAATAATAATAATAAAATAACTTTTGAAGAGGGGGTGGGCTGTGTCCGACTTTTGTACATTTTTCCGTTATGTCCACAGTTTGAAATTATTTCAGCAATGCCAGAGATACGACTGAGTTTTATTTTCCGTGTGCAGACAGTATCAATACCTGCCATGGGATGTACTCAAACCATGACAGATAGTGCATTGAAATAAGCAGTTGAAGCTTTTTGCTTTACTCCCTTTTTACCCGTTTCAGAGCCCTTTGTTCAATTATTTTTGGTACCCTGTATCTAGGGCTTATATAACCGTAGCATAGTTTTTTTCAGGTGTTTTCAGTTAAACGAAGGAAGAAAATAGAAAACAAAGATGTGGTTTCTTAAGAGTGAATTATTGTATGACCTTGAGCACAGGATTATTGTATGGTGTGCGCTCTCAAAGTTAATAAAAGTTTATTTTGGGTCAAATCCTTCATTTTCCTGTTTCATTTTACATGTTATTGCTAAGATTAAATGGGAAATAACTAACAAATCAGTGTGCTTTTGAAACTGAATATTTTACATTGCTCATGTTTGTCAACAAATGATCCTGGCATGGGTCTAATGTGGATATGAAAATGATATATTACCTATTATTATAAAAAAACATTATGAAATCCTTCAAAACAAGTAGTTCTGAAAATTTCTAAAATTTCAGTCACGTGATCACATATGTTAAGAAAATAGGGTGTTGAGTCGACTCAACTCTGACTCACTGTTTGTAGACTGACTACAATTCTGACTCGACTCAACTGGTCGAATAGTTGAGTCCACTCTGACTCAACCCAAATCCGGAAGTGAGTCGATTCTACTCTGACTTAAGCAATACTTGAGTCGACTCGGAGTCAACTCTGACTCTGAGTCGCGACTCAACAAGTCTGCTCTCCACACGCATTGGAATAGGGGTGGGACAAGAAAGCATTAAAAATTTCGTAAATATAGTAATAAATCAAATTTGACCAAAAAAACAAAATTTGGGAAGGTTTGTTATCAGCAGCAGTTAAATATGACTCCCTTACTTTTTTCCCGGTGGCGACGCTTACAACACTCACTAAAATAATATCTCCGAAAAAAATCGCAAAGCAGCAGCCGTGAAGCAGCACTGTAACCTAATTTTGCAGGGTGTGCTTGTAGACCAGACAATAGGGTTTGGATAATATGACACTAAAAGCCCAGTCTGTCCTGTGCAGTTACAGGTAAAACCATTAGTTTTTATGAGTCCGTAAGAGAGCATGGCCTTTGTCTCCACTGGCTACATGGCTGCCACGAGTGATCACGTCGGCACCTGTCGCCGCCCGTCGCTCGCCCGTCAATACCTCTTGCCTCGCGTGTTTGTCTAACACGCACTGGCGCAAGCTCCCTGAGGCGCTGTAACACTGCCGCCGGGTACTCTCACACCGGCGCACCAGGCGGCCCGCTCACACCCCCGGCGGCAACATCCGGCACCGCCGCCCCACCCGCCGCACGTGACGCCGTCGGCTCCGACGCTGTCAGATAACTAGGGTCGATCTCGACGCTAACAGACAGCGATGCGCACACTCAGCCAAATGGGAACCCGGGAGACCAGCACTAAATGTGCGGCAGCATTACGTATGAGAGGGCGCTTTACATGATCGGTTTTCAGAAGGCGTGCCTCAGTTTGATAGCGGTAGTCAATTTCCTCTGCCTGTAATCGTGCCATCTTTCAGTCTCCAGAAACGGGCTGGGTTAGCGTCCAGGTGGCACTCGCTGGGAGTGCACGATTCCCGTCTAGACAGGTGCTCCGTGCCACTGGGCACGTGAGCCTGGCTCTGCAGGGGCCGCCCCCGGCGATTAGACTTATCGCAGAGCGTGAGAGCTGCCAGCATAGCAAGCAGCCGGCTCACAGACGGCTCATTCAGGCAGATGAGACAAAGACAGCTCATCTCAGACAGATGAGACAAAGACAGCTCATCTCAGACAGATGAGACATAGACAGCTCATCTCAGGCAGATGAGACAAAGACAGCTCGTTTCAAGATGAGACAAAGACAGACAGTTATACATAGAGGCTCATCTCAGGCAGATGAGACATAGACGGCCCATCTCAGGCAGATGAGACATAGACGGCTCATCTCAGACAGATGAGACATAGACGGCTCGTTTCAAGATGAGACAAATACAGCTCATCTCAGGCAGATGAGACATAAAAACTGTCTCAGGCAATGAGACATAGACGGCTCATCTCAGGCAGATGAGACATAGACGGCCCATCCCAGGCAGATGAGACATAGACGGCTCATCTCAGACAGATGAGACATAGACGGCTCATCTCAGATAGATGAGACATAGACGGCTCATCTCGGACAGATGAGACATAGACGGCTCGTTTCAAGATGAGACAAAGACAGCTAATCTCAGACAGATAAGACATAGACGGCTCATCTCAGACAGATGAGACATAGACGGCTCGTTTCAAGATGAGACAAAGACAGCTCATCTCAGACAGATGAGACATAGACGGCTCGTTTCAATATGAGACAAAGACAGCTCATCTCAGACAGTTGAGACATAGACGGCCCATCTCAGGCAGATGAGACATAGCAAGCTTGTCTCAGGCAGATGACACAAAGACAGCTCATCTCAGACAGTTGAGACATAGACGGCCCATCTCAGGCAGATGAGACATAGAAAGTTTGTCTCGGGCAGATGGCATCAGTGCACCGTGTGAACCGGACTTCGGCAGCCGAACATGCTGGAACATGCTTCAGCTGGATGTTTGAACAAATGTCACCAGCTAGGCTTAGTTGGCGAAATTTATTAAAGCTGGTTTAGTTGGTGAGATCTTTTAGACATTTATGCTAATAAATTGCAGTCTTTGAACTTGTTTAGCTGGTATAATCTATTGAAAACAGTGAAACTTGTTTAGTTGACGAAATGTATTAAATATCTAAAATAATAAAGTTCCTAACCAGAATTTCACCCTTCGAGCATTTTTGTTTTGTTTTTATGGTTCAAGCACTTGTGCACAACAGTTTGTAGTTTTAAGTCTACTTATGGTTACATATTTTGAAATGTTAGTGTTGAGGCTTAATGTTCGTGCAATCTAGTTTTTCAGACTCAATTTTTGTGACTAAATATAAGAGCAAAACGATCATCCAGCTTTTGTGTTAGTTATTTACGTGAAGTATAATTGTATTACACAGTGATGAATGTATTCCCTTGACTGCCAACTACTGGTTTTATTTCTACTACTACCTCTACTGGATCTGGGTTTCCTTTCACTTGCTGCATTAATACGCGCCGGTAGGGCTTCGCTCCACCTTCACCGGCAACGGGGTAGCTACCTAACCCACCCCTAAGATCTCAGCAACCTTGTTGAACAACGAAAAGCGGAAGGTAGCATTAGATAGCCCGCTTTGATCTCTACTGTAACTGTCTCTACTGAAATTATCAGGTCACTTTTTAAGTCACTAGAGATCAAAATATGTTCTCAGGAACTCAATGAGAGCTGACGGGGGTAGCTACCTAGCCCATCCCTAAGATCTCAGCAACCATCCTGAGCAACACAAAGCGGAAGGAGGGTCAAGACGACTGGCCAAGTGAAGCTATATACAATGTATAAACACCATGGTAATTTTAGACTGAATGATGTATCTCATAACCTTATCAGGCCAAATTTTAGAAATTACCTGACCTGGCCTAAGGTCAGACTATCATCTCATCTGATCACCAGAGGTCAATTTTACCAACTTATAACAATTTCCTCATGCATTTTCAATGGAAAGGTTATGACCCTGACCTGACACCGGGTCATCGATACAAAAAAGCTGCCACAAATGTTTGTTCTCGGTGATCTTACTAGGCGATGCACGTCTCAGATCGTAAGATTAAGTCTGTGCTTATCATGGGCAGATCCAAGGGAGACGGGGGCAGCTGCTTCCCCCCCGATCGACCCTTGGCGCCCCCTAAAATGGTCACGGCGCCCTCCTGAAAGGTCGATGGCGCCACTGAAAAGTCGCTTCCCATTCTTCTCCACTCACCCCAGGATGCGAAAATCGGCGCCCACCGATAGGATTTGGCACCCACCTGATACGTTTTGCCGTCCACAAGTGGCTTTCCCTGGTCTGGATGGCGCCCCCCCGGAAATTGCACCTCATTGCCAATCCAGGATCCGCTTATGGCGCTTACTGCTGCACCTTTCTCCATTTTGTTAGTTGAGGTCACTTTTCCTGAAATGGTGGCTTGACCTGATATGACCTGGTTGTCCTTGCAGAATTTGCAAAATATACCAGACAAGAGGAATACAAAATACGGTAGCACCGTGCGTGCAGTTTTTGGGCTATCTGTGACAAAATCGTAAGGGGAGGTAGGTATGAACCTATATTTCTAGTCCCATAACGACGCGCGTTAATATGCCCTAAAATACATTATAGTGCGTCTGAAGCATACATTTGTGATGAAATACAGTTCATACTTAAGTCAGCCTGGACCGAAAATGTTGACAAAATGTTAGACTGAAACAAATGGTGGTGGAGGAAGAACCACTCAGGCGCCCCAGAGTCGGACGGCTTCAGCACTGCCCCCTCCCCCCGCCCGGCTTCAGCACCGCCAAACAAACGACGTATCTACTGTCACATCTCCAATTGTACACAGTACAGATATCTATCCCGTTTTAGGTTCCGGCTCAGCCAGTGTTGGCGGCATAGGCAGATGCGGCAGTTTTATCTGGGGGGGGGGGGGAGGGGGGGCACTCCCCATTTTGACCAAAAGGTTACCACGTTTCCATCTGAGCCCATCAGGGGCTCGAAATCTCCATCAAGGGAGATCGAGGCTGGGTCGGAGGGGGAAGAGGTACCTGTCCTCTTGGCGCCTGGATCCGCCTATGTTTGGTGGTAGGAAACCCGGTCCAACTCACCTGAGGTGATGACGGGAAGGCTGGAGACCACTGGAGACCACTGCTCGGCGCTGAGGGAGTCGGCTACCTTGACCATGTCGTTCACCTTCACGTCCCCAGCGAATCTGTTGACGCAGATAGGCGGCGAACTGCAGTTTTATGCACACATTGGTGTCAGCCCAAGCTGGCATGGGCAGAGAAAGGGCAGGGAAAAGTGGTAAAAATCAACATAAAGAACATTTCAGACAAAAAGCGACTCTTAACATTTCCGAAAATTTGTTTTGGCTAGATGTTTGCATGTGAGCATGATTCGAAGGGTTAATGTCAATGTATGCTGTTTTGTATCGCTATTGATGAGAGCGGCGCCAAAAATTAAACCTTCTGGCTCCTGTGCCAATCTCGATGTGTATCTGACGTTTTGGAGTGTGAGAACAGAAGCAAATCTATCTATGTATATATCTATTGATCTATCTATCTATAAATCTATCTACCTATAGTTTTTACCAGAGAACTGATTTAGCTGAAATCCAGTTTAAGGACATACCAAGTATGGATTTCCTGCTAAACAGTAGTTGGAGAGTGAAAACGACGTAGGAGAAGGTTAATGCACCGATACGTGGTGAATTCAATGGAATTTTTGTCATCTATTGATTCAGGTACTATCCACCTATTCTTAAAGAGAATGCGACAACTTGGTGCAGTTACAGACTGCCATGCAGTGCACTACAGTCTGTCACTGCACCAAGTTATCACATTCTTTTGGGACAGTCTTTATGGAAAATAATGGATGTGGCCATATTTCTGCTAAAAATTGCGAATTAACCTAACATTAGATTGTGTTTCATTTTCCTCTGTTTCAGGTAAAAATATGTCTAAGTCAGCCCGACGTCCAATTGGAGTACGACCTGGTAATTTTTTGTCCAGATTCAACCGTTTTAATTTCGCCGCAAATGAATACGATTAAAAATGAAGCGTATTTTGCTAAAAGAGGCTCGTATTTTGAGACAAAATGACGCTTATCAATTTATGCAATTTTTCTTGTAACATTGGCCAAGGTCATCATGGCCAAGGTCTTTGTGACTTTGGCCAAGGTCATCATGTGACCTTAATTTGACTTTTGCAAGGTCATGCCGCATAGCGTTTGAATTGTTGAGTAAAGACAAGCATATAGCATAAGCATGTCTTTTCTAGGTCTAATGGTTATGAGTTATGAGGGATTTCCTAAATGGGTCTAGATTTAACCCATGTTATATGCATTTTTTTATCTTTACAAAATAGCACATACTCTGACAACTAACGGAGTCGCACAATCTGACCAGAGAGACGAGGGCGCTCGGCAGCCGATACTGACGCTAAACACCCATGGAGAATGCACTAGCCGACCGCCCGACCAACATGCTGACTTCCTTGGTACAGCACAAGGTTCAGATGCTATCTAAAATCGATCATTCTTAAATGAAATCTAAGCTGCATGAAGCAATTAAATTTTGGCCTTAAAACTGAATTGTTGAGAATTTAATCAGGCTTGGAGCACCCCAGATGGAGCCGTATCGAACGACGCACAAAATGCACGGCTGTAAGTCTAAGCAGCGGCGAAAAACACAAACCTGGGCATCGCGGTACCGCATTTTGTGAGCGGTGCAAGCTAATGGGTAGGCTCTGTATGTGTGGTGGCACGTTTTGTCCGATCTGTTTAGCTCCAGTGAACGGGGTGACCTGCTACGACAAAGTAAAGGCATCGACCTGATCGGACAAGTATCCTTATTGCGTTTGCTATTCGAGACTAATTCTCTGCTCTAGGTCGCTGATAGCTGTTTCACTGCATGATGTTGAATTCCATGGGTGGAATTTGAGCGCAACATTTTACAACTGCTTGAACCGCGGTCACTTAGTGAGGACTGGAATGATTTATGTTTGGGCGTGCCAGCACGAAGGTCCAATTAGTGGCAGACACGGAATATTTTGTCTTGCTGTAGAAGCGTAGAGTTCAAATGAATGCTTTGAAACTCACTCCATAATACAGCGAAGTAGATGTGTAAAACCGAGCAGGATGTTACGTCTCCGATTATATCGTTGTAGCAGGTTCAGCCGTTTTATAATATGGCAGTTTTGTAAAGAATTAGTAAAGGAGTGTCGAAGGTATGCGTACTAGGGCAGGGACGTGGCGCATCAAAGCCAAGTCGACGCGTCGAGAACTTGAAAATGAAAAGGGCAAACGCATCATGACATTCTTCACTTGTTTACCTAATTTTTGGAGGGAATTTATAATCATGCTCTCGGCTTTAGGGATTTCTTGAAAAAGGCCCCATAGAAAGGGCTCGCATTTCATAATTGTTTGTAGAATTAAATAAAATGTTGGGTTCCTGTGTACTCCGGAAGTCACGATTGTATGAAACTTTTTTCAAGGTCTAACAAAATCTGGTGGTTTGAAGGAGTCTCTCAGTAGGACTGTGAAGTCATGCATCAAAAGCGCAGCTTAAGCAGCAATGTGAAAGGCACGGCATAGCAAGGCACAGCCAGGTGCCAAGGATTCCAGCAAGGCAAGCCACGTGCCAAGACCAGCAAGACACGGCCGGTGCCAAGGATGCCAGCAAGGCACAGCCAGGTGCCAAGGATGCCAGCAAGGCACAGCCAGGTGCATGCCGACGATGCCAGGGATGAATTTGTTTGGGGCAAGTGGTCAGATGGGTCCACGGAGCGAAAAACGGTTACTTTTTCTGAGAAATACTTGTGCTCTTTAAAAACAGAAAACACAAGGTCGTTTGAACACCCCACTACATTCCTCCCTGGACGTGTGCTTCGGTTAGGCAGGTCAAGCCAGACACAGCCAGGCGCGGGTTCAGCAGTAATCCAGTGGGGTATAGGGAGAGCGCTGGATTTGGTGGCTTTAAAGACCGCAGGATGCTCTCAGAAAAAGTTACAGTTTTTCGTGATGTAGCTCTATCTTACCGCTTGTTCCACAAATTCATGCCTGGCATCGTCCGCAGATGTGCTCGACTATGCCTTGCCTTTTAGATTGCCATGGAAACTGCATTAGAGTTGAGTAAACGTGTTGGGAGTTTGAAGAGGACAAACGTCAACGTCGTGTTTAGGATAAAACCTAGTGAGGCATTAACTGAAGGAAAAGGAAGAAGTATCCACGAAACTGACATGTAAATCAAGCAATATTCCAAGACCTTGACGAAACCGAGATAAATGTAGAGTTAAAACGAAACATATGCGGATACTGAAATGAGAAAGCAGAAAACTGGAATCATGCCAGTAAAGATAAGAAGCTAGGAAATTCTGTTGTGTTTGATAATTTTTGCAACCAGAAAATATGGCGTATAAAAACTTATATTGCCATGCAAAAACGCATTTTGGAAAGCTTCTGATTGGTATGCAGAAAAGTAGAGAGTCCCCTGTATTCCCTCACCTGGAGACCAGTTGGTCGTGCTGGCGGACCAGCATGACGTGGTTGGAGGAGAGGGTGACCCGGTGGCCACTGGCCGTGCTGAGCCGGAGGTACTGACCGGTGTGGTTGGACCGCCTGTCCAGCCAGGTCACCACCGGGCTGAATGTCAGCACCCCGGACCGAGAGGCTACCGGAGGGGGCAGGGGGTCACGTGGCCGCAGAACAGCACTACTGGACGGGCTCCTGACCTGTTCAGGACTTCTTTTTCCAGCCCAAGAGCTTCCCACTATCGACCATAGGGGTTTCCAAGGTCACCCTCTCACCAAAGAGACTGGTGAGAGGGTGACCTGAGCGTGGCGGCCGTCCCTGTGCTTTGTGGGACGTTAAACATTGGCTTCTACATTAACCCTCCATTGAGGGAGTTGCTCGTTCGGGTGGTGGGGTCGGGGTCTCCGTGACAAGTCCCTTGATGACTTTAGTGAGACTCCAACTCCGGCAACCGTACTAGGAACAACTTGAACAAAATTTATGAAAAAGGTAGTCTGTCCAATTTGTCTATGGGAAATGGATTTATGGTTCATCAGCCTCCTGAGGCTGTCAAAAGCTCTCAGAATCAAAGGGGGTCTTCGGATTGCAGCCAAATGCCTACTAAAATTGATAGGGGCCAGTCCCCCATGGACTGATGGCTAGGGGTCATACCCTCATTGCCCCCACGGTAGCAACGCCCCTGCCAGCTGGTACTAATGAAAAATCATACGAGCTGTCACGGTGTCGTGGCAAAGGAGGGCAGTAAATATATCAGTTGTCACGGTGTCGTGGCACAGGAGGGCAGTAAATATATCAGTTGTCACGGTGTCGTGGCACAGGAGGGCAGTAAATATATCAGTTGTCTGAATATATCAGTTTCACGGTGTGGCAAGGAGGGCGTATCAGTTTCACGGTGTCGCACAGGAGGGCAGTAAATATATCAGTTGTCACGGTTTCGTGGCATAATAATTGTTGGGGTTTAACGACGCACCAACTGCCAGGGTCATACGGCGTCGCCAACTCTCACCCTTTTGGAAGGGATTTTGGGGATCAGATCGACTTATTCAGAGGCTCCGCCGGGACTTGCACCCGGGACCGGTGGCTTAGAAGACGAGGGTGCTATCCACTAAGCCACCTCATCCCCACGGTTTCGTGGCACAGGAGGCTGATAAATACATTAACTGTCACAGTGTCATGGCACAGGAGGCTTCTCAACATATCAACTGTCACAGTGGCGTGGCGCAGGAGGCTTCTCAACATATTAACTGTCACAGTGCCGTGGCTCAGGAGGCTTCTCAACACATTAAGTGTCACAGTGCTGTAGGGCAGGAGGCTGATCAAGATATTTCCTGTCGTAGTGTCGTGGGACAGGATGTTGACCAATACACTAAATCTCACAATGTGTCATGGCACAGGAGGCTCATCAATATATTAACTGCCACGGTGTGATGGCACAGAAGGCTGCTCAATATATCAGCTAAAGTCACAGTGTCCAAGGCCAGTTGCATCGGTTTCACATCTATCGCTCCTCATGATCGTGCCACAGTGTATAAAACATTTCAGGTAGCAGCCACCATAGCCAACGTCCGCTGTCCTTGTAAATTGTAATAATACCTGGGCTGCCGACTTGTTCTGCAAGTTGTCTATTGCTCCATCCTCGTAAATATCAGGGGTGGGCCGCTATCTATTCATTTCCCGAAAGAATCAAATAATAGATGCAGGAGGAGCATGCAACATTGAAATATCAAAGGTAAGAAACACAAGGCGTAGACTGAATCGGCTACGCGGTTGGCGTTAGGTGACAGGACTGGCAACTTCCAGTCCATTTTACAATTTCCCCCGGGGCACTGCCGCTAAACAGGCGCTTCATCCGAGTAAGGTCAATGGTTACGGGCTCGTTAGGCGCCGAGCTGAGCGCGGTTGGAGGCTGCCCGCCTTCTGGGCGCTGGTGGCTGGTTATGGTGTCAGCCGTGCACTGTGGCTGCGCCGCTACGACGCTGAGCGAATGACGGTGGGCGGCCTAAGGAAACATGCTTCACGAGATCCTATAAGGCGACGAAAGGCCACGCTGAGAAAGTTCTTGGGCACGGGCGGGAACGACGATGATGATAGCACTTAAATATGAAAATAGTTCAGTCAGAAAATCGACAGCGACTTCGAATTTACTGGGACACAAAAAAAACTGACGCAAAGCCGCCTCGTTGAATGTTACATCGGCAGGCCCCACGCTGCAACTTCTGTTTGTGCACGTCAACACCGCCACAAATCCTGTTGGCCACAAGCCTGCTCCATTTCTGACACTCGTGTCCCATATCCGTCCCCTGAAACTCTATAACTCACCCAAACACGTTTGTTTGTAGCTTTACGGATCGACACCGATGTCAAACACGACACCATTAGACTAACCTGCCCCATTTCTGATACTCGGGTCCCAAATTCATCCAATCAAACTCCGTGACTAGCCCAGTAATATCAGACACGGATATTGAACACGATACCGTGACACTAACTTGATCGCTTACCTGCCAGCACTCTGTCGCCCACCCTCAGGTCCGCCATGTTGATGACGTCACCATCCTCCTTCAACACGGTAGCGTCACCTGCGACCAACAGAGGAACCTGAACATATGGGATGGAAGACTGAAAAATATTACACGTTTGTCAATTTTTCTAAAATTGGTGAAGGAGAGAAAGGAGGTTACGGTGGTCACAGCTGCTTTGCGCAGTGGTTGGGTTTGACCCGACTAATGCCCGAACACCCCCGAGTTGGAACGGGTCAAGACATCGCAACAGTTGGCCCAACATTCGTGCTCGCCACAAGTGGCCTCCGAGTGCCAGATAACGACGAGCGCTTAAGGCATCTCATCTACTTTTCTAAACATCGGTATCCAGGAGATATCAAGCATGGATATTGATGGAGAATGAGCGTAATTGTATAGAACAAATGCTGTTCCTCAATATGACCAACTGCACGTTTCTTGGGCACAAGAAAGTGGGTAAGCCAGAAAATGGCCAGAATGTGTGAAGGATGGCGGTGGGGTTTCAGTTCCAAGCTGCCAGATAGCTACCCCTTTCTAAGCCGATAAGTCCTCTTTCTGAATTCCTTGATACGTTGCGCTCATGTTCTTGGCAAGAAAGACCTTGTTTTTTCCAAGCATGCCTACACGTGCGTTTTATTTTTAACGAAAGGCGGGAAGAACGTGTCCTCTCTTATCAAACCTCTCCCGGCCGACCACCCTGGCGCAGCCCAAGCCAAAGTCAAATAAAATGTCGGCTGTATCAGTTTTAGGAATCTAGGCACTCAACTTAATGGTTATATGGTTTCACCTTTTCCAGGCTATTCGGGCCCAGAAATATAAAGACCGCTGGGGTTCGAACCCAGAACCTAATACGCGTGAGACCACCGTTTTACCGATAGAAAAGACTGACCTGTTTAGTTAGTTTTGTTACCATACCATTGGTGCCAGTGCTGACTTGAAAGTCATTAACATAATATATTTGTGTATAAATCCAGCTCTGATTCCTGCATAATCTCCAGACGATTACATTGAGCCTGATTTATGAGTGACTTCTTCTTCCAGCTTCCTACTTATTAGCCTGATTAATGTGGGAACAGCAGAATACCGTTCTGTTTTTTGCTTCTGCTGCGGCGCGAATACCACATGCAGACAGAATAGTATAGCAAATGCAGTGGAAACAGAAGCACGCAGAACAGCCTACTGTGACGCAGTCAACTCAGTGATCAAGTCGACTCGTTACACTGTCCTACCAGCAAATGATCATCACATTCTTCTACTGGGTGCGAATTTACTTCCCTATCATTAACCATTTTAACGAAAACCAGGAATCAAGGATTACGGTTGGTAGGCAGGGCCAAACCTCCCACATGACAATATAATACCACCTTTTTGGAAGGCCTCCAAAACAGCACGCCGATTTATTCCAGGAGGCATGAGTTGGCGCTGGGACTAATCAAACCCACGTTTTGGAAACTACTTATTGGGCTCTGGCACTTGCACTTTAGAGACATAATTTCAACTTTCTCGGCCAGTGGTCAATAATGTCATCTGCAATAAAAATGAAAATCCTACCGTTACCATTTTCCTAACAGAGTGAGATGCTCATCTTAGAGAAATATTCGAAACACTATCGTAATGCATGCTTAACCCTATTCTCTTGTGTAATTATCTTATACTAGAACCTCCGCCAGTATCCGGCCCTATGCCCTATTCATGTCAGTATGCATGTACCAATGGGCCATGACCTCCACACTGTAAGCCTATGTGGAAATGTTTTGAATGCGCGTTTCCCAGTCTGTACGCCTCAGATCAACTTCAAAATTTGCACTTCATGTGTTCATGACCCATTGTTAAGATTGAAACTAAAAAGACTAACCTATAACCCTTGACATGTCATCTGAGGCCAATGGCGGATCCAGAGGGGGGCAAAAAGGCATTTACCCCCCCAACGGAAAAGCTCGGGTCAAAACTATGTTTTTGCCTCCCCCAAAGCGATCGACCTGCTTTTTCTCTGACTTCTTTTTAGTTTATAAGCATGATTTTGGTGCTTCAACTCTCAACTTCAAACAGAAGCAGTTAAGTTCAGTGTAAATATTGGGCTTTGGATGGGAAAAAGTATTTTGAGTCCATGTTTTTCATCCTGTGACGTTTTTTCTTTCTTTTTTTGCTTTTCGCCTCAAATACCCAAGGTTTTACCGCCAAGTCATATCGTATTGCATATTTTTCTGCGTGAGTTTTTTTGCTTTTCGACTTTGGTTTGCCCCTCCCAAACCGACCGGCTAAATCCGCCACTGTCTGAGGCCAATAATGCAATATTTGGTGTGTTGTCCAATACAATATGAGCAAACAAAGACAGAGGTCCCATTTTACCATCATTGCGTTTGCTTCGCCGCTGCAAGGCAAATGCTAGGTATACATTGAGATTATATCAGGTCACATTGGTTCAATTCGCTGACCTGAGGTCAGGTCGATCTTTAATTTTGACATGGCATGGTAAAACTGATTATCACCCTATTAGTAAAGCAAGATGATTACAATGGTGCCTCAATAGCTGTCGCTGCATGTTTGCTTGGAAACTATTGGAAAAAAGCAAACAGCCCATAGCAACCCCTCAATCGTTTTCGACTTCGATTCAACTCAACCCAGACGAATCTGATACTTATGGCAGCTAGATGATCCCCGATTACTCGCCGTCAGAACATAATAAGATATTGGAGACAGGATATACCTACATTTCTAGCAAGAAGGTGCAGAATTTACTCTGTCTTTATCATGATAAACTATATTTATCATAATGTATCCTTATCATAATAAGCTATTTTGGATACCTAAACCAGTCGGTAGTGATCACTAGGTTGCTATTCAAGCCCAGAAAATAGGGAATGGGCAAGTAACAGGGCAAAACACGGCCATATTGTCAAACTAATCAATGGATGGCGCTGCAAACCGAATGCGCAATCAACCGCCTAACAAATCAACGTACGGGGGTGAGTCAGACGCGCACACAATATGTGTTTTTAGGGTGTTTGAACTTAAACATTTAAAGATGATTAGCTTATATGGATAATAAGGTACAGCGGGAACAGTTTACCATAAAGAGTGTTTAATTACACGAAAACAAGAATCGTCGACTGCCACGTGAGCGGCAATTTAAAACAGCGCGTATGGGGACAATAACATTTTGGGCAAATGTGACAATGTTACAATACCCCAGGCCTTAAAACGTATTAAATTCTTTTCGCACAAATGCAGTAACAAGGTAGTGATTTATGATCAGGTGCGCACCCAGGGTATTCGTTGGGGGACTGACGAGGGACGTCAGGCCGATGAAGGGGCGCACTGTTCACCCAGAGGGACCAACACCATACCGGGGAGGGGGCGGGGGAGCGAGACGTCGCTCGCAGACAAGTGTCAACTTTTGGAGGAGGCACCTAACACGTCGGGAGGGGCAGGCCGGATCCAGGCCGACCGTTGGGGGAGCATGGCGGCCAGAATAGGAAAAACAACTTAAGAAATCGACAAAAAATCAGGCGATTGGGTGGAATTGCCCTTTTGCCCCCTGATCCCCAGTGGGAGGGGAGGGGGAGTGCGAACCCGCTGCCCCCGGGTGCGCACTGTTTAGAAATCGCATTGATTTCCAATGATACGTTTGTTCGTAGGCGGTATATGTTTCGAAAAGTGTCAATGTGGGCTACCCTTATAATATTTCTTATATTAAAAATAAAATATAATGGGGTTTAGAGCACGTCAGCCAAGGCTATATGTGCCAGTTAAAAATAAACGAATTCAGTCAAATTATAAATATATTTGCAGGTAGTCAGCCCAATAGGCAAATGTCCTAAAATAATATGTTTTGGTCAGAAAGGGTCACTAAAAGGGTCATTTAGAAAGGGTCTAGAAGGGCAGAAAGGGCATACTTTCACAACAAGTTCAAGATTAGGACGACCGGACGATAAGTAAATTTTCAAACATTTAACGCGGTATATTCAGGTCATTTATAGGGATTATTCAAATTACCGGTATTCGTTTTGAGTTCACATTTCTAAAAAAATTGCATCGGTTGTTTCAAACAAATTTCCCACTTCAGAGAATGCCCGTGACCACCACCACCAGGCGCGGGACTCACTGAATGGCCCGAAGCAGAGGAAAGCCAAAATCAGAAGTGTTCATTAGGATGTTTATGTTACAAATAAACGTGAAATTGTAAGGCTAACGTGGTACAATACCCCGGTGCGGTTACAATGCCCCACGTGGAGTCAGTTGTAACAGCGAAGTAAATTTTAAAGAAATTTTCCCCAATTTGTTTTATTTAAATCTTCACGCCTGTCACGTTGAAAAACTTCAAAGTATGAAAATATTACTATAAGTGCCAACACAAATCACTTTCCAGAACCAAAATGGAAATTTTACAATGACCCCAGTCTCCCTACTCCGCACAAGATCCAATCCTAGATTACAAGCCGCGCTCATCGCAGGCAGTCTGCTGCATCCATTTTCGTTCTGTGTCCCAGCACGACAATGCTTTCAGCCGCGTCTGACCTTAATGGTGGAGCCTCCCAGCTGGGCTATGCGCACACTTCATCTGCTGCCAACACTGGCACCACACCGCCCCAGGGAAAGCCACCGCCGCTCTCTGCTGCGGGCCCCGCACTGCTGTAAGGACGCACTTCCCAACTCGCGACAAACCGTCACCGCTCACTACTGCGGGCCCCGTACTCCTGTAAGGACGCACTTCCCAACTCGCGACAAACCGTCATCGCTCACTACTGCGGGCCCCGCACTGCTGTAAGGACGCACTTCCCAACTCGCGACAAACCGTCACCGCTCACTACTGCGAGCCCCGTACTTCGGTAAGGACGCACTTCCCAACTGCGACAAACCGTCACCGCTCACTACTGCGAGCCCCGCACTGCTGTAAGGACGCACTTCCAACTCGCGACAAACCGTCACCGCTCATTACTGCGAGCCCCGTACTTCAAGGACGCACTTCCCAACTCGCGACAAACCGTCACCGCTCATTACTGCGAGCCCCGTACTGCTGTAAGGACGCACTTACCAACTCGCGACAAACCGTCACCGCTCACTACTGCTAGCCCCGCACTGCTGTAAGGACGCACTTCCCAACTCGCGACAAACCGTCACCGCTCATTACTGCGAGCCCCGTACTTCTCTAAGGACGCACTTCCCAACTCGCGACAAACCGTCACCGCTCATTACTGCGGGCCCCGTACTGCTGTAAGGACGCACTTACCAACTCGCGACAAACCGTCACCGCTCACTACTGCGGGCCCCGTACCGCGGTGAGGATGGACTTGTGCTGTAGCGCCCAACTCGCGACAAACCGTCACCGTTCACTACTGCAGGCCCCGTACTGCGGTAAGGATGGACTTGTGCTGTAGTGCCCAACTCGCGACAAACCGTCACCGCTCACTACTGCGGGCCCCGTACCGCGGTAAGGACGGACTTGTTGTAGTGCCCAACTCGCGACAAACCGTCACCGCTCACTACTGCTAGCCCCGCACCGCGGTGAGGATGGACTTGCACTGTAGTGCCCAACTCGCGACAAGCCGTCACCGCTCACTACTGCAGGCCCCGTACCGCGGCGAGGATGGACTTGTGCTGTAGTGCCCAACTCGCGACAAACCGTCACCGCTCACTACTGCAGGCCCCGTGCTGCGGTGAGGATGGACTTGTGCTGTAGTGCCCAACTCGCGACAAACCGTCGCCGCTCACTACTGCGGGCCCCGTACTGCGGTGAGGATGGACTTGTGCTGTAGTGCCCAACTCGCGACAAACCGTCACCGCTCACTACTGCAGGCCCCGTGCTGCGGTGAGGACGGACTTCTGCTGTAGTGCCCAACTCGCGACAAACCGTCGCCGCTCACTACTGCGGGCCCCGTACCGCGGTGAGGATGGACTTGTGCTGTAGTGCCCAACTCGCGGCAAACCGTCACCGCTCACTACTGCAGGCCCCGTGCCGCGGTGAGGACGCACTTCTGCTGTAGCGCCCAACTCGCTGATTGCCTCGCAGCTAATGCAAACCAATCTGCAGTGCGCACACATCCAGCGGCAGCTAATCAAAGCAAACGGCGCACTTGCTAACTAGGCAGGCCAGCGATGCCTGAAGGCAGTTTCGGAAATGACAAGATGAAACGAAGTTGAGCATACTGCGCATCCAACGGACTCGCGGCTGCCTGCGCGGCTAGCCGGGGATACCGGGGAGAACATCTGAGTGATAACTCGCGCTTATAAGACGGCAACCGAGTTTCCTGGCCGGCTGTGGCTGCATTTGCTTGATTGTGTTTTTTCTGCCAGTGATTCATCATAAGCAAAGTAAACATCAGCTGTTTCCATTTCTGCGAGTAAAGTAAAAACTTTTAGCCATCGTGGAACCAGACATGCCTCTAAGGGCCAGAAATATTTTCTCGATCCAGGGAAGGGGGTCCCTCGATGGGTTAAACCGCGCCCCACCGGGGGTCTGGTGCCACCTTCAACCCACCGGGGGCCATCGATGGTCCCCTCTAACTCCGAAAATATAGGGGCTAGCGCAAATCTGCAAAGTACATTAAAAAGCCCGGGTGAGTTCAGTAAGAAATTTCTGTGCATGTTTAAGCGCTCAAGTCAATGGTTTGTCCTCCAGAGGTCAAGTTAGGGCACGATAGGCTATTTTCACTCAAATATGCAGTGCTTAAGCAAACTGGGCATAACTCTTATGCCATTAGAGCTATTGAGATCTGGTAAAGTGCATTTGATAGGAAAATGTCAGATATTTTTCCGCTATGTGAAACGTAATGACCTCCCACCAGTGGTTTGACCCCCAGAGGTCACCTCGTGACCTTATATGACCTGAGGTCACGAGAAGGTAAGAAAGTGACTCTGGTGTGAATAAAATGAAAGCCAGTGACGATACAAACACGATGGTGTTTGATTCAGCGCTCTGGCTTAATTAGGTCAAAAGTTATTGGTAAAATACTGTTTTTGACCCCCGGTGACCTTGTATGACTTTGGAGAAATTAAAGAGAAAATATGGCCCCTGGGATCCGTGAAAAGGTGTCCAAAAACGCTCTTCTGAGCAAGCTGAGCATTTGCAATAATTTTTGTGACTTTTAGATCATACGACAGCTTTTCCTCATGCTTTTTCAATGGAGAGGCCACCTCGTGACCTGACCTCTGGTCACGAAATAAAAAAATCCCGGATATACATCTTGTAGACCCTGGAGGGATCATGAAGTGTAGAAAGTTTCAAATCGATCGACTAGGAAATGTAGCTCTTATATAGCTCAAAAGTTGAAGTGAGGCGACCTTGGTTGACTTCGCCTGGTGACCTGACCTTGGGTGACCCGGGATAAAAAGTTTCATGGTGGGGAAAATGATGGGGTGAGAGATAGAGCCCTCAACCGTGGTACTGCGTCTCATCATTTTTCTGTTATCCCCAAAAAATCTTAGGGAGGGCCATCGATGGCCCCCGGTGGGGCGAGCGTTAATACTGGCACAGCAATAAAATCCTTATATAAACCTGATGGGAGACCCAAACTACAAGGGTATCCTAAACGCGTGACCCCAGGATCTCCATCCTTGATAGGGGAAACTAGGTGTATTGTGCCCCCATAAGGTAAATCACTTGCTAGACGAATGTCTCCTATTTGATCTCGCTGGTGTGGATCAAATTACAAAATTTGATAACTTTTTGTTATTGACAAAAAATTCCTGACAAAATAGCCTATTCAAAGTGAATTCCGATTTAAATGAAACTGTGCAAAGGACGCATTTGCCAAAGTGTGAGGGTAACTGCACCTGGGGAGGGCGCATTTGGATTTAACTGCGCCCTTCCCTCATACCATGTTAAGTCAATGGCACGGCAAAAATAAGCATTAGTGTAAGAGCAAATGGGCTCGGCTGCCTTCCAAGATTTTCATCTGGCGGGTGTGGATGTCATTTTAATATGGTATTTTTGCATTCATTATGACGTGTAATAATAAAATCACACTCATACAGAAAGGCTTTGGGTTTGAGTTTTCAACATATATTTTGATAGGGCGCATTTGGCCAGGACGCAATTACTTTTTTGCATTTAAATCAGAGATCTCTTCTTTAAAAATCTACCACCAGGGATAATCCATAGATGTTAATTTCAGAATATGCGATACATTTCTGGCTTTGAAATTAAAACAATCGATTTTGGAATGGAACAGGCGTATTCTTATTTTTTGGGTTCATAAAACCGTGCAGATTTAAGGAAGTACTGAATTTACTTCGCTGCCTGAATAAAACAAATTCTTACGCACGAATTCATGGAAACGTTGAGAAAATGTATGGATTAGAGGTGGGTACTGGATTAAGGTGCCCAAACAAAACTGTCACTTGTGCAATTAGGGGGGCGCAATACACACACTTTCCTCTACCTCTCTCACCCATGATGCCTCCAATAATGTAATCAGATACCACCACCTTTGCGTGCGGGTGACATTTTCCCCAATTACCTAGAGATTCGGGTTATCAGAAGAGACCCAATCTAACTTGTCTCCAATTATTTTTTTCATTTTTAGGGCCACTCCCAACACGAACACTTGCCCAACTTCAGAGAGCACTATTCGCTTGGGTGTTAAAGGATCCTCTCCAGCAGGTCAGATCAGACATGGAAGGTGGTTTCCCGCCGTCGCGATTGAACCCACCTTAATCCATACTGTCATATCTGAAAGCTAGCAAAAAAACCCACTAGGCCACCCATGACCATTGAAAACGACAAGCCTTCACATTGTCTTTCCTGAAATGATTGGCACTAACCCGCTCGAAGTACTCACTTCCTTGTCGGCTGCCGGGCCAAACATAAAATATGACAGCCAGAAACGGTCTCTGAGAACAGTCACAGTACAAGAGTCTGTTTTAAAATGACGCTGTTTTAAAAAGGAATAGGCACCTTGGTGAAATTCCAAGCTGTGGTGGTTTAAGGGGCAATATGTTGAAGATAATGGATCTGGCCATGTTTCTGCTAAAGCATTTATAAGCGACAGTACAAAAGTCATATTTTCTATGTGGGTTTCAAAGATGGCCGAGCAACAAAAATTTGTCCGTGCCGCACGCGCAGTGGGACTTAAAGCTTCGGTGCTTCGGTGCTATCGGTGCTTAAAGCTCGGTCCTGAGCGGATGACAGGTTCAATGTCGACAAGTTGTTTCCATCTGATGGGGTAGCTCGATACCTACCCATATACATTTATGAGGGGTCAAGTTGGAATATACGGTGTCTCTCCTTAAGCTGCGTATAGTTCAACATTTTTCCGTAGAGACTGAAAAGTTATCCAGAAACAGTATACTATTATCATACAATGCAACATGCTTTGGTTCGCTTTCAATCGAATGGCTTCATGACTCCTCATAAGCTGCCTTCGCGCTTCTTTGCCGTTTTAAGGTTCGGGGAAAGGCAACAGTTTAAAAACTGTCAGTTAAAAAATTATTCAGTTTAAAAATTATCAATAAAATATCGCTTCCCTCGTGTCTTTAATGCAGTGTTTACAGGCGCTTCGGCTTCTTAGGTCATTTTGCCTTCTTTAGCCTACGCCACATTGTAATTCATACCTAATTGTAATTTATTTGTAAAAGTAGGACCACTATTACGCAAGATCTTTCCAAGCCATGAACAATGTAAACCCTAAAAATATTTTTTTATATAAGGAGTGTCTAATCCACCATTCAAAATTACTTAAAACAATGTGTCTTGTACATCTCTTGGTGTGCGTCCCTTAAAAAACGCATAACTTTTCTTTGGACAACGTCTTTATATTTTTCCCAAACCTCGCTGGGACTGCCATGTAAATCAGTCGCAGGAGATAAGAGTACGCAGGATATATAATTAAAAAGTAGAGGTTTTGGTTACTTAGCTGCCATTGAGATCGTAGAGGCCTTGTTATAAAAGGCTAGGTCAGTCCCTAGGTTCCTAAAAAATCAACATGCTTCTGTTTTATCATCTAAACGAACACAGCAGACAGATGAATGCGTTTCGACAAATAGTCTTTTTCAGCATCTATGGCATGAGGGATAAGGAACCTGTCACCAACACATGCTGCAGTTTCATCGTTTGAATTTTTGTGCAAAATATTCATGCGAAAGAACTATAAAAGCTCCGTTCTTGAGGATATTCAAGTAATGCTTCGAATAATTATATAATGTATACAAGCAGGCTTTGATATGAGAAATGCTACACTTAATATTATTATAAATTATATTCTATTTCTATTTTATTATCATTATTATTTTTGTTATTTTGACATCATATCATCATTATTTCTCTCTTCGCATTAACGAACTCCTAATACAGCTGCAGATTTTGCCCATTTCATGAAACCCGGCCTAAGGTTAAAAGTATCGTTTTTAGCTATATGTGCTGCTTCTGTGGCTTTCCTACGATATTTGTTTTCATAAAGATAAAAAAGATTCATCTGTCTGCTGTATTGGTTTAAATGATAATAACTGTCAACCACTTAATACAATTGTGCTTCTGTTCGTTCCAAGGGAGTACAGATCAAACTAAGTTTTCAAGCGCCCTTAGTGTAACATTTCTTAACTATAGTCTTTGATAACGGTGTGCCATCAAGAAGAAAGTTGAGCTAGGATTCTGCTCCAGGACTAGGACCACGCTAAATACCTGTCGAAATGTTTTATGATGATTTTCTTCCTCAGCAGGAGCGTCCAGTAGATTACGCACTGAGACCATTGTGCAAGAGCATGCTAAGGAGGAAGGATTTTTTTCGCTCGAGGCAGAGTCCGTAGTTCATATTTGGAAAACAAGATATTGCAACAGTGTTCCTGTATCTTTAGGGCGACATAAAATCCTACATCACCTAGTACGGTGACAACAAATTTTTCGCGACACAGCCTATGTAGTTAAGGTACAGCGGGAAATCAATGCGTACTTTCGCCTCCTCTTTTGCGTACGCTTACCGACCCACCCCGGCAAGAGTACGCACGTGGTTTTCTATTTGTGTTGGGCTCGTGACGAGATTCTTTGATAGGCATTAAGCTGAAACAGGGACCATACATAGACAATTTTCCAAGCTAAGCAACCATATAAAAATAATACTGTATGACATATAGGATAAAAATGAAAGCTTTTGGAAAATTAAGTGCGAGCTCTTGCGCGAATTTCCCCTACAATGAGAGATTCAGATATTGTGATCTTTCATGTAAAGTTGAATGTTGCTGCAACCACTGAAATAGATGTTCTGTATCTTAATCATTGTCGGCTGAGTACTGACTGAACTGCACCCGTGGGTAGTAAGAGTACTCATCACTTGACAGTAGGTACTCATCATCTGACAGCGGGTACTGTCACCTGACAGTAGGTACTCATCACCTGACAGTGGGTACTCATCACCTGACAGCAGGTACTCATCACCTGCCTCGGCGATCACGTGCTGCCAACACCTTTGCACACGAGTGCAAGGACTCAGCAGTCAGGGTTTCGTGAGCTCAGTTCATTTCCAACCGTTCTGTCACGCGAGCGAAATAAGGGGACTGTTTATCCTCCCACCTGTGGGAACCTCGTATCGGACCCGTATCAGGCGCTCCAATTTGGCTGAAAGCACCTTGCCTGCAACACCAGCAGTAATTACTGCAAAATTACGACTGGCGGGCTACAAAATGTCCTCCTCTGGTGCCAGGGCCGGGTGTGCGCGCTGCTGAGGAGCAGTGAGGCTCTTCATATAGTGCACCTGGTGTTACCCCCCTGGGACGACACCAACACTCGCTTGGCAGCGGTGATTTTTCACGCCCACCAGGGACAAACACCGTCCATTTTAAGCCAGTCAAGCCAAATTGCAATGTAGAAGTGATGGTTATACTTTGGACTGTCATTTCAGTACTTATGAAAGCATAAAAGGAAGTTTTATGGCGACAATATAAGGTATGGCTTGAGGGCTGTTTCGCTTGTTGTATACTCCATGATAACCGCAAAATAATGATTTTCACATCGTGCGCGTAGTGCTGCTTGCAGAGATACATAGCCGGGAAAATACTTTGCTGTACTAGCACACAGCATAGTGTGACAACTCACTGGAGATCTTAACCTTAGATTACTGGGAACGTTGCCAATCACATGCAACATTGCCAAAGCCTTTTCGGTCGAGTCAATTCAACTTTTCCTTTTAAACGTTTCTCTGGAATGAACATCACTTTGCGTCTCGGTGCGGCGATGATCATCCCTCTGCTGCAGACGAGCCCTTCAATAAGCATTAGCAGCGCGCCGGCCCAGTTCACGCGGCACGTGACACCACTTCCAGCGGCGGTGAGCCCGGGTGTGGAAAGCCCAGCTGCAGCCCGAGGCTTACCTGGGAAGCAGCCTTGCCGCCGGTGGCAGTCACCGCAGAACTCCGTCTTAAGCCGCTTACTGTAGTACAGACACTTGCCTCGGGCGTAACAGTTACCCGCCCCCTTGCGCACCTGAAAGAACACGAAATTGATATTAGATGACAGTTTCACAGAGATTCTGAGTCTCCCATAAATATGACCGAAAATCATTTTTTGACCTAGGTTCTCTGTAATCGGTACACACATATATCTTGCAGGCGTCACTCAGACCAATTCAAATAACTTGTTTCTATGTGCTGCATCCGTCTCATTTCTCACCATCACCATCTCACCAATTCTGTACACTTCTCACCGCCTGTTGTGGCCGTGCCCGTACAATGTCACGGCAAAGATAAACAATACAGCATTTGTTTCAGTCGTTTCATGGAACGTTGCATCCCTGAGATTCCAAATGACTCTCAGAGGGCTCAAAGTTAGCCAAATGGGATGACCATGGCATTTAGAAGTTGGTATGTCTTTGAACCCAGAAATGTATGACGGCATCCTTGTATGAGGTGTAAATGATGAAGGCTTGTAGTGGCAGATACAAGGGGGGGGCTAGGGAGCTCAAGTCCCTGCCCGAAATATCAGAGTATCTTTTGTGAATGCATATTTCAGGGGGCTGATCCAAGGTAATTGCAGAGAAGCTCAAGCCGCCATTTTTCGTTGCATTTGCTTTTCTCTTTGAGGTACAGCACTTCCTAAGTCAGTGCGACGTTAAACCGACGTACAATCTGTTAACGTTACATGCTGCGATAAACCTCTTCACTTAGGTCATAAGTGAACATGAGTACAGGTGAAGCATTAATAGCTAAAAGGGACTGTTCTGGAACACAAGAGGGCACTTATCAATTTATGTCATTGTTCTCAATATATTAACAAATTTTTCAAGTTTGAAACTAGTCAATAATAAAGAAAAATATACCTATGTATAATCACCAGTACCAAACTCATGTTTAGCGCATAGTTTTTTTAAAGAGGTCCAGGTAGGAAAATTTAACCATCCAGCGTGACAGCATTACATGCCGTTGTCATGGTTAGGAATGGTTACCTGACCACCCAGGGGAAGAGGGTGTGAATAGGCGATTAATTTGTATCCCTTTTCTCCTCGAACAGAAAATTCTGGGAGAGCTGAAATATCCCTCAACTGTTTTGTTTACAGCATGCAGTATCACATGGCTATCTCAGTTCAAATTGCATTATAAAGGTCCTACATTCTCTTTAAAGTAAAGACCCTCACTTGATGCCAGCCAGCCATTAAAAACCAGAGCGGAGTTGCTGTGATTGAGCGATATAAATATTCCTGAGCCATCCTTCTTGATAAGAGAGTTTGTGTCGGTCCTGAGAGAGGTTTTGTCTATTCTATAAGCCACACGAGCACATGCATCGCCTTGGTCTGAGGCTGGCAAGCTCGCATGCCGTTTACCCTGGTCATGGTGACCTCCGCCGGATTCTCAGATCCGTAGTCTTCCATATACTCATCGGGCTGGTACCGAAGGAAATCTGAAACAGCGGACACACACACAGTAAGGGTGACAGCGGGCACTGCCTCGCCTCTAACCACACGGTTAACACAGGTAAACAGTGCCACTGGGCAGACACTAAGCATTATCCTCCAATAGCTTTGTTGTTTTCAAAACGCGCTATAGGAAATACTGCTAACCACATGCAGGTTGAGATGGGATAATGTCTCGGAGATATTTTAGTTGTTAGTTATTTGGGCTTTACGGTGCACCAGCAAGCTAAAGTTTTATAGCGCCCCATCTAAGTTGTTCCAACACTGTTTGAATGTGGAACATGTTTATGTAGGTGAAGGTGTTTCTTGGTGGCCCCCTCACACAATGATAAAATATAAAAAGTTAAAATATTTATTCGTTAAATCTATCATATTTCGAGTGCCACTCATCATCAGAACGTATGCTTTCAAGAAAAAATTAGTGATAGAAAGTTGACTAAAACTCACAAGTTTTACTAGAGGTCTAGTGACATCTATTCCGTCTAGTGACGTCTATTCCGTCTGATGACGTCTATTCCGTCTGGTGACGTCTATTCCGTCTGGTGACGTCTATTCCGTCTGCTGACGTCTATTCCATCTAGTGACGTCTATTCCATCTGGTGACGTCTATTCCGTCGAGTAACATCTAGTGATGACGGATCACATTAAACATATTATTCATTTTGACGACCAGGTATTTTATATTTTATATTTTTGCAGCATCGTCTAAATCTAAAGGCCCCAAAGGTACTGCAGTTAGCCTGTCTTACCAACCTTTTATATGCCTGTACATTTTTGGAGTCACAATATACTTGAACTCGGTTTAGATTCGATGCGGATATTGCGTGGAAAATTTTAAAGTAGGACACACGTGTCCTTCAGTTTAGCCAAAATCACGCGGCCGGAAACCACCGTTACATGCTTTTGTGAACGGATTGGCTCATGCTGCAAACATCAGCATACGTTTGAACACGTTCGCTTTTTTCTTAACCGCGTCCTGAATCAAGCACAAAAGGATGCTTCTGCACTGACCAGATACCTTTTCCTGTTTTTTCTCTCGTCAGAGTGTGCTAAGTATGATGAATGGTGGTGATGATGATGATACAGGGATGATTAATGCTGCACCACTGACAACACTGTCTTGCCCGTCTTGCCCATACCTAATACCACAGCGCTGCGAGCCCAGTATTCGGGATCGTAGAACAGTGGGAGGACAGAGGGACTAGCATTGCTTCACCCTTCCAGTCTTCCTGATGCCTGAGGTACTGTCATGATCGATGTCACTGCGTGGATGAGCCTGGTTCTGTCAGGCTTTGGCATTAAAGCGTACGCAAGGTTTTTATTCTAAACATGTCCGGTGGCGATCGTCAACCAGCAGCAACCAACTCCTTAAAGGGAGCGACCTTCCTTTATAATCAGGTTTGAACTGAGTTAGCAGGCTTGTAGAGTGTGTCGAGAATTCACTATTGACATGTTGTATTTCATTCAAAGCACTCGTTTGAATTTTAGCACACCTTAGAGTTGAAAAAACCTTAATCTTATTCATGTCAGGCTACTGGCTACCCCTATTCCTCTCAGAGAGTGGGGTGGATTTGGTGTTCCGCCAAGACCTAAGAATCTACCGCCTGATTAAAGAACCGAAGTGCTTTTCATTTACTCTGAACTTCATTTAAAAAGGGTTTTGATATTTCGAAAATAGTGGTATTCTAAATATTTCTTTTAGATTTTCCATAATTATTTCTCCTGTTGTTTGACATTCGCAAAAGTAGTAAAAATTGGCAGATCATTGATGTAAAATTGTCATATTATGCCAGTTATAATATTAAACATTATTTTACAAATGCCATAAAATTGCAAGTTATGTAAACATTCAAAATTCGACCGTGGTTCCAGGGGCAGAACAATATGGAGATGTGTTTATATTCTATTAGTTTTTTTGCATAGATTATCAAGCCTTCAGATGCTGCGTGACATCTTTGACATCAAGGAAAATTATATACTGTTAACAAATCATCAGAGGCGGATGCAGGAAAACAGAATAGTGGGGCAAGGTGTATATAACTAATGTCCAAAAGGCCTATATATTTTTCCTCAGTTATTGATACTTTTCCTATTGTATATCTATCGGTCCATGCAAACCCGGCAGAGGGAGGGCAATTCCGAATGTTCTCATCTCCTTGACCTGCATGTGGATGAATTTTACTCTACTCGGTTTATGGTGCGTGTCCCACTCATTACACTTAGCATACCAAAATACGCTTGCACATTAGGGGTGTCAGATTTCGGTCTTTTCGAAAAATCGTAGAAAGCCGTGGTTTTTCCCATGGTTTCAAGCATTCTGAGTTCATTTATGCACAATAAATCAGGTTTAAACAACATTTAGGGGTCGCGAATTTGATTTCAAAGTGGGGATTTTGGCCATTTTTGCCAAAATTGGGACAAAAGTGCATATAACCAGACCGTTATGGATAGTATCAATACAAATGCATGTTTCTTGAATAAAATAGCTCATTAGCTTTCGTTTGATACCAGTTTGGTATTAATACCACTTTTGGTTGACGTTTTATAGGCGTCCAATCATACAGTTATGGCCCGTCTCTGAGCGTCACTGACCTAGCGTGGGTTCAATTCCAGCTGCAGGGCACTCTACCGGAGGCAGGGAAAACGCTGCGATTGACTGCTGTTTAGCAAAATGCTACTGGTATTGCACCCATATTTTCGGACGCACTTCACAATTAAGTAGCTACTTGACTATTTAATCATCTAATTAATTGATATCAGATTATTTATTCATATTTCGATTTCAGATTATTATTCATTATTGATATCAGATTATTAATTAATTCAGATATCAATTGATTAAGCCCTG
The DNA here is from genome assembly GCA_034440635.1 of Lepas anatifera. Classification (NCBI taxonomy): domain Eukaryota; kingdom Metazoa; phylum Arthropoda; class Thecostraca; family Lepadidae; genus Lepas; species Lepas anatifera. The sequence continues at coordinate 1,230,797 of JAOTON010001680.1, read as the reverse complement.
CTTGTAGGTACAGTTACAGCTAATGATGCACATTCTGTTTTCAGGCCGGAACAGACGCTGCGGCCATTTAGGAAGTAAATAATTGTGTTTCTGTCTGTTTGGCCTTTGTGTTTTGTATGGCATGGCCCAATCACAGTCAAGAACGTGGTTCACCACCACATCCTACTTGGTTGGGCACCCGTTACCAACAATAACGGGTGCAAAGTTTCCAATTTCCAGCCAGGTCCTGAGGCGTTTTCTCCACGCCTTACAATACGCAAAATACCGGATGAGGCGTCTATGAATACTATTGACGAAGGTGAGCAGTTTTGGAAGATAACGCGCATCAAAACATTGCAGCACAGAGCCCATAAGGTAAAGCTGACTAAACTGTGGGAGATATGGAGGTGCTTGCAGAAAAGCAAGAGCGACGCCTGCTCTGACCGACGCGAGGTGTTTCGGAAGGCTCTTAACGAGCTGTGCGACATCGCGACACCTTATTCGCAGAAGGGATACTGGACGACAGGCTGCTGATGCTCGCTCCAAGCAGGATATATGCTTCTATCAAAATAAACTCGAAGACCTTTTCAGCACCATCAGAGGTCTAGATAAGCTCCACGAAAGGAGAAACAAAGGACGAAAGAGAATATATGGAGCTGAGAACCGAGAAAAGGCGAGAAGAGAAAGCCAAGCAGAAGACTCATGAGTGACCAGCCGAAAGCAGTTCGCTCACAAGAGGAAATAGAGGTGGATGAGGACGAGACGGACGAAGAGCAGGACATGACGTGGGCACCGGGTACGAAGCAACCGAGGAAAAAGGATATCAACCTCATTCTGCACCAAAATATAATGTATCAGCCAAGACGCTGTATTACAAAGCTCTTCATGTTTGTTGACCGGCTGGGCCTGAAGAAGAAGCTGTGAGCCGTGCTGCGTCGCATGGTGCGTGCACCAACGCAAGAAACCGCACCATGCGACGCAGCAGGGCTTACAGCTCCTCCTCCAGGCTCAGCGGGTCAAACATAAAAAGCTTTGTGTAGTAAAGCGTCTTGGTTGATTAATAATAATTGTTAGGTTTAACGAAGCTCAGGTGCCAAGGTTATACGGCGTCACCATCTCCACCCTGTTGGGGGTAAGATCGACCTATTCAGAAGCTCCGTCGGGATGAACCTGGGACTGATGGCTTAGTGGATAGACGCGCTATCCACTAAGCCACCCATCCCCGTCTTGGCTGATACATGATATTTTGGTGCAGAATAAGAATGACGTCCTTTTTCCTCGGTTGCATCGTACCCAAGTGTCCACGCTATGTCCTGCTCTTCGTCTATCTCGTCCCCATCCACCTCCATTTCCTCTGGTGAGTGAACTGCTTTCGACTGGTCATCAAGACTTCGCATCGTCCCGGCGTCGTCTGCTTTGCTTTCTCCTCTAGCTCTTTTCGGTTCTCAGCTCCATATCTTCTCGTTCGTTCTTTTGTTTCTCCTTTTGAATGGCTTATCCAGACCTCTGATGGTACTGACAAGGTCTTCACGTTTATTTTGGTAGAAGCTTATATCCTCCTGCTTGAGCGAGCATCAGAGCTGGCGTCGCTCTTGCTTTTCTACAAGCACCTCCATATCTCCCACAGCTTAGTCAGTTTTACCTTATGGGCTCTGAGCTGCAATGTTTTGATGCGTGCCAGCTTCCAAAGCTGCTCACCTGCGTCAATAGTATTCATAGACGCCTCATCCGGCATTCTGCGTCTTGCTTGGCTTGGAGAAAACGCCTCAGACCTGGCTGGAAATTGGAAACTTTGCACCCGTTATGGTTAGTGACGGGTGCCCAGCAAGTCGTATGTGGTGGCAGATCACATTATTGACTGTGATTGGGCCATGCTATACAAAACACAATGGTCAAACAGACAGAAACGCAACTCTTTACTTCCAAATTGACCGCATGTCTGTCCCAGCCTGAAAACAGAATGTGCATCATTACTGTAACTGTACCTACAAGCAGGGCTTAATCAATTGATATCTGAATTAATCAATTAATTAGTTAATTAAACAGTCAAGTAGCTACTTAATTGTGAAATGTGTTCGAAAATATGGGTGCAATACCAGTAGCATTTCGCTAAACAGCAGTCAATCGCAGCGTTTTCCTGCCTCCGGTAGAGCGCCCTGCAGCTGGAATTGAACCCACGCATAGGTCAGTGGCGCTCAGAGACGGGTCATAACTGTATGACTGAATGCCTATAAAAAGTCAACCAAAAGTGATATTAATACCAAACTGGTATCAAACGAAAGCTAATGAGCTATTCTATTCAATTAACATGCATTTATATTGATACTATCCATAACGGTCTGGTTATATGCACTTTGTCCCAATTTTGGCAAAAATGGCCAAAATTCCCATTTTGAAATCAAATTCGCGACCCCTAAATGTTGTTTAAACCTGGGTTTTTGTGCATAAATGAACTTAGAATGCTTGAAACCATGGGAAAAACCACGGCTTTCTACAATTTTTCGAAAAACCGAAATCTGGACACCCCTATTGCACATGTATGAAGCCCCTTACTTGCGATACCTGAACACGCCCATGGCATCTACGTAGCATACAATATAGGTTTGGGAATATGGTGGGGCTACTTTTGCTCCTCCCGGCTGTCTTGTAATCGGTCTAGTCACTCTATAAGAGTACCTTTCAATTCCATCAGAAACCCGATTATGAGTTTTTGGAACCGCTTCTGCAAAAATTGCATGAGGAAGCTAATCAACTAACATCTGACATCGCATTCATAATATTGGAACATTATAGCTGCTCTCAAAACTGTTATGGACGGCAGAGTTGTACGATGGACACACCGTACACGATAATGCTCGGTTTGCGAATAGATCCTCCCTAACTAACGAGCCATGGCTCCGCCCCTGGTAAATATACTCTTTCAAAACTTCCAGCGAATCTGTCAGGGACCGATGGCATTTAGAGTTGGGAGAAGTCACAATGTTTCGAAAGCATATTGCAAACCGTTTTCGAGATGCCTCGAAAAAAAACACGAGAGGCGGGCGGAATCCGACCCCCGACAGGAAGAGGGTTAAGGTCCTAATTCAAACCACGGAGGAATCTTTTTCTACCTGGTTGCATCAATTTGATTGTTCTGAATCCTAACTGCGTGACTTTTACGCATGTCACAAGATAAATGCTAGCAATGGCAATGCTGCTTTAACGTTGACATGTTAAGCAGCACCCTAGCCATCAGACTCGTGCATGTTCTGCTGAGGTCAACCCCAGTTGAACCATGTTCTGTTGTGGTGATATTAGAAATTGTAAGAAACTGGTCACATTTTTGTTCTGAATATTTTCAGGTGGTAACAAAATGTGATTTTCAGATTTTCAGACTCACGCTGTCTATAAATCAGGATTTTGTTTTACAATTTGACTCGGTGGTCCATTTTCTTTAAGTGGGAACATTATTTACAATGGAAGATTACAATGGACTGACATTGTTTACAGTAAAATTCACGACAGAAGCTTAAATCATTTCAGAAAATTACAATACTGCCCTTCTTCCTGCAGAGATATTAGCATGCATTGCGTTAAGACCTGGTGTTTATTCCAGAATAAGACTCCCTAGCCTCACATTGCCTGTCAAGACCCCTATGATTAATGGAAGCTTTCAATGTTTCCCGAAGGAATAAATACAAACATTATACCTTGCTGGGGCGTAAAATTGCTTGAAATCGTGTCATGCCTCGAAATAGGACCCACTTGCAGCGCGTTGAAAAACATGAGTCGGACCTTTCTTTTCCCAAGACAGGCAGTTATTTATACCGAACATTTTCAGGTTTCGCCGTTTTAACACCGCCAAATTTGTTATGTTCGTTTGACTCTATTTGCACTTTTGAGTTGTTGGCATTTCGAAACACATCTTTATAGTGTGTTATCTGATGCGTTATATCACTTGTCAGCGAGATAGACAGATATGGCTCATGAACAAGGGCCGTGGAACCATGCTTTGGGAGGCTTCACAGCAAAGCTGCTGTGTTTTCCTTAGTTTTAATGTTGGCCATAAAACAAAGCAAACTCCTATTTTTTCGCTTGAGGAGCAGACATATGTGTAAGGATGGATACGGCTAAACCGTTTAGAAGGGAAAATGGTCAAGTATCAAGCAACTGTTGAAAGATGTTGGCTGGCTAGGCCCACAACTTGCGAGGCCATTTTCCCATATCTGACGTCAGACAATAACCTATCTACTTGCGCAAGTGGAAACAAAATCAGACTTCCGGGAAAAATATTCCCACTTAAAGACCGGTGACGGTGCTCCTAATCATCATAAAAACCGTCATACCGGGGCTTTATACAGCAGATGCATATCTTTTCTTTGATGCCTGACTGAGACTTTTCACTGGTCGGAGGCCGGAACAAGTGTTAAAGTGTCACCAACCGGATTTCAAAGCAAACGTGTGCGACCACAAATGTTGAGCTTTGGCACCAAAAGTGGATTATTTTCCAAACCCTTTGAGTCCTAAACCTTAAAGATGTATTGGCAGACTCAGCGCCAACCTTTCACACTGAGACAAGCATGATCTCCTTTGTTTTTCACCGATTTGATCTATTTATGTCACCAACATTTTTGGCGAGTTGGCAGATTTTTCGACGTCGTTCACTGGACATGTCAATATCATTATCCCTGACGTATATCCTCTTATCTAAGTCCCGATCCCAAACGGCGGTCCTCTCGTCAATATCATGGCATCTGATGTCGGTCCTCTCATTATTATCCCGATGACGTTGGTACCCTCGTCAATATTCCGATCCCAGACGTAGATCCTCTCGTCAATATCCCGATCCTGGACGTCGGTCCTCTCGTCAATATCATGGCATTCTGATGTCGGTGCTCCCATTATTATCCCGATCCCAGACGTTGGTACCCTCGTCAATATTCCGATCTCAGACGTCAGTCCTCTCGTCAATATCCCGATCCCAGACGTCGGTGCTGTCGTCAATATCCCGATCTCAGACGTCGGTCCCCTCGTCGATATCTCGATCCCAGACATCAGTCCCCTCGTCAATATCTCGATCCCAGACGTCAGTCCCCTCGTGTATATCCCGATCCCAGACGTCGATCCTCTCGTCAATATCCCGATTCCAGACGTCGGTCCCCTCGTCAATATCCCGATCCCAGACGTCGGTCCCCTCGTCTATATCCCGATCCCAGATGTCGGTCTTCTTGTCGATATCCTGATCCCAGATGTCGGTCTTCTTGTCGATATGCCGATCCCAGACGTCAGTCCCCTCGTCTATATTCCGATCCCAGACGTCGGTCCCCTCGTCAATATCCCCATCCCAGACGTCGGTCCCCTTGTCGATATCCCGATCCCAGACGTCGGCCCCCTTGTCGATATCCCGATCCCAGATCCTCGTCAATATCCCGATCCTAGACGTCAGTCCTCCTCGTCGATATCCTGATCCCAGACGTCGGTCCTCTCGTCAATATCCCGATCCCAGACGTCAGTCCCCTCGTCTATATCCCGATCCCAGATGTCGGTCTTCTTGTCGATATCCTGATCCCAGATGTCGGTCTTCTTGCCGATATCCTGATCCCAGACGTCGGCCCTCTCGTCAATATCCCGATCCCAGACATCGGTCCTCTCGTCAATATCTCGATCCCGGACGTCGGTCCTCTCGTCAATATCCCGATCCCAGACGTCAGTCCCCTCGTCTATATCCCGACCCCAGATATCGGTCCTCTCGTCAATATCCCGATCCCAGATGTCGGTCTTCTTGTCGATATCCTGATCCCAGATGTCGGTCTTCTTGTCGATATCCTGATCCCAGACGTCGGCCCTCTCGTCAATATCCCGATCCCACACGTCGGCCCTCTCGTTAAAATCCCGATCGCAGACGTCGGTCCTCTCGTCATCGCAATCTGGATGGCGCTACGGTGGCTGGCGCCCGGAGTTACAGACAGATGTGAAACAGTACTCTGTGTAAATGTTGGGTACGATTTTGTTGACATCACGCGGTACCAGTATCTGGTACTGTCTGAGACTGTGACGAGTGGTGGCGCGATGCTGGCCCCAACGGCTCCCTAGTTCTAATTACTCCGGGGTTTTGTTTGTACCATTTACACATATGACGGTCGCCTTTGGTATAAACACCAGTCTCGTGTGCTGATCCAGAAGTCTGTCGCAATAGAGTGTAATGACACCCTTGCTCAATAAAAATTCCATACTACTTACGGGGCTCCTGCAGAAATGGTTCTCAGAGGATGAGTCATTCTTGGTCTCATACTTAACCGAAATTAACGAAATTTTCTGCATGGCTTTACTCCATCTACGAGCATACCAGAGTTAACACCTGCATCAGTGGACCTCCGAATTTGCTCCGGTGGGGTGGGGGGAGGGGGGTTCGAACACCCCTCGATTTCGGCCCTTATGCGGGATACCGAAAAACGCGGAGGCTGTTTGATAAGGCATAAGATATGATGAAGAATGGCTCAGGTCAAAATTGAGCTTATGACAGATAAAAAAATGTAAAAGCTTAGGTAATGCTGTTTGGCTATAGCATCTGATGGGGTGGCGTTAATCAATTCTCAGACGTTATCCGATTCCTCTTGTTTCAGCAAATCGAATGGTGTACCATGTAACCATACTAGGTCAAAATGGAAAAAAGAACTGACGTAAGGTCGGGTCAAGGTCACCATCTGATCTAACATGGTTAACCCTCACCCCACCGGGGCCATCGATGCCCCTCCTAGGGTTTTTTCGAGATAGCAGAAAAACGACGAAACGCAGCACCACGGTTGAGGGCTCTATCTCTCACCTCATCATTTTCCCATCATCCCTGAAAATTTTTACCCCGGGTCACCCAAGGTCAGGTCACCAGGCGAGGTCAACCAAGGTCACCTCACTTTAAATTTGAAGCTCTATAAGAGCTACATTTCTTAGTCGATCGATTTGAAGCTTGCTACACTTCATGACCCTTTCAGGATCTACAACGTGTATATCCGGGATTTTTCGATTTCGTAACCTGAGGTCAGGTCACGAGGCGACCTCTCCCATTGGAAAAGCATGGGGAAAAGCTGTCTCATGATATACAAGCCACAGAAATGATTGCAAACACTCAGCCTGCTCAGAAGAGCGTTTTTGGACACCCTTTCACGGATCCCAGGGGTCATATTTGCCCTTTGACTTTTCCAAAGTCATCCAAGGTCAACCAGGGGTCAAAAACAGTATTTTGACAATAACTTTTGACCTAATTAAGCTAGAGCGCTGAAACAAACACCATTGTGTTTGTCTTGTCACTGGCTTTCATTTGCCATACGGTAAGATCACTTTCTGACCTTTCGTGACCTCAGGTCATATTAGGTCACGAGGTGACCTCTGGAGGTCAAACCACTGGCGGGAGGTCTTTACATTCCACATAGCGGAAACATTTCTGGCAATTTCCTATCAAATGTACTTAACCAAATTTCAATAGCTCTTATGGCTTAGGATTTATGCCCAGTTTTCTTAAGCATTACATATTTGAGTGAAAATAGCCTATCGTGACCTTTCTTGACCTCTGTAGGTCAAACCATTGACCTGAGCGCTTAAACATGTGAAATAATTTGTTACTGAATTTACGCGAGCTTTCTAATGCATTTTGCAGATTTGCGCTAACGCCCATATTTTCGGAGATAGAGGGGGGCCATCGATGGCCCCCGGTGGGGCGAAGGTGGCGCCGGACCCCCGGTGGCGCGCGGGTTAATATACAAATCAATCGACTCGCAATAGAAATCCAAATCTAAAGGCATCAAGATAAAAGTTTTAGCGCCATTTCCTGTAAATTTAGTGACCTAAGTCTAAAAACCTGCCTGAGTGGTCTCAGAGCACTTCTGGGAGGCCACTTGTCCAAACTGGCAACATGGCCTTAGAGAGTGACTTAAGGTATATGGTTTGCAGAATAATAAGTTATTCTCAACCATCACTTCAGAAATATAACCATTTTTGGTAGATTCCCGTTTTCCCCATACGTTTCCAATGAGAGGGTCACATGACTCGTACCTTACCCTTGGTCATCAAGATAAAAATCCCGTTTTTACAACTTGAGGTACTCGCTGGTTCTATTTTGTGGCATGAAGATTAAACCTACATATTTGACCTGTTTTACTGGTACCACTTGAAACAATTTTGAAGGTGAGGTCACTTGAACTGAGCTGGTGTCACGGCCAAAGATGGCCCAAACTTGAAATGTTGAAAAAAAACAGTTGCGTGATTGATTGAGAACACGGTGTAGCACGTACGGTGACGCTTCGCGCCGCCGTTTTTCGGCGCTGTCGGAAAGCTGAGGGGATGTTCAAACACCCTCTCCCTCACTACCGGGGCGAGGGCCAAAAGAGCGAGAGAGAAAACGATCCTACCAGGGAGGTGGAGCTTCCGATTTACTGACCGCAATCTAATGAAATTCTCATTATCTCGTCATCGTCACCAGAAAACAGCCCACCTCGGCCCCGACCTTTTCCAATTAAATGACTTCCGCCGGCTGAGAGGGCACTTTGAGGCACCCCAAGACCTACTCTTGGGGGTCCCGAGACCAACTATTGGAGCCCCCCTCCCTTGAGACCAGCTTTCGGGGGCCCCCAAGATCAACTCTTGGGGTAACCCAGACAAACTTCTGGGGATCCCGAGATTAACTCTTAAGGGCTCCCGAGACCAACATTCGGGTGGAGTTTGAGTTCCCCAAATCAACTTCCGTAAAGCCGGTCAGGCAGCACTGGATGCACGTGCGGGGCGCACTTTGCAGTGCTTATGTCCAGCCTGAGGGAATAGGGTCACCGCCTTCCCCTTGGATCTGCTCAGATTTAGGCCACTTACATACCAAATTCCTTTAGGTCGGGGAAATTTACAGTTGTAAAAACAGGTTATCACAGAAAACTATTGGCGGCGCCGGCCTGGGGATCCCGAGACGGAAACCCTGTCAGGTTCTTATTACTATTTTTACTCCTAAGGAGCATTTGAAACAATGAATTTCCATACAAAACGATAGTCATTCACCTACAGATGAATCGCTGACTGGCGGCTTGAGCTTTGGTGCGATAGACATGCTGCAGTTCTCTTTGTCAAATCTGTACCGAAATCTAAAGCCTGTCATTGTGTCAAAACGTGGTCCAGTCATTGAGTCTTCTAGTCTACGTGTATATAATCGGAACAAACAAATATATATATATATATATATATATATATATATATATATATATATACAGAGCTATCTGAGTATGACGTGGCGACATTTGCTTGTCTTTGGGCAGCACCACGTGAAAGGGGAAGGGGCGAGTGGGTTATACAGCCTTCTGGTCGGCTGGTGGAGGTGGAGGGGTGAGTGGGATCGCTGTCCGACTGACCGGCGGGGTTCGGCCGCGGCGCCAGCTGCGCTGGGGTAGCAAATTCGCCCCCCCTCCTGGTTTTCCCCAGATTTTCAAACACGAAGTGACGCAGAGCAACGAAACTTGCAGTACCTTATCCTTGATAAATTTGATGCATCTGACCAAATGCTTTAGGTCAGGTCATATCAGGTCAAGGAGCTATCCAAGATCAAGCGACCTGACCTCAAAACCTAAAATCACGAGTTTGAAGCGGCGCCTAAGAAACAGCTGCCAACCGATCAGTTTCAAACGTTCACACTATGATGAGGTTATTAGGTTTTACAAATCTGCCATCTCGGAATTTTGATATTGTTGACCTAAGATGGGGTCATTTGTTTGGTCACCCCATTATAAGTCTATGGTGGAGAATTGAAATGGCTCGTTTTCAGTAAATACTGGACAGATTAACCACAAAATCCTCAAAACGTGTATTCTTACCACGACCTTGACCTTAATATTGGTTTTTAACCATTTGAGCTCTCAAAGTTCATGTCAGGTCACAGGAGCACACAGTGTTTGTTTTGCCAATAACTTCTCACTTAATTGGGATAAAGCTCCTATTTTGCTCACATTGTGCTCATACTGACACGTGGAGCCTATTAATATGCAGCATGGCCATACCAGGTCACCCTTGACCCTGACCTAGCTCGATGTCAGGTCAGTTACTACAGTTAGACCTAGCAATGTCATATTATACATCATTCGATTCGCCACGATGAGAGGAATCCAATGATTTATAACTATTTTCTCTGGCTCCACTGAGTAAATATCTAGAGGGAGAAACGTACCCTCCCCTGTTGTAAGCCTATGGAACCTTCTTTGACATATGCTAACCTGGATATTGACCTGACATAAAAATACTTCGTATAATTTCTCTTCGTCTCGTCAAGAGCTTTCCGAACACCGTTCATAATTTTTATTTAGTTTTCCAAGGAAATGAGATACGAAGGGAGGGGGCGAAATTCGCCCCCCCCAGCGGGGTGCGTCATGCCAGGGATCCCACCGGGGCGCGTGCTAAGAAATAGTGAAGAAAAAGATCAAGAATACGAAAAAAGAAAAAATTGTGTAAAATATATCCTGGGTTACTTTCCAAAAGTATAACAAAACAAAACTCATTTCCAGATTTTAGCTGGGAATATTTCTAGTTGTGAAGTATGTGAGATATTTCTACACAGTTTCATTCATTTCCTTACACATAAACGCAATTAGGCATTTATAATCTTTATAAAACTTACGAGAAGTGATCCCTGAAAAACATGCTGTATGATGTTTAAAAAAATACTGCTAAATTGAATGCAGAAGGGCTCAAAACTATTTGTGAAATGCATTTGATATTTCTGGTTATCGTGGTTATACCTAGAGAAAACACTCAACGCACGAATTCGGAAATAGCCCAGATTTCATGCTTCCAAAATCAATGGTCCCATGCCATAGTTGAGTTGGCATGGAACGACCCTAATGCTAGTCCCGACGGCGCCCAGCCCGCCGTATGCCGGCGGCTAATGACGGCTATTCCCGCGTTAGTGCCATCCTGGACAGCATAGCACTGGGAGGTGGCAAAAACGCCAACACTGTCTCCCGCGCTGATGGAGGCGTTAGTGCCATCTTGGACAGCGAAGCAGCAGGAGGTGACAAAAACGCCAACTCTGTCTTCCGCACCGCTGATGGAGGTGTGGAAAACACGGTGTAATCGGTGACTGAAGCAAAACATACTGAGAAAAGCAGGTATCATTTTTTTAACGCGCCAACGGAAAAACCTTAATAACTGCAAACGTGTTTACATTGCAGTGACAAAAAGATACACACATTTCTGCAGTCCAATATCCATTTATTTTCTTTTTGTATTTGGGCATAACCAAAGCTATGGCAACTGAAGTGCCCTTAAAACCCAACACACAAACACGAGCTTCCTTTTAATAAGCCTTGTGTCATTCAACACTCACAGTGAGTTTTGTGTCAACATTCTCGCTGGAAGGGTCTCGGAGGCTAGCACTCCCCTTGCAGGGGTCTCAGAAGCTTAAACTCCCACTGCAGGGGTCTCAGAGACGTAACACTCCCTCTACAGAGGTCTCGGACGCTTAAGACTCCCACTGCATGGGTCTCGGATGCTTTCTCTCCAGTTTTTCCAGGATGGTCGAAGAACCCTAGTTACAAAGCTGAAAAGGACTACTCGCTAACATTTGAAGAGAAAAATCAGCACATTGATTCGTAAAATATTATTCTAATCGGTCGAAGCAGCCTTATTTTTTAGCTTATACGATTTCAAAGTCAAACATATATTTTGAGATCGCTGCAGTGGTGCTTGCACCAGGTCGCATGTATGGTTAAGAACGTGATAGCACCATAACTTCATAATTTCATGTAAGAAAATTTGAGGTTGCATTTGGTTTTCCATTGCAAGCTGTATTTCCTTTTGCTTCTATTTAAGAGATGATTGAAATGATTATTGCTCCCCTCAAGCTTTAGTTTCCTGACCTGGTCAGCAATTCTTTTCAAAATAGCACAGAGGGCTGCGCTCCTACTTTTCAAATAGGCTGAAAGTGGCAACCGCCGATTATTCCGTGCAATAACAACGGTGCAATGCCCGCCGGAGGATGCCTACCAACGATTCTGCTAACAATAAGCTGCTTGCATCGGTTGTTATGTCTTGGAAACGAAGGGCATACCATACATTTAAGATAACTTTGGATGATTTTAGGCCCTAAAATTTCTGAAATCACTTCATGAAACCGTACCTACACGGTCATAGTTCATTTTTAGTGAATCGTAACCTATTTCCGCACAATCATGGTGTGTTTCAATATATCCCAGTTTAACTGTATTGGAACTTCTTACCTCGTTTTTCCTGAAATTCCACGCCAATGCAAAAATGCTAAGTATGCGTGCTCCTAAAACTTTTCGTTTTTTTAGATTTTGGGATGGAGGGATGATCTTAGGTCAGGCCATTTTTTAACATGTTAACTGGGGGGGCATTTGCCCCCCAGTCGGCCGAAATGCCCCCCCCCACAGTGGCCGGAAATTGGCCCATCAGTGAAAAAGACAGGAGATTACTTAAACTCCAGCAAAAGAAAACTCACCTAATGAAAATAAGACAGAACACCATCCTATAATAATAATTTAGTTTTATTGCTGGTGCCAAATGGCAGTCCACAAAAGTTGCGTTACATAATTTCCATCCATGGCTGTCTCCTCCATCGTGCGAAGACAAAACAAAGCGCGTAGTTACGGGAAATCCCGGCAAAGCAACCTCAGCATCAAAAAATCACAACGCTGGAGATGAACGCTGGCCTACAACCAATCAAACATCATGCTCTATCCGACCGGAAGCCCAGACCCCAGCCAGTGTCGCGAGATTGTATGATACTCTCATTTCACACGCGGTCAGTTGTGAGCGCTTAGAGCTCGTTCGTGGATTAGACGGGACACGGTGTAGTCAAAGCGCGTAAGACTGGTTGCTGGTGTGGCGGTGTGAAGTGCTTCGTCTTTTTATTTATTATTGCGGTGGTAGCATACTTAAACGTCACCATCGGTAAAAAGCGAGGGGGCCAGCCAAACTTCAACCTGATGCTGACAACAAATTTTCCACGTTAGTACCAAAAAATGTTCGAATTTGAGGTCCTCGTTGCCTTCCGCAGCAGCTGGTTATAGAAATTTCCGGTTTTCTCCCATTTTGACTGAGATCAGGAAATTGCTGGTCAAAATGTGGGGGGGCGGTGCCAGGTCCCTGGTCCCCATTTTCCGAGGCTTGTAGCATACGTGAAATTTATAGTGAGATCGCTACATCAATTTGTTCTGCAAAGTCGATAAGTTGTTAGCTGGCCTTTCTTATCGATTCCTAGATGTAAAAAATTGGGAGAGACTAAATATTCAGCCACAGCCCTTAATTGAAATCATCGAACTGTCTCCCGAGCAACCTTTCCAACAAGGAAAGAGCTGGCGAGGCCATATGACCCTGACAGTGCGTCGATAAGCCTAAAAAATCATTAGCTGTGTTTTGTACTGCATTCCCTAGACGATTTTGACAGCAACAGCCACACATCATAGTAGGTATGTCCATAAACTTATCTTGATTTAGCCTATAAACCACTCGTGTTGGATACTTCAGGAATTTACTTACCTTGCCACACTCATAAAGCAAAATAAGAAAATAACCTTTTCATTTAGAATACATTGGGGCAGCTTCATGGCTGCCAGGTTGGCTATTTTGTGACCAAATATCTTGAATTGGGCCTTTTTTGCGTTTGGCCCCACGTTTTTTCGGTTGGCCCTTTCTTGGAATCTGGCCTTTTGCCCCTTTTTCTAGCATCTGTCACCTAAGCTATTTCTGGTTTTTCCCTTGTCCTATCAATATGACTTCTTTTGACCTCATCCGCTCTTGAATACGATATTCTGACACCGAAAAAGCAACAGAGCAGCAGAAAAAATGGTATGATGGTGGGAGGGAGGGACAGAACTTTGTTAAAAACACGATCCACAAGAATGATGGCCACCGAAAACCGGATGCGAAGTAGGCGATACTACATGTGCCCTTTGGGTGGAAATTCGATGGTAAGCAATAAATTTACTTGCTCCTAGTTCCGCCACTGTTCAAGAGCAAAAAATGCATAGTTCGGGAGAAAACAATAAATGTTAGCGGGGAGAGGTGCGGCCAAGACAATTATGGATGCTAACAAATGTTCTGGTTATGTGGATAAAATCATTTGATAGTCACGCGGGATTGGAAGGGCACCCCAGGCTTCCTATTAAAGAGAATGTGGCACCCTGGTCGAATCCTAGAATTTAGTGTAATTAGGGGAAATTCTAGCTGAAAATCAAGCAGGCGTCCACGATTTCTCTGAAAAATGTAAAATAAGCTCAATATTTTCATTTTTAAAATGCTCCTCTAGGGAAAGAAGTAAATATCTGCCAGTGGATGATGTCATAATCTGACAACCACGACCATATTCAATACGGCTCAAGGACTTCGATTGGCTGATAGTCACCGTGACATCAGTGTATGTCGTCATTTCAACAGCCATAACAGCGGTGGCCTGCTGCTAAGGGTACATGATGGGTGCATTTCAGGTAGGTTTTATTTTTTCTACAGAAATCTCAAGTTCTAAAACAAATAATATATTGAGTACCGGGTTTTCCTACTTGCTTTACAACTTCGCCATCTCCGTTAAATTCACGTTATGAAGGTGCCACATTCCCTTTAAATGAGTAGTGTGTTAGAAAATATTGCGTCAAGTAAGTATCAAACTGTCAACAATTAGTTTTAAACAGTGATACAAGTCGCTTTTTCTGTGGGCTTATGACGACCGCTAGTGGTTGTTTTAGGCCTCAAATCTGACTTTTGTGGTATTTATTTGGCTACTTTGGTGAAAATAAAATTTTGCCCCTCTTTGACCCTTTTTCTAACTTAGTTTTACCTTTTCCGCGGAAAAAATTGGAAGCCCTGGGCAGCATTTATAACCTGGAATAACATGGAATAACACAAAAATTGAAACATTTTTTAACACTAACGCGTCTACGTCTTATTAAACCCCCTCAAAATGAGGTTTTGATCCCCTGAAGACACTATATTGGTCAGCACAAAAATGCCCCCTCACTGACTTTTCCTTAAAAAATGCCCTGTCCTAGGTCCCCCTTCACTGATGTGCCAGATCCCTCTTCTGCATGCTGTTAAAACGTTATTTGTTAAGATTTCATCCAACGAGCTCGTCACCTCCAGAGGCCCAACCGGAGTTCACTCTATCCTTTCTCTTCTTGTAGTTCTCACCCAAGGGATGTTGGTTTCACTCAAATTATAAAGATGTATTGCCACTACCATGTGCTGAGGGTATCGATGACTTTCAACCTGAAAGGGAATGTGGCAACTTTACAAGGAGGTTTGAACTCAGATAACCATCTGACAAGGCAGGTTGAAAACCCGCGGTTTGATGTTTCATTTCTCCCCGAACTCCCCGTTTGCTGTTCCATATCGTGTGTTTAGAGCAGACAGCGGCCCAGCACCAGCCCTGCGCGGGTCCCCGCCGTCACCGAGCGGCCTCCTGTAGCCGTTAGGACCATAGGAAGTACAGTATCCGTGCGATATAACGTAGAACGCGAGTGAAACGCTTTTACTCTGTGAGTAAAAGTCGAGCTTTAAAAGAAAGAAAATATTAAACCATGTTTTTGCGGTAATATGCACGCGACTGATAGCTCAGTTACAATCCGATGAACGTACCAAGCTCCCTTAAAGTGTTTTGTTTTTAGGTTGGGCAGTTTGCGTGCGTGTGAGGTTAAAGATTCACTGCCCTCCAATTTCTGGGTGGATGGTGACTCCCATACTACCCAGAATCCCAAATCGGATCTATGTAATCTTCAGTCAAATGGCAATACATATACGACTATGCATTTATGTATTGGACATTGTAAGACGTTTCCATACACCGCATGGCTATTCTACGCCTCGAGTCGTAAAGGGTAAAAGAAAATGGATGAGGGATGTAACGCAATCGCGCATGTCAAACATTCGCACATACACACATGTCGAAATGGTTGATAGGAAAATGATGCCAAAAAATATCGGAAACAATAATATAAAATACTGATAAGACAATACAAAGTGGTCACTGGAAGAAAAACCTAAACTTCACCTTGCTCCACGATTCTGTCGCTGCGTCTCAATCAGGCGCCTTTTCAGCTCGCACTTGAATCTTCCCAGGCCGTGTTGGCGGATGGTCTGGGGAAGTTCGTTGTACATGTGTACAGCCGAGGACGAAAAACCTCCGTCTGCCGGATTCTGTGCGAATCGCTGGCGTAACCAGCATGCCACTTTGTCGGGTATTTCGCCCATACATGTCTAGCCTAGTTGTCAGGTGTTCTAAAATGCTCTCTGGCTCACCGGTTAACAAAATCTTTTTTAAGACTGCCAAACGATGGTATTTGTACATATGATCTACAGTGAGCCAACCTAGCCTATCAATCACGTCGCTGATGTGATCGTATCGTCTTCGCCTCAAGACAACACGCACAGCATGGTTCACTACTTCTTTGAAGCCGCTGACGCTGGGTGCGCAGCTGGCGCCGTACACTATCAGGCAGTATCTGATCAGAGGCATAACCAAGCCCTGAACCAGCGTAATGAGTGCTGGCTGAGGGAGACTATGTTTGCAATGGCTTAGTCCGCACAGCAAGCCCGTACAGCGCCGCACCACGTCATCAGTGTGAGTTTCAAATGTCATGTTCTGGTTAAACCAGACGACTAGATTTTTAGCAGTAATAGAACAGCTTAGAGTCGAGCCCATGAAAGTTAGGGAAACAGGTGGAAGCCGCTTAACCATTTGCCGGGTACTGAGAACAAGAAGTTGTGTTTTGGCCGCGTTGATTTTTAGTCCGTTTTTGCTGTACCATCTAGATAAAAGTTTCAAGTTGTTTTCCATCCTGCAAATCATCTGGCCGAGATCTCTGGGTGAACCCATGATATATACTTGACAGTCGTCAGCATACATCATCAGACTTGCAGTCTCTGAAAAGAGCGCGAGGTCGTTCGCATAGATGCTATACAGCAAAGGTCCTAAGGCTAAGCCTTGAAATGTACAAATAGGATTAAGAAGGACTTGGGACAGCTCAAAACCTATTCTTGTGCTAGAATTTTGAATTTTTACCTG
Source organism: Lepas anatifera (assembly GCA_034440635.1). NCBI lineage: Eukaryota > Metazoa > Arthropoda > Thecostraca > Lepadidae > Lepas > Lepas anatifera. Next base: position 1,213,801 of record JAOTON010001680.1, on the reverse strand, counting down.
TTGGAAATGATTTTTCAGGTAGCTCTGGAACCACCGTATATCCACTCCGTATAGTTCTAATTTACGCAAAAGTGAGGCATGAGGAATGCAATCGAAGCAGTGCGAGCAATCAATTAGGCAGAGAAGCGTAATTTGACGTTCATCCATGACCCGAAAAACACGGTCAGTTACAGTAAGAAGCGCTGTATCGGCCGAGTGGTTCGCTCTCAAGAAAAACCAAAGTCCCAAAACTCACCTTTGGTGGTGAACCAGTACCAGTGGTGGAAAAACACAAACACCTAGGAATTACTCTTTCCATGATTTAAAATTCAAAGAACACATAAATCAAATTATCAAAAAGTAAATATAACATTAAGCCCAGTCTACCCTCTGGCAAAGTTTCTCCCAAGAACAATCTTAAATCAAATCTATACGACTTATGTAAGGCCCCACTTTGACTACTGCGACATTATTTATGACGGACACATCACAGCAAACGACAAACTTAGACTCGAACGACTACAGAATAGAGCCGCCAGACTAGTGATAGGGACCTCCTACGAACACCAACGGATAAATTGACAAAAGACCTTGGATGGAGCCACGAAACACGAAGGAAAATCAACAAAATTGTATTTTTCATAATCTTCTGAATAGCCCCTCCGTACCTCAATTTATACGCAACGTCGTTCCGCAACAAGAGAAAATCATATGCCCAGAGCCTTAAGACATCCAGAAAAAAAGAGTACCGCGGCACAGAACACTCGGCTTTAAAAATCCTTCTTCCGAACGCTATCGAACAATGGAACCTATTACCCCAAAGTATACGAGATATTGCCTCTAAGAAGAAATTCAAAAACAAAATCAGACATATTTTAGGAACACCTCCTCCTCCTCTCTATTACTCTCTGGGCCAAAAGAAAAAACTATATTTTGACTAGATTGAGGGTAGGAATGAGCAAATTAGACGCACACCAGTTTCAAATACAAGCAACCGATACTCCCCACTGCGCTTGCGGCCATACAAAAGAGGATACACCCCACTACTTGCTTAACTGTCAACTATTTAACCACGCGAGAATGGCTATGTTTCAAGAAATAGATTCTGTAACCGGTATGAACATGAGCAACATAGATAAACAATCAAAACTAAACATCATTCTTCATGGTTCTTTATTAAATAAGTCAAACTCTAGCAAAGTAACCCCAATCATATTCAAATATATTCATAAAACAAAACGCTTCAATTAACTGCTTCGACCAGCCCGGGCCGGGCAGAGGTGGCGCTGCGTGGTCGGCACTCGGCGGCTTATGTACTTTGAGTGGCGGCACTGGGTGGTTCCTCCGTGGTGGTGCGGCATGTCAGGAACCAAACCGTGCGAGCGGCGCCTTGTTTAAGCATTCGTGCTTTTGCGCCAATCGCGAACCATGTCTTATGTGTTTAAGTGTCAAATATGAAAATACACGTCTGTCTGTCTGTCTGTCTCTGAAGCCGTGCTGGCTGGCGCTGAACAGGTGATGCGTGGAAAAATGGGTGAACAGCTGATCGTAAACAACACGTTCTATGATTTTTCCTATAGTTGCTTCCGATTTACGAATAGGGTGGACTTGGTTCGTTTCCAAGTAGTATTTCGTCTCGGCGAAGTATTTGAATATGATTGATGGGACTCCAGTGGTCTTGTTTCTGTAAACTTAGCTTGACAAATTCACTAAACTCAGATAATTCTTCGAAAAGCGTGCATGAAAACGTAACAGCTTTTTGCATTACTATTTAGTCAAAAACGATAAATACATTCCGGGAATATTGTAATTCCTAATAAGAAGCATGCAATTGGGGGTCTAGTTCCATAAGCAAGATGAAAATTTCGCGCCACGCTTTACCATTGGATCATAAGCAAAACACAAACAACAGGACCAGTAAATCAGTTTAAACTGCAGTGTACTTACCCCGTACTCTTGATATTGGCAATAATATCATTTGTTGGTTTTAAACCCCAGTAAGTCCAGTTTTAATTTAGTGGCAAATCGGCTTCCAGGACAAAAGGTGAGATTATTGAATTGCCAGTGGGTCGGGTCTTAACTATAGCCTTACAAAGGCATTGACTGAAAGGTGAAATAGTATGGAAGGTTTCATTTCAGCAATCCAAATAATCAGGCTGACCAAAGGTCGCGTTTCAATTCAAATAGTCCCCAGGCAATCTTGAGCTATTCTTCAACTGCTTCTGTGCAGGTAATTGATGCCGAATGTTTGCTTACGACTCGAAGTTCATTGTCAAAAGCCTGAACTGCGACTTCTGCGAGCTAGAAAAAAAACTGAGGTTTTCCACGGCAGATCGACAAAGCCACAACAATCTACATCTCAGACTTTGCTACAGATCTGTTCTTGGGGTTATCTGGAACATATAATGACGCTGTGATAGTAAAACTTCCTTACGAACAACGGATTTTAGGTATTGCCAGAGGAAATTTTGGGAGTAGCTGCAAAACTTAACTTTTCAGTTGGGATTTTCACCCAGATGCTCATAAGAATATCACATGATATATTTTTAACATTTTTCTGAAGTTTGGAAACAATTTTCAGATGAACAAAAGTACGAAAAATACGAAAACAAATAACACATATATATATTTGTGATGTGATCGACGAGAAACAGAAGTTTAATTCGAGCAAATAATCAATTTCTATGCATTAGCTTTTACCCATAACATTTTTGGAAATATGTTCTTGCTTGAATTTGTCGCCAAACTTTAATGTATGATCATTTTTCCTCATTCTTGCATCAACTCGCATATTGTGGCGCGAACCTTTCTGTCAACCAGTCATATAGATATCCAGAACCAAAACTTTTATCTTTGACATGAGCCAAGGTTTTCAAAATATATGTTGCACGAACTCTCAGGCCAATTTGTGACTTCAGGTCATATGTCTTACTCGGGCATCGCTTGGGCTCCTTTCGTGCCCACCATGGCCTAGGCGTCCGATGTTACCCTTACCATATTGGGAACCGGAGGTGATGCGGAAAAAAACAAGACGGCGCTTGAAGAGCCTTACCGCTGTCTGCTTTAGAGACAAGTTTGAACTTCGTCCGTTGATCCATGACGTCACAGAGGGCCAAATTGTATCAAACATAGGCCCGTTTAGAAAATTCCTTATAAATCAAGCGCCATTAGACCTAGGACAAAGCCAAAGGTTTCAATACCGTGGAATGACCATGACCTGACCTAGAGCTAAGGGTAAGATCAAATTATGACTTTTAAAGGTCACTCTGCATATCGTTCGAATTCCTGGATCATGGACGTGACATTTGGTGACCTCTGGTGACCTTGTTACTCACTTGAAATCAAAATGAATGACAACGCACAGACGTATCTTTTAAAGAGCTTTCAAATGGTGTCTAGAAATTTTATCTAGTTTTTTGCTTTTAAAAACGAGTTACACACTGTCTTTTTCAGCCACATTTTAGGAGAACAGAGTCAACCTACATGGGTTTAGAAATGACGTCATAACTCGTTGACCTGAGCTGTGGATTCACCTTACCTCGTTCACCTCGCTGACTGTGTTTTCCCTTACATTGTCATCCATTGCTGCGGAGAGCCCATGTTTTCACCTTAACGCGCGCATTGACGGAGGGGCGGGTACTAGCCTCCCCCTCGGGTTTTTCGGAGATAGCATAAAATACGGTGGCGCGTAGTGCCACCGTACTGGGTATACCTTTTACTTCATCATTTTTACAGCTTTTCTCAAAATTTTAAGGTTAGGTCATCTCAGGTCAGGTCACCAGTACAGGTCAAGTGACCTGACCTCAAAAAAGTTTAAGATAGCATAAGTCAGAGCAGGGTAAACTTATCCGATTGAAACTCATATCACACATTCGCCCCATCGAGTTCTCTAAAATATGTTCCGGTATTTTTAATAACAATGACCTAAGGTCAGGTACGAGCCATGACCTCTCTATTGGAAATACATGAAAATGGCTTTAACTGAATAACTCAGTAATGAATAGAGATAGAGCGTTTATTTTAACTGAATTATATTTGCATCGTCATTGCAGCTCTATTGATATGCATTTTATTTAATTTGACCTTGACCTGGCCTCAGGTCAGGTCAAATCCTTGATTTTACCTAATAAGGTTATATTATATACCATTTGATTCGGCTTGCCTCGAGGATTCATATAGTTTAAATCGTTTTGCTATATCTTTACTTGTTCAGATGTAATGGCCGAAAAACTGAATTTACATGTTATCCGTATGACGGGCATGTTTTGACCTCTAGTGACCTTAAATGTGACCTGACAAAAAATGGTTCAAATATTTTTGATGGAGAAGTGGAAGGGCTATCCAACGCCGTTTACCGTTTTTTGCTACCTAGCGTGATTCTTGAGATCTTAGGGGGCGGGTACCCGCCCCCGTCAAGGCGAAGGTGGCTCAGACCCCGTCAATGCGCGTGGTAAATTTCCATCCGCTACGGCAGAGAGAATCTTTATCTCCGCGGAACAACTTCAAAGAACTCCATCGTACGAACTCCGCTCGAGTCCAATCAAATGTCAGTTGCATGGATATTTTCGTACCACCAGTGACGGGCTGCCCAGTTCATTACATTAAGGCGACGGATCTGACAAAGTCGGGGGATACCATTGGCTCAGCACCTAGCCGATAGTTCTAGCATATAATTTTCATACTAAAAATACAGTTCTTCAATGACCAGCCTGGGCTTACTAGCATTACCATCTCTCTCGTGCTTTACGGCTTTCTATAAAAGTATGTATGTACGTTTCTGGTGACAAATGGCCAAAAGGTTTGACCTGCACCGCAAACAGCTGATTCCAAGCGGGTGCAAGGCGCCTGCGAGATCTATTATCATATCGATGGAATTTGACACATGAGTGACTCGGCCTGATCATCCCGCCGATGTAAAACATATCTCTGAAGCCATGCGTCATACCTTGATCTTTGCCCACAGCAGGATCCAGGACTCCGATCGAGGGCACGTGATCAGGGGGAGGTCGCCATCCCAAGCAGGGGCGCCACTTTTTGGTCACAAACCCTATCAGGTGAGCGTCAAATCCTATCGCAAATGCGCCGATACTCGTAGGGGGGGCAGAGGGGTGGAGGGCGCTATCGGTCTTTCAGGGAGCGCTGGGACCGTTTCCGTGGGCGCTGAGGGTCGATAAGGAGGGTGGGAGGTGCCCACACTTGTCTTCCTGGATCCGTCTATGCCTTTGCCATATTACCCATAGCCGGACCAATTCAGTTAGTAGATTAACACACGAGCAGGGGTTTTTGCTCATTGTACAACCAACCACGAACTATGTAAAATTATTTTTTGCTATAATTCACAATGCATTAATGCAAAACCTGGTGTAAGAAAAATAAGATGTCAATTGCAGGTCAATTCAAATCGGGTAGACCCACACACGCCAAATATGCCTCACATTCAGAAAAAAGAACTAATCAGGTTAAAACGCATGTATTCAGGTTCCAAAAATATCCTTACAGGCTTACAGAGCCACGCCTCGCCTCCTTATACCGTATCTAAAACTAATGGGTCATTTGCCCAATTTGCAAGCGTGTTTGACTTAATATAATCAATATGCTGTACTTATTGGCACCATAAAGTGCGTAGGTATTTTATATTACAAACTTGAAACTCCCGTCAAGCTTAAAGGCATCATAGATTTCCAAATAGATACTGATATGAATTTACAAAGGGAATGTGCCCACAAGTGATGACTCTACTGTGCATGTCAAATCAGGGTTAAACTTCCTTACAGGTAGCAGCAGATCCAGAGAGCCCAGCCTCACCCAGCCTCCCAAAAGGTGGCACATTTCTACCATTTTGTGGTATTTCTTAAACACTTCCTTTTTTCGATTTTACCTGGTTTGCCCCCCCTCCCTCGTTCTTCAAAACGCTTTACGTAGCTCCGTCTCAGTGTCGCATTCAATGAGGCATACGCAATAAACATAGGGTAAATTATCCAATAAGGGTGTGGTCCTTAGTTTTGATTTTTCATATTTTGCTCCAAAACTGAGTCTCGTAGTGACACGAAACGTTAATTCAGGAGTGTCGTCACAAATGCCTTTCCATGGGGTCAGGTTCCTAGTGGGCCTGAATCTCCGATTCCAAGGCGGTCTTCGCATTTAGGTGACCTTCATCTGGAGCGGTTTCGATATTCAGTTTTTCTATACAGTCCATTGTAACCAGTATTTTTGTGCTGTTGAATATCTTATTTTCATTCTTAGACAGGGGGCCTCCAATGTATTCCAAGACCCTTATATATAAACAAAGTAGCTGCGATAACGCATAGGGGCCTCTTCTACCATGAGAGGGCCTCCGCGTAACAACTCCTGCACCCGACGGGATGTTTATAACTTGTTCAATGACTCGAGTCTGAAAATAGGATTACTGTTGATAAAAGTGTCCTTTTCCGTTTAGCACGGCCTCCTTTATCTGTTAGGGGCACTTCATAAATGTCAAAAGTCTTAATTCTAAGAACGGAAAGCTCTGAATAACACTGGAGACCTCGTTTTCGAAAATTTGAGCCTTCGTGCGCTGCTAACTTCGTCGGACACACAAAAAGCTTTCTTACCCTACACCGTCGAGTAAACCCGTCACTCACAAGCTTTCGGCCCTCAGACGTTTTTTAACACTCAGCCGGCGGGTGAAAAAAGCTCGTTCACGTCGTGTAACTTACTCGCAGCCAAAGAGTTTCTTGATCCGCGCACAGCGAGTAACCCCTTTTGCGTATCTGGACCCATAGTGTAATGTCAGCGAGTAAATCCATCGTTCGCGTCGTCTCTGGCCCACAGGCTTTGTATCGTGTACCTAACTCACATCCCCAGGGTTTCAGGGAGTCGTCATCCCGAAAGCGGAGGGGGCGGGCTGGGGGGACGTGCTCCTGCTTGGAAAACCAGGCAGGACCCACCCCAAAAAAATGTGGGATTCAATTTAGGTATTCAGGATTTTGTCATCATTATCTTCGCGGACTTGCCTAACTGCATCGAATTCTTACGGAGAGTGAAGTACATCGGCAGCATTTTCAAAGGAAAAAATGTCTTCACACTTCGCCTTCAAATCCCCCACCCTCCAGCCCGGTCATCCCCAGTCTGGGATCCATCCACCCTCCCCGGCAAAAATTACCTAGTGACGCCCCTGCTGATGGCAATCTTTCACGTGATATAGTGATATCTGATCAAAGGCGTCACATTAAAGGTGGTTAAATTCTCCTCTTACCTATCGTCCCCTGTGAAAACTGCCCTTTTCCAGGTTAGTACTAAACCTCACGCACTCTTGTAAGTTACCTCCTGAAGTGCTGTTGTGTTGGGCTCACACACTTTGCCAAATCAGAGGACAATAAATCCTTCTGCTCTCTCATTTCTAATATTCCGCCACAACGAAACGTTACAACGCTCTGCGCGTCAACGTCGCACAGTCAACTGTTGCTAGAATGAAAGATGGCTGACGGACCGGGCGCGCTTCCGTTTGCCAAGGGTACTATACTCGGGGTTTGTGGATTCCCGACCCGAGCGCCGCGAGTTCGTAAAGACATGCGAGACAGGTTCGGGGCGCAGGGTAGCGAGAGCGATGCACCCGACTCTCGCGAGCGAATGACTCGTGTAATGCGTATATATCATGCACTCGCAATCCTCGAGTAAGTTACCCTATCATTGAGGATCTAGCTGCAGTAAGACCCGGTAATCGGGCATATTCGAAACCATGGGCAGGTAACGGTTATCTGGCCAACTTTGCAAACATAGGTAAAGGCACTTAAGGACTTCCACCCGCACTGTGCGTGCTAATGGGTTTGTTTATCCATCAATTTAAGACCTTTGTATTGATTATGCTTCTTAGAAATTGAAAAAAATTGAACTATGAGTAATGAGCATGGTCATCTAGTAATAAATTTGACTGTATATGCAACACAGAGTCAACACCACTAGCATACATAAAATAAAGGTACCATCTTCTCAGAGGTGCGCCCCATGAAACATTAGTCCAGCTCGTTTTCCTTTGTTAGTTTGTTATTAAAAGATGTTCACTTGGCTTTTCTCCCCTGCCGGTGTTTTATTCGCTAGATGAGCAGCTCTGCCACTGGACCCAACCCGGACTGACCTCTGTCGTCCTGCAGCTCCTTCAGCAGCTGGCTGAGTCGGAGCTCCCCTGTAGAGGAGGGCTGGGCCGCCGTCAGAGCATCAGTCAGCACCAGCAACAACAGGCCCCAGCGCAGCATCCTCCACCAATCAGCAGCCTCTGCCGGCGGTCACCTGACTGTCACTGCAGCATTCTCCACCAATCAAAAGCCTCTGCCGGTGGTCACCTGACTGTCACTGCGGCATTTTCCACCAATCAGCGGTCTCTGCCGGTGGTCACCTGACTGTCACTGTGGCATCCTCCACCAATCAACAGCCTCTGCCGGCGGTCACCTGATTGTCACTGCGTGACATTAAAGGCTATGATCTCACCGGCACTTGTTTCATTTCAAGACAGATAATGACAGTGTGGTTAGTGTGGAAATTCAAGGCCTGGAACCGTATTCTAATCTCACGCATACCTGTCGATTGGTGCAAACAGCTCATGTGCGTCAATTGGTTATTCTAGTGTCCATTCGTGCGTAGACTGTACCCAGGCCGCCACGGCATGGTGAGCCTACCCGTACACACCTGGCGTGTACCCTGACCCGGTACACGACCTGGCGAGTACACTGACCTGGTACACGACCCAGCTTGTACCCTGACACGGTACACGACCTGGCGAGTACACTGACACGGTACACGACCTGGCGAGTACACTGACCTGGTACACGACCTGGCGAGTATACTGACCTGGTACACGACCTGGCGAGTATACTGACCTGGTACACAACCTAGTGAGTACACTGAGACTCCTGATTCGATCTTCTGTGTACTGTGCGTGCGTCGGTCAGATACTAACACACGCATTTACTAACACACGCACAAAGCGGGGTTCTGAGCCACCTTCACTTTGACGAGGGGGAGGGGGTGGGTTACCCGCCCTCCCTTTAAGATCTCGAGAACCACGCCAGATAGCGAAAAACGAAGTTAGATAGATCATTCTACCATCTATAGAAATGATTTGAGCCAATTTTTGTCACTTTATGGTATTATGTAATAACCAATGGTAACATTTAAGCTCACTAGAGGTCAAGGTGTACCACGATAGAGATAAGATATAGATGAAGGTTTTCAGTCATTGCATCCTAACTGGCAAATATAGAGAAAAGCAGCCTAGAACATCGGAATCCTCGCAGCAAGCCGAATCGAATGTTAATAATAATATGACCTCTCTAGGTCAAATCAGGTCAAAACCTAGATTTGACCTGACCTGAGATTAGATCAAGGTCAAATTAGATCAAATTGCATATTATTAGAACTGCAAGGATGAGGCGAACCTAATGCCGTTAAAATAAATGCTCTACCACAATCCATTACTAGGTTATCCAGTTTAACCATTTTCCCCCTGTATTTCCAATGGAGAGGTCATGGCTCGTACCTGACGTTAGGTCATTGATATAAGAAAATACCGGAATATATTTGTGTAAATTCTCGCACTGGCTGATTTTAAGGCTCAGATATATTTCTCATTCATTGACGGAAATACCCTCCTGAAGCTCTCTTCTCTTTTCGTTTCCTTTTATCAATATGTTTTCAAGTTTAATTCCTTCAAGACCTCTTGTCATATGCGGATAGCGTGGCTGCTTTCCGATTCAACTCAATATTGTGCGGTACTGGCTCCTTCCTGGAGCGGGGGCCCCTGCATCAAAAACGCCGACGCGGCGGACGTTTTGCAGCAATTCTGGTAAAAAATTAGGTCACTTTCAGGGTAGAGCGTACTCGGTGTTGTTTTTGTCTTTCCATCTACACACGTGTCTGCACCACACATGCCGTTCGATAGCCCTATAGCATCACCACAACTAAAAGGTATCAGTTTACAAGTTGGCAAGTATTTCTATATTTATAGACCCGGATGTGTATATATACAATGGAATTGGGAGACCCGATGACTCTACAGGCAAGAAACTCAGGGAGCTAAGGCCCCCGTTGGGATCGTGGCAGTCCAACAGCGCCGGCTGCAGAAGGAACGAGGGCACTTCCTGTAGATTGTGACCGGGAGATACCCACTCTACACATGACCATCTTTTAGCTAGTCGTGTCCAGCCCAAGTGACCGCCTTGTGGTGATATATTCATCGCAAAACTTTTTCTGGTGGGATGCTAGAACTATGTAATAGAACTCGTTATCTGCGGTGGTATCCCACACTGGATTTGGTCTTGGGGGCATGTCTGTTGAGATTATCGTCAAATGCATATATCTGGGGAGTGTTGGCCTTAATGTTATCTAATATCCTTTGTAGCCGTTAAGGTTTCTTGGATCTCTTGAATTGCCTGTGAGTGCCAGCATTAGTCCCTTTTTATTTTTACACCCATCTGTTATTTTACGTAAGCATTTTATATTCCAAATTATGACATCACCGAAGCTGAACTTGATTTGCGTCCTTTTTACTCGTGCCTATCCGTTTTTTCTGGATACAAAATAACATCAGTAATTGGCGCGCCCAAATTCACCAAAGATGGGGGGGGTTAACGACGCACCAACTGCCAGGGTCATACGGCTTCACCAAAGATGATAATTATAATTGAATAAGGAGACAATAGTGGGTTTGCCCTCTCCCCCCCACTGGCCTGCTGTTTGCAAAAGTTATCCTGTTTCAGTCAAACTGGGGCCAAATTCAAAGGTACCAAGAAGCCCGATTCTGACGAGTTTTTGATTCTATAGGAGATATTTTTCTGTCAACAGGAGGTGTATAATGAACTGGCCTGTTCACTTTTTTGCCGGTGGCGATGTCCATGTACATTATAAGCTTTTTGACATTTTTGGTATATTTTTATTCTTAAATTTCGGCTGCATCATTTGTATGTTCCGATACCTTTTCTTTCAATATAATCATATCCCCAGGAAGTAGCGGATCCAACAGTCAGACACTGAATTTATCAGTACATTTCTCTAAACATTTTACTATTTTCTACAACTCAGTCTAAAAACCAGGGAGATGAGCCACGAAAACACGACGTGAAAACAAGGAAGATAAGCCAGGGTAGCGGAATAGGAAAAGTAATAACGAAACAATTGAGGCTGTTTAATTTTTCCTGCTTTAGCGTCACTGCCAAATCGATTGTAGCCTGGAATAGCTGGTGCCTTATCACTGTTTAAATCCCCTGCTCTCGACACAGAGAGAAGGCACTGGGCCGCTGTGGTTTGGTGGTGGATAAGGATCGTAGCTCTAGACCTGTCAGACACGAGTTTTAAGACTTTAGAAATAGCTAGAAAAACTTTCAGCATTAATCTGGAGAAAACCTGATAATATCTGATATAATCTTATAAGTCCCTCTTCACTGGGTCTCTCTTGCAGTGACACTAGATTTTATAGAATAGCCCGAGTGACACCCCACAAAACCCTGTTTTTAGAGCACACTGAAAAGCATTGTACAGTTCTGCTAAGAAATACTACTTCTGAAGAACCATACGGCCGAGAGCGTGATGATAAATCCTACCCCGAAAATTAGGAATCCACCCTTTTCGGATTCTCGGCACTTGGACTTGCCTCTGCTCTGCGACTTCCTCACCACTGTCATTTTACGCTAGGCTTTGAACCTTCGAGACCGAAACACTTCGGATATTTACGAAAATTGGTGCACTTGAAGCTTTTGTAAGGAGATGATCAGTGAGCTGACCTTATGTCTAGGTTGTAGACAAGGTGGAGTGTTTAGAGAAACAAACACATGATTCAGGGCAATTTCTGCATACGCGTGAACTTTCACGAACGCATATTCACATGTTCACTATTTCTCAATAGTTTTGTGTCAGAAAATGTGCGTCCCTCTGTCACTCTAGGGACACAAAATACAGAGGTATATCAAAATGAATTGTTGGTCTGTTCTGTTCTCGCCGAACCGAAATTCTACCTGAAGTATTTCGTAATTTTCTGTGAACATACATACTGAAAGAAAATTAAACGCGCACACCGGGTGACTTTAGCCCCTAAGAAGATTTAAAATAAAGAAACTAAGAAATACAAATCTGCGCTCTAATAAGCACGTTTAGTCAGGCGTCGCCTGTTGCTAAAAATCGGTTATAAAATCGGGTGCCATATGACCTGTGTTGTCGATGTGCTTATTAGAATTTGACGAGTTGGAAACTATTACTGGATGCCAAGTATGTGCCTATTATTTAGTCTCATTCATACAACACACTCACACTAAACAGAGCGGAAGCTAATATACCGGCACCCCTCCGGAACAGCAGCACCGCATTCTACAGGTCATAGGCTGCTCAGTCTCTTCAAGCTACAGCGCCCGGAACAGGCCGAACCCTCACGCGAGGGCCGCGGGCGAGAAAGTGGACCGATGGATCACGTTAAAGGCCGATCAGGCCCGTGCACTCACAAACAGGGACGCCGGCTGGCACGGCGTTGATTCCACTGTTGCAGCGCCCACTCCCCAGTGTACCACTATCTCCTGGGTAGGAGGCGGCCGCGGAAAAGGCTGCCATGGGTCAGCCTTGATCCAAGTGCCTTCATATCCAAGCATGGCGACCTCTCCATCTGTGCCACTAGGGTGGCCCAGATTTTTTTAATGCATCATAATTAGATTTTAGATAGTTTATTTTTGGTGTGAATCATATATCAATCGAAATACAATTTTGGGGCATTTAAGATTATGCATATTTTTATAGCCATTTCTTATATCCTGTCAATTTTAACCTCATAATTTTTTTCGTATAAAAGCACACGTGTATCTTTAAGTGACAAATATTTTAGTAAGTGACAAATATCCCGCCAATGTTGCTGCAAACATTACACCATTCCTACTAAATATCACAGTCCACACACACACACTGTCTCTCGCAATTAAAGGGAATGGACCACTTTATCGAAATTTTTCAAAAAAGAATTTAAGAACAAGAGAAGTCTGAAAATCAGAGAAAAACATTTTTTCCCCACTTCCATAGGCTAAAAACAGAAATATCTCCTCTTTTCTAACAATAAGTGACATCATCAAAATGACAGTTTTGACAATCAGTGAAATCCCAAGTCATGATCGTAGACTCGCTGTAAAAGCCCATTCACAGCGTTTCCGCTTGACACAATTTGTGTGCAGTACAAGAAGTACTGGTGCAAAAAAACTTACCGTCAGATGTCGTTGCGGCAGCCGTATTTATTGGATGGTCGAACGATAATGCAAATTTCTGATGTAAATAAACAATTTCAGAGTTCGATTTTGACAAAAACAATTAATACGTGTTTTGACAAGTTCGGGAGAGGAACAATGTGATGTGTGTTGCAGCCATTGAGTAAGATTTGGCCCAAAAGCACTGTGACTGGACGCTAACTTGCCCAAGGCTTTCGGCCCACAGGCAGTTGCATGCTGGTTCACTCCATAACATGGTATTTTCAACGAGTGGGTGAGGCTCAGGGCTTACGACTAGTCAGATTACTGCTACCATATGGAATGTATTCCTTCAGGGTTTGAAATAAGCCAATAAGGCCCTTTACTTTGAACTTTAAAGCTGGCGGAAATTTTATATCGAGAGCTTTGGGTGAAATTAAATATGTCAAAAGTTGTTTCTCAACACGCTCTACAAAACTGATATCTCAGTTCCAAACCCATTATAAAAGTGGGACACTCCCTTTAATTCTCAAATACCCCATCTGTCACGCTCAGGCAAGTGCTGGCCCAAACAAGCAACTCTAACTTGGTTCATGCCTATTGTTTGGTGGTAAATGTGAGGTATTTTGCGTTGTGCCCGCCGCATCGAGTGATCCATATGAAAGGCTGGAAAATAGCTTTGGCCAAAACATTAAAGCTGTAATACTACTGGAACATGTTTCCGAAGTGCATGTTGCAAATGTGCATGTTCCGATGCGCATGTCCCATAACCGTTCTAATGCCCTTTCAGAGTGTTGCTAGTTTCGCTTCTCGAAAATAAGCCGAAATATATAATGTTTCTTACATCATTCTTCCAAGTGCATTTAAGATGATAAGAATAAAATGATGTTGGTAGAACATATTTTCCAAAAATGTCTCACAATTCACCATCGAACTGACTGTTTTTCCTCACACACACATTTTGGCAACGATCTGGGACTTTGTTAAGAGGCTTCCTCGCCTTAGAAGGCAGTTAAAGTGTAGGGAAGTAATTTTGGGGGCTGGAAGACAGAAACTTGACCAAATCTTGCCTTTAAAATATCGTTATTATGTTGGTGAAGCAGTTTATATGGGATTTTCTAAACCACCTTCAGAGCTTGAGTACAGGAAATCTGAAGCGGTATAGGAAGTCTGAAGTACAGGAAATCTGAAGTGAGTACATGTCTATAGAGAAGTACATATCTCGAATACCAGACAGAGAGCAAAAGCACCAGAGTCTGTGGGGAGAGTTGAGTGCGCGATTAGATTGCTGAGTTGATGGCTGATCTAATGGCCATAAAAATGCAGGGGGTAACGGAACGTTTTGTAACTTGAGGAGCAGTGAGACGCAAGAGATGATTAAATGTTTTGACATGTCCCATGAATTATTGTACCCGCCTGGCCTACATGTTGTTTTATGGTCGACAGTCACTCCCAAAATTTAGCTAGATGGTTTCCAATGTCACAAGTGCAGAAATGAGACCACAGGAGTGGATAAATGTCCTGCAGTTTATCATCGAACTCGGTCCAAACCAGAAAAGCTTGAAGTGATATTTTTGTTTGTCCAAATCTTCACTTGAAGTAAGACGCTGTGTGTATATTGCTTGTCGTAAACCCGTTGCAATGTTTTGCACGAATAAAGGTCCCGTGAAGGTTTTGTCGCAGGTTCATCAAGCTGGTGGACGACGGCTACACTGGAGACCGTCTTGGATGGAAAAAAACTGTTTTTCGACGAACTTGAAGGATTTTAATCCTATTCTGAAAGTTTAAAAAAGATAATTCCTTCTTGAAGCACCTTGTAACGCAAATGCTGTTGGATAACTCATACAAATTCATGAAGAAACTACATTAGTCACTTTTTGGTCCAGGTTAATATTGAGGTCGTGACAGGTCAAAGAAAGTGGAATATTAGAGAATAGTTCCCAGGCTCTAGCGTCTGGCAGAGTGGAGTTAGAATCATTGTTCAGGCACCATTCGATTCCTCTTGTTACGGCCAATCGAGTAATGCATATCATGACTATGCTAGGTCAAAACATAAAATGGCCTGACCTAAGGTCAGGTCAAGGCCACTGTCCTAACCAGCATGGTTAATATGCATATCAATCGACTCGAAATAACAATCCGAATGTAATGGTATCATAAAAAAATTTAAGCGTCCTCTCCTGCAGTGTTATTGACCCGAGTCCGAAAACTGCTTGAGTAGCCCCAGATGACCTCTCAAAGTTCACAGGTCAAAAATTGAAGCATGAGCCTGGAAATAGGCCCAGGATATTACGATTTGGAGAATATGAAGGTATCTGCAGCTGTATCTACACAAATATACCTCAATTTCTGTTTTCCCCATGCATTGCCAATGGAGAGGTCATGATCCGTACCTGACCCTAGGTCATCGATATGAAAACATCCCGTAATATATTTTGTATTACTTGGTGGGCCCATCGTGTGGTATAAGTTTCAATCCGATAGATTTACCCGTTTTTTACTTATGCCATCTTAAACATTTTTTGGAGGTGAGGTCACTTGAGCTGCACTGGTGTCCTGACCTGAGATGACCCAACCTTAAAATTTTGGGAAAAGTTGCAGAACTAATCAAGCGTAAGGTGTGCCAAGTACTGCGTCGTTTCACGCCACCGTTTTTCGTACCGCCGGAAGAAACCCGACGAGGGGTGTTCAAACATCCCCCCACTGGGGCGAGGGTTAACACAGGTGGCGAGTCGATGACCCCCTCGCCATTCATTCCTGTGACGCGGAGGTAGATGTGGCGGTACTTTCACGTCACCTTTATGGGTGTTTCTTATGATGCTAAGCACTGGCGGCGGGACGTTTTCGTCCATGGAGGAGGGAGCACCTTCAATGGGTCCATATCGTCAGTGAGGAATATGTTAGAGGATCGCTTATAGGTAAATTTCACAGGAATGAGCACTGTTGCATGGCGTGGCCGAATATACGAATACATTACCTGGATTCGATGATGAGGGTTCATGGAAAAGTTAAACTTAAGTTCATTGGCAATATTTCCAACGAAGCACGCTTCTTATATTAAACTTCAGACCCGATGCCCTGAAGGGCCCGGAGCACAGTTGGCCTCATGAAAAGGCTTTGGCACAGGTCTTAGAATGGGAAGGAGTTCATCATGATGATGGAATTTCTTAGATACGGCCAGAACTTTGATCATTGGAAGCTTATAACACCAGAGTGAGTATTCCTGCATTGACACTTATTCTAAATCATTTTAACCTTCTTTATATGTAGGCAGATGTGTGCTAGTTGGATGTCCAATACGTAGCTTAATATTACAGCTCTAACAAAGCTTAAGAATTGCCTACAGGGCTGAGGTGAGGATATCTTCATCTGCATAGGAGCTGTCTAATCCCCAGTCACTCAACATTTCTGTTATTTCCTTGTTACATATTGATACCTGGCTGCATGTTTTAAGAGCGTTCTAGTGTTTCAAAAGCCTTAACCATAAATAACATATATATTAAAGCTGTCATAATTGGGGAATGTCAGATTCGGGGACCCCAAATGGTTTCAGAAAATCCACGCCCATGAGTATCACAAACCATCATTTTAAAAGAGACACACCACATCGAGATAGAAAGTCCCGCCCACCATCCATTCCCGCTGCACCAGCAGCACAGACCTGCTAGTAACTGGGTGGCGGCCGGCGTCTGGGCGGCTGCCTGGTGGCGGCGAGTGCGCTGGAGGGAGACGCGGGAGGACTCAGTGCCGACGCTGAAGCACCACCTTCCTGCTGGCCGCCGCTCTCCGTATTGACTCCCCCGGCCGCTGGAGGCGCCAGGTAGCGTGGCGTCGCCTCTTCTTCTGACGTCACCGACGCTAAAGGCGTGACGTCACCGACGACCGGACCTGCGGGGGCGGCTACAATCACCAGAGCAACACAGCCGCCCGACAGAAATATCCGCCAGCACCGTCGTGTAACTGGCTCTGGCTAATGCGTCGGTGTTGTCGAATCTGGCAGCGGGTGATTGCATTCCCTTGACGATGTTGTCCGGCCCCGGAACTGTGGAAGGAGAAGTGACCATCAGGAGGTGTGCATGACAGCTAATTAAGGGAGCGAATAGGTGTGTGAAACTGTCGATGATGGTGTCTGTCTGCGGTCTTGCCTATATCCATGTGTTTGTTGAATGATACTTTGTGCTGTGTGGTTTCTGCTCTCTCTCCCTGAACCGACAACGTTGGTCAGCGGTCAGTGCAATTTCGTGGCCGCGCTAATCCGATAACATTTCCGGATCCTCATGATAGTACTCTGAGGTGACCTTTCACCTACATACAATATTTACTTCTCCATTCCTCTTGCTAGGGTCGAGATTTTCACCTGAATGTGCTATCCAATGAGACGCCATGTATTATTTGACATCCCACCATGAGGATCCTGGAAGTACCAGATAATCCACCAGTTCATACAAGGTGGGATCGCTTCGGTCCCAAAAAGTGCCCAAGGTGCCCAAGGCCGTGCTTACTTCGTGGAAAAAATGATTTCAGTGCAAATTTCAGGCCCAGCATCTGCTTTCAATATCGTGGCGCGTCCGTGAATTTCCCCTTAGCTTATATCAATGAGGCGTGGTCCTAGTACTAATGGGTGCTGCAATCTCAGCCTAACCGAGCGAGTAGTTGCTGAGATATCTGAGAGGTGCGCAGCCGCAGTGGCCTAGGGCCATAAATGTAACTAATCCTAACGTGTTCTTATACCAGCCTCAACAGGGCTGACCCTTAATGTAACCACTCCTATCGTGTTCTTATATCAGCCAAAACAGGGCTGCAAATCTGATTTCAGACCACAGAGTCCTGGACCCGGTCGGTTGCGCAGGGATATTAATTTTCTAAAATGGCTGAAGGCATCCATATTAGCGAAAGAAGTGTATTTGTATGACTATTTGAGTAGCGTCCGTCCGACTATTTGAGTCTGTCTGTCTGTCCCAATGTTTGTCGTTGATTCGGTGCAATGTCGACCGAAACGCTGCGCAGCCCAAACCAATAACATCACAGGTCTGGATTTGTTGTCACATTTTGATGCATGCTTGAGGACTTGCATACACTATGATACGAAGTATGAAATATTTCTTACAAACTTGGACGCCATGCGTGGTGCTGGATGTTAGCCGTGCTGTGGATGCCAAACCCAATGCACACGTGCTGCGCGGCGAGCGGGGCGCGCTATCTCCGGAAGGGGGAGGGTTGGGTTACAAAGTAGCCATTTTCCGGTCATTATTACTAAAATAGACATCGAAGCGATATGAACCCGGCATAGTTGGATGCAGCAGAAATAGATGTACGCTTTGGTGTGTTTTTGTAACCTCACTCCGTTAAAGAAAAGATCAAGAGGAAACATGCGGATTGAATTTAATGCATGGGCTTTAAGGCAGGTATCATACACCCAAAGCATGTTCTGTATTGTGTCTGTCATTAATTCCAGACTCAATTGGGCAAGTTTCTAGGATTTTCATCCAAGTTGCATAATGACCACAGAGATGCACACATCCACACTGTACTGTCATGTTTTTAATCCCGGGATGACAATATGGATATGCAAAGATGACACTGGCATTTGCAACACTGGCATATATTTTTCATATGTTTTATGAAACGCATTTGTAGCAAAGGTTTCTAGCAGCTTTCTTCTTTCTAGCAACTTTACCTAGCATTCTAGCAACTTTCTGCTGGAAGTCAGAAAAACTGTTTTTACAATGAAAAATACTATTTTTGACCTAAATACTTCAACATAAGCTTGAACGCCTGGAAAAAAGGCGGATCTAGGATTTCCGATTGGGGAGGGGCACCTTCCCGAGGGCGCCATTCGGAGCGAAGGGCACCACTTTTGATCGGCAAAACCTATGAGGTGGGCACAAAATCCCATGGGTTGGCGCCGATTTTCGCATCCTGGGTGGGGGGGGGGGGGAAACCACATTGCAGGGGGCGCTATCGACCTTTCAGGGGGGCGCCGTGACCATTTCAGGGGCGCCGAGGATCGATCGGGGGGTACACGTGCCCCCTTTGCCCCCTCCCCTGGATCCGCCTATGGCCTGGATGAAAGAAGCCCATGGCGTGAGAGAGATTAGGCATGATAATCTGCCTTGAAATACTTACAAATGACAAAAAGCAAATATAGTTGGACAATGTTTGCTCCATTTCACGCGTGAAAATTCTGTTTCCTGAATTTGGGATGGGTCTCAGACAAAATGCTACAAAATTAAAGCCACGAACTGTTGTGTTTAACTCCATTTCAAGATGACAGTCCAGCTAAACGGCCATTAAACCCAAAAATAAGGCCTTGGTGATTATGGCACACGTTACTTCACACACTGTACGGCACCGTGATATTTAACATCTTGGAATACCTTTATTAATATTCACGCTGTGAATTGAAGGTTAGACGCAAATCCTCTCCCTCAACCACCGCAGAAATTATCACGACAACAGCCACGTAACTGAAAAGCTGCAATGAATGTCTTTGTTTAATGCGTCAGAATCCCTTTTAAATGCGTCAGAAACATTGCAATTGCATCCAGTTAAATCATAAATATATCTAGTTAAAATATAACTAGCCAAGGGATATAGACGGGGCCATCCTAGACATTGGAAATATGCATCGCTCTCCTTGTGTTTAATTTCCTGGCGCTGATCTTCCTGGTCCACTGTTCTTCATTCACATCCTTGAAGATAATTTTGACAATTTCAAGAACACAAGAGCGTTCTCAGAGAAGCAATGTAAACGTTTCCATCAATATATATTGGACTTTGAACAGCACTACCAAGGATAATTTATCAAAAAATATTGCAGGGGACTTTATTTGGAGACTGATAAGTGACAACAATATTCAACAGGGGCGTAAATAGCGGGAAACTACTAATTTGTAATGCCTTTATTGTCTCACGTGTGGCATCCCAGAATGCATAGATGTCATTCCGCCAAATGCCACTTTTGCCCACTGCATGCCATCAGAGTTCAGATTTGAGACTTTGATCAATGGGACAAGATGAATGTCATAAGATGCATTCTACTAGACCCGAAAGAAACGTTAAATAAATAGAACATGGTGGTGTTTCTAGACATAAGCATATATAGAAATGCAGTCCTACCCAAACAAAAATATCACTACAGGGTGCATAGACGGACCCAGGATTGCCGATCAGGGGGGCATCTTCCCGGGGGGCGCCATCCGGACCAGGGGGGCGCCACTTTTGACCGGCAAAACCTACCAGGTGGGCGCAAAATCCTATTGGTGGGCGGCGCCGATTTTCGCATCCTGGGAGGGTGGGGGGGGGGTGGGAAGCGACATTTCAGGGGGCGCCATCGACCTTTCAGGGGGCGTCGTGACTATTTCAGGGGTTGCCGAGGGTCAATCGGGGGAGCACGTGCCCCTTTGCCCCCTTGGATTTGCTTATGACAGGGTGCAATCAACGCAGTTATCGGCTCACTGCCGGTAAAGCTGCACCTGCCATCATCGTCAGATTTGTAGTTTTAAGGCGCACGGACAACGTAGGTCAACGGTGCCCATAAGCTGGTCCTGCCGCCTGCATATGTATGCTGTTCTGCCGTACACGCTAGTAATGCGGCGCACCATACCGTACAGGTGCTTCGGCTGTTCCGCCACACACTGAAGTCTTGCGGTGCAGCATCACTCTCTCCTCGACACTAGACGCTACTTGTAACCGCATAAGGCAAAAAGTACATGCATTTTCGAATGGTCTATCTCTTGACATCTAGCGCAAAACATTCAATCATTTTAACTTCCAATAATGTTGCCCTTCGTCCGGGTGGGTGGGTCTTTTGGACCCCCTCGGGGTTTTCCAAAGCTTGCTGAAAACGGCAGCGCGTAGCGCCGCCAAACTTATCTAGCTGATCCTTTATGATTTTTACATATTTCCTAAAACACTTAGCTCAAGGTCATATCAGGTCAGGTCTCCAGACCAGGTTAAGTGTCTTCACCTCAAAAAATGCTTAGGACTGCATAACTAAAAAGAGGGTTAATTGATCAAGTTGAACCCCATACCACATAGTGGGCCTACCAGGAGGTACAACTATGTCATGGGGTTTATATATTGGTGACCTAAGGTCATGTACAGAGTATGAACTCCCCATTGGAAATCACGAAATGAGCATTTCTCAGTAAGCATGGATAGAATCATCTTCAAATATCGGTTAGGACTTCTTGCTCTTAGCCCACTTCTGAAGTTCATACCAAATATTTTGACCGTTGACCTTTGATGGTCACCTAAGGTCAAATAAGCATTTTTCGGTGTTTGCTCTATTAATTTTGAATAAACGAAGATATAACTTTTATTTTGCCACCTAACACACGACAGCTGATGTGTACAGCTTATTGCTAGGCGTGACGTCAGCAGGCATCCTCTGGCTGGAATCACAGAGCTGTTATTGCATGGAAATACCCGCAGTTGCCACTTTCGCCCAATTTGAACAGTCGGAGCACAGCCCGCTGTATAAGTTCAGAACAATATCCGTCCACACTCAAAACCGCTCAGGAGAACTTTGCCACAAGCTTCTCCCATTAGAAGCCAGTGGTGTCTCCCTGTTCTACCCCAATACCTCATTGAGTTCTTTGCATTTTGGCGGGAAAGTGTAAGAAGACCCACGTATCTTTCGGATGAGAACCCATTGGGAACGTTCTCATGCAAGAGAAGGCGAGCACCGGCACTCAAATACATCCATTTTAGTTTTTCGTAAAGAACGCAAAGAAGGGATAGCGTTCTCGAACTACTTCTCGGGAATGGTCTCAGCTGATTGTGCGCGTGCGTGACGCTGCTGGGCTGTGTCGCTATGGCAACACAACGACGCGACAGCGGATGGTTCATTTGCAGTAGGAAGCTCCGGGAGTTGAGAAGTGGAGCATCTGGCGCCTGTTTTGTTAAGGTAAGTGTGACGGCACTTTATTAATTGGTAGCAACTGTCGTATATGGTAACTAAATGTGGTTACTGGCCTATGGAAAATTTGCATCTTTGTACAAAACTGTGGTACCACCGACCCTTTGTGGGAGACCTGGCAAAACGTTTGGATGGGGCCAGCCCTGGAAAAAATTCAAAAACGTAGTGTTTCTGAAGAACAGAAAAACAAAACGCTTTGCGCTTTAAAGAAGGGTCACGGGATCCATTGGCGATGTGCAGTTAGGTCGACTTTGCCGTCTTCCTGTGAGAGGCGGGGTTTGGGAAGGAGGGAAAAGGGTTGGTTTTGTCCATCCGTCCATAGGCAGATCTTGAATTGCCGATCAGGGGAGACACATGTTCAGGGCGTAATCCAGTCCTAGGGGATGCCAATGCCAGGGGCGGAAAATGTATCCGTTGGGCGCCAAATCCGATCGCGATAGTGTTTATTCTTGCTTCCCGGGAAGGAAGCGACATTCATGGGGGCCCCATTGACCTTTCAGAAAGTGTCATTGATCTCTCAGGGGCATCGATAGTCGGTTGGGCGAAGTGGTGGCAAAAGTCTTTAAAAAATAGTTTTGTCCCATAGATCGGTCTATGCATCCCTCATATTTCTCTGATATATCTTTAAAATAAAGCTGGTAAAATATATCTTATGAACCGGCATCTTAATGCTCAAATACAACAGAACAGTGGCGGATCCAAGAGGCCTGCCTCTTAGAAATGTCCGAGCCCCAATAGTAAATGCATAGCTGGATGCTGTCCGAGGTGCTGGTGGGGCAGGCTCCAAGCCCCCCCCCTCCCCCTCTCAGATGAAGTCTTGGATCTGCCTCATTAACTCAAACGTTTGGGTGTTTTTGGTCCATTTTTCGCGTGTTTTGAGCAGACTCATTTCCTTTTTCAGAGGCAGAACAAGTGGCGGCCATCAAAAGCCTGCTCGGGACTGCTGGGTTGGTGGTTTGTCAAAGCTGAAAATCGAGGTCAGCCTAGTCCTCGGAGATCAGCAGCTTTAGAGGAGATGCTGGACGTGAGTGGGCCTCACGCAAAGCCCTGTGCGTTTGTGAACATATATCTTCTTTTATCTGCAGACATAGGGGTTGATCATTAGTTATGCTCCCTTTATAGGGGCGTTCGACCTCCCTACTGACGTCATGTGCCTTCACTGTTTGCAGGCCTTATCATAACAGTTTTGATCCGTTTGTGTTACAATATAAAGAAAACGCATTGTGTTGTTTTGTCGCCAAGTGAATCTTTAAGAGTCTATAAATATATGATTGAACACCAGTGCATTGTATTAACTTTGGGGTGATTTTCCATGCCTCACCACACCAGTTTCACTTCTTTGGCATCCCATTCTTTTGGAGAAGTCACGGTTACGTATGCCCATTTTCAGCTTCAGTTCTGTGTGAATTATCCGTTTTTTCTAAGTGCTTAACAATTTGGCTGAGACTAAAACACGAGGTCATGTTTTGATTAGCTCCACCACAACAGTGGAGCTTATTAAAATGTGGTTGGCATCCGGCCTTAGACCTAATTGCTAAGTGCTACGAATAAGCGGATAATTTACGTGAAGCTAGCGGTATTCCTCCTTTAGCCCGCGCGGGGCTGAGGTCTCCAGCCGAACGCGCGGGGCTGGGGGTGTAAATTTTACGCCCCTGTTATCTCCCGAACTAATGGTCCGATTTGGAAAATTCAAACGCCAATAGAAAGATCTCATCACGAACAACTAAAAACATGTACTTAATTTAAAGTTTGAGGTCAAGGTCAAGGTCAAACTGAGGTCAGCTGTCAAAAGCGTGGTTTTGAGGTTGCAATGCTACGGAGATCAGGCAATAGAAGCTATGAGCTTCATACTTCATGGAAAGCCTTCACTTGAATGCAGCAAGGTGCTTTGAGACCGTTAGGCTGGTGGCATGACCGGGTGAGGTCAAGATGAGGTCACTAAAGGTCACCATATTTTTGTATCCAAATGTGGTCATGCGATACATGTTTTTGAGCCATTTGCATGCAGAATTCAGCTATGATGTTCAGAGAATCATATCTGAAATACTCTGGTCTCAACTTGCACAGCCGGGGTCAAGGTAGGTCATCAGAGGTCGACTTTTTAAGTTCATACTTTTTGCCAAATGACACATGATTTTGGACCTGTTTTGTTTCAGGAACACTATAAAAGTAGTGTAAAGCGTGTACGAGGTCATCCTGGGTCATCCTGGGTCACTATGATTCACTAAATAAAGACAGTATTAATCAGCCCTAAAAATCAGAGCGTGAGTCGCTGAGCTTTTGCAGCTCTCCAGGCGAAAGTTATAAAGCTAGAGACTCAAAATTTGTCATGCATATGCACTGTATGGTGTTTTACCAAATAAATTCCGGTTTTTGAAAAATATTTAAAATTTTATAAATTTTGTAACTTTTTCCAAATTTTTTCCAAAACCAAAATTTTGAAAATCCGAGATAACCATTTTGAAGACCATAATAATGCCTATCGTTTGATCAAGAAAATTTGAAATCGGTTCAGAACTGTGGCTTCAGCAGCTCTTTAAACATTGCGCGATTTTGGTACAAAAATCGCCTGTAGTGATGTCACATTTTTGCTTATTTCTCAAAAAGTTTTCAACCGATTTTATTTTTATTTGGCAGAAATGTGTCAAATTTATGTAAAAAAATGTACTGAAAATTTGGCAGCGCTGCGCGCCACCGTTTTGAAATATCGCAAAAATTCGCGAGAAGGGTAAAATTTACCCCCAGCCCCGCGCGGGTTAAGCACCATATGAAAGAATCTTAGCACGTCTTTAAGAAGAAAGGCAGTCGTTCTCAGAGTAGACGCAGCGTGAAAATTTCGAGAATCTATTACTTCTTGAAAGATGGATCCGGCTTCTTCTAGAAAACTCTAAAAACCGGAAAGGGTACTCACAGAATATTCTTAAGACAGCTGAGAACTGTTTGAATCCTCCTGAAAGAAATGAAATACGTTTCACCGAAGAACATAAAAAGCGCATCTCGTCTCGATATGAGAACCCCTATCAGTCTCGTTGAGAACCCTGACAGGTCTTAAGATTTGCTGTCCGATTATTGATATGGTGCAAGTTAAGTGCAAGAACTCTACGGGTTCTCCACCGGTTTTCAGTGCAGGTAAGAAAGCTAAAGTTTGAAGGGAATGCTTCCCGCTTTGTCTTTTTCAGATGGAAGTAAATAGGAAGCAAAATTCACAGAAGACAAAAAAATAAACATGCGTATTGTTCATTCTTAATAATCCCAATACTTCAGAAAAAGGATTTTTAATGTTTTTCTACCACTGAACAGGGAAGGGCTCAGGGGCGTCAATAGCAACCCAGAATCAGAGACATTGTCCTGCAACTTCGAGCACCATCATACCTACACACAATTTTACAAACAATCAAGAAGTATTGAAGAAGGTGAGGTAAGCTCTCTCCAACTGTCAATGCGCAAAAAGATTCCTGTTGCATTCTTATGATTTCACATTCATTTCACATTCATTCCAGTCATAGGGAAATGATTAAGAACCGTTTTGGTATTCAGGAGCGGAAGAGCAATATCTCATAAGCTCAGCAAGCGCTTCGACATATAATGATTTATCAGGCGACAGTGCTATCTCGGAGCTGTGTTGTAAACAACCCAGTGCGGGAAATTATGGCGGGTAGATATGTTGGCGTTCCCACGTGTTTAAGATTTAGCACCAAGAAAATCAACTATGTAAGGCCCTGTAGGTCCCCTTGCACGTTTATTTCAATCACTTGATGAGCTTCTATGCCAAGTGGGTTCTGCATGAGAATAACAGTCATTCTGTCAATTTGTATTTATTTGTCTTTGCCTTTCATTGAAGAAAGCTGGTCAGATTTAACTGCAGCCTTCTACGAAGTCATGGAGCATGAAACACGAGAGGCAACATCGGGTGCGTGGCTCTAAGTTATGGTGTTAGGGCCCCAGTTGGCGCTGCAAATCGTTGACCTGCTTATGAACAATTTATCACAATGACATACCTATTACTGTATTTATCTTTCCAGTCCATCGACATGTAGAGCATTGATTTATCAATGAGTAAGCCAATGCTGCATCGCATTAGTAGGGTAATACGATGGCCTTCAATAAGTGTTTGTTTGTGATCGGGTCCGGTAATGGCGGATGCGTGTGCCGGCCTGTCACCCTGGTCCAGTCCCTGTACGCCTGCAAATGCTCCACTTCTGAACGATGAGGCACCTTACTTCAGCTTACTGCATGGTAGTCGCTCTGGGAAATTTATTATCGGTTGGCGATTATATACCGTATGCGAATATTTGAATCCAACGCTTTGGATCGGATATTTCTCTAGTGACTGGGATGTTTGTATTTCGCCTGCCTGCAGGAACTGAAATTCCTGGTTGCTGACGAGTGGCCTCAGATCACAACAATCCCACGATGTTTACACCATTCAATCGGACTTACGACCGCCATTACAGTGGGCCTCCAAACCACCTTCTCTGTGGGAGTGGTGGTGGGGGGTGGGTGAATAACCCCTCAATATCTGCCTCTTCGCAAGATAAAGACAAATGCGAGCGGTGGTAGATAGCACGTGAGAAGTGATTATCGAACTATGTAGTCACTTTTTTGCTCAGGTCTATATTGAGGCCATGATAGGTCAATGCAGTTGGCAGGCTGGAGATAATTGTTTGGTTCCACCTTCTGAGTCGGTGCAGTCTGAGATGATTTTTAGGTATCATTGGATTTTTATTCTTATACCAAATCCAAAGATGCGTTATACAGCCTTACAGTATTACTTTGCCTGGCATACTGGCCCAGTCTGAAAAAATCGAGACCTGAAATAGTAAAGCCTTCAAAATGACCAATAACATTTTTTTCTGAATGATGACTGATTGCGCGTAGCCGTTTTGGGCCACCTTACAAAAACCAGAGGGAACGCTTAGCCACCTACTCTAACCTCAACAATGGGAGAAGGCCAAAGTCTGGATTTACTTAGAAATTTTCTTTAGAGAATTTAAATTTGTGCCCTTACATTGCATTGATATGCTTGCGTAAATTACCAAGGTAATCAAAAATTAGCCTTTGGGCTAGTGACTGGACCAATGGCCTGGTTTCAACCGACAATATATCGTCTTTTTCAGCACCAGCTAAAGTGGAAGAAAATTTATTCTAATTTGACCCTCAAAAATAGGTCTGCGTCGGGGACACATATATATTTTCTTATCTCCGCAGATGCGCACAAAATTTCCTCTCAGCTACAGCTGGGTATTGACCTTTCATTCAATTAAAGACAGTCCTTTTGCACAGTGTCGTCGGAACTACCTTGCTCCACATACAGCCAAAGCAGCTGGCGAACCCTAAAAACACCGAAACTGCCGTCCTCCTCACTCAAACGGTATCAGGTTTTGTTTGGACCGCCATGGGAAAATTTACCCCGGGTAACGCAGAAACTGTATCGGTGCTTGACTCAATATGTCGGAAGTGGTTCGCGAAATAAAGTGGCATCTAATATTGCTGCTTGCGGGGTTTTGACATTTCATTCCTGTTTGAGCCATTGTATGACTTTGTGTCAAACCATGGTTCTAATGACACACCCGATTCATATTCCCCGGTCTGCACATAACCCCCGCCCCAGTCGAAGTGTTTGAACACCTTTCCTCTTCAAGTTTTTTGACACAGCCGAACATAGTGGCACGGAACGCTACCACACTTATACTATACTACATTCTCCATCACTTGTATGTACACATTCTTCAGAATTATCACCAGTGAAAGTAGGGTTATCTGTTGATCTGAGATCCATATCGCACAACAAGCCTAGCGCATACCACAAGGTATGGTAACTGGATTTCGGACATCGATGATCTAGGATCTGGTGCGGGTCGTTGCCATCGTTGGAAATTCATAGGGAAATCGGAAATGGCCTAATTATCGCTCTATTCATGCAGATACGAGTTGCAATTACCCCTTCTGCTCGAAACCGTGGTATCTGAGAACATTCTCGGGGGTCAATTCAAAGGTTTTAACCTGTGACCTCTGAGGGAGGTTATTTGAAACTACCTAAACAGATCTCCAGACTGGGGCTTATACCTAAGCGAGGAGTGGTATTAGACCCTTTATTTTGATGGCATTGTCTTTGTATTGTTGTTTCAAGTCGATAAATATGCGTATCGACCTGAGTAGGCTGCAAAGTTACATTTTCCTGACCTTGAATCAGCACAGTTTGCAGGACTTATCATCGTGTGCAGTATAATTTTTGAAAGGGTTGGGCTGGAGCTGGAAAGGACAGAATTTGACTGTATGAAAAAATAGTAAAACCCATGTCAGAATATATCACGTTGTAATAGAACCAGCGATTATATCATCGCGACTAAGTTGCTGCAGGTCCATTGTATTTGTTCGCTCACTCGCACATTAGCGACGATCACCTTTCAGATGGCGCGAGATTTTCGGGCATTAGTTTTCTTAGCGGCTGTTTTCTAGTTGTGGAATTCTGGACCTTGCAGCTCCAGCCCAACCCTTCCAGTAATCATTCTGGTGAGGCAGAAAAAGCCAGGAAACTTCTTGTTTGTCCTACTGGCGCGGACCGAAAGAAAGGCTTGTCGCTGAAGCTTAGGTTGGCAAGAAAAATAATCCAGCAAATCGATGGCTTCCTTCGAAAGGAATAAGTCGTGGATGAAAACACTAAACTGTATCCTGAAACTTTAAATCGACCTGGAGTCTGTATAAAGATTGTATGTGGCTTGCAAGAGCCAGTGCTCTGCGGAGCTGCCAATGTGAGGCAGCATGGCCCTGTGCAAAACCTGGTTTTTAAAATATGAAATCTGAAATGTGGCGCCCTAACTTTATGACTGCAGCCCTTTTGATAATATTCTGGACACTAGGAGAAGGGGTCAGAGGATCTAGCCGCAGCACCACAGTGAAGTAACCCTCAGAATTCAGACTTCAGAACTTATTAATAAAGATATTCTACACAGAGGTGCAGAAACTTGCCAACTCGGCTACTGGAGTTTGTGACACATTTACGAAAATCGAGGTGCATAACTGTGACAAAATAGCGATCGTGACCGTATAGTTCAAAATCAAACCACATATTTTCGAAATACAGAATGAAGCGTGTAGCGATTATTTTAATTTAGCAACTCTGTTCTTCAATTGCACAGCGTACAATCAGTGATACAATATTGGTACTGTGTTCAGTTTCTACTAAAACGAGGGACCCCCGCTGCAGAAAACCCGGAAAACCGCTGTCACAGTTGCCAGATTTTAACATGCAGCCCAATGGTGCCGATTGTTAGTAGTTGCCAGAAAGTTGCCGCCTAGATGCCCGAAATGTGACAGTCAATTTTTTTCGAGAAATACACGATTGTGGGCATATCTAAGGCATTAAAGCTAACGCAGATACGTTATCAAGTACTTCTCTGTCCATTTTGTCAGGTTAAATAATATTTTAAGTTCGAGTCTCTTCGATTTAGGGGTCCCTATTTCTTTGAATTTAGTACTAAGTACGCCTAAAAGCTACTAAGAAAAAATAGCTGGGCAGCAATTCTACCTAAACTACGCAACAGCGACAAGACAAGTTCGAAATATTTATGTGATGTAGAGCCTACCAAAAATTTTAAACAGGTGGGAAGCTACTTCTTTTGAGGGCATACTTATTAGGTATATCTGAGATAAGTGCAGGCTAAAACTAGCTGGAATAAATAGTGCTGCCCATGGCTAATCTAAGATGAATGTAGGCTACTTTGAGACTGATGCACTTTCATATATCAAACTTGGTTTTTCATTCCTTAGCTTGCTTGTGCCTTACCTTATTTGTGCCCTAGATCAAGATTGCTTAGGTAGATTTGGAGCTGGAGGAAGTTGGGAGAGTTGGCGCCAGCAACAGACTGGCAACAACAGTAATTCAGGTGAGATTTCATGATCAAATTATCATGTCAATATTGTACAGATAGCAAATGTGTGCCAATGCAGTCCTCCACAAAGTGTTAAAAATACACAATGGAGAGGGGCCTGGCACTAACGTGCACTGGAGGGGCCTAGTAGACCCCCTTCTCATCTCAGAAAATCACAGAAAATCTCAGAAGAAAGAGACTCAGAAAGAAAAACGCTGGTTGGGGGTGTGTTGCTTACTACCAGTGGTAGTAAGCAACACACAGGACCTGAACTGTATGGAGTTAAAGCAGGATTTTGACTACACTGGATCTTTCTTTGGTATGAGACTTCCAATACCTCTGTACCTATTAGGCCAATAGACATAATTTTACATCTATGCAGGATAGTTGCCTCAGAGTTTTTACTGCAAGAAGGAACGACCAGGTGGGTGATAATTGGGTGTTGGGGACAAATTTTAAGCATTTGATCTGTCTATAAAAATGTTACCTTAGGTCCACTTTACCAACACATTTTAGGTAGATCCAAATCCTATGCTGACATTGGCATTTTTGTCCCTTTTGTTGATATGTGAGATAGAAGTTAAGTTGGGGGGGGCTGTGATCAGGGTTCCCTATTGTGTGTAAGTGTGCGCTCCCATTCATAGATTAGTTCCCAATAATAATAATTTCCATGATAATTGCCACATTTAATCATGGGGAAATGTACCATAATTGGAAACACTCCTTCCAAAAATGGAAACTTCTTCAAAAAGGGAAATGCATGTCATTTGGGGGAAACTGCAGTCAGAGCTGCCAATGATAGTTATGATCCCAATACTGGAAACAATGATCCATAATTGGATATTCTCCTTCCAAAAAACATAAACAGGATCTAAAAATGAAAACTCAGTTTACTACTTCCATGCGGTAATGGCTTGGTGCTTGAACCTTGTCTGTTGCAAAAAGTAAGAGACAGGTAGATGAAATTTAGCATATTGGAAATAGTATTCAAGTATACAATTATTATTTCCAGCTTTGTGTGACAGAGGAGGCATACGTCGCATTGAGTTTGTGACAGCCAGCATACTTTCTGCACCTCTGACTCTACAGTGGCCTTAGTCTGAAGACGATGATGAATAGTGATGGCAGCCCCAAAACTGTCATTTAAGTCTAACATAGATTTGGTTGATAAGATCCAGAGAGCTCATCTTGGAGAAAAACACCCAGTTTGACGAATGTACCTCTCTGAATGTGACGCTGTTAGTTCTGCACACACTGTGAAAAATTTTGAGCCGTTGGTGTAAGTTTAGTCGGCTAACAGCTTTCGTGAAAGCATAACTCGTTTATATCTTCAGGGTATTCAGGGTCAAGTGGCACACTTGAGGCCATCTCTGCGTCTAAAAGGTCCAGCGGACCCTCATTTGTTTATTGGGAGTAAGGGTGCACCCTTTTACCCGGTGAGCCTTAACCAGGATTCACCAGAAGTGCGGGCAATATGCATTAGTAAGTGCAACTTAAACCGCTTGAGGTATAGTGGGCTAAAACCCAGTCGAGCAACTCATATCGTGGAGTGTAATGCTGCACCTTTTAACACATGCATTGACGGGGGCGGGTACTCGTCCCTCTCGGTATTTTTCGTACTTGGAATACCTTTTTTCTTAACATTTTATAACTTTTGTCAACATTTTAAGATTAGGTCATCTCAGGTCAGGTCACTAGTACATGTCAAGTGACCTGACCTAAAAAGTTTAAGATAACATAAGTCAGAACAGGGTGAACTTATCTGATTGAAACTTATATCACATAACAGGTTCACCGAGTTCTCTAAAATAGGTTCCGTTATTTCTATATCAATGACGTGAGGTCAGGTACGAGCCATGACCTGTCCATTGGAAATACATGGGAAAAATAGTTTCACTCTAATAAATTAGTAATGGATGGTGATAGAGGGGTTATTTTATCTGCATTAGATTTGCATTGCCTTTGTGGTTTTAACTATATGCATTTTGACCTATGTTGACCTTGACGTGACCTCAGGTCAGGTCAAATAACATATTTGACCTGATTTGACCAATGAAGGTCATTTTATAAATCATTTGATTCGGCTTTCTGCGAGAATGTCAATGGTTTAAATCATTTTGCTCTATCTTTACGTGTCCAGGTGTAATGACCGAAAACCTTCATTTACATGTTATCCCTATGATGGCACGTCTTGACCTCTAGTGACCTTAAATATGAGCTGACATAAAAATGGTGCAAATATTTTCCATAGAAAAGTGAATGGACTACCCAACACCGTTTACCGTTTTTCGCTATCTGGCATAGTTCTTGAGATCATGAGGGGGCGGGTACCCGCCTCCCCCTCAAATTGAAGGTGGCTCAGACCCCCGTCAATGCGTGTGTTAAAGGGTGGAGCGTTGCATGGTTAAGCCCACGCGTGTCGTCAGTTTTACTGCACGTGCTTACTTGATAATTGATACTTGGGTGGTCGGCTTCATCCTTTGCATGCAACGTCAAAAGCTTTGACAGCCTTAATCATACATACACTAATGCATGCCATGCGTCCGGGGAAGGAAGGCTCTAGGAAGGACTGCTTATGACTAGCTTTCCTGCTAATTCCCTCTGCAACCTTGCTGTGTAAATGTAATGTATCATGAGGATCTCTCCGTCGTTTGCGCTCAGAATGAGTCTCTCCGTTGTTGTGTTCCTCCTTAGTGTTACCCCATACCGATATTGCGCCCACCTGCGCTCTTCCGTCAGCTCCTCACTTTCGAATAGGAGGTGCTCCATAGTTTCCAAGACACTCCGACAGAGAGGGCAGATCGGTTCCTGGACACTTTGTTTCCTGATGCTACTCAGTGCGAGCCATGAATGCCCCGTGAGCAGCTTTAATCTTGTTAGAGTGGCCAGCCTTCGTATCACACTATACCTACTTGCCGGCCAGAAGTTAACTGGGGGCCATGTAACGCTCTTCCTCCCTCATCAGGCCTGGCAGCCATCGCACGCTCCCGAGTGATTGCCCAGCGTCATTGACGCTCCCCTGGATCGCTCGTGCAATACCATATCGGGTCACCTTATCCCAGCACCTGCTGGATTCCCCAGGCACATCTGTCAGGAGCTGCTGCATGCTCGGAAGCTCGAGCTCGTGCAGCATCGCCTCCCACTGCCGTACTAGGCTGCTCAGTCGCTCTTCATTTGTTGCCCCATGTAGAAGTACACATCTGGTAAGTGTATGCTCCTCCGCGGCTCGCAGCAACAACCTTATGAGCTGCAGAGCCACTTTCATGGTTAGTATCCGATAGGGTGGTGCCCCCACCATGGAACATACTACCATGCTCTGAGTTCTGAGTCGGGAGTCCTTGCATCAAGCCGGGGAGTCGCAGCACCATTCGCCCCAAGTGTCGCACATCCGATGCAGTAAGCCTTGTGACAGCCAATGAGAAAAGAAGGATCGGTTCCGCATATATCTTCCACGTGCGAATCACTAACTTCCGGGTCTCTGTTCATTTATGTGTGAATAGAGGCACAGAGTGGAGGCATCGTCCGTCAGTGATGCTAAGATTGCGGCTTTTGGCGGTGTTTCCGATCATCACTGAAGTCTGACAACATATTACTCTTCAGGCTATACAGCGCAGTATATTTTTTAGTGACTGCAGGGGTAGATCATTGACTCCTTAAATGGTCTGCTACAGAGTGTTTCATAAAGAATGATATTTTCAATTGATCCTAATACAGCTATAAGTATAGGTTGTTGTGGCATAATTTACATATCAATCGAAAGCAAATTTCGGGACATTTACAAT
Source organism: Lepas anatifera (assembly GCA_034440635.1). Classification (NCBI taxonomy): domain Eukaryota; kingdom Metazoa; phylum Arthropoda; class Thecostraca; family Lepadidae; genus Lepas; species Lepas anatifera. The sequence goes on along the minus strand of JAOTON010001680.1, from coordinate 1,180,062 downwards.
TATACTTATTTTGATAGTTATTTTTGTATTTTACTAGTTCAAAGCAGTCTTAAAAATTAGAAGGAAAATACTATCTAGTTTGCCTTCATCGAACATTTTTTTGTAGAAATCACGCGCGTATCACGTGATAACACGGCCGTGCGGTTGGGTGACTCGAACCCTCTTACAAGTGTCACACCAATGACACTGCAAACATTACATCGTCACTGCGGTATATCACAGTCCACACGCACATTGCCTTTGAAAATTAGTTATGGAAAAACGCGCTTCTCAAGCTTAGGAAAGCCCGGGTCCAAGAAAGCAATCCCCAATTTGTTCATGTTCCTTGTTCTGCGGCGAACAGTGGGGTCTTTTGCGCTGCGTCCGCCGCATCCGTCATTCATATGGAACGTCGGAGAATAGCTTGGGCCAAAATCTATTAACTTGTCACATTAATGAAACTTGTGCTTTTGATGTGCATGCTTACGTGCCATTTGTTCTTCTAAAGCTTTTTCAGAGTATTTATTAGGTTATGTCTTATCATGTTTTTGCATCCTTTTCTCGAGTACATTTAAAATGGAAGAAAATACTTGATGCTAATAAAACATGTTTATTTGTAGAAAAATATTCCACAAATCACTATTAAAATATCGGCTTTGTTAACGGATTCGGGGGATATGTAGTCCTTTACTGAACGTTTTTCAAAATACCATTCTTCCTGAGGCACTCTGTAGAACTTAGCCGTGCCGCTTGTCTGAGCGAGAGGGAGCCCGAAACCACTAGGCCATTTGTACTTTTTACCTGTTAACTGACCTCGGGGACTTTGGTAGGTGTTCTGCCGAACCAGGAGGAAACAATAAGATAAAGTTGCCTGAATTCTTAGCACTTCATCATTAACGCAACTGTATTTTTCTGCACATATTTGGTGCTGAGCTACCCTGTTTTCCCAATATCGTGGAAGATCGGAACGAAGACTGCGTGGTCAGCGTCTCACCCGTTGGCGTGAAGCACTGTCCATACAGCCGCTGCTGTTCCGAGACATCCACACGCCAGCAGCTTTCTCGACAGCATGTCGCAGAGACCATGACTGCATGTTACTAGTGGACTCCAGTGCCACCCCTTTTCCTCGCACACACAGTCTTTCCAACCATCTGAAGGACATGGCGGAATAATGGCATGCAACATGTCGCCGGATTTAATGGCAGCCTCAAGACAGCGTGGGCTGTTGTACTGGCCCGGTGGGGGTGATTGACAGTATATTGTACCTCGCGACATGTCTGGCTCGTGTCAACAGAACAACGGAGAGAGGTGGGTCCTCGGTGCGGCGTGATATCCCTGCCACAGTAAGATGACATGGCACTGCCGAGGGTAGCCAACGTGCCCCCTGAGCTGGCGCGGGACAATATGGGGAACGTTATTGGCGATAATTTATTTGTGGATTGCGGCCCATCGATCCTTTTGATTTTTCAAATACTTTATAATTGTTCCTTCACAATGTATTATGGAGATGAGGTGGCTTAGTGGATAGCACCCTTGTCTTCTAAGCCACCGGTCCCGGGTTCAAGTCCCGGCGGAGCCTGTGAATAAGTTGATCTGATCCCCAAAATCCCTTCCAACAGGGTGAGAGTTGGCGACGCCGTATGACCCTGGCAGTTGGTGCGCCGTTAAAGCCCAACAATTATCATTATGCTGGATTATAATGAGGTCATTCCACGTCAAATCCAATATGAGCTACCCTCAATCCCATCGATTTTGTTGAAATGTGACAGGGGTATGCGACTTATAGTTATGCAAAATCCCAGACTTAAGCCTTGAAGGACCGTCGGAGAGGGACAGAGACAGGGGAATTGGATACACGAGTATTCGGGTTATCTCGAACAGGCCATTTTCCCATGGCCTCAACATGATATTTAATCTGGAGGTCAAACTGGTGCCTTCGACTTCGAGATATGATCGAAATATTTCATCGAACAGATCAAACAGCTATAACACAGAAGCTAAACACAGAAGTTCATGAGAAAGCACACGAGCGCCACTGGTCCTGCTCAGGCAGAAATGATCCGAGGTTAACGCGCGACCCGCCGCCAGGCGGCAGCCGCACGGAGCCCCAAAGGCTGATTCCAAAGGGTGGTGATCAATGGCCGAAACGAATATGACTATGAGAAACACCCTCTTATTTCAATATCTGATACGAGTTTCGCATTCCCAAAGACTTGCACTCAAAATAGCAGTTCAGCTAATATTTTACTATTGCGACTGGAAGACGGAAGCACCGGGGGCGCGGTAGTGGAGTGGTCAGCGTAGCTGTCTGCCACGCAGCCGACTCGGGTCCAAGCGGCTTCCCTGGACAAGGAGCAAGCTGGCTCCCGAGAAACCCTTCCAACAAGGAAAGAGTTAGCGACAACATATGACCCTGGCAGTTGGTGCATTGATAAGCCCAAAAAATTATTTAAAACGGAAGCACCGCTAAAGCCATTGACGAGAGGAGTGGCAGAGGTTCACACTGTACGGTTAGCCAGCGCCCCACCGGGGGGAACGGCGCCACCTTTGCCTCACCGGGGGGCCATCGATGGCCCCCTGTTACCCTGAAAATATGTGTGTTAGTGCAAATCTGCAAAGTGCATTAGAAAGCTCGTGTGAATTCAGAAAAAAATTATCATGTTGATGCGCTCAGATCAATGGTTTGACCTCTAGATATCAAGTGAGGTGCCATTAGGCTATTTCCACTAGAAATGCAATGCTTAAGAAAACCGGGCATAGCTCGTAGAGCTATTGATGTCTGGTAAAGTACTTTTGATTTGGAAAATTCCAGAACTTTTTCCCGCTATGTAGAACATAAAGACCTCCCGGCAGTGGTTTAACCTCCAGAGGTCACCTCGTGACCTTATATGACCTGAGGTCACGAAAGGTCAGAAATGACCTTGCTGTATATAAGATGAAAGCCAGTGTCAAGACATACGCGATGGCGTTCGATTCAGCGCTCTAGCTTGATTAGGTCAAAAAGTTATCGCCAAAATACTGTTTTTTACCCCCGGTGACCTGTGATGACCTCAGAAAGGTGGAAGGGAAAATGTCGCCCCTGGGTTCCGTGAAAGGGTGTCGAAGAACGCTTTTCTGAGCAATCTGAGCATTTGCAAACATTTTTGTGATTTTAAGATCATAAGACAGCTTTTCCCATGTTTTTTCAATGGTAAAGGGCAACTCGTGACCTGAACTTAGGTCACGAAATCGAAAAATCCGGATATACATTTTGTAGACCCTAGAGGGGTCATGAAGTGTAGGAGTTTCAAATTGATCGGCTTGGAAATTTAGCTATAGTAGAGCTCAAAAGTTAAAGTGAGGTGACCTTGGTTCGTCTCGTTTGCTGACCTGACCTTGTGTGACCCGGGGTAAAAAATATCAGGGATGGTGGCAAAATGATGGGGTGAGAGGTAGAGCCCTCAACCGCAGTGCTGCACCTCATCATTTTTCTGTTATTCCGAAAAAACCTTAGGGGACCATCGATGCCCCAAGTGGGGCGAGGGTTAATTTTATCCGGCGCCGCCACCGATATTAACAGTGCACGGTAAATTTGGTTCTGCGCAGCCAACTATAACTGTTTGTCGAGCCACCTGACAATACTGCCGTAGACAGAGGGCTGCACAGGTAGGAAACATCAGCCCTGGAGGGGCAGGATACATGATACAGCATACAGGCCGGTATAGGACGAGGCCAAGAGTGGCGGTGCGTGTTCTAGTGAGTTTCAAGTTGTTGAGGAGGCGCAATAATAGTTTAGTCTCGTTTTGGAGTCACAAGGGATGACAAATTTACCTGCAGAAATTGAAGAAATAAAGAGTTATGTGAAGGAACTCGAGTTTGAATGAAGTGACATTTAAGTATTTAAGTATTAACTATTCCTGAAACTATTGAGCAGTTAAGGAATTTAAGTCTAAAGAAACACAACACGAGGCATTATCACGAAAACACAAGTGTTTGTTTGCCGAAGGTCCAATTCAGTGACAGCCTTTCGCTGTCAGCTTACTGACAATCAGAAGTTAGCATTGACTTTAATATTAATTTGCATTGACGGTTCCGAACACTAACAATTTGGTGAACGACAGAGAGTGATGACTGAAAGAGCTCGAGTCTCGACCTATGTATGCGTACCTAATTTTCGAATGAGATATTTGAAAAATGAAGCAAAACGTTTTGGGTTGAAATCTCCACGTCATAATCTCTTTCCTTATTTGAGTGCACAAATAAGATACATACTTTTTTGTAGATGCCGGCTACAAATAAGAATGTAGAATACAGGGGGTGGACATGAGCTACGTCTCTAGAATTCTGGGGAGTTTTGAAGGTTCCATTTCTGGGTCTTAGAGTTTTTTTCAGCAAAATTTAACATGTAATTCCAATGGGACTTTTTGCAGGGGTTTGGGGCACGGGCCAGTGGAGAAAGTTAAGTGGTGCTTAGGGGTATATTTTTATTTTTAGTATGTAAAATTCTTCAGGCTATATAAGTCAGGCTATCTTCTAGGTGCAGTTTTTAGTCCCTGAAATGCTTTTATATCAAAGAAAATTCACGATGAATTTCATGATAATTCCATCAGAATCCCCGTTCGAACGTTTCGCTCAACCAATCAGAACGCTGAATGCTACCATATGCTACCAGAACCCTCCAGAATGCTACCATTCCCTCAACATGCTGCCAAGTCAGAGGAGTCAGAGGCAGTCAGCTGTCCGTCATGTCCGAACCGTATCTAAAGGAACCGTGGTAGAATATTGAGTGAGTTGTAAAATTCGATAAGATTAGCCCATGAGAAATAAGGAAACGACGAGTAGAGAATTCTAGGCTAATGGTTTCTGCAAGGAACATGCATTGAAGGAAATTTGGTGCCTTCATACTGGGGTTTGAACTGAGATTCATTTGTCCCAGAACTTACCTTTCGCGCAGAAAACGGTTAGAATTTACCCCCCCCTACTGATCCCGTCTTCCGCGGATGACTCGTGATATGATAGTCTTAGGAAAGTGACGTCATGCTCAAGCCTTGCTGTGCGTGCTGCGCGGACAAATTTTTATTGATTGGACATCTTTAAAACCCACGTGCTAAACACGGCTTTGCTGCTGTCTATTATACATGGGTATAACTTCCTTTATTGACTGTATTGAAACACGACAATTAAGAAAATAGCGAAAGACAAAAGGTAAATCCCACATGCAAGAATGATAATTTGGATACGCAAAATGCAAAACACAGAAATAATTGCATAGGCACCTGGAGCCATTTATATTGGTCAGGATTTTCATCTTCTCAGGCGTTGGAATGCTACAGCCAGTAACTGGATGTCAAGCCACTGACGTGTGTACGTCCCGGCGATTTCCACCGTTAACGCGATGCAGCCCCACTCCTGAGCTCAGCCAAACGTTCCCAGCGCACACTTTGGCGCGCCTCACCCAGGCCTGGCTGGTCACACTGCATCGATCCCGGCTGCATCCCACCGATCAGGGGATGCCATCTCACGTGCTCGTTAGGATCGCTGGCGAACAGGTACTTCTCCGAAGCTATTTATCCCTAGCGGTCTCATTGATGTCCGCCTTTGTCGCAAACAAAACGATATCATTAGAGGTCAGTAATGACAGCAACGCTACAAAAGGCTATTTTTGGCTTTTACATCTATGTTGCATTTGCAGGGGTGACCCCGACGAAGTTAGATTCGCTACCTGCAGGCAGCGCAGGGTCTCTTGTTTATATGGATGGACAATGTCCATTGGACATGTAGGTTATGCCCTATGTCAGAGGGATCTTGCGGAAAAAATGCCGCAGACTATCAATGATGAGGGTCTGTGATTATAGTTGTAGGTTCACACATCTATATACTATCACATGGCTATTTATTGTAAGAGCATCTGTCTGGACCCGACCCTGTTTGCGCGATACAGCCTATGTCCATGAGTGTTTCTGTACGTGTAGCGGAGTGCGACGCACAGCCGTCCGTGGTATTTGTGGCGACTCTGTTGTTTCTGTTGTTATTTGCGGTTTATAAAAAATTATGCTACGAGGAAGCGAGGTTGTTTACGCTTTGGTGAAACCTTACGATGTTTACCGAAAACATCCCAACATCTATTCCAGGTTGTGATGGCCCGGAAGTTATCGTTTGACAGTGTCGGAATCGTCAAGAAAATGACTAAAATGACTGAAGGTAAAAAACCATAATGTGCCCTATTTTTAGGTGAACCAACGACGCCACTATCATAACCTTCCTTTACCTTACTTTTGATACCTTACCTTAGGCTAGTTGAAGAGTGTCACATCTATGTTTTGGTCTAATGCCCAATTTTCTCCCTTTTCTCTCAATCAGGAAAACAAATGACCGTGGAATGAGGATATAATGGCATAGAGAGGGCTATGGTGCATGTACATACCCCAAGAAGGCCACCATCCAATGATTTCGTAGAAAGATGAGGATGCCACCAGGCAATAAAATGTGCTACGCTTTAAACAATATTAGGGGAAGAGGGTCATAATGCGCCCGGTTCGAAAATGCACCCAGTGGCTGTTTTGAAAATACTAGAAGTTTTTCAGCTCTATAAACCCATTATTATTTTTCCCACCACTATTGCCTCTCTTTTCCGGTGACTAAAGCAGCTGGTAAGTAGCGTTTATCCATGCTAGACATGTTTTTCTGTTTTGCATCCACTTTTTAACCATGACAGTGGTTTTCAAGGCATGCATAAAAATGTACTACGATAGATATAGTGTACAGGCGAATATTTTCGAGATCTACGTTTTTTTTGCCTTATTTATAAACGAAAATATCAAGGTTTTCCTTGTACTCGTTTACGCCATAGTTTTGTTTTGCCTGGACCCTGCTGATTTTAAAATGCGCCCTACCAAATTGCGCCAGGGGTGCATTTTGGAAAGCACATCTTAATCATCACAGTTTGACTTGATGGTCTGTTTTCATGATTCCAGTATTGATATTCGGGCTCACACGTGGGCTGCTTACCTAAAAAACCTGTTGAAATTGGTGTTAGTTTGGGAAATCAGCTTTTCTGTAATGCTTATCAAAATATACGAGACCTAGGACGACCGAGGAATAAGTCACCATTGATGGTATTCGTGCTAGGTGATGCTTAATTCCACAAGGGCAGTTGGGATATGGAAAGCTGTTTCCGCCGCGGGGATTAAACCCGAGTTAACCCGCGCCCCACCGGAGGTCCGACGTCAACTTCGTCCCATCGGGGCATCAATGGCCCCCTAACTCCGAAAACATGGAGGTTGGCGCAAATCTGAAACGTGCGATGGAAAGTCCGTGTGGATTCAGTATGGGTTTACTTCACATGCTTAAGCGATCAGGTCAACTGTTTGGCCTCCGGAGTTTAAGTTGGGTCACGATAGCTATTTCCACTAAAATTTACAATGTTTAAGAAATTTGGGCATAGCTCACATGTCATTAGAGTTATTGAGGTTTGAATGAATAAATTTTATAGGAAAATCCCAGGACTTTCTCAGATATGTGGAACATTGTGACCTCGCGGCAGTGTTCTGACCTCCAAAGGGCACTTCTTGACCTAACATGACCTGAGATCACAGAAGTTCATAAAGTAATCGTGATATATATCAAATGAATTTCAGTGACGAGACATGTACAATGGCGTTTAATTCAGCACTCTATATTGATAATGTCAAAAGTTATCGTCAAAGTACTGCTCTTGAACCCTGGTGACCTACGATGACCTCATATTAGTCAAAGGGCAAATATCGTCCCTGAAATCCGTGAAAGGGTGGTCAAGAATGTTTTTCTGAGAAATCTGAGCATTTGCAATGATTTTGTGATTTTAGATCATTAGACAGATTTTCCCATGCTTTTTCTATGATAGCGGTGACCTCGTGAACTGACCCCAGGTCACATCCCGGGTATGCATTTTGTAGGCCCTGGAAAGACGATCAATTGTAGAAAGTCTCAAAGCGATCTTTCTAGAAATGTAGCTATGGTAGAGTTCAAAGGTTGAAGTGAGGCGACGTTGTTTGACATCGCCGGGTGACCTGACCTGGTGTGGACCAGAAAGCGAATTGCAAGGATGGCGGGAAAATAATGGGGTGAGAGGTAGACCCCTCAGGGTAAGCGAAAAATCTCAGCTCTGGCTGGGGTGTGAAGAGTGCTCGGAATGGTTTTACGATATCTGCTCCGGCGTATCAACATCTAATGGGTTTACGTGTGATTTCTTTTGTGAACGAGGTCATTTTTCACAGCACTCAGTTGAAATAGAGCTGTTCAACCGTTGGTTCTTTGACCTGGCCCTCAGTAAAAAGTAGAATTATCAGTCACAAATGATATTTTTGGCAACATATTAGTTTGGGAGCGATAATAACTCAGAGGATAACAAACCATCCACACGTATGAATTGCTTCTTGTGCTATTCATAAAATTCTTCCACTATAGGTTCGATTTTCTGCTCTTTAAATGGGCCTGGCTTTTCTAAATCATGCCATTATCGTCCACAAGTTTGCTCACACCAACTTCACTAAAATATTGATAAAAATAATATCCAAAGGCTTCCAATAAAATGCAACACTCACTTGCAATCGTATTCTGGAGCCCGGGCGCATTTATGAGCCTCGGTGGGCGCATTTTAGATACCCTGTTCACAATTGCGCCCTTTGCAAGGTTTTTCCAAAAACACTAAGAAACACGCGTTAGATCAAGTTGATACGTTATGGCTGTGCAAAATAAAAGCAAATTAATTACAAAATATGTTTCAGGTGAAAAAACAATACCAAAGTCAACTGCATAATTTTTGGCAAAAGATTTCGCTTAAGGGGGCGCATAATGACCATCTTCCCCTACAATGGGGCACCCTTCTAGAAGGTTTTCTGGTTTGTGGCAGCTTTTGTCCGTCTTTTGGGCAGAAATACACTCAATGACACTTATTTTCTGTCAGCAATTATAAACAGGAATCTTGGTGCGATGAGTAGAGCTATTTCTCTTTTATTCTAACACGTGAATCATTTTGACTTCACAATGTCCTGATGCAGTGGCGGATCCAGTACTTCATTTGGAGAGGGGAAGGGCTAGAGGGCGCGAACTTCCCTCACCATTGCCCCAGAACAGCCTCTGGCTATGCATTAACTATAGGCACTCGGACATCTTGGAGATTTGAGCCCCCTAGCCCAAATTGTATTCGCCAACGCCCTGATACTACTTCATCCGAATTATTGCGACATTGTCTAAGCCAGTAACTATAGATAAAAGCTATATAAGATGATAAAAGCCCAAAAACATGCCGGAAGCATTATAATGAAGACATATTTTTAGTCAAGATATCTTTACTTGAAGCTAGGTTCAAGAGGGATTCCTCCACGCCGGAGTGACGTCACACGGGCGTGGAGGAATTCCTTCACCTTCTAGGCCGTGTGTCAAACTGCTGCTAATGGCACTGCCCGCGTACGAATTTGTGAGAATACCTATACGGTAATCAAGTTTATCCCAAATGCAATAATTACAACATTCTATCTTCGACTCTGGACCCCTTTATGCAATTTTTTATATCTCATCGTTTAATTTTCCCACGTGAGATGCCAGGAGGTGTGACATCACATCCGGTGATCTGCGCTTGCTGTTGGAGGGGCTGATTTGTATTAACCTACCAATGAACTTTTTCTTGAGCTAAAAATTCACAAGTTTCCAGAATTGGTATTTGGGCAAAATATACATATTTTGTCAAAATCACTAAAGATGACAATGCCACCTGTGAGGCATTTTTTGTTTCGGCTTCGCCGAGAAAATAACATGCGACTAGTACAATTATTTGAAATACTCTTAGTTCTAACTAATTACAGGAAGTTACGCTAGAATACACCCAGTTATGTAGGGGAGACCAGGGCAAAGCGGTCACCCTAATGATATTTGCCCAATTTTGAAGAACTTGTAATCCTGATTTCTTGTGTTAGGTACCACGGTTTTGTCTCATGTTCAATTCTGAAGACAATAGAGGGGACAAAAAGGCAACAAAAATACAAGACATCTGCACAGAAAACCAAAAAGTAAACCGAAGTTATTTTGACCACTTTGCCCCAAGCACGGGGCAAAGTGGACAGGCTTATTTTGTCTCGATTCTTTGTTTGCAAGATATTTGGCATGCACACTGTTCAGTTTGATATAATTTTAATCTATAATTGTACATTAACGTTTCGATTCGCTTAACTAATATGATAGCTTCTGCGGAGTGGCAATATTGCTATCCCCTCCCCGCTACTCAGTTTCCAAACGCTCTAGCATTAAATGGTAAGGGCTATGCATGTGGAAAATTTTGTTTCCTGCCAAGACCAATCCATTGATATTGGCAAAATTATAAGGTTAGCGCCGCTGACTGGGGCATGAAAGCTGAAGCAGCCAGGCTGGCATATCGCAAAGCCATGCTGCTTCCCAATCTAATCAATGCTATCAGCTACAGATCAATGCACGATGTATCCATTGCAGCAGGATGTATCAATATGCCAATTATATAAATACATGTGGTGATTATCCATATGCGACAGCTGGCGGGGCTGGGGCGGATCCGGCATTGCAGTGACGGAGAGGCGGCTGCCAGCAACGGGCGCCGTTTATAGAGCCGATCAGGGGCGCTCCAGTTCTGGGGGGTCGCTCAGCTTATGCATGCAAGGTTTCCAGGTGTAAACGGTGTGGTTGGACTTTTAGGATGAGCGAGGCGCAGCCGAGAACACCCCACAGGGAACAACGCAGTTCTGTGCAGCCTCCACACAGCAGGTCATTCAATTAACATCGCTCCCAGGTGGCCTGGGGGAGCCTGACACTCGCGTTTCTTTAGAAAATTGCCGCACTCAGGCAAATTAAGAAAAACTCTGTCGGAAGCCTTAGTCAGGGTATGCCTGTAACTCGTAGAGTTTTGGGATTTTAAGTCTACAGAGTCCTACAAGCTAAGAGCATGTTCACTGACCTCTCACGCTTTGGGCAGGTTGCATAAGTGCATTCAGTCACAGTCAGTTAGTTATTTGGGTTTTCGGGCGCACGATTTTCCTGAGGTTATATAGCGCCCACAGATGCACCTTATAAACTAATCAAAATCCTGTCGTGATCTACCTACATGCAAGACAGCTCACCTAGTTTTTTCACTTGGCTCCTGGCTTTCACAATATGCGACAGAAAGGAAAATCTACTTTGATTTCAAATGGTGCTTAAATTTCATTGCAGACAAATCCGCTTGTCGGAAAAAAATATTATCACCTCTCAGGCAATGCCTACACTTTCACTTCATTAAACATGATCACATCGTCAACATATCTTAACACATAATCTTGCAGTAGAAATACGCAAAAATATACTATGGGAAAACTACCATCAACAGGCAAGTTATATAATTTTCACGTACAATGCACAAATCCAGGCTCAACCTATTGTTCTGGCCGCGTAGTAGAGCATGTGTGTACGCTGATGCCTCCTTCATTTTCACGGCCGGCACTTCCTTGACAGAGGCATCGCTGATGTAGAACCAATGCGCCGCCGACTGGTTCCAGCAGATGGCGATGTTGTGGCCGGTCTGGGTGCTGCCATCGTGTTCTATCACTGTGTAATACGCAGTCCGTACAGATCATCTACATTCAAGGCCACCGGATGTCTGCTGAGGCCCGATACTCACCCGGCTGAGGTTGATGCTTTATTTCATACTGATTAACCCGTCCCAAGTACAGGTCTGAACTCTAACGTATTGTGCAAGGAGGGTGTCTTCTAAGCCCTTCCCCATTTCCCAACTCGGAAACTATCTGGCCGATTTCCTTCATTTATCCCTTGCCCGAGTGGCGGGTACGAGCCACCTGTGGAGGCTAAAAGATCCCCACTGTCTAAAAAAACTTAGAGAGCTAGAAAGAAACATAAAAAAAGCAATCACAAGTTTGTCGTAAGTACAGTCGAAGTTGCTACAGTCATTTTGAGTCAGGTCAACATTGAGGTCACTAGAGGTCAAAGAAAGTCAAAACTGCTGAAATGGAGGAATTATAATACCTCGAATATCTCAGGAATAACGGCTAGAAAGCTAGAATAGCTAGAATAGAATAGACGGCTAGAAACGTTTTCTTAACGCCATTCGAAAGCGCTTGAATGGCTGTTTCATTACAGTACCATTTATTTTATTGTTGGCTCAAAGGTAAAGCACTACAAGTCAATGAACTTTGCAAAGTTTATTATACGCCCTTTAGTCAAAATGTGAAACATGCTGGCTTTAGAGGCGATATTTTCTATCTAAAACGCAATATAGGACAGTACTTCCGCGGCCATTTGAAAGCTATTGCAAGCACGTATCGATAGTGGCTACCAGGTTTAGGTCGAGCCTAGGTAGTGGTCAACCGAGGTCAAGAAGGGCACACTACCCATCTTTGGTGTTTGGTTTTTTGGGAATAACTTCCGAACAAAAAATGATAAGGGGCGCACCAACCAGCGCGGTCATATAAATTCTAGAACCTCGGCATTCTCTTTTAATCAAGCTTCAGCAAGGCACCCTACCTCCAGCAAGCCTTCCATGAACCCAAGAGTGGCCGGCAGTTTGTGCCAGACACCGTGATGTCCGTCTCCCCAGCACGGCTGGGACTCGCGCCCATCCAGAACGTGACTGTGGACACTGTCGCCATTAGTTCTGGCACGGGCGCAGGCTCGGGCGCACGTGCCTTGGGCGGGCAGGGGCGCGCCCACGTGCACCGACCACACAGTCTGCGCCGGTCTGGTCTTCAGAGGCAGATTATGCAGGACCTAACTCATCTGATCAATGTAGAAGCCGCGAGCTGACGTGTACCCTCCAGCATCGACCAGCAGCCAGAATAAGTCACTTAATCGGCGGCAACGTGACCTCCCCTGAGAGTGGCACAACACTTACCGGGAAGCTCGTATCAGCAATTCAGGTTAGGTTGGAGTGGGAACGCCCCGGCCTCAGGATTTTGCAGTGATAGTACCCACAGGCACGTGTCTCTTCGTCTCTGCATTCTGGGACCGTCCCTCGTCGACCCAGAAGAATATAGTACCACCGTGACAGTGACGACCGGCCAACATGAGATGCCCGATGCCACGGACCCGTCCTGCATCTAAAACTCTACCTTTCAGCATGACTGCAACGGTGAATTTTCGAGTTTACGTCAGAAATGTAATCAGGGAAATGCGGTATGGGACTTACGAGGCTCTGAAAGAATTCTCAGCTGACCCGTTCATCAGCGATATTCATTGAAAATCTCCAGCAATGGATAACCAGCCTTCCAAGGGTAAATACTGTTGTTTGACTTCTCCCAAGGTCACTCACTTCAAGATGTCTCAAAGAGGTCGAGTGTAATCAACTTTGCAATAATTTCTGGGGTTTAATGTTGGACCAACTGCTAATTCTATACAGGGGCGACGCAGATCCGAGCTTTGGGGAGGGGCAAACCCATGCCTGCCTCTTCTGGGGGGGAGTGAAGATTCTTTTGCTCTACAGACCTAGTGTAAATACCTTTTTTCAGTGCTCGACAGACCTAGTATAAGCTACCTCTCAAGTACTTGATCGCTCTCGGGGGAGGGGGGAAGATTTTGCGCTCTACAGACATAGTGTAAATACTTATTTTAAAAAAAATTTATCCGGCGTTTGGGAGGAGGTAACAGGTAGTTTGGACCGCCTCCAGCGCTTTGGCGGGGGAGGGGGTCATGGCCGGAATGCCCCCTCTGCGTCCGCCAATGATTCTATGCGGTGTCGCCAATGCCGCCTTGTTGGGAGCGTTCTTGGACATCAGATTCCTCTAATCAACTTCAATAGGCATGGCGGCTCAGTGGATGACGTGACCTTGTATGACGTTAACGGAGTCATAAATCCGAAAACCAACTGAGCAAGTACTAAACAGCTTGTTGATGACACCAGACCCAAACACATATATTCAGATGAAACGACCAGATATATCGACGTGAGATGCCGGCGATACTCGAGGTCACCCGAGGTCATGGGTCATATCATAAGCTCAGGAGGCCAAGTGCCATCAATACGAGTGCATTGATGTTGCAATCAAGTGCAAGCAGAAAAGTGAGGTTTTCAAGTGCGAAAGAAAAGTTAAAGCTGAGGTAGAACCCATTTCGCGCCGAATTGTTGTCCCTAAACTAAGTGCAAAGACGAGGACAGATGTAATCTCGTGCAAGCAGAAAAGTGAAATGTAAAATCTGACCCATTTCACATCTCCATGGCCTACCATAACCGGAAGATAGCATCATACCCCAGCGTTAAAGCTTGCACAATGTGGGCAATATCAAATTAGCTACTGTTCCAGTCGGCTATGCCCCACTCTCAACCATCCTTCTTTTCTTTTCATTGAATAGGGCAGGATGCCATATCGACCTTACCCAGGCAGGAGCAGGGTTAATCATTTCATTTTAGCGGTATTAGATGATAGCAGTTCTAACCGAGGAATCTGTATTTTCACAGGTTTCATCAGATTTAACGCCAATGACCGCACATGTACATACAATGCACTCCTTTATACCTACGCTCGTCTTCCAGAGCGTGAACTTGGCACACGGAACATCGCAAGTATGAGTCGAAAGTCTACTGATTTGAAATAAAAGATATCCATTAGGGATTCTAGCTGAATTCATTAGGAGCATATAGTTGCGTACAGTATAAATGGCAGAGCGGCTCCCGTGGTTCACAGGAACGATTTGGTCGCCCCGAAGGACGAAAAAACATCGTTTGAAAACTGAGAACACGCTGATTCCAAAATGTAAAATTTTTCGTAGGTTAATCGAGGGCTTTCTTTATAATTTCTATGTTTTAAATGCTAGCTTTGATCAGTGATTCAGAACCCTTCCGGTTAGTTAACTACAGGTTATTGAATACCAAGCAAAAACTCATGGTTCTGAAAACAAAAATTTGCCAGCAGAACCCACGAGTCTTATAGGGATTAATTGACCCTTAACAAGCGCGGTGGAGGGGGCTGGCGTCACCGTGCTGTGGAGGGTGTCCTAAAGTGCCCACTGATATCTAAAAAACCAAGATGGTTAGGAAAACATCCGTTGGGGGATGTGGGGGGGGCGATGGTGATCTACATTACAGTTAAGTGTCACTGACGGTCAAACGAGGTCGTAAAGGCCAAATATGAGCCGTGCTGGAGACCTGTTGGGAAATGGGGTGATTATGCGGGGTAAAGTCGGGAATACACAAAAAGCGGTCTAAGGTCATAGAGTAAAGGTCCCACAGTAAGTTCTCTGAAAATTTAAGGTCAATTTCATTCAAGGCCACTGACCTATGACGTAATATGACAGATCCCAACAGCATGTATCATACAACTGGCACTATAACAGCATTTGGGTGGGAAATGAGTTTGACCTTGAAAAAGACCTATGAACTTGACCTCAACCTTAAGCAGCCTAACTATGAAGTCATAGCATAGCATACGTCATACTCAATAATGCCATCTAACCGGAACACTGGGGTCTGAACTGTGACCTTGACGTTCATGTGGGGTGACCTTGATATATAAATCGATTATCTGACGTTATAACGTCGCCACTTGGTCTTCAGTGCAGGCTTCAGTGCGACTGCACGATTGGGAAGATCTAAAGATATAGTTATGATTTTGAAAGCCGCTAAGTGAAATATTATTGACAGAGATTTGTTTGTATTTATACCAAAAAATATGTTTTACGTATTTACCAAAAGTGTACGTACGAAGTCCTTTTTCACCAATCCACGCACTCATGAATTCTCTAAAAATTAGCCAAGTCGCAATTTCCGGCTGCGGTTCTCCGTCCACGTGGGAAAAATGGGTGGGGGGGTCACTTTAGGACCCCTCCACTGTGCGTGTCGAGTGCGAAGTAGTTTCAACACTGGCGTCGAGTCTTCCACGCTATTTATTTAGCGTTCGCCTGTACGTCTGCCGGGCGGGTCAACCGACACGCTTGCCTTTTTATGGTTCTCAGCGGGGTTGTTTGGTGCGAGCTGGTTTTTGATTTTCGCATCGGTTGAGGGAGAAGTGGATCGATGGCAAAAGCCACGTTTAAAAACCGATGACCTAATTTCACCACTAAGAATGCTTCGATTCATGCTTTAGCGGTGGCAAAAAATCATGTGGGTTGGTGGAGCGCGGCGTTCATCTTAGTAACTGCACCAGACATAATCCCTGTGCAACCCCAAGGGCCGTGTTCTGATGTCGGTCGTATGTAAGATTGGGTCCAAATTGCACCGATCTGCGATTCTGATCTTTGGCGCCCGTACGCGCTGCGTAGGTAGAGTGAACATGGTATTCTGTTCTCAATGCGTACGCTCGGTCGGGATTATATCTTATGCGTACGTACATATATAAATATTGTATATATTAGTTTATTGCTGTATTCCGGAATTCAAAATGCATACGAAAAACCCGAGACATTACTTTAGCAGTCAGCCGCTGTTAAAAGTTGCCTATTTTTCTTTAAATGAAAATGACATCTCTATCAGCAGCAGCCGCAGGTTGCTGGAAGTCAGCAGTGGCCCTCGCTCAAGGCCATCTTTCAGCGATGTGGCCTAATAGGAAATGGTCGTCTTTTTGAAAAGTGTTGTACATTGGATATTCCATCCATACCTGCGGTGAACAAAAGTTAAAACCTTTTAATCAACAACACCAGTTCTTTTAAACCCACAAAAACTTTCGCTGAAGCTTGGGCTCAGTAGCATTTTTGTCTTGAAAATATCATAAAAAACTATTCCGAGGCCATGGAAAACTGATGGTTAGCAGCACTGGAATAAATTTTTCTTGATTCTTGGCTTATTGATTATTCTTCCCATCAGATTTTGTGTTTTCCTTCACATCCCAGTGAGAGAGATACAATTTGCTTATGGTCACTTTCATAACAGTGAGAAAAATTGCAGATAGCGCCAATGTTATTTAATATAAGACGTCAGCAAAGAACGAGATTGTATCATCCATACCAGTCCATCTTGCTTCAGCCTGCCCACCCCACCGGAAAACGACTTTCAGCCCCATCCTCCACTCCACCTCATTAAATCATTTTCCAGAAATATTTCCAGGGGTGGGTTTCCCGGCCCGTTCACTGCCAAATAATGCCTGGACAAAATGCGTCCCTTTCCATCCTAATCTGGCCTCTTCCACTATTACCAGCCCGTTTCCCGTTTCAAGCAGGCCACCACCAAATAATGGTAAGGGAAACCTATTTATACTTGACGGGTAGGTAGACTCATTTGACACAGAATACTACGCGACATGGATATGTTTAAAAGTAAAAACACCCCCTACGATGTATATGTCCTCATGACTCCGAGTTTGAAAATAAACATGCCAGGGAACCAAGGCCCTCAGCAAAAACGTCAAGTCGGGAGCTATCGTAAATGTCCCATTGCCTTTAGTAATTACGAGAGCATGCAGTGCGTGCGCAAAAAGATAAGAATACCGAAAACCATCGTACATAGGACAGGAAGTGGCGGCCTGCCTACGCTGGTCTTACACCGAGCGCGGCTACGCACGGAAGGAGACCAGAATACCGAATTGGGGTAATTGATTTGTCTGTGTGAGCCAAGTCCTACGTACTCGAGACATCAGAATACGACACCAGGTGTCTTCTGCAGCACCGGGGTGTTGTTCCACCGAGCCTGCGCTGACTGACGCATGCCTGCCGGCAGGTACACTCAGGGAGAGCGGATCAGAGCATCAGCAGGCCAAGGGCTCACATTTGTGCAACTGGTGAACAAAAATGGCAATATTTTTTAAACAAAAGATAGTTTTCTGGTTTTTAAACGGAGCAAATCCACTTCTCCCTCAACCGATGCAAAAAAACAGAAACCAGCTGGAGCCAAACAACTGCGCAGAGGACCGTGAAGGAGAACGAGCACGTCGGCCTGCTCCTGGCGCGCACGACAGACGTAGATGCTAATGCTGTATAAATAGCACAGAAGGCGCGCCTTGACGACAGAGTTGAAACTCCTCCACACTTGAAGCAATGTCTCAATGTATTCCCAGGAGACGCTTGGGTTCTGTTGACACAAGTGTTCTCAGAAGATCCGTGAGCTTTTATGTGATATGCAGCAACCAATAACTATATACCAGGAATAATTCCGAAACACTGGTCAAAGCTAAAACGTATACAAATACAAATGGTAAGAAACCCAATGGACATACAAAAAACTGTAATACAGGCTGTGCGTGCGCCGGAGACATACTTTTTTTCGCCGGAGGCATATTTGTATGGAAGCGTACCGTAAAACCTACTGGGACTGGCGGTGAATGGGGCGGTTCTTCTCGATGTTTCAGACAACAGCGCCGTCATTCACTGGAATTTTTGCGGGTCATGCGGGTAGCTCTAATAAACAGTTGGGGAGTCAAGGATTTCCGGACTAGTTTTTATATTGTTTTCCCGCGTGGAAACACCACGGAGCGTATTCACACCGGGTGCCGGACCACAGACAGGTTTAATATCCGTAACATGATGACGTGTTTTGGGTCTTTTCAGTTAATGATGAGGTGAGTGATTTAAGATGAGAACATATTGTTTGTGTCCCACGTGGGAACATTACAGTGCGGACTGACACCGGGTCCGCAGCACTTGATGGTGATGAGGTGAGGATACTTAAGATGAGAGCATGGTACTTATTTGGAATCATCGTCTGAAATCGTACCATCCAATATTAAACAGTTGTGATCTCCCTGCAATCTTTTAAGCCGTGTATTGCGATAAAGCAGAAAATATAAAATAAAAGAAAACACCGAAAGTCACGACGAAACAAAAGTGACGTTCAAACCTTACGAAGACGTTGAATAAATCGTTCAAGCTTGAACAAAAATCACTCCATAGTCTCAGAAAAACGGGTTATTAATCGCCAATATATTGTTTGATTGCACATGAATAGAATCAAAGGCCTCTAAATGGTACAAAAACGAGCCAACCGCACCGGTACGATAACCTGGAATGTCGCCGGCTGGCGTCGGCTATGGTGCCCGAAGACCGACGGAGTAAAATACCGATCCGTCCCAATGAATCAGTTCAAAATAGATCACGTGCGTCGCACAATAAACAGTCCTGAATAACCAACAGCCGGAGGTGGGCTATCACGGCCCGTCGACGTTTGAAACGGCGAGCAACAGTGGCAGACCTGGGTCAAACCCCGTCCGTAAACACACCCGCGTCAGCACCCTGCACAAGACTCAGGGCGTACCCAATGCACGCCGGGTGCTCCAGTCCAAAGCCCTGGGTACCCAGACTCCACAGAATTTCGGCAACGCGCCCACCACCCTCAGACATCTCCATTAGCCTCGCGCGCAGAAGGCCCTGCACCGCAGCTCAAAGCACGAGCATGGTAACCGCCTCCACGATAGACTTAGATATAAATCAACCACCGCATTCGCGCACTCCGCTATACTTCTTCATCACTGCTATTATAATACTACAATGTTGGCCAGTCCAACCGAGCATTCGCTCTGTCGTCCGCACGTCCACTGACTCAGACCACACCCTCAGAGGACTCAGTATCGACTGGCGTAAAAACCACGGCCCCAGAGCCCACTGTAAGGCACGCACGCACACGCACACTCACTGTGTCACACCCAGCTCAGAGCGCGGTCACACGCCACCGTTCTAAAGGCTGGCCACGGCCTTGCGAGCCGCGTCCTCCAGGTCAGAGGCCGTCTCGATGGGCAGGCGAGAGTCGGCCAGGATACGCCGTGCCTCCGAGGCGTTCGTACCTGCCGCCAAATCACGCCACTCGTCAACGTGATGCGGGTGGAAGGGATGCACAGTCGAGGTATCGTACAGGGAAATACCAGATCCCTGTTGTTAAAAGCCTGAGCCCATTGCTATCTCATCTTCTTTGGGTTTCTTTAACACGCGCTGGTACGGAGCTCCGGGCCAACTTCGCCATCCTAGGTAGCGAAAATAAAAAGGCGGCGTTAGATAGCCCGTATTTATCCCTACCAAAAATGTTCTAGAAAATGTTTACGTCGGGCCGCCGGCGGTCAGAGCATGTTCGCTCAGGAGCACAATGCAAACATACGTCCGTAACTGCTGACGGAGGAGACCTGCGGAAAATAGACCAAGATCGCTGGAATCCTCTCATCCTCTCGGGTCAAATCCTACCATGGACCTGACCGGGTCAAGGACATCAATAAGTCAAAGTTACAATATTGCACAACGTATACATTTGAGCTGAAGTGAAAACCGAAACACAATGCCGTCGAAATACACACTCTTTCGCCGTTGTATGGAAAGTTTTCGAATTTTAATCAATCTCCTATAAATTTTCAATGGAAAGTTCGTGATCACGACCTGTGCCCAGGTCATAGATATAAAAATCCCGTTACCGCAGATCGTTGTTCCCGGTGACCTTATTATGCAATGTGAGATTTGAGGGGGAGGGGTACGTATGTACGTAGCCCCCTTACCGGCACGTATTAGGTATGTACATGGAAATATCCGCGTCGCATTGAAGTACACAAAGCACGCGCAGTTTTCCAATCGACCAGTCCCCAAACAGCAGAATCCTATAATCTGCCCGATAGCTCCATAGAAAACATACTTTGCCGCCCGGAACTTAATGAAAAAGTGTGAGTCATTACACTGTTCAATATGAAACCCAGTACCGGGAACGTCCCAAATAGTATTATCAATGTCAAACATTAGGTAGGGAGTAACAACATTAAGTATTATGAACAGCATTATCAACAGAAGGAAACAAGTGGCCCTGTCAATGTTACTCGCTTTCTTTCCCATTAGCATTCCGCCTGTGACTCAGTAATTCGGCTCTAAATATTACATAAGCAGGCTCATGATTGGTCGGAACACTCTGCTGGTACTGCCAAAAACAGAACTCGGTAGGTAGGTAGGTGAAACATCGGTGGGAACTTAAAATATATCCAGAACATCCGATAGGAGTGAGGAAGGACGCATCCAAAGTGACTACATTTCCCCTACTCATTTGTAAAACAATCAGTCCAATCACACATGAATAACGAAACGTGTTTTTCAAAACGCAACTTTTCAAACGGGGAAAGGCGCCCCAAAGCCGACCAGCGATGCTTGCGGGGCAGCGGGGTATTACTGTCAAATGCACGCACTGGACCATCACAGGAAATTGGAGCCTGGCATGACCCGCAACAATTCCAGCGAATTAGGGCGCCCTTATCTGAGACATCAATAAAAACCGGCCGATTAACTGTCGGCGCCGGTCGGACTGCGGCACGCCTCCAGACATGTCGGTCCCCGGCGCACGGAACACCCGGCACTGCACGCCAGCGAAGCCGTGCCGGATGTAACAAGTCATCCAACTGCACGCGGCAAACGGCGGAGTTTCGCACACATCAACCAGATGCACTTCAATTCCAGATGGCTTTCCGTGTGCGAAACAACATTTTCTTGTGATTAAAATGTCGCCTCACTGCACCCCGCTGCATCAGCCCTCTGGATATTCTCTGAGAGTCCCCTGAGTATTCTCTGAATGTTCTCTGAGTGTTAATCAGCGTGCCAGGCTGAAAAACCACCGCCACGAGCAGGGTGTTCACAAGCGCAGCCCGGGGCGCTGACGAGGGGCCACGGCTGCCGATCACTAGAGCTGACGGTGAGCTGACTCAGCACTCAGCGGCGCATGGCTGTACAGCACTGCTGACGCCCGGACAGGAACGGGCCCGGCAGTCGCACTGGATGGATGTTCCGATACTATGGGCACTGAGCAACCGTACTGGTTCCTGCGATTCAGTAACGAAACCTGAAAACGATCACTTTCTCTCTGACAACGAGCGTACCACGTTTGCCAAACCTCAGCCTAAATATAGATAGTTGAAGGGAATAATCTAACTTTTCTTTCTTACCATAATAAAGTATACATCCCGAATGAGTTTCTGGGTAAGACAACTACATTACGATAAAAAATAAGCAGTGTGGCGACCTGTGGCCTTTTCTACACTTCGTATCACGATATTACACGTTAATGAATATTCATTCTGCGGTGTCCAAAATTGAGCCAGTATTTGCCATAGGCAGTCGGCAATACGCTCTCCGTCAGAAAACTCAGGCCATCCATGTCAGAAGTCTTCTCAAGGTAATACGATGTGATGTTAACAAATAATGTTTGACTACCTTCCCAAAATTCCCAAAATTCTGATCTACCGGCGTTCCTCACACTCGCACAAACCAGAGCGCTTTTGACATTTGGGCGCCCCTGGCGCTCCGGTCTCGACCCCAACAGCTGGCTGTCGCCGCTTCCCCAGAACCAGGGCCTCTGCTGTCGCCCAGGCGCGATTCCTGTCACAGCCAGCCACTCACCGCCGACGACATCATGGAAAACCAACCAATTACCGGCAACAGCGGCTCCTAAGACGAATCGAGCAAATACAAAAGGGGACAGGCGAACAATGCTCGGCGAAGAGGATAAACCGGAAAACAAATCGATTAGAGAAAGTGATTGACAAATCAGATGTTACGACAGCATGCAGGTTGATTTCGGTGTGTGCCCAAGAAAGAGCACCACTACAGCCTCCGTTCTAATGAGAGACGGGTGGCACGACAACTTTCAAGACAGCGCCGCTGGTAACACGGAGAGACAGGGGGCACGACAGCGCCGCAAGTCTCTCCGATAGTGTCATGTCTCTCTGCTGGCTGCAGCGGAGAGACAGGGGACACGAAAGACAAGGGACACGACAGCGCCGCTGGCTGCACGGAGAGACATGGGGCACGAGACGGGTGTGGCACGACAGCGCCGCTGGCTGTACGGAGAGACATGGGGCACGAACTTGGAGAACGCAGAAAAGAAACAAAGCGGAGAAAGGCAGACCAACAGCCCGGAAAAGAGAATGAAAGCAGGAGAGAAGCAGAACGGGGCACACAGCGCCCGGCGCGGAGAACAGAGAACGGTGGCAGACAGCGCCGCTGGAGGAGAGACATGGGGCACGACGGTGTGGCAGACAGCGTCCTGGCTGTACGGAGAGACATGGGCAGAGACGGTGTGGCCGACAGCGTCGCTGGCTGTACGGAAGACATGGGCACGAGATGGGTGTGCGACAGCGTCCTGGCTGTACGGAGAGACATGGGGCACGAACGGTGTGGCAGACCGCCCTGGCTGTACGGAGAGACATGGGCACGACGTGTGGCAACCGCCGCGGCTAAAAATGGGCACGAACGGTGTGGAGCGCGCCGCGGCTGTACGGAAAGGGGGTGTGAACGCCGCGGCGCAGCGGAGAGACATGGGGCACGACAGACAGGGGACACGACAGCCGCCGTGACGGCGCCGCCGGCAGCAGCGGCGTGACCCGATGAAAACTTAATCAGACGGGACGGCACACGGACGTCCGTTCATTTCACCGTGCACTGATTTCCGTGAATCCTATGTAATCAGAAGCTGTATGCTGATGTCACGCAAAGTACTTCGATCAATCGCAGGAATGTGTCAGAATCAGCAATTCTTCCAAGGACCATCAATGGAAGAATGTCATTGACGTTATCAGTAAACAAATTTGCTTTTCCAACTGCCATCATTACGAACTGAAAGAAACCATGGTTTAGAACACAAACCTGAATTTAACCAGTTTCGCGTGACTGCATGGCATATAATCATATTTTCAGCGTTAATGCCGTCCCAAAACGTCCAGTCGTCACCACCCCTCCCCCAAACTCACTCGGTGGCCCATTGGTAGCGATTCCGTCCACTCACCCTTTAGCCGTCACCACCTCTCCCCCAAACTCACTCGGTGGCCCATGGGTAGCGATTCCGTCCACTCACCCTTTAGCCGTCACCACCTCTCCCCAAACTCACTCGGTGGCCCATGGGTAGCGATTCCGCCCACTCACCCTCCAGTCGCACTACCAGCGGCAACGTCAGGTTGATGGACTTGGAGGCGTTGACGATGCCATTGGCGATGGTGGCACAGTTGACGATGCCGCCGAACACGTTGACCAGGATGGCCCTCACGTTCCGATCTGCGGAGGTGGGGACACCAGCGCTCGGTCCGAACACTCCGTGCACATACACCTAGTGTACAGGAGTAGCAGGCCGACTGAGGAGACCGACCTGGCTAAACATGTCGGCCCGTCCCAGCCAGGAGGAACGTCTCAGAGCCAGCCACGCACCCCGGCAATGGCCGCACTTCTAACCACTTTTATCGTGATAAATTAACTTTCCTCCACAGTTTCTTAAATATATTTTAAAATACGGGCCTTTTCATGGCTTTAAACTTAAATGTTGCTATAGGGGGATTTGACAGAGACAATAAAAATAAAAACGCAAAAGACACGGCAAATGACCACACGTTACACTCAGTAATATACCTTGGGAAACATTACTGGAGCGATACATTCACTGGCAGCTGTATTCCTTTTCATTATGCTAGTCCAAGTTCATCTAAAAGGCATCTTATTTGACGGAGAGTTCGATAGATGATAGGCCACCACACGCGCTGTTGATGTCAATGTTGTTGGTTCGACAAGTTATTTGTTCTGACCATTATTTACATACGTTTATTTAAATTCCCTTTGTATATTGTCTGTTTTGTAGTCTAGAATATGCATTTGGTCTGATTTGGATCGGTGCTGGTCTTCGTCCCAAACGTGGTTCTCTATTTCCGCTATCTTTTCACTCATTCGTGTCGCCCAGCGGTGTTCATCGATGCGGGTTTTGATCAGATGCGGATTTTGGTGCGGATTTTGGGCGATCATTTCACTCCAACTATACAAACTTGGCCGCATGAGCATGGTATTCCACAACTAATTCTTCTGGCAGCTTTTTCAGCTTGTGAGAGTTAGACGGAGAGAGGACCCGCTGTAGATGATTGCTGGAGGTTTTATTTCTGCTAGTTTTCTTGAATGGTTCTGAAACGCTGCTGATGGTTACGAAACGAATCTAGAAATGACCCTGAGGTCAATACTTCGCCATTCTCCGCCTACATCTTTGCACAACAAATTATGCAACTTATCCATATACTGTAATTGCACAGAAAAGAGCAGTTGGATTGATTGAGTTTGCCTACCTTCTATCAAATAATATTAATAAAATATCGCTTTATGCAAACACCTGATATCGCAAAATACCAAGCAATTATCATTGTGTCAAAATACATCATCAATAAACTTCCGATAAGCTTCACAATTTTTTTAATCTACGTGATGCCCAGAACATATGAGCAAGGACAAGAGGTCACTTGGAACAGCCATGTTTCACCATAGCTGTAGATTATTGATACCAGCCTTTCTGGGCCCAACACCGTGAAATGAATTGATGCTGGACATATTCCATCTATCGCTGAAATCCCGAATAACAAAAACCAGCTTGAAAAAGTCATTCAAAATCTTGTATCCGCTTATCATATCTAAGTAAGCCACCACTCAGGTCAACCTGAAGAAGGCCGTATGCCCTATGATGTCGGCGCCCTCCCCCCGAAACCCCAACTATGATGTTGAGGTCAACCTGAAGAGTGAGTGCTGGCGCAAATACCAGTGTTTTCCTACCTCCTAAATTCTGTCTGGCGAGGGTACTCGTAAGTTCACCTCACACAAAATGGCATTTACCAGGTAATTCTCGAATCCTACGCCTGGCGGAAGCCGTGCTCGGATGGAACGTCAAGAGCCCAGTTTGCACCTGATGGCATTTCCCCAACTACGTAGCGATTCCCACGCTCGGAAGAAACGGCGTGCATTCACGATGTCAGGTCGGAATTCTGTGGGGGCATGCTGTTAGATTGGGCTTCAGCATTATTAGCAGTTGCTTGCTTCTGGACTCCACCTTCCTTTTTTTCCTTAAAACACAGAATTGAGTGTAGGCTGGCGTGCGTGCGTGCATTCGGAGAGCCTACGATCACAGCAATTCTTCAGATAACTTTTGTACCCATCGTATTGCAAATTGTAGATTATATTTTTACGTTGAAATAGGTTTCCAGTAGACGTAATACCACAATAATAGCAATATTGGTGAAAAATGGGCCAAGAAACGTCGTTTTTAGATGAAATTTATTTTGTATCCCTCAATTCTCCCACATCCAAACCAAAAACGAATTGAGATGGAACCAAATGTTAGCATCCGGAGACAAGACATTATTTTCGCTTTCAAAACATGCTTTGGATACCCAGAATATATTTTCATATTTTTTATCCTACTTCGAAAACCATAAAAATAAATTTATCATGAAAACCTGCGGCAAGTAGAGTTATTTTGAACGAAAAAAATCCAGTGACAAAAATCGACGAAAAGTTCCACCGTACGCAGGCAGAGTAGAAGCCGTTGTCTTATACCTGCTGCCAGTACTCTTCTTTTATAATAGATACATGAAGAGTTAAAGTACATAAGCCTAGTGGTGGCCAATGATTTTAACTTATTAGAGTTACTTTCCATTTCCTTCCAGGGCGTGCTGCGACTTGTTATATTTTCCGTTTTAACGGCAGGGTGCTGTTGTCTTTGGAATCACGGTATGGTTGCGCCCGGTTAAGTGGGCAGCTTATCTTCTAGAATACAAGTTGCAGGAGAAATGCAATGAATGAGGCTCATTACATGAGCATTACGTCTCAAGCGAGGAAGACAAGTTATTACGCCCCATTCCAAGTTATTACGCCCGATACATACTCAGTCCACGTAGGGGTGTGGATTTATATGTTTTTGGGGCTGCCCGGACACCCCGAAAGAAAAAGCCGTTAATGTTTGCAAAATATGTTAAATCAAATCGTTTTTCATTTTTAAGATTTTATTTTTAGCTAAAGGCCTGTGTGAGACTCAAAACAAAGGTTAAATCATGCTATCCATTTTTACGTTATGTAAATTGACATGTTCTCAAATTTGGGCACCCAAACGATTTTCGGAAATCCTCGCCCCTAGAGTCGAAGCAATGCATCTGATATGCTGAGCTTGAAATACCTTAATTCATAAAGCATATACCACTAAAAGCACCTATAAATCCCTCCGATTACAGGGCAGTTCTGGAGGTGTCTCTGGCGTGCGGCCGCTGGTTCCGCGGGCGGTGCACTCACCGGACGTGAGCAGTTGGAAGGCGTTCTTGACCTGCTCCTCCTGCACGCCGCCGCCGCAGTCCAGGAAGTTGGCCGGCTCGCCTCCGTGCAGCTTGATGATGTCCATGGTGGCCATGGCCAGTCCGGCACCGTTCACTGCCCAGCAGCGGCCCGGCCACTCAGCCACGGCATCAACACCAACACCATACCTAGGGTCTCAGGGCGCATCGACTGCCGTGGTCGTGTTGCGCTTATGGCTAAGTCACTTGCAACACATTACATTGTTTCTCGCGTAAAAAGAATGGTCGCAGCCTCCTTGCAAGGGTGAAGGTGGCAAAAACCAGAATAAGTGCGAGGGTCAATAGAGGACCAAATAGTATAACTGAGATACTCCAGTCCCGATCTGCAATTGAAGAGGTCGGACCCAACGCTTTCTTACGACGTTTGAGGGTGGGGTAACTAAGAACTTCAGCTAGAAGTGACGTGTTTAGTGCTCTTGAAAATATAAAATACTCGTTCTAATTAAAATCACAATGATACCATAAGGTGAAGGATACATTCTTTGCTAATATGTATAATTTTTTCGCCTCGACGTTTGGTGTAGAAAAGATAAAAATATAAGTATCATTTTTGGCCTACTTCTGTTTCGTCGCTAATCTCACCTTGATTTTTGTTCGTTTCACGTGTTTTAATAGCTCTTTAAAAAGCTTCGGCGGGAATATTGAAATATTTCAGATGGCTAATTTGAGAACAATAAAAAGTTTTGTGAAAGAGACATACAGAGATTAAAGAAAAAAAAATATGCAACAATGAACATCAGTGAAGCAAGGTCAACGATGTCAGGACAAGATGGACACAACAAAAATTACCAGATGAAACGAAATGAAAACGAAGGCGAAGAATCGAACATTTTCATCTTCAAATTATTTTAGTTTAAATGTTCGAAGTGAGTGTGCGATTGTTGTTTTTTTCGGTACCTAATCTTATCCTTATCTACTACCGAGGCTAGCCATGCGTGTGAGACCCTCAGGAAGAATATCTCTGATACCTTTCTATCTACCATCTCTTAATAGTTTATAATCACTTCATACCATTGCACAACACTTTAAACCACCCATTGTGTGGAAGTGAAATACATATAAGGAGTGCGCTGGCGGGCTATCAGAGAGAACACATCAGAGGCATCAGGGACGACGGCAGGACCGCAGTGGGGCCGATACCACGCAGCAGCCCCTCACCCAGACAGCCGATGTTGCCGTCCATGCCGATGTAGTTGAGGTTGTGGGAGGCGGCCTCCACCTCGCGCGGGTCCGACTCGCTCGTGTCCTCCGCCGCGAAGATCTCCCGCTGACGGAACTCGGCGTTGTCGTCGAACTGGGCAAACAGAACGGAGAACGGAGAAAGAGGTGTTGGCACCAGGATCTCGCCACGCAACAGGACACACAACTCAATCCTAAACGCCATTTTCAATAAACAGAGAAACAGAAACGGCTTGGGAGTATAAGCACCGAAAGTGTTTGCTGATATTGAAACTGAACAAACAGAAGTCTGCCACTCAGTCAGGCCACTGAGCCCAGCACAGATGAGCGTGGGTTCAACATTAGCTGTTAGAAACACCTTTTCCCACCTTGAAGGAACCAGTGGGTGGCCATAGAAGCATACCGTAGACCCACACTTCATGCTTTATATTTGAGCTACCACTTAATAAGAATAAAACAGGACAATACCATGTAGCACCCATCAGACGCATCAGCACCATTAGCCGTACTCACCTGTATTTTGGCGTCGACGGCGACCACCTGGCCCTGGGGCGTCTCGATCAGAGGGTTAATCTCCACCTGGGTTGCGTCCACAGCCAGAAACAGCCGCCACAGAGCCTGAATCTCAGCCGCCGCCTGTCGGCAACAGAGGTACAGCACCGTCAGCGGGGCACCAGACACGGACACCGTCAGCGGGGCACCGGACACGGACAACGTCAGCGGGGCACCATACACGGACACCGTCAGCGAGGCACCAGACACGGACACCGTCAGCGGGGCACCAGACACGGACACCGTCAGCGGGGTACCAGACATCACACCGTCAGCGGGGCACCAGACACGGACACCGTCAGCGGGGCACCAGACACGGACAACGTCAGCGGGGCACCAGACACGGACACCGTCAGCGGGGCACCAGACACGGACACCATCAGCGGGGCACCAGACAGGGACACCGTCAGCGGGGCACCACACACGGACACCGTCAGCGGGACACCAGACACGGACACCGTCAGCGGGGCACCAGACACGGACACCGTCAGCGGGGCACCAGACACGGACACCGTCAGCGGGGCACCAGACACGGACAACGTCAGCGGGGCACCAGACACGGACACCGTCAGCGGGGCACCAGACACGGACAACGTCAGCGGGGCACCAGACACGGACACCGTCAGCGGGGTACCAGACATCACACCGTCAGCGGGGCACCAGACACGGACACCGTCAGCGGGGCACCAGACACGGACACCGTCAGCGGGGCACCGGACACGGACAACGTCAGCGGGGCACCAGACACGGACAACGTCAGCGGGGCACCAGACAGGGACACCGTCAGCGAAGCACCAGACACGGACACCGTCAGCGGGGCACCAGACACGGACAACGTCAGCGGGGCACCATACACGGACAACGTCAGCGGGGCACCAGACACGGACACCGTCAGCGGGGCACCAGACACGGACAACGTCAGCGGGGCACCAGACACGGACACCGTCAGCGGGGCACCATACACGGACAACGTCAGCGGGGCACCAGACACGGACACCGTCAGCGGGGCACCAGACACGGACACCGTCAGCGGGGCACCAGACATCACACCGTCAGCGGGGCACCAGACATCACACCGTCAGCGGGGCACCAGACACGGACACCGTCAGCGGGGCACCAGACATCACACCGTCAGCGGGGCACCAGACATCACACCGTCAGCGGGGCACCAGACACGGACACCGTCAGCGGGGCACCAAGACACGGACACCGTCAGCGGGGACAGACATCACACCGTCAGCGGGGTACCGGACACTGCACCGTTAGCGGGGTACCGGACACACTTAGCGGGGTACCGAACACTGCACCGTCAGCGGGTTACCGGACACCGCGCCGTCAGAGAGGTGCCGGACACAGATACTGCACCGTCAGCGGGGTGGGTGCCGGACATACAAGTCACTTTTATACTATGAGCAACTTCAGCACGGTAGAAAACTCGTGCACGGAGGCATATGGCACATATAAACCCGCATCCCTGGCCACACTGACCTTGGCCTTCAGTTCTCCCTTGAAGAGGAGGAACTCGGCCAGGTCGGCTGCGGTCTGATCGGTGACACCCTCGTGGATGTCGACGGGGAGCGTGCGCAGTCTCTCGGGGGTCTTCTCAGCCACCTCCTCGATGTCGACGCCGCCGTCCGGAGACGCAATGATCACCGGACCGTTGTGCTCTCTGCCGTACCAGACAGACGCGTAAGAATGGCCCGGCTCGTCTAACTCTCGGGAGATCAAAATATATTTAATACTAGAGGTGGGACTTCTCAGTCCTGCGGTCCCGGCACCGCGCAGTTCCGGCGCGACTCAACGGGACTGGAGCTAAAAAGCCGGGACTGTGCCGGGACCAGTGACTGATCAAACATGGCTCATGTAATATGTAAGGTCTCAAAAGTGCACAATTTGTAAGCTATTTTGAATTTAACAATTGAAATTTTAAGTTTATAATGATGCAGCTCAGTGTATTTAGACCCAAAATAAACTTTAAGCACTTGAGCACTGACCGGTCCATGAGGATGCAGAAGTAGGTCTCCCGCAGGATGTCCACCGACTCAGCCACCATCACCTTCCGCACGGCGATGCCGGCCGCCGGCGTCTGCTTGGTGACCAGTCGGTGGCCGGCCATGGAGCCCACCAGCGACGGCACCTCCGAGGCCCTGACCAGCGGCACAGCGGCGCGCGTCAAGCACCCGGCCACACAGACCGGCACAGTGGCGAGTCTAAACATTCACCAAGGGGCACAACAAACACCGAGAACGAGGATGATGGCAGAGTACGTCTCAGAGGGCGGTCGCTTCTCAGGGTGACGGAGAACACAAACGCACAATGGATGCGAGTAGCTGTAAATTCAGTTACATAAGGCACCATGTTGCTTGTTTAGGCACCGGGAGCAAAGCCAATGGTGGAGACAACGTATTTGGGAGGGGTGGCAGGGGGAGGGGTCAATGGTTGGTATGCTTGATCAATATCATACCAAGCGCTGCGGAGTAGATAGCTTTTTAGCGGAGTCAACTCCGGATAAAACACAAAAAATCAACTCCGACTCCCAGTTGACTGCGACCGTAGCAATATATTTTGAGTTTATGTTTAAATAGACTTCCAGACGATTGAACAATACATTGTCTTCTTTTCCCCCTCCAAAAATGGTTCGCAGCGCATCACTAGACCTTTTCCCGAGGACAACACTGGAAAATCTCCACCGCTTGTTTTAGAGGGCAGCGGTGCCCAAAATTGTAAAAAAATTCTTAGAAGAAAATCTGAGAAAACCAGGGTCTGGGATGCCTTTTGTCCCCCCCCCTCTGGATCAACATCTGGCTCCAGGCAAGGTGCACGAAACATGTGGTTTTCCATAGATTCTCAGCATTGTTTATGGCGACTACTTTGACGAAAAGCTAGCTCTACACATGCATGTTGTAGCAATGACATTTGCCCTTTTAGGGTCAAGACTTAAAAGAACTAGGAATCGTTTCAAATATCATAGGAAATTTTCTTCTTCTTCAGAAAATTCGTCCTGACCGCCACGCTCACAGCTGAAGGATTTTGCCTGGGGGCAATGATTTTAATATTCATCATGTATTCATACATACCGGTATTAGACTCCGCGCCGCTTCCGCCCGTATTTGGGGGGGGCAGATGCATATCTAACCCCCCCTGCGATTTCAGCAGCCTTGCTAGGAAGCGAAAAATGAAAGGCCACGTCAGGCTGCGTTGACCTGTCTTAGTCTCAGCGAAAAAAATGTATACGAAATGTTTTACTCTGGTCACTCTTAAGATCACTAGAGGTCAAAGCATGTTCTCAAAGAAGTATGATGAGAGA
Source organism: Lepas anatifera (assembly GCA_034440635.1). Taxonomy (NCBI): domain Eukaryota; kingdom Metazoa; phylum Arthropoda; class Thecostraca; family Lepadidae; genus Lepas; species Lepas anatifera. The sequence continues at coordinate 1,148,061 of JAOTON010001680.1, read as the reverse complement.
GAAGAGATGATGCGAGAAGTATGATGAGAGGGTGAGAGAGCAGAACTGTAGAAAATGTATAAGCACCATTGAGAATCCTCCAATTAAGTCCGATCGAGTTATGTGTCTTATCAACTGATTCGGACAAATATGGAATTGGCCTACCATGGCGTAAGGTCAGGTTAGTCATTACATGTCATAATGCGTATCATCATATCATTCAAAATACAGTGGCAAGCCAAACACGATGAAGTCAAAATAAACTCCCTATCACCATTTTCCGAAAAGTTATGCAGCTTTAACAAATTTTCCATTGCAGTTCCAATGGAGAGGTCATCAGTCTCCCATGTAGTTCTAACGGAGAGGTCATCAGTATCCCATGCAGTTCTAATGGAGAGGTCATCAGTCTCCCATGCAGTTCTAATGGAGAGGTCATCAGGCCGGCCTGATTCCAGGTCATCAATATAAAAACCCTGTTACCATAATTGTTCGTTCTTCGTATACCCATTATATGATGTGAACTTCAGATCGAAAGATGAAGTCTGCTGTTACTGTCACACATTAAAAAATATTAAGAGGTTGTGTAACTTGACTTGAACTGGTGACTTGATGATATAACCTGAACCTAAAATTGTGCGAGAAGTCGCAGAAAAACTAGGTAGCCTATATATATATATATATATATATATATATATATATATATATATATATATATATATATATATATAAAGCCTGATGGCGACGCACGCCCCCATTTTATCTATGTGTGAAAAGCCTTAAAGGGAGGGTGCAAGTATCCACCCTGTACCGGCACGTGCTAGCGTTTCTGAAACTAAGTTGAGGGTACCTTGAACCTGCTGGACCTATGCCAAATGAAGGCCTTGGTGATCTCTACGTATCTCCATTAAGGTGCATACTATCCGTAAGCACGGCAGAACAATCGCCGCCTTGAATATCTTGAGCCAGAACCCACGCCCCGTAACTATCCACTCAGTGAGCTAAACAAAGGTCCCTATCGCCGCCGACGCAGCCTTGGAAAGAAGAGCGCCCGGAGTTGTTAGGACGCGTCGGAGATGAGACAGATCGACAAGAGTGTAAAGTTAACACTCTATCGTCTACATCCGTCCGTCGTCCATGCCTACCATGTCATGACCGTCCAAACCATCACCCGTGACAAACCCGGGCATCGACTGTGGGCCGGAGTCGGAATCAGCTGAAGTTCATCGACTCAGACTCCGACTCCGGCCAAATCTGTCCACTCCGGCTCCGCAGCCCTGCTCGTGCCCTATAGCAAGAGATCGCGTGATGACGTCATCCATCCGATTACTGAGAAGGCAAAGGGCAGAGCTATGCCGATGCACTATATGCAGAAGCCTGACACTTGACATCACATAATGTATTTGCCAAAGCAAACATTCTGGAATGGCACAATCACACTCTCCTTAGTGATAATGAACTTATCTCCACATGGGCATGGGATGTTAGATGTTTCACTATCCTCATCATAATCAAACAAAATCTTCTATCTCTATTCCGTCATGAAAAATTGACATGACTTCATTACCAAAGCAGTCACTTCACAGAAGGGAAAACAAAGTTCTCTGGTGTGGAATAACTTATATCCAATCACGGTATTCCTACGATGAGAATGCAAATTTAGATGCTAGACCTCCAGGATACCTTCACCAATATACAACACCAGTATTCACCAGTATAAGTAACTCACCAGTATCAAACACAATGTTGACACTGACATCTTGTCACAGGGATCAATGTGTCATTTGATAATTTACGTCCATTTGTATGCTTACCACGTTCTGGCAGGTAACCAGAGATAGCCCGCGCTACGGTTCAGTTACGGAATTACACTACGCTCCGGTTTGTTTTTTCCAAAAGTACGCTACAAAATTATGCTTAAAATTGATATCTGTATTATGGAATTCAAGCTGCGGCTACGAACCAAATATATTGTTTCACGACACTCATGGCTTGATCGTGAACATTGAACCTAAATATTGAATAGTTCAAAAATAATCAAAAACAGTGGACGAGCTCAGAGAATTCCGGTGAACAAAAATAATGCTGCAATGTTGCTGTGTGGAATATTTCATCACATCAGAAGTGAAAAAATCGGTCAAGTCAGTGTTTATATTCACGTACAGGCCTCCTTCAGAATTTTGGCGTTTGGTGGCAAAAAAAACAAGACAAATAAATCCAATTCACCACGTTACCACCGACCTCACCCACTTATCTAATTAAATGGGACAAATAACAACCTATCATACTATAATCACGCTGTCCACTGCAGCATTGAGGAGATAAAATAACTGGCAGTGCCGGAGCGCACTTCATTCCAAGCTGCCTGCGTAGTCCGGATAGATGGTACCCGAGGCGGCCACTCTGACAGAGCCAGCCCGTGTTTGACAAGAGGCGGCATCCCCCAGACGCCTCCTGACGAGATTATCGGTAATTAACAGCATAGCTATTTACCGGATCAGGGTCGTTTACTGTACACTGATGTCGGAGACGACCGGGACAGGCCGGAGCTGCGCTTCGGATAAATGGGTTTAACGATCGATAACAATCCGGCGAAGTGCACCTGTTGTACGTCAGGCTGCACACCAAAGTCTGGGGCGCTTACTCCCACCCGACTAGTTGAGCAGCTGCGACGGCATAATAGTGAAGGTTGGATCGCTGTTCAACAAGAGCAGAGGCAGCTCATTAACTGAACACAAATTAGTATCATGACAGTGTAGACAACGGTTTATTCAGTTTAGTATCACAATCCAGCTTACGAAAAATGGATTGCGCTACATGACGTGGAGCTCTCAGCTATGCCACGCCATATTTTCAGAGCGGCAGCTACAGGGAAATTATTCTGAAACGCAATATTACATTCCTGCACGCAACGCTCTTCATTTTTATGCTTTGCTCCGAATGGAGTTCTGGTTGATTAGTAAATTGACTTCATAAGAATCCGGTGACCTGGGGTCATGCATATTTTGCACAATATAGACATATTACACATATTTTCCATTCAAAAATGTATTTTTATATTCCTGGTTTACTAAACAATGTGGGAGCAAACGCCTCCTAATTAGCGTGACTACTCCCCCTCGTGCGCAAATGTTTGATGACATGAGCTCAGCGCACTAAGGCGCGTCGAATGGAACTACTGGTATTTTGGAAGAGCGGTGAAAAAGGAAGCAATATGCGTGAAAACATGAAATGTCACTAAATTCAGATTTTAAGGGGACTTAGCTACATCTAAGCAGCTTTGAAATATATTCCTCACCAGGGTGATCCGCGTATTAGATTTTTCCACATACATCGTTTGCCAGGTATTTTCCGATGCCAGGGACTATGCTGGCTATGGTAGGTAAACAATTTCCGAATATTCAATTTTCTGAGACAGTAAGAGGCGTTTCTTCGGATTGATTTCTCCCAGTTTTTTGCTTATCAATTTCGACGTAAATCATTTCAAAACTGTCCCACTATTATATTTAGACCCAAGATTCCAGACCCTCGCCATGAGAGGACTCGATTTGCCCAAAGCCGTCCTGCTGCTGATAGGGAAGTGACAACTGGATGCATGGCAGCCTGTCTGACTTCAGTGAACCCACTTCGCAACAGGGGCCCGTGGAAGATTAGCAACAGAGGTCACAGCTACAGGTACGTTGGCTGATTACATGGTGCCCTGCTGGTCCGTGGGTCGAAAAGTAGCCCCGGGAACCTCCTAGTTGTCATAAAGGTACTCAGCTGGCTACAGAGGGGACCTGGTTTATCACAGTGACCGCAGGGCACCCGCGCGGGTGCGCCAGTTGTCTACAGGGGCCTCGGAGTTGCCCTGGGGACCCGCGGATGCCCCGCCCGGTACCGCGGAGACTCGGCTGGCCACAGGGAGATCACCACCAGCCACAGGATCCCCAGGTGCCCGCAGGAAAGGTCCAGTTCACTACACGGAGACTACGATAACAACTGGGCTCGGTTTTGCCACACAACAGACCCTCAGCTGCGTACAGGGAGGGCCTTGTCTTTCATCAGGCAGCCCATGTTCCCCACGCCGTCGACCCGTGGGATGTGTCTCTGGGTCCCTGGCTGCCCACCACGTTGATCCCGGCTGGTCACAGGACTCCGGCTGTACATCTGGTGACCTGAATGGCGACAGGGGCCCCAAACTGGTAACAGATGGCCCAGTTTGGGTCCCAGGGGTCTGCGAGCACCGTGAGTGAAGCAATGTGTAAATCCGTGCGGCCGTTCATTGTTAGGTACCGTATTTGGAAAGATGTTAAGTAATTTGAAATACCGAAATCCGTACCTGCTGAAATGCCGCGCAGCCACTCAAATAGCAGTGCCCCATCCAAGCATCCGGAGGCCTTTGAAGTCCCAAGGGAAAACAAATAAGCGGGACTCGTCTAATTTGAGTGGATTGGTACTCTCAGCAGCATATTAAAAATAAAACAGCTCGACTGAAGAGTGTTTTGCGCAAGAGACCTGTGTTTGAGTCATGTTTGAACAGCTAGCTCGAAAACGGCAAAAAACTGAGAACCTGTGACTAGATGGATAAGGAGCTAATATGTAAAAAAATTACTTCAATATGCAAGTCGTTACAATTTTCGTTTATGATGGATCAAATATTGGAATATGGATCCCAAAAATATATATTGACGTCAGCTAAATGTTGAATGTGAAGTTACTCTACTACCCTTTATAGGACCAAAATAGAAAAAGGCTACCTTGTGAAGTCATTTAGATGTAGCTAGCGGTAATAGCAGTGTTCCAAAGCCCACGGTGTTGGGCGGAAAGCTACACCCGGGACATCTTAATTAAACAACCGTTCTAGTAATATTTGTACTCAGTTTTCCACTCACTTTTCTAGCAGATAGTTTTATGGACAATTCAGTAATCCTGAGGCATATTAAGTCATCAAATGTATAGTATAGTAAGGCCTTACTAATATTAGTAGTGAGAAAATTTGACGACATATTTATTCCCTTACTTGAAGTAAGGGATTTAACACGCGCATTGACGGGGGCGTGTACCCACCCTCCTCGAATTTTTCGGAGATAGCGAAAAAACGGCGGCGTGTAACGCCACCGTACTTGACATACCTTTCCTCCCATCATTTTACAACTTCTGTGAAAATTTTAAGGTTAAGTCATTTCAGGTCAGGTCACCAGTACAGGTCAAGTGACCTGACCTCAAAAAAGTTTAAGATAGCATAAGTCGGAACAGGGTGAACTTATCCGATTGAAACTCATATCGCATAATGGGCCCACCAAGTTCTCTAAAATATGTTCCGGTACTTTTCATATCGATGACCTGAGGTCAGGCATAAGCCATGACCTCTCCATTGGAAATACATGGGAAAAATGGTTTTGACTGAATAACTCAGTAACAGATAGTGATAGACCGTTTATTTTAGCTGCATTAGACTCGCCTTGCCTTTGCAGTTCTAATTATACGAATTTTATATAATTTGACCTTGACCTAACCTCAGGTCAGGTCAAATCCTTGATTTAACCTAGCAAGGTCAAATTATATATCATTCGATTTGGCTTGCTGCCAGGATTCATATGGTTCAAGTAGTTTTGCTCTATCTTTACTCGTTCAGATGAAATGGCCGAAAATCTTCATTTGCATGTTATCCCTATGACGGTATGTTTTGACCTCTCGTGACCTTAAATGTCACCTGACAAAAAAATGGTCCAAATATTTTCGATGGAGAAGTAGATGGGCTACCCAACGCCGTTTACCGCTTTTCGCTACCTACCGTAGTTCTCGAGATCTTGGGGGTGCGGGTACCCGCCGTCAAAGCGAAGGTGGCTCAGACCCCCGTCAATGCGCGTGTTAATAGGGGCAAATAAGGGTATATAAATTAGGTCACTCGCACAATATTATAACTTGAATTTTTCACTCACCGAAAAATAGTACTGGCTGCCATCTTTGGCAGCTGGGAGAGCTCAGCATGACTTTCTTTTCATAAGAAATATATTTCAGCAAAAAGGAAGCTCCAAATCTTATCCGTGACTTTTACCTTCATGTGCCTGCCAGGTCGACCCGCGCCTTAAGTCTTTTTCGCGTTCCACGGGCTCGCGTGAACACTGTGCAGTGTGGCATGTTCTGCCGCTTGCCTCGACTGAAGAATAAATTTCTTTCTGACCGCGCCGTTGAAGCAGAATTTTTCGCTGACGATTTTAATGCTTTCCGAAGTCAGGTGATCCAGTACGTGGCAAGATTAAAATAATGACAGGGATAGAAGTGGCCGATTTTCTAGCTCTCTAGCAGCTTGTCTCGCGTTTTCCGCGTTAAGACTTTTCAGCCGCTACCCTTTGCCCTAGTGGAGGAAGTCCCTCTAGGGACTTTCCGGCGAAAACAGCGATGCGGCGAAAGACCGCCGTATTTGGAAAACTTTATCCCTGATTAATTGTGCAGCTTTCCTCAAAATTTTTAAGGTCCGGTCATCTCAGTTCACGTTATCAGTGCAGGTCAAGTGACCTCAGCTTAAACAAGTTTAAGATAGTAGGTAAAAGTCAGAATAGGTTGAATCTATCTAAATAACCGCTGCATTGGAAATGAGAGTAAAACGAAAATGGGCCAAAATGGCTCAATTTTTTAAGTTTGGACCTGTGATCTCTGAGAGGTCACCTGGGACTTCTTAAGCAGGTTTACAGACTTCGGGTCAATAACTTCGCAGGAAACGATGATAGAGCCCTCTTTTACCATAACGTATGGATTATTATTGTGAGTCGATTGGTATACATATTGACTTCGATACCTCAGATGGTGACCTTGACCTGACCTTAGGTCACGTCAGTTTTATGTTTTGACCTAGTATAATTACATTAAAAATAATTCAATCAGCCGTAATGAGGTTAAGCGAATGATGCATTAACATTTATTATAACTCTGCCAGACGCTAGAGCCCAAAAACTCTTCTCTAAGTTGTCATCTTTTTTGACCTGTCATGACTCCAATATTGACCCGAGCCAAAAAGTGACTGATGTAGTTTCTTCGTAAATTCTTATGAGGAATCAACCAGCCTTAGGGTTTTTCGTAATCCGCATGAGCCGACATCGTGGGGGAGGTGTTTGAACCCCCCCCACACTAGGGCGACTGTGACTCGAAGGCGCATTGGGGCGGGTGTTATCCCTGGGCATGGATGACATATCACTATGGGCGGACGCAGGAGCGCCGTTTGGGGAGGACAACACGGGAGAAATCGTAAAAACATAGTGTTACAGAAAATCGGCCAAAATTTGGCTTTTGAGGAGGGGGCATGGCCCCTTAGCCCCACTCTTTATCCGTCGGTGAACATCACTATATACTTTTGCATACTTCTATCATCCACATCTTACGCATTACGAATATTCTTATGATTTTCCTGTTTGTGTTCTCTGAGAAGCCAGTGCATAAATTCGGAGTAAATACCGTAAATGTTTCAAGACTTGTAATCGTATTGTATTGTAATTATTAATGACTTCACGAGTTAGTGGGAAACCCCGTTGGTGATATATTTGAATACATACAAAGTAAATATGCATTTTACACTCAGCACCCAAGTCCAAGACCAGCTCTGGGACACTCATTATTAGAAGAAGGATCTTAATGACATTTAAGTTCATTACACAGGAAATTCCGTGTTGCGTTTTCATCGCTCCTCGCTCAGATCTCGCCTCCCCCATCATCACCTGCCCGGGGTCTGTCCCCCTGCCCTGGTAACAACTCGGTGACGACGCCCCTGGTCAAAAGCCGTTCAGAACACCGAAAATACAGTGTACCTGGCAGCAGTTATTAGAAACACCAATTGGACGCACCAAAGCTTCACTATACGTTACACAAGTGGAGAAATGGTAACCTCCCATAATTTTCACCAATTTTGCCGGTAAAAACCAGCTGGCGGCAAAAGCCCCTATTGCAAAAGGTCCAACCCTATCTACCAGTGCACTAATTACAGCGCATCGTTAGCCACAGTTAATTTTTATGTCATGTTTTATCTTCACAGCTGTTGCTACGGGAAAATCCTGAAGTATTTTTCTTAAAGCCCACGTCACCAACATCTTACCGCCACCTGAGACACGTGAATAATAAGCACGATGTCTTAACATGTGCTTTTGAGCTCTGCGCCCCAGTGCCGAAGTTGACGACCTTTAGAGAAGCGGACACGTCAGCGGAAAATTGTCTATCTTTAGAATCCAGAGGAACTGCTCTGCCAACGCAGCCACACCCACACCGCCCGGCTCATGGAGGCGGCTCGCACGCGCACAGACAAAGCAGATCGCGTGCTAGGAGGGAAGAGGCCGTGTGCCAAATACGGCGCCGCGCCACACGCAGCCTTCATGTGGGCACGCCACGGTAATGGATCACAAAACAAATGTTTTTCAGAAAAGGAAGATGGTGACAACACGTTTGTTTTGGTTACTTCTCCATGATCGGTAAAACATTTCCAGAAACCCAATTGCCGATATGTGGCTATTGTGACATGTGCAGTCAACATTGGCTGGAGGCTGGGATATAATCTATGTTTACCCACGTTGGACAGGGGCACCACATCGAAGCAATGCCAGAACTTCTCCCTGTCTTGTCGAATACTGATGGATAGCATATAAGAAACTAAGAACAAACTTCGGGCATAATGACATTGTACAGGAAAGTTTGGCAATTCGATCAGAAAACATGGAGCTGTAGAAGTTGTAGACAAATGTCACGTCTGCCTCGCGCCCACGTGCAATTGTCAGTTGAACACATTTGGCGGACAAACGTGGCAAGTTTGATAATACGCTGGCATTGGCTCCTCATCTCCCGAGCCAGGCTGTGTGCAACGAGACTTGCAGAAGTTCAACAGAAGGACAAAACTCTCCTTCGCAGACCAGCCCCGCGTCCGAGACCGTAGATGGCCCGGATCGCCTCACGTGGCCTGCGCCTCCAGGCAGAACTACCCCAGCCGACGCTGCACACCCAAACAGCAGCTGTACATCAAAAGGCTAAGCAGCTGCGCTTACAAAAATAATGAACGTGATGGCGATAGGTACACCAATGCAATAAGCGATATTGACTGCGGTTAGGAGTGCCCTGCAAACCCGCCAAAAGCAGCACACAGTCAATCATACCCCGGGACTGAACGCAAGCCGCTTTACATACCCACTAAACGAACAGTCCACAAGCATCTGAAACACTGGTGCATTCGGGTCAACAGCTCAAAAGTCCCGACGCAGCTGACCCTCTCGGGGTAAAGTATAACCATATAGTGCACACAACAGCTAGGCCGGCTGCCACCAAACAAGGTGGCTTCACCCAGAGCTGGCGGTTTGCCCTGCACCGCACTCACTGTTTGGTGAGGTGGACGCCGCCCTTGAAGCCGTTGTCGAAGGTGCCCTTGCCTCTGCCTCCGGCCAGGATCTGCGCCTTGATCACGTACTCGGCCGGAGCTGCGGCAGCACAGCGCCGGTCAGAGCTGCGGCAGCTCAGCGCCGGTCAGAGCTGCGGCAGCTCAGCGGCGGTCAGAGCTGCGGCAGCTCAGCGCCGGTCAGAGCTGCGGCAGCTCAGCGCCGGTCAGAGCTGCGGCAGCTCAGCGCCGGTCAGAGCAGCGGCAGCACAGTGGTGGTCAGAGCTGCGGCAGCTCAGCACCGGTCAGAGCTGCGGCAGCACAGTGGTGTCAGAGCTGCGGCAGCTCAGCACCGGTCAGAGCTGCGGCAGCAGTGGTGGTCAGAGCTGCGGCAGCACAGTGGTGGTCAGAGCTGCGGCAGCTCAGCGCCGGTCAGGGCTGCGGCAGCTCAGCGCCGGTCTGAGCTGCGGCAGCTCAGCGGCGGTCAGAGCTGCGGCAGCTCAGCGCCGGTCAGAGCTGCGGCAGCTCAGCGCCGGTCAGAGCTGCGGCAGCACAGTGGGGGTCAGAGCTGCGGCAGCTCAGCGGCGGTCAGAGCTGCGGCAGCTCAGCGCCGGTCAGAGCTGCGGCAGCTCAGCGGCGGTCAGAGCTGCGGCAGCTCAGCGGCGGTCAGAGCTGCGGCAGCTCAGCGCCGGTCAGAGCTGCGGCAGCTCAGCGCCGGTCAGAGCTGCGGCAGCTCAGCGCCGGTCAGAGCTGCGGCAGCTCAGCGCCGGTCAGAGCTGCGGCAGCTCACCGGGGTCAGAGCTGCGGCAGCACAGCGCCGGTCAGAGCTGCGGCAGCTCAGCGGGGGTCAGAGCTGCGGCAGCTCAGCGGGGGTCAGAGCTGCGGCAGCTCAGCGGGGGTCAGAGCTGCGGCAGCAAGGCGGCGGTCAGAGCTGCGGCCCTCCCAGCTCTCCTCCGCCGGTTCTGACCAGCTCACCGGCTCCGGCCGCTGCGCACGTCTTCCGTACACCCCCGGAATGAACTAAAGTTCGGAAAAATCCGGCAAGCGAACAGAACAGGAACACTGACGGTTTTATACTGCAACAGCTGTACCCATTCTTCTGCTAGTGATTTTACTGGCAAACTTGCTTTTCCTCGCTAGTAGCGTCTTATTTCATGGCGACGTACAGCACCACTGATCTTTATCTCTGTCATGGTTAGGACCTCTGAAAAGCTCGACGTAGGAAAATGTGTACCGCCGATAATGCATGCATACATTTACCGGCCATTCTAGCCCAGTATTCAGGCGGATCGAATACAAAATGCATGCACAATCCTAGCGACGTTTGCCACCTTTCTACCTGCTGATATAATTCTAATGCATTCATACCGTGGGTCTTCTTGGATGTTAGCCATGATGCAACTATACAAGATGCTTCGACTATGCAATCATGCACGATAACTTGGATGTCAAGCATACTACCATGCACGATAGGGTCCGCCTCCCCGTGCACAATGCCTGCAGCCTTGGGGGCAGTGTGGCCTATGTTAAAAACCAGTCGCGCTATGAGGCAATACCGTTCTTAATCATCATCGGGCACGGAGAGAAAGAGGTTCATAAAAAGCATTATTCAAAGTTTGATCCTATTATATACTGCATCCAGTGAATGCCTAAGTGAATCCCAAGAACACCGCACTTACTGAATGTTTTGACGGCCTCTTTGGCGTCCTCTACAGACTCGGCCATCTTGAACTTCTGCACCGTGACGCCATGCTTGTGCAGCAGGTCCTTGCTCTGGTACTCCAGCAGGTTCAGGTGGCGAATCGAGCTCAGGGAGGGCAGACCCACGAGCTGTGGAGAGACAGGGTCAGGTAGCGAACGGAGCTCAGGGAGGGCAGACCCACGAGCTGTGGAGAGACAGGGTCAGGTAGCGAACCGAGCTCAGGGAGGGCAGACCCACGAGCTGTGGACAGACAGGTTCAGGTGGCGAACCGAGCTCAGGGAGGGTAGACCCACGAGCTGTGGAGAGACAGGTGCAGGTGGCGAACCGAGCTCAGGGAGGGCAGACTCACGAGCTGTGGACAGACAGGTTCAGGTGGCGAACCCAGCTCAGGGAGGGCAGGCCCACGAGCTGTGGAGAGACAGGGTCAGGCGGCGAACCGAGCTCAGGGAGGGCAGACCCACGAGCTGTGGAGAGACAGGGTCAGGTAGCGAACGGAGCTCAGGGAGGACAGACCCACGAGCTGTGGAGAGACAGGGTCAGGTAGCGAACGGAGCTCAGGGAGGGCAGACCCACGAGCTGTGGAGAGACAGGTTCAGGTGGCGAACGGAGCTCAGGGAGGACAGACCCACGAGCTGTGGACAGACAGGTTCAGAAGCAGCGCTGCCGCAAACCGAAGCTCACCACTCAAACGGGGTCGCAATGTTTTTGCAATCTCTGGTGGAGGAAAGCAGGGGCATTATCATTGTTTGTAATCGAGCGACGCATCAACTTCTTAAGATTCTTATCTGCGGAAAAGGACTTAGAGGGGATCCCATTACAGCTGCTCGGAGAACTGCCGAAAACTGAGCATGCAACTCAAGCCTCCAAAGGAAAACATTCGGCCCAGAGCTGAACAGCGTAACAAATGCCGCAAATACTGAGAAACTTAGTCATCAATCTAATTTGCCTGTAATATGCACTATTTTTAGTCTTACACTGCTGAAACATGAAACATATTAAAGTCAAATTATTTCAATAAATTGGCTAGTGAGCACTAAGTGTGATTGATTTCAGGTTTCTGCCACTTTGTTTTTCCATCATTTAATCTTGACTTGACATTTCCCACTATCGTCAATAATTGTGAAATACAAGCAAAATCATTGGCATTTAGCCCAGGACTTGAGAGAAATTTGAGTCAGCATTGACCCCGGCTCAGAGACGCTTCCTGGCGCTATATGACCACAGAAGTTGGCACACCCCAAGTCCAAATAATCATGACTCAATAACTCATCTGATTGAGCCTAATCTTAGTTTACTCTTCATTTCGAACGAATCCGAATGGTCTTAAGGATTGGCACAACTCAACAAAAAGAACAGTCTAGTCATTTCATAGCTGATTTGACTCACAAAAATATATAATTTACCAGTACTTGACTGTTTAAGTCACATTTAGTTAGTCAACTCTAATAAGCAAATAATGGCCTTGAATCAGGATCAAGCCAATCTGCTTTTAATTCAAGGTTAATAACGCAGTTCACAGACTGCCAGAAAACCAAAGCCAGGAAAACCTCTGCTTCGTCGATCCACACCAATTTTTTTGGGGGAGGGGGAGCTGGGGGAAGGGGTGGCTGAGGAAGAGAGTGGGAGAAGGGATGGGGAGTTACTTGCTTGAGGAAGATGTTCAACTGTTAAGAGAAATTTTTTTAAGTTCTATCCTGGGATCCATTGGTGAATTAGAGCCATTGACCTCCCCCAGATTAGGAGTTCTACTTTGAATTAGAGAATTCACCTTTGAATTTGACCTTAAATATATATATATATATATATATATATATATATATATATATATATATATATATATATATATATATATATATTATGTCACGACCGCGTTACAACGGAAAAAGTGACAAAAATGGATTGAATGCACCAACACGATATCTCCGAACTTGCATGGATTTGCTCTGCTTTTTGTAAAAATGTATTCTTTTCTCAGAAAAAAACTTAACTTTTTCTTACTTGGATCTCTTGGAAATATAAATACTAAACATAATTTTGGTACTAACGATTATAAATAAGCATGACTTGCTTTATCTGCTAGTTTCAACCATGAAATCTATTATTTTATGATTTGTCTAGGTTTGCAGGAGGTTCTAGCCCGCAAGCATCCAGTGGTCAGTCAAATGGGCTGTGAAGGGAAGAAGATAACAGGAAGAAGGACACTGGTTGAAAGTCGGGTAGGGCCAGGAGGGTAGAGTAGAAGAGAAGACACGACAATGGTGAGCAGTCAAAAAGGGGCGGGAATGGCAAGACAAAGAGTGGAGTGGCAGTGACGGTCAGACGTGACCGGCAAAAACGGACAGGGAAGGGGCGCTGAGTGTTGGCTGACAGTCCAAAAGATTCCTGCAGGGTGGCAAACTGGAGAGAGAGACACTGATTTTCAGTCAGATAGGCTTAGACAGAACAGAGAAGTTCTCTCCATACATGTATTCACACAAATGAGTGAATGATACATACGTACAAAGGTGCGGATTAAAAACGGGTGACGGGTAAAAACAGCGTTAAAAAGCTCCCGGTAGGCCGATTTGTGAGGTGAAGGCGGGTCGCACGAGCGGGCAACGTACCAGTTTTCATGTGGCAAAAATGTGGTGACGGAATAACAACAGGAACAGGGAGGGCGCTGGCGAGCACATATGTGAAGGACAGATATGTGGTAGTCAGATAGAGTCAGGCAGGATGGAATAGGGAAGACAGGACACTGGAGAGCAGTCAAATGAGGCCAGAAAAGGCAGAATAGGAGACATTGAGAAATTGATTCTGAAGAGCTCTGGGGAGGGGGGCATTTAGATGGGGTTGGAAAAGGCAAAAAGGAGTGCAAAGCAGAGTACTGAAGGACAGTCAGATAGGGCCAAACACGGGGGAACTGAAGAAGCAGGGTGCTGGTGGGCAGAAAGATAAGGCTAGGAAAGACAAACAAGAGAGGAGGGCAGGCAGTGAATGGGTTATTAAGAAGGATCAGACAAGAGAGACAAGACAAGGGCAGGGTTCTAGTGGATCAGAAAGGGCCAGGCATGCCAAAGAAGAAAAGGTAGAGCACTGATGAGGAAACAGACTGGGCCTGCAAATGCAGAGAAGAGAGGAGGTCTAGGCACTGGTAGTCACTCAAAATGAACCAGGCAGTATGAACGAGAAGAAAGGGTACTGGCGGGCACTCAGATACAGTCAGATGGGGCAGAGAAGAAGGGAGGGCACTGATGGACAGTCAGATATGGCCAGAGTAAAGAGGTAAGTGCAGGACACTGGTGAGTTGTCAAATATGGCCAGAAAGAGAAGTGGAGAAAAGAGGACAGGCTGATGGTGGGCTGTAAGATACAGCTGGATAGAGCAGAGAAGAGGGGATGACAAGACATTGGTGGGCAGTCAGACATGGCTGGACAGGGCATAGGGAAAGAGAGGGCAGGCCATGGCCAGAAGAGTCCTATATGCCAAACATGGCAGATAAAAAGGGACAGCTGGATACTATTGGGTAGTCAGTTAGAGACAGGCAACTATACAGGCTAGGGTGGCACGAGAAACATGACATAAAGTACTTGAAAACTGACAATTGGAGTATGATTGTCGAGGCAGGGCGTAGTTTGGACTGCTGTAGCTAATACCTACACGTAAAGGAAAAAATCACTGGTGGGTGCTGGGCTGTTCACCGGTGGTCAAAGTGAAAGCATGGGGGACTGGTGAACAAAATTGTCACCTGTCAATAGCTTGAAATATGACATCTTTCGATATAAAATATATATTGCTATATATATAGCTATATTTCGATATAAAAATCGAAATATAGCTTTCGATTGGCATGCACTGCATTTTCATCAGACGAAAAATTTATAAATTATTCAATAAAATATTTTTTCCGAGGCCGCAAAGACGGGCCTGGCGCTAGAATATCTGGCACCGCCTATGGCAGGCGCACCGCTCTGACCCAGACCCGTCAATCAAGTCTGTGCCACGTGACACTGCGCCATGCGTAAGCCGGGAACTGACGGGAACCGATCAATGAAACACCCGGCGTCGTGCACACGGTACAACTTACGGCGAAGAGTGGATAACAGTGTAGCCGTAGGCATTTGGTCACGTGGATTGGGTGGGGCTGCACTGCTGCGCGGACAGCGAGCTCGCCGAGCTGTGCTGGGGCTACGAATAGATGGGAATGAGACACGAAGTAAAGAAACTCGGAAACTTACTGTTTGTCTTAGAAAACTGAGTACTCATGTTTGTGCGTAATGCAGATAGGTAGCTGATTCATTCAAATATCATTTCTGAATATTTAAAATCCCCGTTTCTAATTGTAACATTAGGGACGCTTAGAGGCATGGAAATCGCCATAGACTTTTGGATGGTGGATGGGGGCTTGACCTGGCGATGCAAATATATGTCCACTTCTCCCTCCGTTCAGTTCATAGGCGGATCCAGGGGACAAAGGGCGGATGCTACTTAAAGGGAATGTGGCACCTTCATAACGTGATTTTAACTGAGATAGCCAAGTTGTAAAGCAAGTCGGAAAACCCGGTACTCAATTTATCATTTGTCTTGGAACTCAAGATTTCCGTAGAAAAAAGCTATAGCCTACCTGCAATGTACCCCTCATGTACCCTTAGCAGCAGGCTTCAGTTGTCATGGCTGTTGGTGTGACGACATACGCTGACGTCACGGTAAGCATCAGCCAATCAAAGCCCTTGAAGGGTTTCGAGTATGGTAGTGGTTGCCAGATCATGACATCATCCACGGGAAGATATTTACTTCTTTCCCTAGAGGAGTATTTTAAAAATCAAAATATTGAGCTTATTGTACATTTTTCAGAGAAATCATGAATGGTTTCATTATTTTTAGCTGCAAGTACGCCTAATTACACTAAATTCCAGGATTCGACCAAGGTGCCACATTCCCTTTAATCCCAGATTCAACCTTGGACTCAGGTGCAAGCATGCCTTTTACCTCTACCCCCAGATCAGTGCCCCCACGATTAGGTTCGACACACCTCTGAAAGGTTGCACCGCCCAGAAGTGGCAGCCCTCTTAGCAAATAACGACTTACTGCCCGAGTATCCCTTTCCCGCACCCCATGATGTTTTTGGTAAGACTGGTCCTGTTAGCCGGTAAGATGTCTGCACGAATCCCTGCATCCTGGCCGATTTGATTGGACTAACAGAAGCTTTTGGATAAACTTTCATACGAAGGCGGTTATGATTTTTGGCTCGATGACTCCGATGTTTATGGATAAAAAAATGAGGTTATTTAAACTAATTGTCCTAGCGTTCAAATTTATCCGCTTGGATAATGAGAAAGGATAGACGACACCCGTAAGACACATATTTCACTTCCATGACAAGCTCACTAGCGGATCCAGAGCTTGGGTTGGGGGAGGCAGCTAATCTCAGATTTTGAGGACCGGCGGGGTGGGGGAGCTCTAAGGGACAAGTATCAATCAAACATTTCGATGATTTTAGTGACACTTCGACCTCAAAAGCCGTCGGTATAGCATATAGCTGATGTGCCCTTAAACCCAAATACAACTACGATCTCAAAAGCCGAACTTGCGAAAGCTTGAACAAAGTTTATAATATCAAATTCGAGACTTAAAACTTTCTCGAAGCCACCAATTGACGAAAAGCTGATATCCCTATTTTCTATTCCGAGACAATGAAAACCTCTAATTAGGGAAATACCCAAAGGTCCTCGAACTGACGCAACGCGCGAACGGGTTCAATCAGCAAAAAGAAACCGGAAACTAAGCAACACATGCGCAAGGAATGAAACGTCTTGCGACGTGCAATCACATTCCTCCGGGCTGGTATAGATAAAACAAAGCCTTACCACCAGACGTTGTCTTCTTTCAGTTCCATATTTAATCAAAGGAGGTCATTTAGTGGCTCCAAGGAATTTCATACGTATAAGTGTGTTTTAGGACATGAAAAGCCGTAGACACGTGGAAGGAACCTTTCATGTGTCTTTAAGCTTCGAGTGAACAGGAAGTATCAGGTGGAATTACTTTTTAAAGGGAATGTGGTACCTTGGTTGAATGCAGGAATTTAGTGTAATTATGGGATTTTTAACCAAAAATGATGAAAACGTCCATGAAAACATCTCCCCTCTGGATCCACCACTGCTAATTAGATTGCATGGACGTTGACTAGCCTGTCGTCAAATCAAATATTTGAAATGGGGTTATTGAGCGCATTATAACAAAACAATGACTAATGTTGCACGATCCCCGGCATCAAAACTGGTTCGGTTTTTACTACTCCAACATTCAGTAACATCAACAAGGGGTGAACTACAATGATGTGTCAATGGCAGTCTTTGAAAGACTGTCAAGAATCTATAATTACGCATCGTACCTGTTTGTACTCAGAAGTGAAAACTAGCAGCTGATGTTTCATTATTCTAAGTCAGCATACCAATTTGTTGTCCTCTCAAAAACCATGGTCAGTGCTCTTACAATCACCAAAATGAGCTCCAAAGCATCAGACTTCACCCGACCGATCATTGAAGCACGATTGATAATATCTCGGTAACTTCTGTATTCCATCGCCGAGAGAAATAGCAGCTTGTTTGATAAAAAATGTGGTAATGAGACGAAAACAGCTCATTGAGGCATAAGTGTCGCCACCGGCAAAAAAAGTGGGGGGGGCCAGCCAAACTTCAACCTGATGCTGACAGAAAACTTTCAATGTCAGGACCAAAAACTGTTCGAATTTGGGCTCTTTGTTGCCTCCCGCAGCGGCTGGATATAAGAATGTCTGGTTTTCTCTCATTTTGACTGAGATCAGGAAATTTTTTGCCAAAAAGTGGGAGGGCCAGGCCCCCCCTGGCTCCCCCTTTTCCGACGCGTATGCATTGAGGCATGCTATTAATCAAGGCCCCCGCCCCCCGAAAAAAATATGTCGATATTTTAGAATGACTACCCAACAGAGAGAGAGAGAGAGAGAGAGAGAGAGAGAGAGAGAGAGAGAGAGAGAGAGAGAGAGAGAGAGAGAGAGAGAGAGAGAGAGAGAGAGAGAGAGAGAGAGAGAGAGAGAGAGAGAGAGAGAGAGAGAGAGAGAGAGAGAGAGAGAGAGAGAGAGAGAGAGAGAGAGAGAGAGAGAGAGAGAGAGAGAGAGAGAGAGAGAGAGAGAGACAGAGAGAGAGAGAGAGAGAGAGAGAGAGAGAGAGAGAGAGAGAGAGAGAGAGAGAGAGAGAGAGAGAGAGAGAGAGAGAGAGAGAGAGAGAGAGAGAGAGAGAGAGAGAGAGAGAGAGACAGAGAGAGAGAGAGAGAGAGAGAGAGAGAGAGAGAGAGAGAGAGAGAGAGAGAGAGAGAGAGAGAGAGAGAGAGAGAGAGAGAGAGAGAGAGAGAGAGAGAGAGAGAGAGCAAGAGAGAGCAAGAGGGAGCAAGAGAGAGAGAGAGCAAGAGGGAGCAAGAGAGAGAGGGAGCAAGAGGGAGCAAGAGGGAGCAAGAGGGAGCAAGAGGGAGCAAGAGGGAGCAAGAGGGAGCAAGCGCAAAGCTGTAATTTGTCAAATGCATTCCTGCGCTCACTTCTTTGCTATCGCTGCAAGCTCACTGTCTCATGACCACTCTTCAAGCACATCCTTTCTTTGAATCCTCACACATATATCATTAATACTGTGAAACACAACACACAGTGATGCACACAAACACACCTGCAGACAGGATGATGGGTTTGTAAGTCGCCATCCAGCGGGCACAGACTTTCTTTCAAGTCTTGCCTTCTTTTGTTGACCAGTGAGAGTAAATCACAGCTGAAATCGTAGGCATTGAAAACAGAGCCTCAGGTGAGACTAGGCCACTTCACTCCCAGAAAAGATGTATATTTCATTTATAACATATTTGGGGGCACAGCAAATGATCTTGTGTAATTACCTGGAAGAAAATATGAGCCTGAATCTGGTTAGCTCTTACTTTGCTGAGGAAAATGTAGCGCCAGAGCTGGTAGCCAAAGGTTCATGGCCCCCACACTTTCTGGGCAGTTGCAACCTACCTGGCCAAAACTGGATGGTGCACATTGTTCTGCAGCTGGACAGCATGAGCCTGGATGAGCTTCTAGCTTATGAAATGATGAAGCATTGGTGTTTTGATACACAATATGACCTCATATTTGCAAAATGTTGTCCAAGAATGAGTGCCCTGCAAATTTTCCACTCTGTATTTGGTTAATTTTGGGTATCCATTGAAAATTTCATCCCAATTGGCTGACTGTCTGCAGTAAAAAAATTTGCCTGAAGAAAATTTTGCGTAGTCACATTGTTGAAATTGTGATGGAAAGCTACATGACTGCAATTTTCGATATAACTTTGACAGAAAAAGCATTCTAAACATATTTACAGTGCAAATGAAGTAATGAAGGCTATGAGTTACATTGCATCGGATTTGCATCAAATAGCCTACCTGACCCAGAGATGTTTGCAAAAAATAGCCTGGCCAGTAGCACCTACCGATCAGTATGAAACCGGATGTACTTAAGTAGCAATGCGACTTCCTACTTAAGGCACTAACCTGTCTATCAAGAAGTCCTCTGGTCAGAAATCGTGACAAGGAGCAAGAAGCCATTCTAAACGTTTTCTTTCACAGATTTCACAGTCTGAGAGTTTTGTATTCCTTCAAGAATAAAATCGTCCTTGGAAATCCAAACGTAGAATAAAAAGTAATAAAAAGCAGATAATACTTTGTATATTAAACTGGAGACGCGCTGGCTGCCAGTGAAGAAGAATGAATATGTGTAGTGTAGGCTGTAGTAATTTTAGCCTTGGGCTAAGAAAGCTTGAGGCTTTTTGTTTTACATCACGTGATATTTAAAATTAGTTCGCTATTTTTTCTGTTTTGATCACTTTGTAGGCTATATGGGTCTATATCAGATGCTCCCCGCGATCAAATTTTACCATGTATCAAATTTTCCCCCAGTGGACATCTTCCCCAGGCTCAATTTTTTGCCACGATCAATTCTTCCCACGATCAAAAATGCCTCAGGAAAGCTTCCTTCAGGGCCAAGCTTTTCAACTGTGGTCATATTAATTTCTCCCCTACAGAGCATTTTGTGACCTTTTTGAACTGTGGGCAGAATAACATGCGGGTGATTTAAGCCGTTGGTGATTCTGGTGTGGACGATATTGACAGTGGGTGATTTAAGCCATGGCCAAATTAATTTGTGGGCGTTTTATTTGTGGGCGATTTGGGATCTCCCGTGGGCAAGTCCCGTGGTGTGGGACAAGTTTTACGGCAAGACAGCAAGTAAGGTTGTTTGTTTGGTATGTTTGATTTGAGAAGTACAGGGTGTTGTTGGCGGCGAGGATGATATAGAGGGTGAAGAAGACTGATATCAGTGAAAAAAATATGTTTGTATTTTTCCGGCCTAGCTAGTGACTTACTTTCCATGGATAAAATTTGATTTGGACCAGTCAGTCAGCCGGCATCAAAGTACCTATGCCAAAAAGCCTGATGAGTCATGTCGACCATACATACTTATCTCAAATTTGCACTAAGAACCACCTAATACCTGCACCAAAATATGAAGAAGAAAGGACGCTTATTTTTATTTTAGGCAGTATTCTCCTCTCTGAGTTCCATGGGTGTTCAGCCAATCTGCAGAATGTGGCAGGTGTCTCAAAGAGGCATTTCATTGGGGCAGGTCAAAACCTGTCCCAAATGGGGAAGAATTGCTTGCTGGAGCTGACTATCCCCAACTGGGCACTGCTTTTACCTAAACAAGATTATTTACTCTGTTTTGAACAATCCCCGAGGAATGATTGTGCATCCGACCCTCAAAACCCAGACGACTGTATACTCAAGACCCCCATGTACCAAAGTTATAGAAACTCATGTATGGCAGATATCTAGCACATACATGATGCAAATTAAGGTCACCTTTATTTAACAGTATGTGTAACACACAGCCTGCTTGGGTCCCTGGCATGACACACCCCATTAACACCTTTTTGAACTGTATATTTATATTGAAATTATATATTGAGTACAGGGTTTTCTGACTTGCTTTACAACTTGGCCA
Source organism: Lepas anatifera (assembly GCA_034440635.1). NCBI lineage: Eukaryota > Metazoa > Arthropoda > Thecostraca > Lepadidae > Lepas > Lepas anatifera. Next base: position 1,127,025 of record JAOTON010001680.1, on the reverse strand, counting down.
TCTCAGTTAAAATCATGTTATGAAGGTGCCACATTCCCTGTAAGTGTCATACTTTGCAGAGTCACCTGTTCAAATTAGATTGCAGAACAGGATATGTTGCAGAGTCATATATCCAAGATACATGAGTAGCTTCCGGTTTGTTGCTTAAACGGAAGCTTCCCACTGCAAGTCCCAGTTAGAACCACATGGGCAATGGCACACAGCCTATTACATGTGCCCTTTGTTCATGTAGATACAGTGAAACGAGGGATTTTCTGCTGTTTGGCTACCCATTTTAATTTTTATGTGACAGTGTGCCCTGAGTCTGACCCTTTTAGATGCTCTTTTGGGCAATTTAGATCTCAGACTCGCAAATACATTATTCAGCTGCCCTTGCACTGAGCCACTACTGCAGCTTTAAAATGTGTTTTTGCACACTTTTTTAAAGTTCTATTGTTTTCTTGTACTTTATTTTGTATTTTATGAACTCATTGTGTATATAATAACGTATCTTGTTCCGTCACTGTTTTATCTAAAATGATTTGGGCTGTCATTGGGTTAGTCAGGGGTGGGCGTAGACCCGAGTTTTGGGGGCCAAACACATGTTTGCCTCTCCTGGGGGGGTGGGAGCGAATATTTTTTTGCTCTAGAGAACTAGTGTAAACATCTTTTTTAACTTCTCTGGCATTTGGGGTGGGCCAAAAAGATAGTTTGCCCCCCTCCAGCGCTTGGGTGGTATGGCCGGAATGCCCCCTCTCCGTCCGCCAATTGGGTTAGTACGCCTGTTGCTCGTCAATCCATAATAAACAAACAATAACTTCAGTATGTTACATGCACAATTTCAGTATTTTTCATGAGCTACTATGAGCAAAGCAAATCAACATAAATAATAAAGCATATTAGTTAATGGAAATTGTTCTGTTGAAAATTGATTATTGGTCAAATCCAAAGCTCCAGTTGAACTACTGTAAATGCAAGAGCAGATTACCTAATTTCTTGCATTTTGTATGTTCAGTTAAATTCAGTACAAAACAGTATAAAATGGCATCAGAAACTAATAAATCATAAAACAGGTGACTGGAACCATGTAGTTGACAAGTCTGTTCCTGTGCCTTGAGGTGTGAATGGAGTGTACTGAAGTTGGTCATGTGTGTGGGCTCATCAAATCCATAAGGTACTTTTTTCCAGCACTTTACTGCAGACTATGCCATAGTGCTGCGCCGGTCTACAGAATGTGACAGATGACTTGGCAAGGTGATTGGGCCAGCTCAAATCCTGCCCCAAACAGAACAGAAATTTAGTGTCTGGGACAGAATTTCCTGCCACCTGGGGCATTAGTTTTCATTACAAGTTGTTATTGCCTTAATTTTTGTTCCAAATTTCAATTTTAATTTTAATCTCAAATTTGACAAATATTACAAAATATATTGCTGTAAGTTATTATACGAAAGAAACCCTAGCCTCTGCTTTCTATAATATTGTGTGAAACTTGACTCTCAGCAGAATTTTTTCTAATCTGGTGTCCCCTACTCTGACCACAGCCATAACGTTCTTACAGCCTAAAATTGTGACGATCACACTTTGTGGCGCCCTTCTAATCAATAATCGTTGTTTTCTTCTCTTGTTTATTTTCTCGGTGTGGCTGTGTCTTCCCTGGTGGTTTGGTGCTGCTGCCAAGTGCCAATGTCTGCCCCAAGGTATCCTTACCTGCCCCAAATATGGACAAAGGCTTCTCAAAAGGAAGGCTGCCCCAATGAGATCTTGTCATAACCTGCCACGCTCTGCAGGCTAGGTAGGTGCCAGGTAAATAGTATTTGATTCAGTTGATCCAAAGTGTATCCTGATTGGCTGTCTAATCTGGATCACATTTTGATCATGGAAATTAACCCAATGCAGCACTTACAGGTATTCGTTAAGAAAAAGAAGTGCCTTAAAACTGACACTGTTTAAGTGAAATTTCGTGACTGCCATTGGTGTGTTGGATTTTGTGGGAGACACCTTGAAGTTTCTTTCTAGAAGGCCTTCAAAATGTGGCAAGCAGCTGTGGGAAGAGATATAAAGATTGAAGACACTGCCCCTGACGATGATTGGGAGACAGACCCAGATTTTGTCAATGATGTAAGTGAGCAAGAACAACGATGGGGCAGCAAAACAGTGGAAGGCTCTGGAAGAACTGCTGGAAGTGTCAAGTGAGTTTTAAGTCAGATCAAGCTTTTTTCAGGATCCTTGGCTTGAAGGAAAACGACTATTTAGTTGGTCCATGCTTTTTATATTCATGCTAGCTTCATAGTGGATTGGAGAGGGGTATGGCTTGTAGATTAGGGTGTCTTAGAAGATTTAGATTTTTATATAACAAGTGAAGACATTGCTTCATCATCATTCATTATCATGCTCCTCTTAACTTCTTTAGTGAAAAATTACCATGATCTGGGAGGGTATCCTAGTAATAAATGCCTATTTGTGTCGTGTATTGTCAGTGTCGTAAATATGGTTTTGATTTGTGGTATCTAACTAGTTATTTTTCCACAGCATGAAACAGCTGATAGAAGAAACCGAGAAGGCAGATCAAGAGCTCAAAAAGGCGCAGGGCCCAAAAAGCTCGCATGGATATGGAGGACAGTTTGGCGTGGAAAAGGACAGGCAAGGCATTCGTTTTGAATTTTTCAATGTCGGTAGTGGGCTATTGATGATGAGGTGTGTTACCTGTCTTTTACTCTTGTTGCTCTTTTGAGCTCTTGCCTTGGTATTTTCTTGGAATAGAATGCCCTGTACGATATACTTAACCTAACGGAGCTAACTGTTATTTTCGTGTACCACTCATCCTTACTTCCTGCCCCCCAGATCTGTACCATTAACCCTCTGAATTTGCCCTCAGGGGGCATGAGACACCAATGCTGGTTGATGCTGGTAGTGGTTGATGAATGTTTTACCCCTTCTATTAATAGTTGTTTGGAGGAAATGTGTCTTTCTTTGATTTCAGTAATGTAGCATCACATGCTGCTAGGGCTGCGATTCTCGAGTTCATTATATAGTGGCTAGGAAGGTAAAGAGTGAAGGAAGGCTTATCATGGCTTTCACCCGTGGTTTTTTCCCATTGCCATCATTTTCCGAAATCCTCTTACTGCCAACATTTTCCAATATACTCCGGCCGCGGAAATTTTAGCTCCCTAACCAATAATGTGATTTACTGTTAGCAATTACCTAAATCTTTTACCGCCCTCTCCGCCCCCCCATTAACATATTCTGGACGATCATATGCCTCAGGGAGTAGATATGCATCAAAACAGAGTGAAGCAAATTAAATGATGATAATAATAATAACCATGATTAAGCTAAAAGTGATAACAATTAGCATTGACCTCGATTTGTCGACATCCTATCCTGACTTAATTTAGTAACTTATTGCAAATGACTGCCTCAGGATGGATAAGTCAGCTGTGGGTCATGACTACCTGGAGAAGGTTGACAAGCACGCTTCGCAGAAGGACTACTCCTCCGGCTTCGGAGGCAAATTTGGGGTGCAGACTGACAGACAGGACAAGTCGGCAGCAGGCTGGGACCACATCGAAAAACTGCAGAAGCACGACAGCCAGAAAGGTACTTATTACATCTCGAAGGCTTATACAAACAGGTATCTCAAGCTCCCCAATGAGCGATGAGAAAACTCACGAACACCCGGCAACCTGTGTTAAGAAGGCAGTTATTTTTGCGTTTGCACCTGGCTAAGAAAATCGTTAGGTTTGTCGGGAAGTTTTGATCTGTGATAACCGTATCTATCTGACTGGTTTTGTTTGGTTCTGGTCAAAGGTATTATAGCAAAATCTCCTCCATTGTATTTCGCTGCTCTGACCCGTGAACCACACTTTAGACTACAAGACTGGTTTCGGCGGTAAATTTGGAGTCCAAACGGACCGTCAAGACAAGTCGGCAGCGGGCTGGGATCACGTCGAGAAGGTTGAAAAGCACGCCTCGCAAACTGGTAACTCGGCCGTAGCCTCCTAGCCTCTGTTGTCGTCTTGGCCTGACTAACTCTTCGTCTGTTGTCATTTCAGCTACGCCTGGTAGTGTGCGGGTGCTAGATGTCTTCTAGATGCTAGCTGTCTGGTTTCTAACCATAACATTAACACAGAACTCTGCTTAGAGCTCAAACGCGACTGTGGCCAACTTTCTTCCCTCCTCCGCGGCTTAAGTGCTTAATAGAACTAGCATTGGCAGGACTCCTTTGGTTTCGGATGATGCATAGACTAGCAGGTAAACTCTCACTTTGAATTAGCTGATTTGATGAACTAACTGATATCGGACCGGTCCCTGGACAAATATTTAACGAGCTGAGCTCATAGTGGTTTTAGTGATTTGATGAGATGACTCTACAGAGAAATGGTTTCTTTTCGAATGACATTTTCTAGAGCCAAGGGCCTGAGTTGAACATCGGATGGGCATGGGAGAAAAGTTCCAATTCATGTACTGTTGATAGGCTGGTACCGGCGTTTAGCAGAGTCGACTGTGGAGACTTATAGTGTAGTGTAGATGCACTCGACAGTCGAGTGTAGTGTAGGCGACTCATAGTGTATATATAGTTCTCTGGACCCAAATCTTGGTCGGATCGGACCACGTTGTATTTATCTTCAAGTATTAGTTACACTAAAAATGATTATAAATCGCGGTGAAAACGCTTAAAGTTCGACTGTGTATCTTGAACGTAACGGGAAAGTGATGCAACTGCCAGAGGCTGCGACCCGATGGGATTCCTGGCGCTCTAAAGAGGTTGAATGAAATTCTTGTCACTATGAAAGCTCGGAGCACCGGTTGGTCTGTTGTCCACCATTTTTACTTTTCACTGCTTCAGTTATCCATTGTATATGAACGTCTCGCTTTGCATTCATATCAAAACTGGTCTGTGGTATCAGGTTGCCCTGTTTCGGCCAGCTACCGTATTGAGTGGTGACAATCGAGTTCCTGGGTAGCTTAGACCAGCGTATTTCCCCCGAGTCATCATGCTCTTACAAAACAGTCAGGTTCCTGGTCGATAGAATGACCTATCTTCATGCATGCACAATTAGTTATTAACGTATGGAGCTTCATTTGTCTGCCATCCGTCTTTTGCTGGGTGCCTAATGGCTTTTAAATGAACTAATGTAATGCTTTGATTATAGGTGGATTTGACGAACTAACGCGCATGTGATATCTTCTGGTCGTTTCTTTTTTAAAATCTCTAAACTTTGTATGTGAAGTGTTAAAAAATGTTGGGTTTATCGATTATATTATTTATATTTTTATCCAACATCGTTCTAGACTAAGAACTCCGCTCAAAGCAGGGGGCAGACGGGATTGAGAGTACGCAGGCCCTCTACCTAACGGTCTGAATATCAACTTGAGCTATATTGGGAGACAAATTCAGTTTTGTCTGACGCGAAGAAAGAGTAAGACTGAACCCTGATTGTTTTGTTTTCTTTTATGGGTGGTGGTTATTTTAGCGAATGGTTAGCGTCTCAGAGAGAGAAGTGATGTCCACGCAGCTTCGTACGTCCAGTGCTTGTCGCCAGTGACTACGCCGTCGGTCCCGACAATTATCGTAAAATTGGACTATCTGTCAACCAGTCGTAAACAAAAAGCAACCTCACGTCCTAAAAATACCGGAAATCTGATTCACGATCCATGATTAAATTGCTGCGTGCATAATATACATTGAAGTAAAGTGATTACCATTCCCGTTCGATAAAGCTACTTTACGCATTGACAGTTGTACTCCCGTTCGATAAAGCTACTCTACGCATTCGCGGCTATTATTTTATTCGCCGTAAAGCGGGGGTCTTTAATGTCCGATCTGGCCGCGCTTATCGGCGGCGCTGGCTGTCGGCGGCGGCGCCGCGCTGCGGCTGCTGCGGACTACCCCGGCTGGCTGCCCCACCAACCCCGCCTGCTGTCAGATCACTCGGCTGGCTTCGGAGGCAAGTTCGGCGTGCAGAGGGACCGGCAGGACCGCTCGGCCGCCGGCTGGGACCACCTAGAAACTGTCGACAAACACGAAAGTCAGAAAGGTGCGTCAGTCCTTCCCAAGTTGATACAGTGGCTGCGTCAGACGAGTTGATTATTTGGGCTTAAGGGCGCGCCAACCCTAAAGGTCATATAGCGCCCATGGTTCAGACGAGTGCTACATATTCTACTTGTAGCTGCCAAACTGCTGCAGAATGCAGAAAGCTAGCCATGCCGGCTTGGTGCCTTTTAAAGGTGTGACACTTTCATCTGCTCGTTAGCATACTTGATTCAACTATACATTTGGTGTGTGGGTGTCAAGGCGTTCATACATTTTTCAGCATATGTATGGTAAACTGTTAAATTTGTTGTATAATCAAACTATTCTGTGTTATTTAGAAGATGTACTGCATAACAAAACGGCACTGAACCTTATATTTTAATCTCACAGCTCACATTTAGTAGGTTTTTCAATTTAAGCTAAATTGTTGGAATTCCGTGTTGTAAAATCAACCTGAGCGAAACATCCGTCTTCTTGTCTCAGCTTCTCATTGGCTCTGGGACGTCCTGCTGATACAGTTGTATATACGTATACACCGGAAAATGTGTTCTCGGATGGAATATTTTTGCGTACTGAACGCAGTTTAATCAATGTTTCCGTAGGCAAGAGCAAACCACAAAGAGCCAAGAGTCAACAGTTGGGCCCCAGCCCTCTCGGTTGTTTTCAGGAAATCCGAAGATTTCGCGGCGATGTGCTGGAACCTCTGAATGTGGGGCATCATGGATGACGAATGCTTCCGTTGTGTATGTACTTTCTGTGTCGTGGTGTGATTGGACTGATCAATGCCTGTGCTCCCCCCAGACTACAAAACAGGCTTCGGTGGCAAGTTCGGCGTGCAGACGGACCGGCAGGACAAGTCGGCTGCGGGCTGGGACCATGTGGAAAAGGTGGAGAAACACGAAAGTCAAAAGGACTACACCAAGGTTAGTATTATTATCACTGGGTTCAAATTTAGGTTTTAGGAAAATGCTGCTCTGCTGCTGGTATGGATAAGGGCAGCACGAAGGTCTAC